>CM075189.1:20422338-21022338 GCA_037577475.1 Chaunax sp. Z400
TCTTGGATAATGTAGTTCATAGACAGGCTCAAGTACATACATGACATCATTTAAAAACTACATTTCCCAGGAAATATTGCACGAGCTGAAGACGGAAGTGTTTCGTGGTGGAAAAAAGTTCTCAGTCTTGTTTTCACGCCAGTGTGAGAAATCCAAGTCGAGTTCTTCGACTCTCATAATACTTTTTTGAAGCCGTTTGAAGACGTCAAAGGTAACATTAGTTTGTGCTATAATGCAAGGAGCTATGGGCTAATTCAGATGGTTGCATTCGTTTGCAGATAACGCATTAGCTTGTCACTGTTTTTGTTCTGACGTTGCATACTCACAAACACCCATAGCCGTTAGCCAGTAAAGTTGCGCATTTTGGGCTTGAGTTAGCAAGTGAGCTTTTCAAATACATCTAGGTTAACTTTAGAGATATATTAAGCCGAGCTGCACTCTTCCCATCACTACAAGTGAAGCTAACATTAAGTAGCCGTTGCTAACTAACATCGAGCAATGTTAATTGTAGAGGCGCCACAATATAATTTAGTTTATCTCACGTTGTATTTGTTCGTAACATAAATGCAGGCAAAATTTTGTTGGTCCTATAGCAGTAGAATTTGTGCCTCATTGCACAGAAATGTCTGGTATGCTAATGCTTATTGCCACACCTTCTGAGGTGTTCAGTGTTTGGTGAAAGAGAGAGTGAGCTTTGGGTGTTGGAAACACTGACAATCTGTTATGAAAGCCACCGTGGGAGAGGAAATCCTCCTCAGAAAGCAGCAACAAACAATGAAGTCGATTGAGGTTGCTTAAATGAATGGAGAGCATGCTGAATTCAATAGCTGACCGCAAAGCTGCATGACACCCATAAGAACATACCACAGTCAGCATTACACAGAGCTAATTATTGTCTGATGGAAAGATCAGTGCATGACTGCTTTTCAGTAGACGTAGGGTTGGGGTTATTAGCTTGGTGTTTACTGAAGAAACAGCTTTGTGTGTGATTATCATGGAAATCTCACATCTTTGTATGTATGAAAAGAAAATCTGTTTCATGGCTCATTGCAGCTCAAAGGAATTTATCCTTTCGGCCTACAAATAATGGCTGCTGTTGTAATTGATTAATCCATTGGGGTTTTTTTTGTTGAAGAATTTCTGTTCTGGGGTTGGGCAGATGTGGCAACATGTAACACAGTCAGAATAATTTATTTTCAAATACTACATTAATTATTAAATCTTGTGAAATGTCTTAGGATTGCTTGTGGCCAGCCAACAAAAGAACAACAAAATACTTAACAAGAAAAAGTTTTAGCCAGCAAAAGTTGATGATTTGATTATTGTGTTTTATAGATACAAATAAATAAAACTATTAAGTTATGATGAAAATTTGAATGAATAATTCTCTGTTGCAGGCTGAAGTGGTTTTACAGAAACTTTGGTACTGAATCCATAGGTCAATTGGCAGAAAATTAATCAATTCTTTTAATCACTTAATTGTTTAAGTCATTTGTAGAGAAAAAATGTTAGTTTTCTTTTCTATACTTTATGTAATTTTAAATCTTGCTTCTTTTGGGAGGACTGTTGGTTGTCACCATGGACATTTTTCACATCTTGCGGCAACTTACTATGCAGTTCATCAAAAAATGGACAGATACAACAAACATAGTAATCTTTTGCAGTCCTAAAATTGTTTAAGTACTTATTTCCCCCTAATGTTTTGGACTTTGATATTCACAGGAACCAATACCTGTTCAGTATGGGGAGTGAACCAGGCCCAGTTCAGATTGTCACAGTGTGTAAGGAGGATCACTCCTTTGGTTTGGACACAGAGGCATTGGCTCGAATTCTGTTGGCTCCTGAGGTCCGAGACAAAAATGTGGTAGTGCTGTCAGTGGCTGGAGCCTTCAGAAAAGGAAAGAGCTTCATACTTGATTTCATGCTCCGTTACATGTACAGAAAGGTAAGTCACACTGTAAAATCACTGTTCAGTGTCAGACATTATATGTTACTCTCTATATTGTTCTGCAGCACCTATAAGGGACTTCTGATGCTGAAATATTGTCATGTTGAGTCCTTTATAGCCAGGAGGTGATCCTGATTAGTACTTCCACTTGTATTGAAGGTGTGACAGTCTAGAAAATGACTAATAGTCTATGGATGGAATGAAAACCTTTAAAGAGTAATTTCACACCAATGCCCCTCCCGTCTCTAACATGTGACCTAACAAGTTTATTGAACAGGAATAATTGAGAATTAGTCACTACCTATATGAAGGAGTGGAGTCTATGTGCACACCCAAGGGATTTAAAAATGCATCACTCATTTTTGTCCACTAATGAGGAGACCTTTTCTCTATTTTAAAATTAGTTTTACATGTATTTGTAGGACAGCTTCTGTGATAGTTTTCAACATATGAGGTTTGGTCTGACTTGACTGATTTCCGTGAGCAGTCTTAATTCTGAAAACACAATTTTTAGAGAAATAGCCATGATGCCTTTATCCAACTAATCACAAATGACAACTCCCTTGTTAAACTAACCCAACCATGTAAAAAGCAACAAAGATTGGGGAGAAAATGACATCTTTCTTATATGATTTATTTTTCAGAAGGGAGACTTTTTGATATTATACATTACATATTTCCACTTAAGACTAGTGTTATGATTCCACTGTAAAGCGATTATTCAACAAAAAACTTATGTTTTCTTTCCTTTATGGGTCATTGTGAATACTACTACCATTAATAGTAATAACAATAATTATAATAGGGAAACAGTGTATACCGTGGCATTTTCTGAGACAGTTATCATTACCATTACAACACTAACCATTGCTGGGACAACATGATCTGGATTGTGCCATTGTCATGTTGAAGGCAAGGCAGTCCACTAGACGAGTTGCCATGCCCTGGTAGACGATGTGTAAGGACTCAGAATCAGGATTGACAGATCCACCTGTTGCACCTGAGAAACAGGTTCGCACTGGCCGACACTACCGCAGAAGAGACCATGAGCCATAATAGGCCTGTACACTAATTACGGATCGTGTGAAATGTTTGTCAACAGAAATTTAGCATGCTCTTTGGTGTTGTTTTTGTTACCGAATAAATTAAGATAATTATTAAAAGCTAATGGCAAACAAAATATGGGTTGTTATGTTCATACCCAACAAACTGTGAGTGAATTAGCATATAAACAGTGTTGCATTTTTTAAACCCATTGAGTGTACATATCTTGGAAATTAACCTAATACATTACAATTGCTGTGCTCATTGAATAATCTCATTCATTTTAACACCATCACCTTTGCTGTAGCACCACCAGGTCAAACGTTGGCTAAAGGTAGAAATAATTCTGACCTGACTGAGGTCGACATTACACTTTGTACTTTTTGTGTTAGAAAATATGTAGGTCAGCTGGAGTTTCTATTAATAATACAGGGTAAAATGCCTTTTGCTGCTATTATCTTCAGGATGATTGGAAGCCCGTGATGAGAAGTGATTCGTTTGGGATATACAGACTCTGTATTCTCTGTATTACAGAGTCAAGTCAATTTCATTTGTATAGCACCAAATCACAACAAAAGTTACCTCAAAGCACTTTCCAAAAAGAGCAGATCTAAACTGTAGTCTTTACTCTTCAGAGACTCACAACTGCCATCCTGGCCCTGGCTGAAATTGAAAGTGTAATTTGTATTTCTTCAGGGTGATGAAGACTGGCTCGGTGAGGATGATGAGCCGCTGACTGGATTTTCTTGGAGGGGGGGTTCAGAACCAGAGACAACAGGCATCCAGCTGTGGAGCGAAGTTTTCCCTGTCATAAAGAGTGATGGAACAGAGGTACTTGCACTATTTATTTATATTTATTTCTGAGCCTCGTGTATGTAATTATTTAGTATTTTTAACTTGAGTGGTTGATAATAATCCCAAGTATTGTCTATTAACTGTCTTCATGTTACTTACTCATTATTTTGTTTCACCCTCTTCAAAGCTGAACCCATACTCTCCTCTTTTTGGCCTTTTCACCCCTCATCTTTGTAACCACATTCTCTCATTTATTATTCTGACCTACATTATTACAGTGCAGTTAAACTACACTTCTTAAATGTGATTACTTTTCTCTTTGTTGTTCATTGTAAATTTTAGTTTAGTTTTAGGGTGTTTTTAATTTTTGTCTGGGAAAAAGTTTTGCTCTTATGCTACAGATGAACATGCGCACACACTGCCAAGCACTTAGTTGGTTCTCTCTGCTCCTGTAGGTGGCGGTAGTGCTGATGGACACTCAGGGAGCCTTCGATGCCCAGTCCACCGTGAAGGACTGCGCCACCATCTTTGCCCTCAGCACAATGACCAGCTCAATACAGGTGCCTGAGCTCCTCTTGTTACCACAGATATAATTATTTCTCATGATCCTCATCATAATACATGCTTACGTTGTATGTCTTTTGTAGATCTACAATCTGTCACAGAACGTACAAGAGGACGATCTGCAGCAGCTCCAGGTCTGTTAACATTAGTATGACAAGAGTTAATCTGATGATGTCAGCTGGTATTTTGATGCAAAACTCCTACTTTGATGTGGTTACTGAAATATGTTTTAACATTTCCACCGAAGATAATGAAGTTTAAGACGAGATGATTTTGCCTTAATTCATTGCTGAGACTGTAAAAATCCATTAAAATTGCTTTTCTGCATCTGATAGAAAGGTATTTGAGTAATTTCACAGCTCAACATTAGTTGCTTTGCAGATTTTTCCTTCTCTGTATTAATTTTACATCATGGCTGCCTCCTCACAGCTGTTCACAGAGTATGGTCGTCTTGCCATGGATGAGATCTTTCTGAAGCCCTTTCAGGTAAGAGAAAGCCTTGATGGATTGTTACTGATGTTGGACATGTATCTGACATCTATCTGTTTGTTTGTTGTTGTTTTTCTGCTTAATACATTTCATTTCGTCCCACAGTCTTTAATGTTCCTAATCAGAGACTGGAGCTTTCCTTATGAATATACCTACGGCTTTAAAGGAGGGAATGAGTTCTTGGACAAACGGTTACAGGTACCATTTACCAACAGTCTTGTTGATTTAGCAGACGATAATAAAAACTCCACAAGCTGATCTTACACACTGAGTTTGGGATTTTAACTTACTGTTGCATTGGTTTTTAAAGGTGAAGGACGCCCAACATGAGGAACTGCAAACAGTGAGGGAGCACATCCATTCATGTTTCACCGACATTTCCTGCTTCTTGTTACCTCACCCTGGGTTGAAGGTTGCCACCAGCCCTTCTTTTCAGGGACAACTTTCAGGTAAGATTCCCAATTTTCCTTTCGATTCTTCTTAGTTTAAGGTTGGCGTTTTACAGAATACCAAATATAAGGAGTACTGACCAAAGTTGTTTGATGTATTTATTTCTTCAGATGTGGCACCAGCGTTCAAAGAGCAGCTGCGGAGCCTGATTCCTAAACTGCTGCATCCGGATCGTCTGGCTGAGAAAGAAATAAATGGAAACAAGGTCACTTGCCGGGGCATGCTTGAGTTTTTCAAGGTAGCATCTCTTCCTTCTGAGTTTTTTGTTGTTGTTGTTTTAAAAAAAAATCCAATCTAGTTTTTCCATTCCTAATATTTTAATTATTAATATTTGATAATTAATATTCCTAATTATTTATTCTTACCAGGCTTACATCAAGATTTACCAGGGAGAAGACTTGCCACAGCCAAAGACAATGCTCATGGTAGTGCAAGTTTAAGTTTTAGCAAGGCACAGATTCTTCCTGTTGACTTGTTAACATATGTCTGTTCATCCTACCAGGCTACAGCAGAGGCCAATAACCTGGCTGCCGTGGCAACAGCCAAAGATCAGTATAACAAGAACATGGAGAAGGTGGGTTCACTTTCATGTTAAAATGAAAAGGTAATCAACATAATCCTGACTTCATTTATATTCCTGTCTCTTTTCACTTTGTTTCCTTCCTAAGGTGTGTGGAGGAGACTTACCCTATGTGGCCCCTGATTCTCTGGTGGAGAAGCATAATTTTTTCTTACGAGAGTGTCTTCACACCTTCTCCTCGACCAAGAAGATGGGAGGACAAGAGTTCTGTGACCGTTACCAAGCACAGCTAGAGGCAGAGCTGGAGGAAATGTGGCAGTCACTCACCAAGCACAATGAGGTGAAGACTTATGTACATGATATAACCTTTATGCCTGTTTTTAAATATTTTTTTCACTTAACAGTAGAAACAGAATCTCATGGAAAACACTGAACATATTCTAATATTTATCATACAAAAAAAACAGTTTAAATATTTTGATTTTAGTACAGTATTATTGCATGCATTGCTGTTTTTGGCAATGATCTGATTTGAAAAATGTTCTTAATTATCTGGTTTTCTCTTTGCTGTTAAAGTCAAAAAATATCTTCAGCGCCTTCCGGACACCTGCGGTGCTGTTTGTCCTGGTGTGCCTCCTCTATGTGCTGTCAGGTGTGCTTCTCTTCGTTGGCCTTGCCACCTTTGCCTTGGTGTGTGACTGTATTCTGGGTGTGGTCATGATGTCCATGCTGACGTGGACGTTCATTCGCTACTCTGGTCGGTACCGGACTGTAGGAGGAGCCATTGACCAGGCTGCAGGTGTCGTCCTGGAGCAGGTGAGAATAAAGGGGCTGGTGGCAGTCGTCTGTTATCGTTAACTGATGTCAGTCTGTGCTTATCAGAGCTTTTAGTTATATCGTTATACTGGCAACCATTAAGAGTCATTAATGGGAGCTATTGGGAAGTACAAAAGTGGCATCCAGCAATTCTAGAGTTAGATAAGTCAGTAATAAGTGAACTTTGGACTCACCTGGCATAAACCTGTAACAAAAACAACAGGAACCAGTTCCATTTTAGTCATAGTTTATAGTGTCATATACAGCACAAAATTTTTTTGAAGTTGTAATATGCTCATCACCACGCACAATAGGTTTTAATCCCCCTGGCATTATAAGCCTTATATGCAACCACATTTATATAAATATGGTTTTTGACAGTTTGAGACAGACTTATTTATGTTTGTATGTCGATGGATTATAAGTGAGCCTTTGGTCTCAGATGAGGATGGGGTTCGTTTCTGAAGCATATTTCAAAAACCAGTCTATATTTTTTCCTGAATCCTTGTACACATATCACTCATACACTAAAGATGGGTCTTTTCACATTTGAAAATTGTGTGAATTTGACCTTTTTCCCAATTGGTAAAAAGAGTTTGAACTTGGTCTCATATGAGGATGTCGTCAACCAAACTTTTTTCCCTGAGCATAACTTTAAAACTGTTAAATACAGTTAACAAAACTTTAAACCTATATCTCCCATGTATTGAAGACGTACCGTTTGATATTCCCAGACATTTAAAAGATTAGCTTTTTTTTCCAAGTTGTAACACTCCATCATGAGTCCAACAATGTTATTGGAGTTCTCTTTTAAGCCAAGGATGTACTGGGAAAAAACTAGCCATAGTACTGAGGCAAAAGGGAAAAGTATCTGTTGACTTTTAGAACAGCCACACTTGAAGAGTGCAGTCATAAGAGACAGGATGATGGTTTAAATATCAGTGTAATTTCTCTCACTCTTACACAGTCTCTCCTGGAAGAAACTTATTTGTTCACACATGCAAAAAGATAGAGAAAAAAAAATAGAGCTAGAGAGAGAAGTTCAAACCCTGCCCAGTTTCTCTCCTCCGTCAGGCTAGTCATGGCGTGAAGAGGAATGTCAGATTATCTGTTTTGTAAAGTTACAGAAATTGGCACAGAGCTCCATCAATACCACCACTGAAAAGGTGCGGAAGGTTTCAAGACATTGATCGACAGAGACACTTCTAGCAAACACTCCTGTTGAAGTATACCATGTAGCAGGCTTACCTTCCCATTGATTAAGTCTGCTAGATGCCTGACAATGCTTACCAGCCCCCCCTTCTTCTTTTTTTTTTTAAACGGCTTGGCAGTTTCCTCTTGAACTTCCTCTTGAAAGTCAGGTCAGACTGAAACCATACACAGTCAATCTGAAACCCATAAAACCAAAGCAATGAAGTAAAAGAAGCAAACCACTGTCTTTGCATTTGTATCTCAAAGATATATTGACATGAAAAATACATCTTCCAAGTTCTAATATGATATGATGATATGTTGTGCTTTAATTAGAGAAAACACAACTTAGAAATCAGCTGCATCCAATGTCAGTAGAGCACAAATGGAACAGTAAAACATCAAGAGTCTAAATGCTCTACTAACAGCCCTCAGGGGTCTATTAGAGTACACTCTCAAGTTCACTCTGCTTACTTACATGAAAGCAGAAGTGGATTGAATTTATTGAACCCGACTCTCTCTGGCATGTGTAAGAATATGACAGATGTGCTGTGAGGTTTCAGTGAAGTAACACCACAAGAAGTTGCAAGAAACATGTTATGTATGCAGCAACAACAAAAAAGTCTCCTTTTTTCTCTGTTTTCAGGCCACTGTGGTTTTGAACAAGTCAAGAGGTACGGGAACTGGCGATCAGAAGAAATCCAGATAGAGGACCTCTGAAACGCCTTGATCTTGATGCAATGTAACCAGCGCACAACACAAGCACACATTCAGCACTAAAGCCTTATCAGGCCACCCATTGGAACTAACATGAAGCCAAACCACGTTGGCACAAGGTAAACATATGATGCCAACACACCAGCATCTGTATTATGCACATTACTCTGCCTGTCCACGCTATTATAATGGTGACTGGACTCACTGAAGCAGGAAGGTAAAACATTCCACTCCCTCTTATTGATACTACTTGTCTTTAATGAACTCCCCATCATTTACGTATTTACAAGTTTACAATTGGTCTTAAATGACAAGTCAATGTTTACCTTTAAACTTACAAAACCCTTACATTGTCTATTAAATCTGAATGCATCTTATTTGGTTGTATATTTTTTAGACGGAGGTAGTCAGGGTGCTTTTCAAGCAAAGCTTCTGCAGTATATCTTCAAACAATTACCTTTAAAAACGCAAGCTTTAATGCTTATACTTATATACGGATTTCTGTGTGGCTCTATTTTTTTACTTATTGCCTTAAAACATTGCATTCTGTTTGTTGTTTTTCTTTATACTTGATAAATTAGCATTTGTAGACAGGGGAACTGTTGCTCCGTGCTAATGGGAAGAGAATACACACTTTTCTATATAGTATAGTGGCTTTTTGAAAGCTGCATGTAATGGGAATTATGTTTAATCTCATTTGTTCCAAGCGCTTTCTTTATTCCTTGATGTAAATGTGTCAAACTTTGTAGGTTTTGATACTGTATTTGTTAAACTACCAGTGAAATTTTATATATATACGTATTTAGAGAGAGAACTCCAAATCTAAAGATAAGACATTATTGGAATAGTGACCAGTCAGCCAAAGAATTAGCTTTAAATATTTGAGCTGTTCTTTTGCCTTGTCGTCTTATCTCTGCTATCCTCAGCTAAAATATAGTATGCAGTGTAAACAGGAGCGCATTATTCCTTCAAAGTTTTAGAAATACCATTGACTCCAGTTACTTCAGTGGTAAACACACTTGGAACAAATTACAAGCACGGTGATAAAATAGACAAAAAGCACAAGTATTAAGCACTCAAAGCCTATATAGAATGAGTGGCTGTCCCTGTGTGTTGCTTGTCAGTTTGTCTCAATTTTCAAATAACAGCACTCCAACAGATCTTGAGCAAATTTGGAGGTTGTCACAAATTTAGTGTATTCGCACCTCCTGACGTAATGCCTTCAGGGACCATTTGTAGCATGTGCTCTCATCCGTTTTGAGAAAACACTATGGGATACATCACTGTGATGCATTTTATAGAGTTGACATTGATGATCTCGCTGCACTGAAATGGTATATTTCAACAATTGCTGTTACTCATTTACCATAAAGTTTCTGATATGTAACTTAAAAGAACTTATTCAATGTAAAACGTCTTTTTAAATATGACAGGCTGTAATAATCACTGCATATCGCTATCAATCCAGCTTAAAACTATTAGGTGCTTGGGTCAGAGCTTTGCTTCAGATGACAGATATCTTGAAACCATATCACAGTAAAGTAAATATAATACATTTGGGCTGACTTGTTTCCTTACTTGCAGCCATTTAACCAATCAGCCATGTTTTTCAGAAATAAGTCATACAGAGAATTAAAAAGGTGGAAGACACAGCAGATTTATTTAGATTTTAGTATCCCTCTGTGAGGTCAAACAGGGCTTCTCAGGCCAACTCAGAATGAGTCAGGCATTGGAATAAAGGACTATTTAGGATTATTTGCAACAATTCACTGCATCTCTGAATATGATGATGAAATGCAGATTCTTTCAGGAAACATTGGATTGGAGAGGTGGGATGTAAAGTATTTGCTATTTTGAAAGTAGGATCCTGTCATCTTTTATGATTTTGTATTGTGCAATATGACAACTGACCTGTTTGTATAAATTAAAGAATAAGCACAAAAAGCCATGAAACTGTAGGTATAAGTCAAAAGAACAAAAGGGCCAAAAAAGAAAGATGGAGGATGAGAGACTTTCCCAATCAATTATTTCTAACCCTTTTTTTGCACATTCCATTTCTGTACCATCAAACCAGAGGGGGAAACTTCAGGATGCTGTATAAACACTTACTCTTGCACTATCCCTCCTCTACAGTGCTTTTTGCACACAGCTCAGTCCAAAAGTGACAAAATGCATGCAATATTGTAGTATCCGCTGATGTAATCATCTACAGAGCGATTGTGGCCTTGCCTTGAGAAATGCTGTTTTGTAGAGAATAAATAAAGTTTGAAACTGTTGATGTGTCTTTCCAATCTATTCTTTCAACTGTCCATGGCAGAGTCATCACATCAGATTGAACTTCATTGTCATTGAACAATGCAAGTATAAAAAAATGAAATGAACAATAAACAAATATGGAATATTTATGGTTTGATAGAATATAATGAGGACAATTTAAACAAAACAAATAATGTACAGTGTAATGATATGTAGGCTACTGAAAGAGTAAATGTAGCTTTGTCCAGTTATTTAACTTATATGAACTATATAAACAATGAACCATTATATATGTTGCACCCAGGGGTAGCACACACTGATGTTGCCATGATGACATTCCTTTATTTAGCTATGCCTCATGCCAAATTAAGTTATACCACTTCATTCCTTGACCCTGGAAATGTACTCCTAGCATTTAGGATCATGTTTTTATCATCAGTTTATGCCATCAACAAAAATATGATTTTCCATAATGGCTTATTCGACTCTATTTTTCATCTAAGTATAACTTCTTGCCTTTCACAGACACATAAAATCAATTTGAATGAATGAATTTCTCAGCTCCATATTGGTGGCAATGTACAGCATATAGCATAGAGGTGGTTCATCATGAGTTGTCCATGCCTGGTTTTTTTTTTATTTTGGCTGTCTTAATGTGAAAAAAGGCCCTATCTTTCACTGTTGAAGGAAGTGAAATACTGATCCAGTATCTGCATCTGTCCACAGATCAGCCTAAAAATTTAACCAACTCATTGGCCATACTGTAGATCCAACACTACACAAAATTTCAACAAAGTCAGTTGAGAACTTTCGGAGATATCTTGCTGACAAACATGGACGATCACATAAATTCCTACAACTCTTGTTGGTGGAGGTAACAAAAAGCTAGCAGACCTATGGAATATGTTCAGAGTGAAAATAAAAATTGAGGGCACTGTGGGCAACATGTGTTTCTTTGTGTGTGTTTGATTAAAATGTTTTTTTATATCACATAATGAATGTAGGTCATATTTGACAGGTTTTGTGATTACAATTATCCAACGTCCTTCAACAAAAAACAGCACTGCCATACAATGAAGTGTCCTCAACTGTGATATTGTGGTGGCACCATCATTTTATTCTCATGACAAGTGTCTTTGCAGCTTCCTGCTTGTCGAGTCATTCTTGTTCCTCATTTGCTCCTCGCTTCCTATTGCCTGGAAGTCTGCCGCTGCCCCTCATCCTCACACTGCCTTCTCTGTGTCTTTCTCTCTCCCTTCCACGAGATGCCATGTACAAAAATCTGCTACAGCGAATTTCGTGTCCCTTGTTTCCATATATGGTGATGAGCGTCTGGGCCCGACGCTCGTGCTGTGAGCGAGGCGCGTGCACTGACCGCCGCCGCTCACCGTTCGCTTCCATATTTGGAAGTGAGTCCAACAAAAACCGCTCTGAGGGGAGGGGAGAGAGTTGAAGAGAGAGGGGGAAGGAGAGAGAGGTAGAGAATTTCCTCCATCCTGAAAACCGCTATGCGTCCGGTTGACTGCTGAATGTTTGTTAAAACAGCAACACAACGGCTTCACTTATTAATCATTCATCCCGCCATCGATGTAAGAATTAATGGCACACATTTTGAAACCGACAATGAAATTACAGCGCAGGTTATATGGACCTATTCATAGTTTGTTTTAAGAGAATAGGTTACGATAAAAACAAAGGTATTGTAAGAATTCATGTTAATTCCAAATAGGCATCACGCATCAATGGAGCACCATTAATTCACCTTTACGTTTGTTGTTCATTCTTGCTGATAAAGCAAATACAAGAGTGAATATAATATCACAGGAAAAGGAAGACTGAATTTTTTTTTAAATTCTTTAAAAAATCTAATGTTTGTTCACCAAAGATTATGACAGTGTCCCGTTTAATAACACTTCTAAATAAAATATTAAACTTATGTTTTTATTCTGTTGTATTATTAATTTAATTTTACGTAAGATATTACATTCAAGATAATTATCAATTAAATTTGCACCCCTCTTTGTTCTATCACGTGACAAATATTTAGGTCAAAAGCAAACACCAAAGAGCAGTAATGGTTAACCAACATGCGCTCTCGCTCGTGCACTTAGCTCGAGCCAGTGCCGCGCTTACAGGCGCGTTCACGTTGTGTATCCAATGTGCGAGCGAGTTCGACAATTCATCATCATTGTCCATTCAATTTCCAACCAGACGCTGACCTACTCAGAGCTGCTGCAATGGTAGGTCCACTATCGCTTTTCATCACACTATGTATTGTCACCAGTTTGACAGTGTAATATAAAGTCATTTGGAGAGGTTAGTGGTCAATTAGTGTTTATTTGTAGGTCACTTTAGTTGTTTTGGCATCAAACCTAGTAAGCCGGTCTTGTGCCGCAGTAGCCGCTGTAAGCGCCAGTGCTAGGCAGCAGACAGCTTTGCTGCCCGAAAGCACTGGGCAAGCTTGCAGTGCTTTCTTCGATTTTAAGTCCATTACATTTTAATTTACTTGCGGTAGTTTTTACAAGTAATGGACCAGAATAAATGGCTCAGTGATTCCAAACAACGGGCGCCATATCACTAATTTCCCTCGTTCCGCCAAGTAGAAAGGGTTTCGGCTGTATTAACATTCACACCGTTGTTATGACGCGGTTCCACCGGGTTGTCACTGCATCATGTTACTTATATTTCACCTCTGCAAGTCGATGCTTCCACACAATAACAGCGCAGCGCTGGCTGGCAGGTGCAGCAGCGCCTCGGGCTAGCTGTTAGCATGCTAACGGTATTGTTAGCTGAACTAGCTACGTTAGCAAAGGCAGAAATGAGACCCGTCATGGATGGAGCTAACTGAGATTTTCTTGCTCTTTGTCTGTAACGATACACGGCTCTGTCGCTAGCAGTGTTTTAGACGCAGGTTTGACTATGCGCTCCAAATAGTCGCTTTCAGTTCACAGTTATATTTGATGGACAATTTGTATGTTTATAGCCAAATTACCCTGTGACACAAAATGAATGATTTGACAAACGAATGGTTCGTTTGAGCAGGGAATCTCCTTATATAGCAAGCTAGCGCTCACATGTGCGTATGCTGCATTCGTGGCCCCACCCTGAATTTGGTGCAAAGTCCATTTTGTTTGGCAATGAATGAAAACGAATCTGTAATTAGATTTATTTGACTGTCGTTTGACATTTCATCATTTTGCCGTGTGTAAATTAAAGTGTAGACATTTTTCTGGATTGTTATCATTATGTAATGCAGTTTGGTGTGTTGGATCCGCTAACATTAGCTGAAGCTAACGGGCCGCTGTCTCTGGATTTTCATGTGGATTGCGCATCTTTTCGTCATTTACAGCCATGTAGACATTGTACACCATTAGGGAGGTAATAGACTGATGTCTTTATTTATTACTGTATATAGTCTTCGACATTGGAGAAGCACAAAGACACTGGATACAACACTAAACCTAAAAAAAATCATAGTATTACATACATTCTAATACATTATATTTTACAGTTTATTGGTAAAGTCTGCTATCTCTCATTGTTGAGTTGGCACCAGTAACAACCTGACATCTACTAAATCTTCCTGGGCACACCTTACCTTTGCAGTGTCCTTTTTAAAACAATAGTAATAGTGTTTGCAGGTGAAATTGGCCTGTGATAATACAGTAGTGTGATGCTTGTAATCTGTAATTGTTTTTAGGAAATTAAAAAAATTGGACTATGACTAGATTTGTGTCAAGTCATTTGAACCTTGACTTCTGTAAAACAAAGAATCCATGATTGAGATTAGACAAGGACTGTAAAATCTAATAAATTGAGTTACTTAGAAATATTATGCAAACTCATCTCCTTAGATTTGGTGTGTGTAACACTTAAATTAGTTTGCTTATTGTTAATGTGATAACTTAAACTACCAATATCCTAAAAAGTATTGTAGGTATTGTAGGATGTTGAAATTTCTAATTCAATTCAATTCAATTTATTTGTATAGCGCCAAATCACAACAAAAGTTATATCAAGGCACTTTCCAAAAGAGCAGGTCTAGACCATCTTCATTCCAGAGACCCAACACTCCACGCAAATGATTTGTTTTTTGCTCTGGAGTGGTTATTATTACAATACATCTCACTACTTTATTCTCTCACCCTCTTGCATCACCCAGGTGTGAGTCACTAACCGTGTGACTGACTTGACTCAAGATGCAATGGTGTTGTATAACTAACAATTTTCTATTGAAATATCTCTAAAGAACTAATTACTGATCAACTTATAATTATACAGAACACAATTAAACACGGGTTACTTGGGCTTATGGCCTCAAACACATTGTCTCAAGGTATGCTGGGAAACTCCACCCGCCTATCCCCAACAGGCTACAGTATCTATTAACCCATTGTGCAAAACCATGGTAGTTTGGTTGTTTCAACTGTCCTTAAATATTTATTTTCATATGGGCAAAAAACTTACTATCTATCCAACTTTTCTCACATAACAAAAGAGCTGTTTCCCTTGAAAAGTAGTGGAGTATAAGTAGAAAGTGGTATGAACAGAAAACGGGCTATTCAAGTAAAGTAGCTATAATTTGTGGGGTACTTAAGTACAATTAATATACTTGGTTACATTGTGGGATGTAACTAACAAAAGTTCCCAGTACTTGGTTTATTTGAATGAACCAAACTCAAGTAAACAGAGTTTGACAGTTTTCTTGATGCCAAAGTAGAAGTAACTAAAATAAAATTAGTGTTATTAACAAATTGGTAAAAACTGAGTTGGGTCAGTTTTTGTAATTAAGTTCAATCTTGCATTTTACAGTAGGAATCACCTTGGTGGAATCAACTTGCTACTATAGCAACTGAAAAACAGAGGAATTAGGCTAAAGTAGGTCACTGGGGAGGAGTAAGCAGAAACAAAGTTTTTTTTTTTTTAAACTTGTTTCTTCTTTCTGCTTGCAAGGTATAAATTGTGTTTGTGTACAGAAAAATGAGACATGCAAAGCATATATTCATAGTAATTTCTTAACATTGCCATGGAGGAAGAATACAGTGACACAATTGTCTCATGTGCTGTCAATAAATAAATATAGAGAAATTTGTATACTTTAAATATTTTTTAAACAGAGTTTGCAATAACTTTAAGGAACATGGGAAACATCAAGTACAGATCTTCTTTTCTTCATGAGTGGGATTAAGGAAGAGGGTAAATTTGTTTGCTGGTTAATTATTATCCTGAAATTCACTGTTATCTCAGGTCTTTTTACGCCCTGAGCAAACATAAAGAGCTGCCTGTGCTGCTTTGCAGCTAGGTTCCTTTTCCGTCTTTCCTGTCCCATTATTTCCTTTTCATTGTTGTCTTTTTTTGTCCCATTGACATGTTGCTGGTACTAGTAGATAGCAGTTTTCTTCTATCTACCCCCGAGACAGCATTTTCCTGTGATGGGCTGTTTTAAGCAGAGTCAAAAGACCTGATTTAGTGAGTCTGAGGAGCAGCTGTGACTCTGCGATGTGACTTGAATTTTACAGAAGCCGCATTGTCTTTGAGTGAACCCTGCACTGAAACACTTAATTCCTGACCGCACCCTCACCCTTATGGTCATCTTTATGGTAGAGTCACATGGCTATTCCTGAGTTTGCAGAAGGAACTTATGTAATATTTCATATCTGCTGGTATTGTCACAGAAACTTAGACACACCTGTTTTCTGGACTTATTTTGCAGTCATGTTCAGGGTGGACTTTGGACAAGCAGTACTGGCCACATTTTTTATTTCTGTCCTTAAGAATTCTTACAGTCTGATCTTATGCGTAATAAATTGAATGAAAATAAAATGCACTTCTGGCTGATTTTTTTAATTTTATTTTTTAATTGAAGTGCACAATTTAAATCTTCCATCACTACCACGAGCATAGTTAACAGCTTGTTTTTCAATCCCCCTTATCATTATGCCTCATAAGGAGCATTCCTGCTCTGTGTGTGTGTGTGTGATAGTCATATGCCGCCCTTTCAGGCCATTTTTCACCTTGTATTTACTTAGCTTAAGTCACCACTTATGACCTGTTGATGGTAACTGGTTTCTCATTCAGGCAAGAATATCACTGAGGTAGAGCTGCAGCTAACAAATTTCTTTTATCATCAGTTTGTCAGCTATTTTTCTAGGTTAATCATTAGTTTAATATTGTATCACAATTTTCCATAATCCGTATTATCATATTCAAATAGCTTGTTTTGAGCAACAAGCAGTTAAAAACCCAAAAGGTGATTAGGTAGTTTTATATCATACTACGAAGAAAACCACCAAATTTTTATAATTGAAAAAAGTATAAAACCAGTGAATTTGTTTATCTACTAACACTTAAAATGAATTAAACAATCACTCACACTATTGCCATAATTCCAAAAGCTTGTCCTCTTTTTTCTTCTAATTTCTATAAAACTCCTACTCATGCTGTTAGCAGTCATGTTTGTGTTCTGCACAAGTATGCAGCATTCTGTTGGTGATTCCTCCCACTCAGCTCTCACTGGCTATTGCATTGCTCAATATTCCGTCACTGTTTCTTTCAACCCATAAGATTTCAAGTCATTAATTAATCATGTTTGACATTTATGGTATAGGATTTAAAATCAGTGAGATGCCGATCCAGTCTAACATTTGAATTACGACTGTAAACCCCTTCATGCTGCAGGATCAATTGGGCATATAGTCTGTTTAGACCAACCTTGAATCGGGAAAGCCCTCTATGATTATAAGGAGGGGCGAATGTAACCCAAAATCTGCCCAGTTATTCTATAACATATGCCCAGAATTAAACTGTAAAAATTGAACTCAAAATTAACAGATTGTTCTCTCCACAGGCCTCCGGTGTGAAAGTCACAGATGAAGTTATCGCAGTCTTCAATGATATGAAGGTGCGTAAGGCTCAGGCGAACGAGGATGAGAAAAGGAAGAGGAAGAAGGCCATTCTGTTCTGCATGAGCAGGGACCTCAAGAACATTGTTCTGGATGATGGTAAAGAGATCCTGCTCGGTGAGTTGGGAACCACCGTCCAGGACCCCTACCAGCACTTTGTGAAGATGCTTCCCCCAGATGACTGCCGCTATGCCCTTTATGATGCTACCTATGAGACCAAAGAAACAAAGAAGGAGGACCTGGTCTTTATCTTCTGGTGAGAGCAGGCGTAATCAGACATTGAAGAGTTCATGACAATCATTAAGACAATGTTTGGCTTTAATAACCCGCTTCCCCTTCCCTTGCAGGGCTCCAGATAATGCCCCCTTGAAGAGCAAGATGATTTACGCCAGCTCAAAAGATGCTATCAAGAGAAAATTTGAAGGTAAATAGAATGTGTATATGGATATACAGGTAGAGAGTCACAAAGCTGCAGGTGTCACTATGTTAATTTAAACATAAACCCCAACCTGAACCAAGTGCAATCCATTCCTAAAACTGAAATCTGCACACAGAATTATCAAATGACACTACAGTCAGATGTACAGAGCATCTTTGCATCTTGTAGCTCATTGTCTAGCTCACAACCTAAGGTTTGCTTAGCTTTCATAGTGCACTTTTCAGACACAGCAGGCAGCTGTTTTCAGCAACACAAAAAAACTCACTACTGACCTGCTGCTGAACTGAGGCCTGTTGTACAAAGTGAGATTTGTGGTTAGTAACGTCAGGGTTTCCAGTGCTAAGACACTGGTTCTCTTCTTACCAGCATAGAAACTAGTGCTGCACATCTATCATGCTCTGCAGCAGAACAGGACAGACATCTCTCACTGCTGGCTAATCTGTTGGTACTCACCACCTCATATTCAATTATTTTAACGAAGTGGGACCTGAATGCCTGGCCATTGTTTGGTTTTGCATTGGTAGACACTATTGTGCTTTTGTCCTTTTTATTTATACTTCATTAGCTACTCCTGAAGCATTCACAGTAGGTCATCTCTGGGCTATTGTGCACAGTGATAGAAATCAACATCCAGGACTGCTGTAAAGCTGCTGGATTTTGTTTGTTTTGCAGCACTCTGAAAAACCTTTATTTGTCAGGTACTATTTTCTGGATAGGCTAATATTTTACCAATGAATGGTTTTGTAATATTATTTTTATTAGAAAAATAAATATTATATTATAAAATTTTTGTCCATTTATTACTCCTACTGCTCCTACTTAAGTTATCAAACATAGTTTAATTAAAGTGAGGATACCATGAGATTTAGTTCTTTGTCTGAAAATGTTTACAACATTGTAATTCTGACATGATTTCCACAGGTATTAAGCACGAGTGGCAGGTGAATGGTTTGGAAGACCTCAAAGACCGGCACACCCTGGCAGAAAAGCTTGGCGGCTCGTCAGTAGTCAGCCTGGAAGGATGCCCTATATAAATATTGCCCTCCCCCCTCCCGGCTTCGATTGTTGAGGCCTTTCAGACACATCCGTTGGGTTTAGCTGTTCATCATTCCAGATTGGTTTGGAGAAGGGCAAATGCAGAGCCAGCAGCAATTGTGGGACTTTGTGGGTGGGTTTGGGGTCGACTGAGACAAAAAAACAACAAAAAAGGAAATTCAACAAATGCAGACTGTCATTACAGATAACGCAACATCACGAATATGTACAAAACATGCACTAAGGAAAAACATTAATTACATGTGAGGAAGGATGATGATAAATTGAAATACACACATTGTTCATGTTTATGGGCAGGGTTTTGTTCTTTCTTGGTTCTATTTGAATGATTGCAGGGGGAGTAAGAAAGGGACTGGAAAAAAAGCTCAAGGTTTCCAACCATTGATTCATGATAAGTAATCATTCCTCCTTTTTTTTTTTTTTTGCCAAACTTCTAGTTAAGTTTTGTAAGTGTGTGTAGTTGAGACTAGGCGAAGTATAAACTAATTCACTCTTGATTGCACAGGATGTAACAAAACTTTCTCCGGGGGAACACGGTAATATATATAAATATATTTTTTTGTTTTGTTATTGTTTTTTCCCTTTTTAAACATGCAAATTCCAAAACTTGAGTGATTCCTTTTTATTTCCAGTTCTGGGTCAGAAAACCATTACATTTGATGTAGTAAATGGACAACATTCCTTGTACTTGTTAAAAACAGGATTCTCTTGATTGAACTTTGGTGTTGTGAAGGTTTGATGGGGAGCGATGTGTTTTTGAAAGACTAACGGTCAGAGTTGAGACTGAATATTGAATGGTTGATGTTTTGTATCGTCTCCTTATCTCTAATAAAAAAGCACTAAACTACTGACTTGTTCTGCTCTTTTTACACTTTTGTTACTTGTGAAACACTTGAACCTGCTTTATCAAACTCTCATGTTTGGTATTCCGTTGTACATCTTTCTCTTTTTGTCCTAAATCTCTATTTAAACTTATTTTGTCCTACTAAAACACAGATATTCAGTTTACTGTAATGGAAGACTAAAAAAACAGCAGATAATTACACCTAAGAACTTGAACCAAAGGTTTATCATTTTTGTTTGAAATAATTTCCTGCAAATAGCTAATCAATTAATTTGGCTCTAATTCAATTTAACCAAACCAGAGTAAATCCTTGTTCTAATCCATTGATGCTGCAATACCCAATGTGACCACAGGAGGGAATCCCAACACCACTTCAGAGTAAAGTCAAAACCAGGGACACAACCACTTTAAATCTGTTTATTAAAATATATCAAGCATTTTTCAAAAAATAAAACTAACACACTGTCTCTCCAGCCCACACTGAGAGGAGCATCGGTGGTGTCCAAACCTGAATGACCTTGAGCTATAAAAAATACCAACCATCTCCTCAAAGTTTGAAAAGTGAGTGAGAAAAAAGATGTAACATCAATATGAGAAGAGATCGCCTTCATCCACAGCATGAAAATAATCCGGTGCTGCTGAAACTCTGCACACACCAGGAGTGTTTTTTTTCCCCTTGTAAAGAGTGGTTTGTGTTAAACATTGAATGTGTTGTTAATCCGACTGTGAGCAAAGATATTAAAAGATTCTGTGGGGATGCTTCACAGGCAGATTTGTTTAATAGGCCCAGAGGTTACAGGGAGAAGATTGACCACATGACAGAAATAATGAAGTCACTGAGTAGATCTGTTCTACTGGTGTGTCTCTGATGGGTGTTTATTTTTGTCTGGAGTTTATCACGTTTCACTCTTCTTTAAGGGGAAATGAGACGGTCCACCCTTTTTTCTTCCAGTCAGTTTCTGCTTTCATGCATTTTTCATGCAAACCTTCTCCTTGCTCTTTTTGTCCTACCTTTGTCCTTCCTAGTGCTGGACGCAGTCCAGACGGTTACCATGCACCCAGTAACAGATCTGAGCAAATTTCAAAGGAGTGATGCGCACAGCCACATTGTAATCCTGGTTCTCTCCGTCTATCTCCAACCACTGGTGTCCGGAGAAAATGCCAATGACTTTCCTTTCCCAGCGCCCTAAACCGTTGTCCCACACTCTTCCATACACCCCAGAGCCGCTGGCTCCAGGTCGGGCATCACAGTGCTGGTATATCAGGTCACTGGACTCTCCTTCTACAGGACAAAATCTGTACACCAGCTCACCGGACCTGTCGCTGTCAAAACCAGAGAAGTGGACGCGCTTCCCTGCCAAGTCATCAGAGGAGGGAGCCACAGAGAGGTGCATGAAAGGCCGTCTGTGAGGCCAACGCAGCTCAAGCAGAGCGTAATCAAAATCCATGCTGATCTCCTGAGGGCCGAGGATCCAACCCTTTGGCACGCGAGTGCGTTTCACCCTCACCCAGCGGACCAGAGGTTTCTTGGCAGAAGTGAAGGCAGCTTTGGTGCCATTGATGGATGGAGGAATTAAAAAGCCTACCCTGAGCTTCCGTGCCCCCTTGACATAATCCTTCCCATCATGCACACAGTGGGCAGCTGTGAGGACGTGTTGTTGAGACACAAGAACACCAGTGCAGCCGGTGGAGATCCGCACAGCCGTGGAGAAAGGGTAGTCCAAGAGGAAGTTGTCACCTTTGATGTTAAAGCGTCCATCTGCTCCGTAGATCTGCCGCCTCACACGTTTGTGTCTAGACTTCCTTGTTGGTCCTCTCCTCTGTGGAGGTTGAGCAAAGTGACCCATATACTCCTCGAACTCCTCATCTCCTTCCACATCTACAGTAGTGAACGTGCGGGAGCCGTCGGCGTACAGCGTCTCAAAAGCCAGTTTCTCTGTGAGCTGCTCCAGCTGCGCCTCCGTTTCTCCTCTGTGGAAGCAGCTGGAGTTGCAGTGAGTGGTGAAGTCTAGCTGAGTGGGAGCACTGAAGTGGGAGCGGATGAGAGGCATCGGTGCATGAGGGATCAGCGTGGGGATGTGGACAGGCGAACGGTGAGGAGGGTGCAGAAATGACAGGGTGAGAGGGAGGAGGAGCTGGAGAAGCAGGTAAGTCAGGAAGGAGCTCTCACGTGGCGTCATCATGGCGATGGAATACGCTGCAACGACACAGAAAATAATCACATAAGAAAAAGTTCTTATCCTCAAGAGAGAGAGAGAGAGAGAGAGAGAGAGAGAGAGAGTGTATGAGCTCCTACATGTTTGTCAAGAAAACAACGGGTGAAAACCCTCACAAAGAGTCTTACAGACACACAAACTAATCCCACATAAATCTGGACTCTTTCACAGTTGATTATAAATAGCAGTGCCTATGCAACTGAGGTCAGCTTGCAAAATCTAATGGCGTAACACAGGCCTCAGACTCATATGGTGTGGTGAGGCAACAATGACTCATTTGTTCCTATAATATAGATTACCAGGAAAATAGAATTTCAGCCTAACGGAAACAAACAAGCATTTTTTTTATGTCCGTCTGGTACAAAAGGAACAAATGCAAAGAGTGAAGTGGTCACACACCTCACTGAGATGCCATAACATAGCTGAGTGATTGAGCTCTAAGGGGACTGAAATGCAGCGTGTGATTGCTTGAAGTACAATTTTAATAAAACATTTCCTATACACATAATATACAAGACAAAATTCTGCATGATAAGAAGACTGTACAGGTAAACAGGAAGTTAGAATGCAAACTCTCCAATCAAATATAAGTTAAGAGGTAAGATGGTGTTTATCATCAAACATTAACTACTTCACAGTGTGCGCTGGGGCTTTCAGAGAAGATTAACAGGGACAAGGAGATACTTGATCCCTTCTAAAGGCTGTGGACCCCGAGGCACTCATGGCACGAAGAGAGCAGGTGTGTAAAAAAAGTGAAAAGAAACAAGTCGAGGCACGGTGGTAAAGCAGAGCATTATTCCTCTAGAAGAGCAGGGTGGGGCCTCTTCACACACCTATGCGCCGTCCCAAAGGACACTACAAAGGAGGCAGATTTACAAGAATGAGCTCCTGTAGGCAGAGAAAGTGTATATTTCCGTCCATGCTGACGTGTCAGACACATGACAGCTGTAGTAGAAAATGACACCAGTAACAGAAGATGTTAAGTGGTAAATTGGCGGGTGAAGAAGTGTATTAAACAAGCTGTGGTAAAACAGATGTCGTCTACGCAAAGCCATGAAATAACCGTTTTCTCAGAGCCCAAATGTCAGTGTTGAAACACATTGTCTGACTCTCGAGAAAGTTCTTAAGAGACCGCAGCTCTTCCCAAAGTTTTAGAGGCTCATTCTGATGGAAACCACAGGGATTTAATTCAGAAAACATGCCTGTGTAAAAGTGACAACATATGACTGGAGGCAAGATGCTGGGAGATCATTGAGTTTTGGGCTGAGGAGCTTGGAGCTTGATGACCTATGGCGCATCCTTAAAGAGCAAAAAGTAGAGGAAATATTCTCACAGCTAATGTATTGTATAGAAAATTGAAAATACAAAAGTCTACGATTTCAATACACGAATAACACAGGCAGGTATCTGGTCTGAAGCCTGTAGAAGACCCTCTAATCAACATCTAAATGCAATCTCGTCTTGTCTGAGAGTTAAAAGAAGTTCATCTCCTTCTAACATATGTCAAAGAAACACAAGATGTTTAACTGGGTAGATGGTTTAATAATGATAGGACCAATAAATAGTATGGAAACACATAAGGAAACGCCTGAAACCTCATACAGACATCCCTTATTTAATCTTTGATCATATACTTCACCATAATATCTTATTATCTAAAGACTCAAAAAGCCCTGTGGTATGTCTAAAATCAAAGTCAAACCATTACATTTAATACATTACCTCCTTATTGGAGATCCGTGCTTACATCCCAGTCAAGTTTTCCTCCCCATTGAATGAGTCGTCCAGGATCATTTCCCAGGTTTTCCTCATTACCGGTAACCGGCAGGTTGTTTCTCCCTCCACTCCGTCCGTCCTAGAGAAGGAGACTCCTGCTCGCTCTTTTACAGCGTGTGCAAATAAAGCGACAGATGCTGAGCCTCTGGATGTCAGGACCGTCAGTGCTTCTCCTCAGACCTGCCCAGCTCAGACAGTGAGCCACAAATAAAAGCCTCCTGTCTGAAAAGAAGTGTTTACCCTCTGCAGCGTCCGGCCTCACGGTCCTAGCGCCCCGTCACCGCCAGCCTGTCCGCTGGGGGGGGGGGGGGCAGTCATTAGCTGGTGGGTGGCTGCCGGTTTGATAGGAACCAGCCTATTCTCACACTTAAAATGTATTTTTACATTCATGACATGTAATGTAAGCTGGACAAAATCAGATATAAGTGCAGACAGATATATCATTATTAAAGACATTTATATTAGACAGATTTGATCATTTTCAGATATCCTTTAAAGGCTAACAACATACCAGAAGGCTAACATTAAAATGCTGGCAGAGAGCCCTTAATTTTTAACGTGATCATCATCTTAGCAAAATAAGTAAATGAATAAAAATAAATGAATAAATAAAACTTTGACCCAATCATAACTAGAGGAAAAGTGAAGGGATCACTAAAGTTAATAGGTTTAATCATGAGGTTGAGGAGGCAATCCATGTAATTATGCATATCATGTTATACCATAAGTAGCCTAAGCCAATTTAAGATTTAAGGCTAAATCATGTTCAACTGTGCGAGCAGCTTTGTGAGGCTGTCCCTGGAACTGTCGATTTGTAGGCTTACAATAATTGGTGGATTCAAGTGGGAGACATCAACTTCAATTGCAGCTGCAATTATAGCATTTCAGTCAACCAAATATTTGATATATTTTTTCACTCATGCCAATTTCACAAGTTACTACACGAACCTACCAGATGTTTCACTTTGACTGAGCAGCAGAACAAACCCAGAGTATTCTTAAAAAGAACGACAATCACTTGTTTGCATTTCTAAAGCAAAACATCAGCAAATATTTTTATTTTCTTTTAAAAGCTAAGAGACTAATCAATTTTAACGTTGGAAACAATTAAATTTTTCAGTCAACAAACAGAATAATTGCCATTTTGTAGCTTGACTCCACATATGCTTATTGCGTGGATTGTAAGTTCATATGCTTTTTCTTACTTTGCAGAACTTAAACCAAACATTTCAGTCAAGTTTCAAATTCAAAGCTGCACGAAAACAGCTGTGTTTTTAGAACGGTATGATACCAAAGCATGTTTTAAGACTTTATACTGTCATATTGTTCAGATTAGGTCTTGACCAACTGCAGAATCTTCGGTTTAGCTCTGTTATGACCAAAACATTCAACATCCAGCGCAATGAATCAAAACAACTGATGATTTAATGACAGTTACAAGTAACAAATCATAAGTGTTTATATTCTTCATCGCATCATGCATTTAGCACTGTCATTGGTAGCCTACAGCTACATCCAAGCAAGAAACGTCTTGTTTCCCGCATTACTGTATTATCACATGTGCCAGGAGCTACGATAGGCAGAGGTGGAATAACTTCTGTATGCTCAGAGATTGTAACTCGCAGGCATTTCATCTTTCTGCTGCCTGACCTTGATCTCCATGAGGTCTTTCATCTCTCATTCAGGGTCTGTGCGAACCTGTGGAATTTGGGAAGCTCTCAGCTGACGCTCCCATTGGGTTTTTGAAGTTTCAGGGGTGCCGAAACAGAGCTCTTAGTCACAGCGACAGCGCTTTCAGGAATGCTGAGGAATCTCCCAACAAGGACACAAGTCAGGCTGTCAGCACAATGTGGCTCCTGTTGTCCTCGGAGTAAATGTCACCCGAGAGGAGACACTGACCCAACCTGCTCCTCACCCTTGTAATGAAAGTCTTCAGTTGCACTGCTCCTGCACTGAGATTGTGTAGTGTCGACAGATTAAGTGTAAAATATATTCTCTCAGAAATTTACAGGCAAATCATTGTGGATGGGAAGTAAGGAGGGAAAAATGACCAGAGAGGTGTAAATGTGTGACTCTTTAAGCATGCTGTGTGTGATGATAGTATCACAGCCTGTCTCTCTGCTAAACAGAGCTGGCTGAAGGGATTGTGCATGAGCAACCTGGCTATTTCTCTGTGGATCCATCTTTTCCCATCCTCTTCACTCTTCCTCACAGAAAGTTCTGCTCATAATCTGCCAAAAATACAGGACAAAAGCTACAGTTATTAGAGACAATTTCTGGGCTCTTAACAGTGTGCAGACCTCGTTCTTTTTTTCACTCAGATCAACACTACTCTCATGTCAAAACTATTAGCCACTTAGGATAGGTCAGACTACAAACTGCAGAGACTGCAGACAGGAAAAACAACATGCTCTCTGTCTTAAGGTAAGAAATTCCGTTTACAAGCACTTCTAAAGCTCAGCAGTTAATGCAGTACATCTTTTTGGTTTAATCTGTACAAAAACTTAAATGCAAAAATGACAAATTATAGGTTTACAGGAGGCAGTCCCACAAATTACTCTCAGCATGACTATAAATTGCTGTTGTTTGTGTACAAATTAAACAAACAGGTATAATGAATAAATTAAGGAGCTTTTGAGGGGCTGGTTGGCGAGTTGTTTCCCCCTGTTTCTACAAGGGCCTGTGGCCTTTAAAACAAGCTCCCAGCACCCTTTGGGTGCAAGAAATGGGAAAGAGTACATTTCTGGTCGGACACAGGTCCAATACAGACACTCACAGTACACATTTTGGACTGTTAATTCACCTGGATCGTATTTTCTTTGGCATTTGGAATGTCACTCAATTGAATGCTTGAACTTGTCAACTGGATTATCTTTAAGTGGGACATGATTTCTGAAAAGAGACATTGCTGTTAAGTTTTTCAAATGAATTTGTTTGGCCCTTTGAGCACCACAAGCAAAGTACCATCTAGTTCCATTGTATTCGAGAGAAGGCAGATATCACTACAGCTGATGCCTCAAAAACTCAGCAACTCACACCAACGTACAACGTAATAGATGGATGAATAGCTCTACGAGTAAGAGGGAAAATATGTATTTCTGACTAGGGGGAGACTTTCTATCATTTTTGATAAGACAAACATCCCAGTTTCTCCACCAACAAACCAGAACAAACAGTAGATAACTACTACACTACTGTCTCTGGTGGTTGTCAAAATAAGTTTTGGAAAATTCGGAGGATGACGAAAACTAAATAATAAAATATCTACAGATTTAAGACTAGAGTGAGTGGTGTGTGTGTTTTCCTCATCTTTATCACTGTGGTCCTGAAGGTCAGTGACCTCCACACAGTAGCCCTCTCTGACCCAGACTCACATTCTCACACTTTCCAAGATGATTCATTTAAGAAAACAAAAAGAAAATACCTCAGAGCCCCAGCTTTTACCCTCTCAAGGGAAACAGCGGTCGTGTTCACTTTTCAGGGAAGTCTGCCACTGCGTGACATGTCAGAGGGGAAAACAATTAGATGAATTCTAAAAGGTTATGTATCACTTGTTCTTGACTTTCTTTGTAATTATTAAGTGTTTGTGCAGCATTCCTTAATTTATGTCATCACTGGTAGTTGTTGGGGCTGAGCTTGTTCAGCCTGGAGGAAAGCGGCGCGGAGGATTCCAGAAGAGTGAGTTCACGCTGTGTGTGTGTGTGTGTCTGTGTGCGCAGGCATACCTTAAATTTCCATGGAAATGGTGCTGTGGTGCTGAGCACAAGTCATAGCCTGTAATATTTCCATATCCCTCGTAGATCTTTCCTCATGTTCAAACTAGACTGATTAAATACATTTGTATAAGACAGTGAAAGATGTGGCCCCCTCTCCTTGTTCAAATGCCAGCATGGTCGGCCGAGTGATCAGGATTTATGTGACCATTCAGCTAACATGCTGTGAGGGCCCCACAACAGTTTCTGTAAGCAAATGGGATTTATTAACTGGATCACAGGGTGTTCTCTGGACTCTTTAATCTGATAATTGGCTTTAGATTTAAACAAACCATCTGTGCTTTAAAACAGGAGAGTGAAGTTTTTATAACAGGCCTGTAGCTCTTGACCAGACTCTCAGGGGCCATTTACAAGACAACCATTACACCCAAAATTTTTTTAGTTGCATTTGGCACGAGAACGGCGTTTTCGGGCCTCTGAAAACGCAAACTTTTGAAATGGCTTCCAGAGTGTAATCCTTTGAAAACACCACCCTACCGTTATCGTGTGAACGGGCATAACAAAAATCCACTGAAAATCCACTTCATGCTTGTCTATTACAATTCCAGTCTAATGCGTGTTCAGCGGAGATGCATTATTTACATGTACACAAATACTCAATCCACCACTACGTCGATGGAGGATAACCTACAGACGTTTTTGGACCAGACCTGGGAGAACAAACAGGTGGTGGGAAAACTTAGTCAATGGCGTTGTGGACGAAGACAGTTGGAAAGAAAAGTTCCGTATTTCCAAAGCCCCCCTTGTTGCACTGAGCAAAGAACTTCGTCCTTACATTGAGGGGAGAATTTCATTTCCACTGCGTGTTACCAGCTCGACTGGACTCGACTGGACTCTACGAGCCTGTTTTGTGTTTCCATTAGGTAAAAAGTACCTGGTACTACTTTTTTAGTACCTGCTCTGCTGCGGTTCCAAACGAGCCAAGCAGGTACTAAAAGGTCACATGAAATGTTACAGACCACTGATTGGTCAATGCCCGGCATGCAAGGAGTATCCTGCACAGCACAAATCAATGCCCGCCATATTCAAACAGCAAAGCTGCTTTAGCGACCGTATTGCAGCCACTATATTGAGGAGGTGCAGATGTTCCTGTCTTAAACAGCTGATGGGAGGATCGCGAGAGGTGTGTGTCGTGTTGATGACCACGCCACGGCAGTTTTGCCCGGCACCCATCTACCCTGAGGAGGTACCATCCTGCAATGGAAAACGACTGGCAGAAAAGTTCCAGATACCAAGGCGAGTTGAGTTGAGTAGAGCCGGTACCACGCAAAGGAAATGCGGCTAAATATAAGTTTACCAGCTGGCATTTAAAAAAAGGTAAAATGTACTTTGTATTATTTAAGTGACAAGGGAAGACTATGAAAAGCAGTGAATGCCTTTGGCTCATCACGACCGACTGTATTGGTCATAGTCAGGCAAGAATGCTGGGCCATCGGTCCAAAATACACCAAGCTGTATTTGTGCGCAGGCGCGTGAAGTTATTCTATAGTGTTGACTTTGAAAAGTTGCACCACCAATCACTGCCGGGCTTGCATACTACAGCGTTTTCAGTTTTTGCAGAGTCGTGTGTACGGGATCATTTTGAAAACGTCATGTGAACACAGAAGTTTCAAGTTTTGAGAAAGCAAAGGAAAGCAAAGTTGTATAAACGGGGCCTCAGTCTGATCCTTTCGGGAAGGCAGAAACCAGAGAGCAGTTTTTTTTATAAGGGATACTGTGAATACATCACCAAAGCCATCCTATCCTGTCTATCTGTCCTCCATATCCCCTCATCAACAGGTCAAAGCTGAGGAGACATTTTCCACATTTCAAAACACATGTTGTTGCCACACTTGATAAAACAATTAATCTGTGCCAAGAATGACCTTTTCAGAGATTTTATTTTCCTCTCTAGCAGATATCTCATCCTCCTGTTAAGCAGATACCCTTCCTGCCATTAGTCCCCGGTTCTCCTGCAGGGCCATGTGGGTACGTATTCAGCCCGACTTCCCCTCAACATGATGTCATTTCAGTTTGGCTGCATGAGCTGTAAAAGGAAAGGGGTGAAAAAAGAAAAAAGACAGTTAGCAAAAACACAACTAAGGAATGCAAACTGAGTAAGATGAAATCCATCAGGAGGGAGGCGGAGAGAGTGTCTCCTCATATGTGACCTAGTCTGAAATCATGGAAAGGTGTAGGAGGCAGTCTCCCCATTTGGTCATCCCAAATGATATGCTCAACTTCTAACCTCTCATACTATCCTGAAAACATGTCTTTGGCCTGGATAAATGTAAAGGAGGCATCTGTTGGCGTAATCAAGTGATATAATGGTTACAGAGGGGCAAAATAAATCCTCTTATCACTGTTAAGTAACTTCACAGATCGTTCTCAAATTAGTTAAAATGCTGGTTTTCTGTAGAAGGCTGTTGGCCACAGATATGCTAATAGAAAAACAACTGCATTTGAAAAAAAAATTCTCAGTAAAGTGTTGTTGAAGAAAAATATGCTGTCCACTTGGGAAATTAACAAAAGGAAATAAAAATCCTCTATTCCCATGAAAAAATACTTCACACACAACATCCCACTGTGATGAAAAGACCGATGTCAAAATATTTGAGGGGAACTCAAGAATGACGTGAATGTGGGTTTAATATTTGGCTAATTTGAATTGATACCACATGGGAGGAATCACTTAGGGAATGCTAGAAATCTTATGACATGTGAGTTGTTTGATGAGACCAGAAGTGTATCTCCGTTGTTGCTCACCAGTGATAATTGAAGTCAAAGGGTCTGGGGTCACAGACAGCCAAACAGCTGTTACACATTGTGGGGAAATGGAATCATGCATCTTCAAGTAGATGACAGGCTGACTCAAAGCAAAACTGTATTTATCACACCAGAACCGTAAATAGAGAGAAATCATCAAGGTTGTGATAAAAACATAAAAAAAACTCGACTGCAAACCACTGAGGATGGATCAAACTTCCGCAAGCTGTTCCCATGGAAAAACCGAAACAGAAAGCACTCAGGTAATTTGAGTGGAAGAACAAATCTTCTGTTAAAGACTCTGTAAACAGACCCAAATATTTACAGCCTCAGCCTAGAGAACATTCCCGCTGACGCTCTTCTGTATGAGCCTCTCCTTCACGCACAGAGACATCAGTTTACTCTTACCCTCCACCTGCATGTTGCTGATTGACCCCTTAAGCATGCGAGTATGATTGTTGTCGTCCAGTGAACTACTGCAGTCATATTTCACCTATTCTTTAGCAAACTCATGTCTATATATCAATATTCCAGACAACCTAACAAGTCACCTCATCATGACTGTAATCAATAATGTAAACCCAAGCCCAGTCAGTACCTTTCATATTAATTCATCAGATTTAAGGCATAAAAGTATCTTTAAATACCTCCAAAAAAAATGTATATTCATAATATATACTTTGTTTTCTATCACTGCATTTCTGCCATTACTAACTTGTGCTAATTTAACCATCCAGTGGTTACGGAGCAACATTAGCCGACTCACTTATTAGTAGGGGTGTAACGGTACATGTATCGGGACCTAAAATTTTCGGTACAGGCCTTTTGGTCACGTGTACCGAACGAATGCAGCCAATGCACGTGCGGAACTTATTTGTGGGTGTTACGGAACTCAAATTCCGAGGGACAGCTTTTGCAAAGGACTGGATGTTGTTAGTTCAGTCAGTGCAGCAGGCTGGAACCGTGATTTTTGTGTACCGTTACACCCCTGCTTATTAGAATCACACACTAAAGCGGCGTTATGCTATACTTATGTTATTGCTATACAAACAAAGGCTTCATAGAAAAGGGTCTTCATCGGGGAATTTCTGTGTGAAAAGGGCTTAGTGGGCTTTTTTGAGCACTTTTCCCCACATTGTTAATATAGAAATATCAAATTGTGCTTTAACAACTGGAACTTTGATTATAACATTTTACAAACCTGTTTATTTTTTGCACAGATTTCTCCTCCAATAACTCAAGGTTTCTTTCACGTGATGATATCCTAGTTACAAATACAAGACTTCTTTGATAACATGAGTGGTACTGGAGTACAGGTACTGGAATGTACTGGAATGTTATCACCTCAGCTCTCAGCTCTAGAGAGCGAAGGAAACACACAGGAACAATGAAGAAGGCTTGATAACTGCCAGTGTGTCTGTTAACTGAGGACTGGAATCCAGGCAGTGTGTGTGCGCGCAGTGGGGGTGCAGGTGGGGGGTGTATACATTTACCCCATTAACCCCCAGAACACAAAAAAGCACCACTGAGGAAGTCATACGTGCTTAAGCAACACTCAGAGTGGAAAACTGTATTCCAGATGATTGTGAGTTCAATTTAGGTGTTTATTTCTGTATGTTTCAAATTGTCTCTGTTATTTTATTTCTTCCATCAAACCCAGAATTTGTTACACTTGTGTTTTTCATGCTAAGTGCCCTGCATGATGCAACAGGATATGTTCCAGATGCAGCTCCCACAAACCAAAGCCAATAACATGCGAGGTCTCATTCTGCTCTTATCTGCAGCTTCTCACTGTTACATGCAATATGTATTTGTGACACTTGCTGTTCCTTGAAACACAACAGCATCATGATTTGCTCACAAAGCCGACATTTACGGGGCAATAAACATCTTGATTGAATCTCTCTCTCAGGCAGACACTCCCTTCCGACAAACTAATTAAAGTTTGAAACAAAGGATAAATTATCAGCCGCATGTGTCGAGCTGCATTCCCTGAGTGAATGATTCTAGCTAAAATACTTCACTGGGAGGTTTTCGTAGCTTAGAAAATAAAATAGAAATAGGAAGAGAATGGGGCTCTTCATGCTGCATTCTTTCGTTTATCTGGAATTCACTGAGGTTTGGCCCTGCACTTTTAAGTTGACTCTTCGCCTGGCAAAAACAAGGCTGTCTATTCGTTGTCCCTGCATGCTTTGTACAGAGAAGCTGGAGCCTGGGCTTGAGAGCTGTCCAAGTGCTTGGGGCAACCACACACCCAGAGTTTAATCCCCTAACCACTGCATATTACACAGTAACAAAGTCGTCCCCCGCTCCCAGTGTCTGACACAGACCCCTGAAATCTCATGGAGCCAATTTTCCTGAGAATAATACTCTCTATGCAGATCAACCACAAGCTGAGGTTTAGGGTGACGCTCATAACTGGATTCCAGTTTGGCATATCTCTGCGTGGCTGTTTGGCTGTAGCTCATTGTTTTTGGCTGATTGGGATAAATTCAACAGACAGGACACAGCACAGAGATTTGCAGCTCCAAAAAGGCATCAGGACTATGATAAACATTCCAAGTGACAACTGTTTAATTGCAAACTTATCCAAAGGTTATCCACAGCCAGATGAACAAAAAGCCCAGAGGACATGTGTGCCTGAGAATCTTGGATGATCACAAAAGCTTTACAAGCGCATGTCTGTTCATAATAAGCAGTCGAATCCAAAACACCCCATGCAAAGCCAAGGAAAACCTTTAGAAAAATTTTAGCATTGTCTGACACCAGAGATCCAGTTGGTGAAGACAAAGAAAGAGACGTCCTGTGCAAGAAACATGCAAAAAAACAGTAAAAACACTAAATCATGTCCACCTCTCAGTATTTTTCTAGACTCATAAAATATTGAAGGTACTTTTTGACACATTCACCTCTCATTTTACTGCCCTGTCTTATCTCATTCATTAACGTCTTGGGGAAATAATGATTGTGTAACTCTGATTAAAGATTCTAACCTGTTATCATCTGTTTACACACTGATCCAATGCCTTTGACAACTTGCACCATTCATTCTAACTTTTTCTATGAAACATTCAAGGCAAGATAAATGCCTTCTTGTTCAGTGCAGGCAGTAGGAAGAGGGACAACAGTCTGCACAAAGAGAGAGAGAGAGAGAGAGAGAGAAACAAGGGGTGTGCATATGAGGTGTCCAAAGTCCGATCTCAGTATAGACGAGGCTGGGCTGCAGCTGTGTGTCCTCACATCTCAAAGCTCTCTATCATCCCATTATTTCCTTTGAGTTTTACAACCACATGCACCACAAGCATGGGCTTATGTGACACTCCAGCCACATGCAGAGTATAGTAATGCAGTGACAACTGATGATGCAGTAATGTACCCCAACATGTAGCAAAGCACCAATAAAAGAGGAAAAGAAAAAATGCCTTTGAACTCAAGTGGATTAACCTACCTGTCTTAGTGATGTAGAATTATAGGTGCAACAGATTTGACTTTCTGATGTCGAGTCTTAATAAGTTTCCCGAAAACTGGAAAACTAATTAAACTCATCTACTCCCACATTTTTTGCTCTTTTGACACCAGTTTCAGATTGTTCTCCACAAACAAACCAGCCAGATTTTTGAATTATCATCAAACTATGTGTCCACAGTGCATCATAATCTGTTTACAGTGAAACAAATCTTCATTATTCATGAAAACATTTTGATGTCATTGGAGATGTAGTGTGGCAAATTCCAAAGTTGAATCTCAACAATGAAAATGGAAAGTATCTTCAGTTCTATCATCATGTCAACTACTGCAGTGAATGGAAATCAGAACATCTTTAAACATCAATTTGTCTTTCAGTTTGACAAGATTTTGTCCCTGGTTTGAAAACCATCGGCCTTAGTAATAGTGTGAAGCCATCTGCAAGCTTTACCTTGGCAGGTAGCTCAACAAGATTATGATCAAAAGTGTGGGTGACCCAGAATCAACATACCTACCTTCATTGTGGTGGAAACCCCCTGTCATGCATTTTTTTTAGATGTTTCCAACATATCAGATTGAAATGATTAGCTTATCGTCAATTTCTACAGAAGCCTCATAATGACACATTCATTTTATTAGGAACGATGGAGCAGGGAAACATCTAAAACATGCAGCTCAGAGGGTGTCCAGGACCAGGACTGTGAAAAACATATATGACATACAGTATATATATATATCACCTCATAAATACATTAATGTATGTTCTCTCACAGTTTTGCAGTCACAGTTGTCACTCTTCACAGCTGCCCATACACCTATCTATCTAGCATTATAAGGAGCTTCACCAGAGCATTAAGGGATAAGTGAATTGAATTTAATTAAGTCTTTTTTTTCCCGAACATGTAATAAAAAACAAAAAAAATGAACAAACCGACAAAATAACATTTAAATACGCAAAATGAAATAGCCTAGGACATAACAATAAATAAATAAATAAAACAAAACAAAAAAAAGAAGAAGAAAAAACAAACAGGGAATTTACATCACATGTCCAAAAAGGAGTGGGAGGAAGTAAAAACTTATCTAATCTCAGCCCTTCTCCATTATTCATTAAATAATAATTCTTTGTATGCTTCCAGTTTAAAATATATATATTATATGATATAGATACATGTATTTGAATGTTTTTGACTTTATGAATAATGAGTTGGTGCGATCTCTATATCCGACACTATGAACTATCCTTATGGCCCTTTTTTGGAGTATAGATAATGATTGCAGTGTATTTTTATAGGTGTTGCCCCAAACCTCCGCACAGCTGCTCAAAGTCAACGAGTGATTGTGAGAACACAAAGCAGCGACTTTAATATTTACCTGATTCACTTCTATGGAAGTAAAGCTGAAAGGAATAGTTGATTAATTGATACATAAACACTCAGCTTGTATATTGTATAACGTATATTCATTCATGTTGTAGGTAGTTCTCTACAAAATGTGTTTTCAAACTCACAAAAGTACTCAAAAAAATCAGTCAAGCATGACCAAAGTTCATATTTTGAGAATCATCACAAAGCCTGCCCTACATGTTGATGCACAACCAACATCAATAAAGAAAAGGTTTTCTCAAAAGGCTAAAAGTGAGTGGTGCATTCCTTCAATTTATATGCTTACACATATTCATGTCTGCACCTATTTTAATACCTGTGTACATAACAGTCCTGGCTATTGTTGGCCTTTATTTGTTCAGCTTTGTTGTCCTTGTTCTTAGCTGTTGTGTATATTCCTGTGCACGTTCATTCAGAGCAATGGAAAAAATCATAGTCAAATTCCTTGTATGTGCACACTGTAGGCTTACTCATTCTGAACTCTTGAATATTAACCATCATTTCAAGTAAATGCTTAAATCAATTTAGCTGTTGTTTTATTGTTTGTTTTTTTATTTCAGTGATTGGTCTCACAAGACAAGATATGCTGTGACAGTTTCATTACTTGCAGGAATTCTATATACAGCTCAAACAATAACACAATTGATTGATAGAAAAAACAAGTTAGTTAGTTGCAGCCTTACTCATGAACTGCAGTGCCCTCAGATTACATTTGAACCAGGAAATGAAGCAAACGTAGCACAGCCTGTGCAGGACACAATGTGACCCATCTAAGTGATCTCTTTCTCCTCCTGTAAGTTAAAAAAATATTAAAACAGTGAGTGAGTTAAGACATCATGAACAGTGTGAACCCACCTCCCATAAATCAGAGATCTAACAGCTCTATAACAATGGACTCCATCTGACCTTTACTTGTTGCTGCTCTCCGCACCAGAGCGGCTGCTTCTTCTGCTGCTACAGGGAGAAGGGAGTCCAGGCAACCCCTGCAGGGCTGTCGAAAAGAGCATTGCTATTTCCAACAAGAAACACGGAGAAAAATCCCAAGTAATTCTAATTAAATGCCAAAGTGTAGTTTATCACATGTGGCTTTTGACGTTGTGATTATTATAGAGAGGATGCAGGAAACACTTCCTCTTGTGCAGGTGGAGGAGGATCAATTAATTTGGTGAATAATGACATACACATGAAACAAACAAGTTGAAGGCGTGAATGGGTAAAGAAGAGGCGGTGTGGTTTCTTTTTAACAGTTGCCAAGACAACATGTGACAGACAGATGCAGCATTAAAGATGCTGGGTTTAGCTCTGCAGTAAGCAACTGTGATGGTTTAAAATACAGAACTGTACTGTTTTGTCTGCTAAAATATCTGCATTTTTTCTCAACCAGCTCCCTTCTTACAGCGTTTTCTGTCTCCTCTCTTTGTGAGACCTACACAAAGACACGAGGGACTTGTTCCACCCTCATTTCTTTATTCATCCTAGGTTTTCTCGCTCCGTCTTGTACTTTGGCTGCAGCGATGGGAAACTCCAAAAACATATTCAACAATGTCATTCATAGTCAAGCTGGGTAGAAAGTTAACATTCAGTGTTGTTCATTGAGCAGCTTCCTGCTCCCATGACCTGATCCTCTCTTATTGAGTTTCAAATGGTGTCAGATTCAAGTGGGTCAAGGTGTGAAGAAGCAGACATGCTGTACCTGTGCACAGAGAGTGCGAGCACAAATGAATCAACCTCCAAACACTCATTTTTGTGGTTCCTTTGTGTATCTAGAGATGTAAGAATTAATGCAGCTGCCTCGGCATGTGCAGCATATTTGCTGCGCCCCACATGGTAAACGGCGCGTGGGACCGAGGCCAGGTATCTTAATCCCCATCACCCTTGGGATTCCCCACCAAGAGATCCCATTAGTGAGGATAAAAGCTGTAATGTAGTCCAAAGAGGTGCGATGGACTTGTGGTGCACTGTAACCCCCAAAGGCCAGCAGTGACCTCCATCTGATCCCTCACTAACTGGAATAACAGCTCTGGCTCCAGCAGGCAGTGTAAAAGAGCAATGAACTGTAAAGCATTTTGATGTCTTAATGAACAATGTACACAGAGCGACAAGCCCAATAAAGATACCACAGAAACTGCTCCAAATGGTCGAAAGCTTGCAATGTGGAGGAGAGGCGGGACTTTCACACTCAAAAACACTATAAATATGATAAGTTTGGTTGTTTGGACTGATGTCACATGATGTCCCAGCGGCAGAAAGAGCAACTACGTTTCTCTAAACGACTGAAATGAAATGATTCTCGCATGTTCAAACTGAGGAATCTGAGGGGAGGAAACGTGCCTTCATTCTTCTCAGACATGCAGTGCACCACATAGCCCTGGGTCAGCATCTAGAGTCACTGAGCAATAATCACACACAATGTGAACATGTGAAACAATTCAAGGACTGGATCCTAGGAAACTGATTCACTTTAATGATGTCTGGACAGGGAACAGAGACGGAGTCAGAGCATGAAAATGAAGAAATCAGAGACACCTGAATATAACCTTCATCCTGCACAAACACAGAACCCATAAATACAAAAGAGGGAAACGACCCGTCGCCCTCAGCAGGGAAAACACGCAGATTCAGGCTTGGGATCCTCCAAGGTTTAATCCATAGGAGGTCCTGTGTAATGAGCGAGTATGAATATCTCTGGATTGCATTCAACACGTTTGGCTCTAGTTCTGTGCGTAATTACTTTAGCATGTTTTCCTCATAGTCTATTGTGTGCTTTACATGTTAAGTGAATGGAGTGGAAGCAAGTTTGCTCCGAGGCCGGCGCACTCAAGAGAACATGTGCCCTAAATAAACAATGAGGACACAGTCTTCTGAGTCAAATCACAGAAGAACGCTACTGTAAGAGAAAAGATATCATGTGTGAGGTATGTGCTCAAACAAACATTACTCCCTCCTCAATACTTCACTGCTGTTCCTGTGACCTTTAACCCTCATTTAGCTTGACTTTGATATGTATTTTCTGTAACAATTTAGATCTCAGCATTAAAATTATTAGTGTAATTACTCAACACATAAATGATATCCAATAAAAAAAAAATACTTACTGGATACTTGCATTGACACAAATGTGCAGATACCGGGGGACACGACAAGAGGTTAATAAAGTAAGGAAGTAACAAGATGCATCTATTACGTAACATTTTGTAAAAATTCTCAGTACCTGTTTAATTATTACCATGCGCAGCATTACTATCGTGGATAACAAGGCAGAGAAATGTAATAACAGTGCCAACATTGCAATGAATTCAGCTGTGCTTCGGCTTATTTCAACATGTTTAGAAACTTGAGGAACAAAACTTAACATTCATCTCCTATCGATTGTATGAGGACATTTCTGAACATCGTAGTGATTTAATCTGTTCTGGGTAATCAAGAAGCTGTTACCTCTTATTCCCAGTATTCTATCCTTGTACCTGCCAGTAGATTCCCAGTAAGTATTCCGTTTTTACAATTAAATCTTTGCCTTATTTTCAGGTTATTTGCTCCAAAATAATATTCTCCAGCCACTGTAGGGATTATTTTAAAGGTCCAGTGTGTAGGATTTAGTGACATTTAGTGGTGTGGTTGCAGATTGCAACCAACTGAACATCCCTCATCTCACACTCCCCTACAGTGGCTGCCAAAAACACAAACAGCCCTCTCTAGAACAGGTGTTTGGTTTGTCCATCCTGGAATACTGTAGAAGCACAACACAACATGGTGGATTAGATTTAAAAGACTTATTCTAAGGTAATGAAAGCCCTACAGGTCTGAGTTTCAGGTGATTTCACACTAATGAAAACACACGTATGAACATTACATTCAATTTCTGCCCTTAAATCCCTAAATATGAAACACTGGACCTTCAAGAACAATGAACCCTTGATTTACTGGAATTAAATCAAGTGAGACAGATAATAAGAGGACGCAGAAAAACACTGATAAAAATGTGTGAATTATGATTGATTGATTGAAAGGTTTTCCATCCATCCATCCATCCATCCATCCATCCATATCCCAGACATCCTCTCCATAGCAACACTTTCCAGTTCCTCCTGGGAGATCTTGAGGCGTTCCCTGACTATGAGATATGTAATCCCTCCAGTGGGCTCTGGGTCTACCCTGGGGTCTCCTCCTAGTTGGACGTTCCCAGAACACCTCCAATGGCATGGCTCCAACTCATTTTTGGGCATCCTAACCAGATACCACCAAAAAAGTGCTCAAAAGTCAACTGTGCATAGGCCACAAGTGTGCAACATGCAGCACAGTGTAGAGATTTGCTAAAGACAAGACTTTGCCCATAGCCCAGACAGTAACTGGAATAGTCCACTGTTGAGGTTGTGAGGTAATATAAATGATTCATTCTTAATGACTGTAATGTAAAAAGGAAGAAACCCGAAGGTTTCATAATTTCCTTTTCACAGTAAAGTCTTGTTCATAAGCTTTTGATGTTTCTTTCTTCTTCCATCCCTGCTCTGCATAGAGTTCATAGTGTTGTCAAAGCAGTGGCCCTTTAGAGGAACATGTTACAAGGAACTGGGGGCCATCCGACAATCCAATAAAAACAGATTCACTGTCCCCGCCCACAGTCCCCCAGGCCTCTGTTACAGATCGGTTATGGAAACAATAAAGTTAGAACACTTGTCCTCCTCTTCAAACACATCTGGTCAAAAGTCCACGTCCCTGACCTTCCAAATTATAATCCGTTCATCTGGAAAAAAGACACATAAGCCGGTGTTGTTTTCCCAGTCCGGAGAAGAAAGGAGGTCTGGAGATGAAGAGAGGCAGCAGCAGCTTCTGGAGAAAGCTGCTCATTTGCAAACACCCTGCTGGGCTGATTCAACCTCAGCATGAGGGTTTTCACATTTCACATTTCACATTGGCCTACTGAACTCTTTCATTCAATGCAATCTTAGGATAGATTCAGAGGAATGCACACATGATAATACATGAGTAGAGTCTCATTTTATCATGAGTCCTTTCTGATAATCTACTGCTATCAGATTCCTGCATGACAAGTCAAGAGTCAGAGGTATTGGTAGCCTCTTTCTACTGTATGTGCTCACCTCTGTGTGTCTGTGTGTGTGTGTTCACAGCTGGTTTTAATATAGGAGCAACTGACAGATAAGAAAATGGACGCAGTGAAGGGAAAAAAGGATTTAGTGAGCTAAATGCCAGAAAAGAAAATAAGACATATCGCAAACCCCTGCTGACTTAGGTCTACTTTAAAAATAATTAATCTAACTCCTGAAGCTACTTAAACAGTGAACAGAGCAGGAGCTGAGATACAGAATTAGAATTTAAGACAATACCAAGGTTAAGCTCCTTAATTGCAAATCAATTCTGTTCGCCACCATTATATCCATCAACTGGTTTCTATTCATTGCTCTATAGTATGAAAACTAATTAATAGCCACCCTGCCACCCTCCACCTTTAGTTATTCTGATATCAGCATGCTGGAAAGGTATTTGAGAAAAACAGGTTTCTTAATACAGTGGTTTTAAAAGTGGGGTTCAAGGACCCCCAGGAGAATTTAAGACTATTTTGGTCATGAGATTCATGCACTTTCTCTAATAAAACATCTTAAAGGAAATTTTGCAGCAAATGAGGGTAGACTTGTGTGTTGCCATTGTGTTATTTACATGTAATCTACCCTTTCTAATCATAGTAAAATATGTGAATAATGTATGTGGTGGAAGATAAACAGGTCTTGGAAAATGAGAACCTTAAAAAGTTTCCTTTTGTATTAAACAGCAACAACGCTGTGACATGACGTGTTTGAGTTCATTTGCCTGACATTGCATGTCTTTCAATGTGACTACCGCACATGGGTACATTGTAATGCCGATCCCGGACCATTAAGTATTGTCGACTAAGTCAGGTTTTGCAGGACAACTAGCCATACTGTTGAACTCATGAAAGAGTTTTCTACTTGAGCAGCGTTCTTACAGCAGACAAACTGCTGCCAAAGTGGGAGTCAAGCCCAGAAAGACCAGCAAGTGGCTGGACCACAGCCCACTGCAACACACCCCAACAACTGGCTGCATGCGTCTTTTAACTCATGTCAACCACAGAAAGCAATTCATCCTGCAGCAGCTATGAATGTGGTGGATTTTAACAGGTTTCAACAGAGAGCCTCTCTTTTAACCCGCTCTTTTAAACACTGCTGATGGCTTCTGAGTTCAGCTCCTGTTTAGATATTACTTTCCACTGGACTCTGTCAAAATGCAGTTCAGCAAGAGCAAGTGGAAAATGTGATAAGATTTAGAATGACAAGCTGTTTCAACACAATACAGGATTGGAAGTACAGTATGTTAGAAATATGTGGTTGACTGCACTTTTCCAAAGGTGCACTGCCAGTGTCAACTGGAAACCTGGACTTTTTACAGCCACACATCAGGAGCAGATTCCTGAGGCAGATGAGGAGCTCAAAATGAGTTCAACAGAAAGTAAAGTTATATGACTGAAAGGCTAATTCAACTATAATCAACTGACTTTGTTGTTGTTGTCCAGTTTTAATGAGACTCATTTTGAATCACAGCATTTATTTATTTAGTTCTGTCAGTGCATTAGAAACAGCCAAACAGTACTAATACTTTCATCCACCATCAGCCCGTCAGGCAGCCTTACAGAGGAACACTGCTCCCTAGAGGTCTATAAGTAAACCTACATGTAGTTTGATCCATAGTATGGCAGGTCTTAGCTCGTGTATAATGCCTACTGACTTCAATTAATCAGTGAAGAGGGTTACCTGCTATCATGTGACTGAAACTCCATACTCAGGTCATGTGTAGTTTCTGGCAGCAGTATTCCATCTACAGCACATGCAAATTCTGAGTTTTGAGTTTGTAGTAGGGTTGTGTGTTTATAAAGGGGATTGAATATAATGTCCCTCCCTTCATTGTGTTTTGTTTATCGTACCTTCAGTCATGTCAGAACTTCATTGTGCAGAGTGACGTATGAGAAGTTTGACATTTGAGTTTCATTCAGGTTTTACACATCATCCCATTTGTTTTGGATTTGAGATTGTATTTAAAACACTGTGAAAATTTGACTTTTGAGTATAATATATATATCCAGGATATAATGGAGTTGAAAAAGCTGCAAAAACCTAAAATTGTGGATAGCAGTGAGAGAAAAATTGTTTTTTTTTTTAAATTGGAAATAAAGCCAAAAGCTCCATTTGAATAGTGCAGTTTGGTTGATGTATTCTATTAGCTGTATCTTTGAAGATGTTACCATAGATTTGGACATTTTAAAGACTAAACTTAATAATTAAAATGAATAACCTGATTTATAAATAATGAAAACAAAGACGCTACCAAAGCCACAGCTTCTGCCTTCTGTTGAAATAGTAAAAAAAAAAGAATCAAAAGTCACCTTATTTAAAGATTTATTAATTTATAATACAAGCTTTTATGTAGACCACATTGCATTTTTAGTTTTTACATTTATTCATACGGAGCTAAACTTCATAGCAGTGACACTGATTGACAAAACACAAACCAAAGGACACTCAATGGAAGGAATCAAAGGGTTTCAGACCATTTCTGAAGAAACCACAGCCCATCATAATCCCAGTGCACCACCTTTTTTTTTTTTTTACAACCACATGCCCTCACTAGTTCTCAAAAAGTATGCCACGTGCATAACATCCTCAGACACACTCACGCACAAACTCACCCACACTAAAATCAAATACCTATACACAAGATAAAAATTGATATATTTAAATTTCAATATTAATGATATTACTGAATTCCACAATAAAAGGCAAACAAGAAGTAAAGACAGCATTCAAATGAAAAGGAGGTGAAACACCAACAAAATCTCCCTTTTAACTCTTCATACAAGTGGGAGGAACTCTCCCCCTGCCTCATTCTGAGTGTCAAGTAGTTGGTTGTCTCACAGCGATGACACTCCTCCGTCTATTCTTCAACCGCTTCGTCTGTCTGCGTTTAACTGGCCGGCAATGTTGGCTCCTGTTACGAGGGAGCATCGACAGTCTAGTCCACAAAGTCAAAGCCAGAGGTGCGAACGCGGCACATGATGGTACACGAACACTCCGCCAAACACTCTGACGTCTTTACAAGCCTTGCTGGGAGTCTGTTCCAGTTTCTCTTGGACCTGTTGATCCCTCCGGTGTTTACACAGCTCTTCCTAATAAAAGCCTTATCCCCATTGGTCCTTTGCCAGGACTGTACAGGTGTAAGGAAATGGCACAAACGCCACTGGTGCTGATACAGACCAAACAGTTCAATTAGTAAGAGGCAGAAACAGTCTCACGAGGAGGATGGCACATTTTCTACCACATGGGGAATATTAAGGTCTGTTCCTGTGACCAATTAAAAACATTTGGGATAAGAAGATGACAATGAAACACAATTAACACTTCTGAATTAAAAGACTGGTTAAGTGCAATGAGAGGGTTAACATCATTCAGTAAGACCTGGGGAGAAATCAATGTGACTAGTAGGTAGGGGTAATACCGCACACATCCTTTATAGAAATACTGTGTCCATGAAGAGCAAAGAGTTCCTTTTTCACAATGTATGAATGCTCTTTAAAACTCGTCCAGCAGCAAACAGGTCAGCGAGGGTTCGTAGGTTTTCTTTAAAGTCATGATCTTCAAATAAAACGGATGAACAGCAACTTCTGCCGATACAGTAACAATGTGTGTGTGTATATGTGTGTGTGTTGGTTGGGGGAGGGGGGGTACTGGCACAAAAAAGCCTCAGATTGGACAAGTGCTTAACTAAAGCAGGTAATAGCCCCAACGAGAAGTCCTGTAATTTATTCCAAATCCACAGCTGACAGGATGACAGGCAAGAGAGAATGGGGTGTATGGATGTTAATCTGTAGGGGGGGTCATTTCTGTTGCTTTACAAGAGAAGACAGCAGTTGCTCTCTGTGGTTTTTTCTCTGTTCCTTTGACCTACAAAGACAGGACAGCAGAGGCATGAGGTAAAACCAGTGAGATAAAAATACTGTGAGCTGATACTAATAGCATACTGATAATTCTGCAATGCTACTAATTAAAAGAAGACAAAAAAAAATCTTCACCATGAGAGTTGGGCTCTGGAAGAGTCTCTCTGGCAACCAAGTGCATGACGGTCGTTCGGCCCGGTGGCAGCTTTAGAGCTTCAAACAAAGAAATGATTTATTTATTAGTTATATTTCATAGTATTACCATATGGTGGTAAATCCTATACAATCATGATTATATAATGATAGATTCAGGTCTGTGATTAAGTTTTCAGACAAACAATTGCAGTGTCATTGAAAGGATAATACAGGTTGGAAATCTTGGAGCAAAATTCCATATGAGCAGAGCCACTGCAACGCTTTGGGGAACCTCAGTTACAGTGTTAAGGGTTGTTCTTTTTGTCAATCTACAGGAGTGTCTTAAATGAGACAGATTGTCTTGGTACTGGTGTCTTTGTTCAGTAATGGTCTCACCTCCCAGGGTAACGTTGCCATGAAGGAAGCGTCCCTGGAAGATGAGGCGAAGAATGCTGGGACTGCTCACCCTCTCTTCCTCCCATCCTGACAGAGCAGAGAAACAAAGGCATCACGAGCTATACTGGATTTTTGAGGCCGCCTCCAGTATGTAAATATACATATACAAACAGTATCAAGTACTGCAATTGATTTTACACAAACAAATAACATAAATGATCCTGATAAAGAATGCTAAAATTTGTTTTTCAAAATTGTGACCAAGATACTGAGAAAATATTTCATAGACAAAATTAGATGACAATCGCATATTTTGTCCAACCAACAGTCTGGACCCCAAAGATCTAGTATCAATAAATGACAAAGAAAAACAAAAAGCTAAGTAAATCCTTATATTCCAGATACTGAAAGCAGCAAATGTTTGACATTTTTGCTTAAAAACTCTATCATTATATATATATAAATTACTAAACTGCAGACTCTGCACATTCTCTACTAACAATAACGTACTGATAGGAACAGATCCAAGGTGGGTCAAATGCGCATTGGATGGTCTGTATTATATTGGCTATGTCTCCATTTTGATAAATCTCTCTTCCTATCCTCCTAAGGCCGCCATGGCAAAACGCTACCAGAGGAAACACTGAGGCATCTTAAGACCAGAAACTGGAGAGACAGGTGAAACCTCTGCTGATGATTTCTGGTCTGGGCTGCACACTTCAGACCCGGAGACATGTGGAAGGGTTAGCCATATTTTTCTTGGTGAAAAAAATAATCATGCTTTTTCCATGAGAAAACACAGTACAATAAGATGATGATGATGATGATTATTATTATTATCGTTATTTTTATTATTGTTGTTGTTATTGTTATTATTATCATCATCAAAAACTGGCAATAAATATGTTGGCAAAGATTGTGTCTAAAATCACAACACTGTAATAAATTTTCACATATATAAAGAAAAACTTAACACTTAGAAAATCAATCCTGTAAAAAATTACCTGCAGGCCAGTTCTCAAACACATGCTTGGCGATGTCTGTGGCCGAGTCATTTGGGGAGAAGGTGAAGTCTTGCGTTTTCCCACTGACCAGGATAAGGCGGAGGTTCACCTACAACAGCAAACAAAGACGGCTTAATCTCAGCCCATAGAAAAGTTGTACGGACACAAAGCGGAAACACACACCCAAGTTCATTTAAATGATTCTTAATTGGTTGTGTCGGAATCCCTCTACTTCCTCTAACCTCTTCAGACATGACCCTCAGACGGCTGTAAAGAGACAGGCATTCCAGTCTAATGAGATTTATCCACACCAGATCTCCACCCTTTGACTGGGCGACTTCATGCACTGAGGGCTTAAATTGAAGTGAGCCCCTGTTTCCAGAGATGACAATAGATATAGGTGGAGCAGGGGGGGGGGGGACGAACACTGGCCCTTTAGTATCAAGGCACTGCAAACTTCTCTCCGGGCTGTTGGCCTAATGTGATAACCCCAGGTGTCCCAGACAGCTCATGGCCATGTTATTAAATTTACATGGCCAGTGCGTCTCCCAAAGGGGGACTGTGCATATGTGTGTGGCAGGGTCTTTCAGAGTGGGGCTTCCTCCAAACTGCGTCCTCTGTACAACTACACAAGCCAATCTGTTCAAAAACAACTAAAAAATAAAACATTAATTGCTTGTCTAACATGAGTAGAAGGCCTGAATATTACACTAACATCAGGAAATCCTTAGACTAAAATAAATTGGTGTCCAAGGACACAGACATCCCCCAATTATAGAAAAAAAAAACCCTGAATGTGAGCAAACCAACATGAAAATCATCTGGGCTAAACACGCCCCACTAGATAACCTTTAGCTGGATCTCCATCAGGTCAAAATGTTTAAAAATGGATACACAACCAATACAGAGTATATACACTGTATGAATAGGCTCTATGCTGGCAGGTGCAGTAAACCATAATCATTGTAGTTAGCATATCTTAAGAGAAAAATATCATATACACATTTTGTTTCTTATCGTGTACAGTATTTCAATGCTTCCTATCACCTAACAACTATTTTGTATGTTTTTATATATTTGAGAGGTGTTTGATAAACTCAACTGATGCCATCTATTTAAAATTGTGGTCTGGAGTCTCATTGCTGATGCGTACTTTCAACAGCCTTACATCTTCATGGGTTGTGCATACAACTATGCTCTTTCTCAAAGATTTCAAGCCATCAATACTGACGGATTTGCATTTACATTGATTGTCCACTATTATATACTGTATATATAGTCAGCTCAGGGTCAGGGTTGAAACGGCACTTCAGCCTGAATTCTTGATTAATTTTGGACATAATTAACTTCAAATTTATGCTGGAGCAAATACTGTTCCTTATTAATCCATTAATCCATCATCTCTTAAGTATGACGCTGCTTCAAAAAAATAAAAATACAATTCTGGGGGGGAAAAAAACATCCAATCAACCAAATCTTTCTACTGGGACATCCCTACTCAATGGTCAGAATTGACAGATGGGATGAATTTAATTGATATGTGCCTTTCCTCAAATGTGGCACACGCACTTTCTTTGGTTCACAAATCACAGAGGAGTAAACAAAGAGACTTAACCACGAGGTGTGACGTCAGAGAGGGATGACCCCACTCTCTGATCTGTTTACAAATACGATCCTCCCTCGGTGGTCCTCAACCCTCCCCTCCCCCTTCTGAACCGAATAACCTCAATGTGGGGTTACATACCCATGTCGTCATTAACAAGCTTTGTTCCCATCCCTTTCATCCCCAACTAAATAAAAACAAAGTCAAATCTGCCTGGTTACTCGCGGCACAATCTTACATCACAAATATCCGTGAGGTTATCCAATCCAAAAGAAGATGTTAAATCCTTCTAACACTGTTGTGAATTCCCTTTTTGGAGTTAACAGACCTAACAAAGGCTTATAGATTTTGTTATGTTGGTCAAGTTTCCTAAAAACATAACCAATCGTATGCCATTGTGCCAGGATAGATGCCAAGAGAGATGATTCATCAAATCCTGCTCTGCCATGCTGAGGATCTTTACCTGAAAAAAAAAGCCCAAGGTGGCATCTTCAAAGTATTGCTTTTTCTGGCCAACAGCACAAAGTTCAACAAAAATAAACTTATTATATAGCAAATCTTCCCTATTAATCACATTTGATATAAAACAACTCTCTGTCTACTTTACCATTAAATCAATAAAATATTTATAATATTTAGACACCCAACTCCTACTATAATTTCTGATCTGCCTGTAAATGTGTTTGGTCCATTCCAGTGATGGGGCTTGGGGGGGCTGTGGCCAGGATTTATTAAGAGGGTACAACCAATTGGCATTTAAACCTTGAAAGGAAAGTAGGGCAACGTTTTAACTGAGATTAGACAGATGGTATTCACAGGAACAGCAGCCACTGTCCCAGCTAAGTGTTTGTAGTTGTTGGCTAATCCATAAACCTCCACCCCCAACTCCAAAACCCAAATTATTTTAAATTGGGGAAACGTTTCACTATGTTAACACTATGAGATTTAGATATTATCAGTCGTGCTGCAGCTACATATGTAACAATGCAGAGAGAACATATGCTACCAGCAAGCCAAGATTAGCACCTTTGCTCTGTGCTGCTATGGGAAAATACCTTCAGAAAAGGTTGCAGACTCTCACTCACCATATCAAGATCCCTCTGGGTGGTCATGGCTCAGTAAGGAGAGAGGCCGTGGACGTGGAGCAGAGGACAGGGTTGGTGTGCTTCAGCTGCTGGAGACGGGGCCACGACCCTGACACAAGCAACACAAGCATTGTGAGGCTGCTTCCCACAGACTGGCACCATAACTGCATTGCACATAATCCATTATCCGCCAAGCTAACATGACGCAAACGATAAAGCCAACACTACAACATTGTCAATCAAACGTCAAACCTGCACATGATTGATTAGTTAAGTAGCTGTTACTTGAAATCGTATTAGTGAGCAAATAGATTCACTTAAACATGTTTTAGCTAATTAAAATAACAAACGTAGCTCGTCAGGCTAATAGCTGAGGTCTTTCCAGGCTTTAACACTTTACGTCTAGCTAGTTAAGATAGTGGGCTGATGTTGCTTATATTAGTGAGATTCAACGACAGCCTCCCAGTAGCTGGCTTGTAATAATATACCAGCTGACCCTAAACCCGATGGAAAATTTACCCCACTTTGGCAAACCACCTAGCATTGTGTTCTCCCTAACAGATGCCGAAACAGAGCACTGCTAAGGCTTTTGCTAAAGTTAGCATTAGCTGCTGTGTTAGTTTATAGCAATCCTACGATCACTGGCTATCTGCGGGCTAGCTAGCCAACTAAATGTGCAATGGTAATTAGTGTTCCGTCGACCTCACCTGCATCTGATAATTATGATGGAATTTAACATTCAGTTGAATTGAGAGATCAGTGGGAAGCGCTTTTCATGAAGAAAATATCGAGTGTAGATGGATATCGTTTACGGTGGCTAATGGACGGAAAGACGCCGGATATCAGCTGGTTGTAAACACAGACGACCGCAAGTACGTCTGGGAATTGAAGTTCACAATAATTTTACGTTACTCCATGATGTCATCGCTAATCTTAAAAAGCAGTCCGCTGTATAATTGCATTCAATGTGAAATCCAAACACCAATTTGATTAATTCCTCGTGTATTTAATCAGACACTTTAGTTGGCTGTGAAGTTAGTGATACATGACAACTAGAGCACATTTTCCACCAAGGCCCAACTGTCCCTTTTAATTAAATTGAATCCTCTACCAATTTCCAATTACTAACCTAACCTAATAAAGCTTTTCAGATCGTAAATGGCTTATTTTAGCCACTGTGTAATGTGTCTGTAATAATGTACAGCCAAGAAACATAACAAACAGATAGGAAAGAAAACACATTTTCTATAATGGAAGAAAAATTAGGATATGAATGAAAACGAGACTATACTGGGAGGTGAGACTACACCAAGTGACTGAAACAGGAGGGATATAAATAGTTTGGGTCAGGCTGGATTCTTAACTCACTCACATTCAACACAGTGTTCAGTTTAAGACAAACTAGAACGCAGCAGTGTCTGCCTATTATACTTGAGTCTCCACTTAATCACATAACCTTTTCATTTTCATCCAAGATGAAAGTTCAGTCAGTGAAATTTGAAATTTGAAGTCATTTGAAAGATCAAATATCACATAAGCTCACATATCACATACAGTGATCCAGCTTTGAGGGCATGAGTACAAACCCAGCATAGAAAAAGCTTCAGATAGCACATTCTCTCTGGCTAATAATGTTGATCCTTTGTGCCATCAGGTGAGTGTTAGAGTGACTACCACATACCTGGAGTCATAGCAGCATTTACACAGTGGGATTTTCCTGTGCAAATGACTGAAAAGTCATGACTCAGCAAACGAGGAACAGAGCAGGACTTAAAAACAAATGTTAGAGTGGAGTTTAAGCATGGTACAGGACAGGGTATATTGGGTCACTTCTCCACATGACGAGCACAAAGCATCACAAGTAAACTGAATACAGTACAATCAATTGGAATTTAAAAATGCAAACTCATTTTTTAGCCCAATTTGAGAAAACCCTTTCTCTATTTGAAGTGGTTGTACATCTATATACAAAGCAGGTTTTGCAAGTTTTCAACATGCAATGTTTGGTTATGCTTGACTGATCTTTGGGAGTAGTCGTGAGCGTGAGTCTGAAAACAGGAATAGCCACAAAGCCTTTACCCAGCTAATCCCAAATGACCACTCCCTTTTTAAACTAACCCACCCATATGAAAAGAAAGATTGGGGAGAAAATGACATCTGCAAGATTTGTGTAAATGGCATCCTGGAAGTGGGGCAGTCCATCAGACAAGTCATCAGAGCGGTGCCATCCGAAGTTTGTGTCCATGAAGGAGAAAATTACTGCTATAATCAATGCTGATTGTGTAAAATGTTGTATACCTCGATCGTGTCACCTGAGACATTTATGATATGAATGTTTTTTGGTATTGTTTTTTTGTTATGTGTCTGCGTTTTTGTTACCAATCAAATCGGTAAAAAAATTTTGTAATGTTGAAGAAAGTGAAAAATGATTCACAATACGCATCCGTACCTGGATCGGCCTCAAGACTTAAGTTCTTTCAACTCTTCCTTGGCCTCAACTCAAACAAAATCTGTTGACAACTTTTTGAGATATGCAGACAACCAAACAAACAAACATGAGTAATGACATAAACTCCTCCAATTCTCACTGGCAGAGGTAATTAAGAAGGTATATGGGGGTTACAAAAAAAAAGGTCTCTGTAAACACTAATTTCAGTTTACATTAATAAACTTTCTCTAATAAAACAAACAATAAAGCAAAAATATAATAAAACAAACAATAAGGAGTTTGTATCAGATGGGGGACCTATTGGACCCTGTTTTATTCATGTTACATTTAGTCACATTCACAAATTTATTTATTTCCTTCTTCACAAAGATTCTCTCTGGAAGTTTTAGCAACAGGTGACCAAATAAAACGCCCTGAATAAAATTAATAATTTCTCTGGGTTTGAACAATGTTGAAACATTTGTGACAACATAACCATCTCAACAAAGGTCTAGTTATTTTTAGCCATTTTAATTGAAATATTACATATATTACACACATATTATATATCTGTAAGTGTGATTTTGCTCTATGTAGTGGCCTTGGTCCATAGCACTTCCTCAATTTACTTGGATATTTAAGTCTTGTTTAGGTTTCTTCTCCAAAGACCTATCTTTGTAGAAAGCCTGAAATCAGTCATAGACAATTAGTTGCATTACATGATAACAGTCAATACAGTTCAGGCTTGAAAATCAGTACAACCAAAGGAAGATGCGGGTTCACATCCACTCATATTACAGTTGTTAATAACACTGATTTTCTACAAGGTGTCTTAGATTCACACTTTAGTCATTGCTAAAGGGATTTTTTGTCTTTGCGGACCTCTTTGAGAGTGGCCTTAAATCAAACATACAGTATGTGATATATGATCTATAAAGAAATGGACCTTTTTTCATTTCTTTCAGATAAGACATTTACAAGAAAACTCCTTTTTAATGTCTCTAATGGTGAAACACTTGTATTCTGTACTGTGGGACATACATCAATTGGTGTCTTTTATAATGTCCTAAGGGTACTACCCTTCAGTTTTGAATGTTCTGACTGGCAGACCCCTAGTGACAGAAATAACATATTGTGCGTTTAGATGCAAAGTAATTACTGGTCGCCTTCCACTTCCACTTATACGTGCCCCAAATTGTAATCATACTGGGAAATTGTCCTGTATGAATAGCAGAACATGGAACTGTGGTTGAACTGGATCCAGTATCTCTTCTTCATTATAGAAAATTGTTGTAACGTCTAAACTTTCTGACAGATTTTTTTAAATTTTATTTAACCTTTATTTATACAGGTAATCCCATTGAAACACGAGGTCTCATTCTCAAGATGTGCCAGTAGAGAACAATGCATGTGTGTTTTCTTCTTGTCTTGGTCTCTTTGTCTTTCCTGTCTATGCTGAGCTTTATCATGTAATGTTTTAAATCCCTGTTATCCTTGTCTGTCTTATGTTTCTTAAATTGAAAAATAAAATTCTGTCAAACACATTTGAAAACAAAGAATATAGTTAGTGCCTTATGACACTAATAGAACTCGAGACCTGTCTTAAATGACCTCAACTAAGTAACCTCGATTGAACTCAGCCACTATCTGTTTGGAGATTAAAGTCACATCTCACTGTCTCCATCAATGAATGGAGTTGGTTCAGGATTCATTATGCGAACCAAGAGTGGAACTAATGAATTGATGATTACTATGAAATGTGATTGAATTTCTAAAAAAACTGAGGGGACCTTTGAGTTGAGATTATTTTGACATTTATTGTTCCCAGGCAGGGGGTGTCACCAGACCCATTTTCGTGGGGGATGTGCCCCAATACTGATCTGCTGTGCCCATAAAATCTCACATTCAAGTTTTAACAAGCTCATATATTTGGCAGTGGATTTCTTCAGATTTATAGTAATGGGAAAATAACGGTTTTTTTCTAATCCACAGTGACGAAGCAACACAGCTTTACTCAAAATACAGGCACTGAGATGTACACCATGCAGTTTGAGTCTGAACATCACAACGGTGCACCTCTATGTGCTGTCGTGTACATGTCATTGCTGGTGCACTGCTGTACACACTCACCAATCTATTTATCAGCACGAAACAACAATCAGGATTAAAGTATAATAAGAAAATAGGAAATAGCACCAATGATCTCATTTTGGTGATAAAACAAGACAGCTTAACATAACTTATCTATTTGCATGTCCCAACAGACTATATGAATTTGCAGAGGTCAACCACACTAAAAGAATTCTGGGTTGTTTTTAGCACAACCTACCTCAACAAGTGAGGAGGGGGATAAAGGAATGGGTACTGTCTGTCTGTCCGACCCGACTTGCATTTGTCATTCTCTATTACCAAAGCATAACTCACAAACTATTTTTTAATTTTCCACAAAGCTTTCTACACACAACAATCAAGTAGTGAAGTGCTGACTTTTATGTATCTTTATCATTTTAATTTTTTCCATTTCCATGGTTAAGAGTTGAACTTAGGCTCATTCTGTGAGTGGGATTTGTCCCAGGGCATTACTCAAAAACTGTTCAATATTTTTTCACAAAACTTTGTGTGCACTTCTCACATATATTGGAGAGGTACTTTTTGTTATTTTGGGAATTTTAGGCATTTCGTTTATATATTCATTTACATTTTTAAAATTGAACTTTTTTATCAGATATGCATTTAATAATAACTGCAATTAACAGGGACAAATTAAATAACTTCTCTCTGTCTTTTTTCAATGGAATGCGCCCGTGTCCATGGATTCTGCGCTTGTTATTTTTAAAACATGGTTTTCATAGAGTTAAGTTGCTGTAATCTACAGCATCACTGCTCTAATAACTGGTAACACCTTAATGGCCCTAAGTGTGTCTGGGAGTTGGCGCACGGTCATAAACTGTTACATAATGGATTATTCCAGGTACATGTTGCCTCCATCAGCCACTGTTTACGCCGGTGTTGTCAAATGAATGACTCGGTTTCCCAGAAATCCATACGGCGCGTGCGCAGAACGCGTCGCCTGACAGTGGTAAACAGACGTCAGAAGGGAGTCTTCGCCTCGAGTCAAAACAAAACAAAACAAGTCAAAAAGAGACGGAAAGAGTGGATATTAATACAGCCGCAACGACAGAAAGTGATACTTAAGTCATCGGTGACTAAAAGTGGCGACTTGGAGGAAGTTATCGGAGGCATCTCATTGACTTTTTCACGGATTTGAAACTCTGTAGTAGCTGAAGCTTAACCAGCTAACGTTACGGAGCTATCGTGCTATTTTCAAAGTACGCCGAGTGGGAACCGACAGACCTCTGAGACGAACCAACTTCACCCAGCACACAGGAATAAGCTTTGTAGTTTTTTTACGAAACCGCGGGCCGCATATCCTCTGAACTCTGGGCCTCGGTCAAGAGGCTTTTACAGCCGCTTCTTCGAGCATCGTGTGCCGCGGCAGGAGTGTGGATGAACATGGCAGATGGTGACATGCGCCTGGCCCCAATGTGGCGGATCGTGCAGAACTGAAGCACGGACTTTTCTCACGTACATATATCCCATCTTACTTGTTTTTAAACTCATACACGAGCCTATTCAGCATTTAATTAAGTCCGCTCTCCCTTTCCTTTTATCTGGCTCGACATTTCTTTGGTTAAGTAAGAGCGGCTTTAACATACAGGCCAAGGAGACGGCGGCCAACCCATCAGTACTGCTTCTACACTTTTGATAGTTCCCGAACAAAACATTTGTGGTGTAATCAGCCGCTGCACGTTTTTACACTTTGCTCTGATTTTACCGGACTGTTTAGTGACTGTTAAGGGGCCACTTGGGGATTTTTTTATATCGGGGTCGAAGTTTTGTGGCATGCCGAGCGCCTAAATATCACGTTGTTTACAAGTGGAGACAGACAGGGGCTCTCCTGAGACGATCTTTTGTAACTGTAACCAGCTAATCCCTGTTTGTTGTCTTCATATCTTTACAGTAAGAAATCCGGGTTTTAATGTTTTACATAATGGATTATGTATAATTTAACAAGTATTGAATGAAACAACCTTCAATTTTGATTTATTCCTTGCATATCACAGTTTAAAGTATACCTTTCCAACATTCACAATTTACAAATATTCAAAGTGAGTGTTAATCAACAAGAAAATAATTGTTTTTGTATCTTTTGAAATGCATTTTTAGGTGAGCCCAAACTTCTGTGGATGCAGATGTTTAGTTGCTCGCTGCCCCTTTTGTTTTTATGTCATTCAAACAAAGGGACTGTCATCACAACAGTCCTTCATTCTATATAAATCGGAAGGTTTATGATAGTTACTATTAAGGAGATTATTTGGGTTCCCTAATCTCCAATCTGAGGATTAACTGAGGCTATTGGTGTGTCCAGATTATTACGTCTCTGTTCTAGGCCCCTCAGTTTACACCCCCGCAGTGACTGAAGCATATTGTTTTTGTGTCGGGAACTTTTTTTGAACGCACCACCCGCTCAGAGTTATCTTTAACATTTAAAGGTAGATGTTTTAAGTGGTCACATCTTTTTAGTTGAGTGGAAGTTCAGAGGACCGCCATGGAGGAGTCGTCGATGCCCCCAATTGACCCAGATTTCGAGCCACAGAGCAGACCCCGCTCCTGCACGTGGCCCCTGCCGAGACCCGACATCTCGGCTGTCAAACCAGAGGGCGCCGATGGCACAGAGTCCGCCGCCGGGACCCCGCCAGCCGACGAGGACAAGCCCGAGCCGCAGCAAATCACGTCAGAGCCCGAGAAAGCTGTTGCATCGGCCGAGGGAGGGCTCGTGACCGGCGTGGGCGGAGCTGGCGCGACGCCCCGCAAAGGATCATCCCGACGCAACGCGTGGGGGAACCAGAGCTACGCAGATCTGATTAGCCAGGCGATCGAGAACTCACCTGAGAAGAGGCTGACCCTGGCACAGATCTATGAGTGGATGGTGAAAACAGTGCCTTACTTCAGAGACAAAGGAGACAGCAACAGCTCAGCTGGCTGGAAGGTGAGTACAGGGGTCATGTGCAATTAACTGCATCATTTTACTCATGAGTTAAGTGCCTCAAGTTATAGATTTATAGCTTTGCAATACATGGAACCTCAGAGAAACACTGGTTATTCTTTGGTTGTAACAACCAGAGGAAGTTATAGCAATATCAAAGTATATTACATTATTTTGTTCTAGATATAAAAATGCTTCCTTAAATGTTTCTCTGGTGTGTTTTCTTTATATTTGACTCTTTAATGATGAGACTTCTTACTGTTCTTTTTCAATCGTGTGTGTGCTTATGTAGGCCTTTTTCTGGATTTTACATCTATGTCTACCTCAGCTGGGATAAATCTGACTTCGTCACCTCCAAGTCGGAGGCGGTCATGTGATCACCCAAGTTTGTTTGTCCGCAGGAAATCTCGAAAACTTGTCAATAGAATTTTATGCAATTGCGTAGAGGTGAATCATGGGTCAATTGGGTTGATTACATTATGAGTTGGATCTGGGCACAGATGTGGATTCTGGATCACTTTCATCAACTTTGCAAGATAGGGCCTTTTTAACATGTGGCCAACACCATGAAAAATAAAAGGCCAGTCGAAATAAAAATACAACAGTATGGACAACTCCTGATGTTCTGCCACTAGGCACAACTGGATCCAAATCCAGATCTTAATCCTGAACTGGGAGATTAAAATATATAATTGCAGGAGTGCAGTATGTATTGGGTCAAAGAACGGTAACAGAGAGAGGTCGAGACATGGCACTGCCATCAATATGTAGCTGAGATAATACAGATTCAGAGTCATTCAAATGGATTTCATGTATCTGTGAGAAGTAAGAAGTTATATCTAGACAAACATAAATCTGTGTCCACCGTTATGAAAAATCATCCTTTTATTGATACATGATTCCAAATGCCAGGAGGTGGTTTGCATGGCCAGGGAATTAGGTGGTATTTCTTCATTTGGCATGCAGTAGTCAGAGTAAAGCAGTGTCATCATGGCAACATAACAATAGTATGTGCTATGCCCTGGGTGCAATGATACAACACTTGATCAGCGACAATGCCTCAGAGCACTTTCTAGTTATTTGTATAGTAGCACTTTTGGCTTGCTTGCTTTGAAACAAAGCAGTAACTACATTTGACCCCTCGTCACAGTTTGAATTTATCTTTTAGTTTTGAGGCCTTTTTTTGAAAATATCCGGTATATCAAATGCATGAATGAAACAGTGCAGATTACATGAAAGTCTGACAAAAATCTGATAATGTGTAACAGAAATGTTTTCCCCAATTATGTTATTCATTTTTTGACTCCACCAATTTGCAACCTTTTGGAGGCAGTTTGAAAATCAATAGTTTACAAAACAGAATTTGATGTAATCAAAATCTGAAAGTAATTGAATAATTTATTTCCAGGTGTACCCATGCTCAAGTTTTATTAGTATCATTTAGACCTGGACAATGACAAAGTATTTCTACAAGTAGTGCAAATGAAGCCCACTCATCACCTACATTTTTCAAAATGCCCTTTCTTCATCTTTGTTTTCAGAATTCAATTCGCCACAATTTATCACTCCACAACAAGTTCTTGAGGGTACACAATGAATCAACAGGCAAGAGCTCTTGGTGGATGCTCAACCCAGAAGGCGGGAAGACTGGGAAAGCTCCTCGCCGCCGGGCCGCCTCAATGGACAACAGCAGCAAACTGCTGAAGAGCCGCATGAGGGCCAAGCAGACGAAGAAGCAGGCGGGAGCAGCCAGCCTTGGGGGAACCACAGGGGCACTCCAGGGTGACGGCAGCACAGGTTCAGCGGGCGCTGACAGCCCTAATTCGTCCCAGCAGTTTCCCAAATGGGGGGTTAACAGCAGTAGCCCCTCATCCCGCGGCAGCCTGGATGACACTGACATGTGGACCACCTTCCGCCCACGCACAAGCTCTAACGCCAGCACCCTGAGCGGACGTCTGTCCCCTATCGCTCCTGGACAGGAAGACGATGATAACCTGCCTGAGGACTCCCTGTTGGGGAGATACTCTGCCAGCAGCTTGACCCCCACCCTCACTGAGACCCTCATGGAGGAGCTGGATCTGATTGATGGCCTCACCCTGATGACTGGGCAGCAGGGAGGCGCCAGTCCGAGTACAGCCCCACCAGCACCTCCCACTCCGCTACCCTCTGCATCCACTCTGCTGCCTCGTGGCTCCAGCTTCTCCACCTTCAATCAGCAGCTGCAGCCATCCAGCCTCCCGCAGGCTTCCGCTCACACTGGGACCCAGGCCTCCATCTCTCAGTGTGGACCCAGCAGCAAAGAGCCGTCAACGTTCAGCAACTCCCTCTTCAACCCCATGTCCAGCTCTGGCTCTCGTGGGAGCAGCCATTACAGCACCCACGTGCCTTCCAGCCTGGAGGCACTTCTCACCTCTGACTCCCCTCCTCCTAGTGATGTCATGATGACCCAGGTGGATCCCCTCATGCCCAGTCCTGGAGGGGTGGGCCTGATGGGGCTAGGCACGTCTGTGGTGGGCGTGCGGTCCAAACCCAATCAGCTGCTGTTGGGTAAAGCACTGGAGCCGAACACGGTGGCGCCCATGCCAATGCAAGCTCAGATGCAGCCGCAGCAGCATCACCTTCATCACCAGCAGCAGCCACAGCCACAACAACAACACCAGCATCACTCTCAGATGGGGTTGGGGATGATCCTCTCAGGTATGTCTCAGGACCCATCACAGCTCTCTGCTCTCAAAGCGCAGCATGCCACAGTGCCAGCTCTAGCCTCTCATCACGGAGGTCCCATCGCCTCAGCCAGCCCCAGCATGAGTCTGCAGGGGATGAGTCAGTTCGGAGCTCCGTCCTTCTTCCCGACCACTCAGGACCGACTGCCTACAGACTTGGACATAGACATGTTCACCGAAAACCTGGATTGTGACGTGGACTACATCATCAACAGTGACCTCATGGATGGAGATGGCATTGACTTCAACTTTGACCCCATACCACCTGGAAGCCAAGGTTACGCAGGCCCAGCCACCACACAGAGTTCTGCTCACAGCTGGGTGCCCAGCTAATTCCTCTGCTGACCACACAAAGTTTGCCAGGTACGTTGATGGCTCTCTTAAATCCCACAAAGACACTCAAGCAATGAGGGCGCAAATAAATGTGTCATTATTGATTTATCCACATTAAACTGTTTGATGACTTGTTTATTAATTGTTAGAAAATAATAATGATTATTATTATGGCAAACGCAAAGAGCCTTGTTTGGTCAAAGATATATTTGATTTGCAATGAAACAAAAAAAACAACATTTTTCAGCAATTATGATTGTCTGTTAATTGTACAAGTTATTTATTAAGATTTGATTTTGTTTGTTTTCTGTCATCTTAAATTTACTTTTCACTGTTTTACACCAAACAATTAATCAAATAGCTGAAAGATTAATTCTGAAAAGAATCAGGACTTTTAAGTGACAGCATTTTTGCTGATTTGTTTTTTGCTGATCATCTAATTAATCAATTAAATCAACCAATTTTAACTTAATCTTGCAGATTAGCAGATGTTATCAGATGTTAATAAATTAATCTCTGTAAGGTTATCGAGTTGATAGCTAATTCTAGGTTCATCTCTTACATAATCTGGATTTATGAGCCAATCGACGACACAAATGACCTTTTTATTATCACCTTGTTTTGCAGAATCTGATCTCCAAAGTTACAAGATAACCTCACAAAATGACCAGTGCATTCCTCCCCCTGCTGGATGGACATTCTATTTTCTAATACAACCCTACTCTTGGATTTTGAAGACAAAACCAGGCGTCACCAGTGTCATGTGCCAAGGCGTGCAGATGACAGGGAGGATATTCAGGCTACTATGCACAATTTTTCTCCCTTAAAAAAACACATGCAAAAATCTCATTTTATCTAAAACTGATGATTTTTAAAGACATTTTTCATGATGTTTTTAGAGTGAAAGACAAATTGTTAACACCCCACTGGTGGGACTTGATTTTTCAGTTATGTTACACCAGAGTAGATTTAGGGTGTAGAGGGTACTTGATGGCTTTGGTATTGAAGACTCAATGGACTGTGCGCTCTTGGAGAAATGGCCAGTTTTCCATTGACACTAGCCTCACATGAATTGCCAGAACAAATGCCCTTTGGTTCTCTGAATAAGGTGCACCTACCCGGTTGCACTGCAGGAGTCGGTGAAAACTTTGAGGATTGTGACTGAGTTCTGAACAGGTGGAAGATAACGACTGGATGACTAGAGGTATGACATGCTTGATTCAACGTTTGCTACACATCTCGCCCAATTGTGTAGCAATATGATCACATGTGCGATTTAGATATTTCACTAATGAGAAGATTAGATAAAAGATTAGGATAACGAAATTTGGTGATTCAGCAGTTTAAAGGGTATGTGTTTGCAGTTTGGCATTTTTGGTGTTAAGGTAGATGTCTGTTAGAGGGTTTTTTTAAAAGGTTTTTTATCCCTGATGTGCAGTTAGATTAACAAAATGAAGAAATGTGATTTGTTAAATGATACACAGGGCATTCAAGGGTAAATTTATGCCAACAAGTGACTGGTTGGCCAAGTATTATATTGTCTCAGTAGTATGCCTTTACTGTCAAATGGTCTACCTGATTCTTCTTTTCATCGAGTCTGCATTTTCAAAGCACTTAGGTTCCCTGCATCACAGGGATCCCAAATCAGGAGAATATATCCGCATTAGGTTATATCATTTCATCAAAACACAGTTTAAATCCTGTAAAAAAATGTTTTATGTACACGTTGCACATGTACATGATGAGGCTCTATGCAGATCTATCGGGAAAACTAGATGAAATCTTGAAAGAAAATTTTAAAAAATCACTTCTTGAAGGCTTTTTGCTTTTTAACATTTTCCTGATATTTTGTGGGGGGGTAGGGGGGATGTCAGAGTATCCTGTCACACTTTCTTAATTATTCAGTACTTATTCTGCTCAAGAAATGAAATCACTGTGTAAGAGGTACAAAAAAAAGAATATATTTGATTATAGTTTTAATATACAATTTAGATGGAGGTAATAAATGATATATTAATACGTATGAATATATTACTAATGACAAGTGATGTTTTTTTACATTGGAAGAAGCATTTTCAGATCGTTTCTAACGGTAATTTTCTATACTTTTATTTTTGTAAAGGATGAAATGCATGTAGATTTTTTACATAACCAAAGGAACACTAATATTTGCATGGCATTTAGCGAGCGGTCAAGACACAGTATCACAGTGTACATAAGCTTTGCAAAAGATGCCTGTAATATGAAATCTGACTTTGAAAGACAAGTGAGGCGATGTGCATCAATACTTGACCATTGTGACTAAAATTCCCAGTGATCTGCCTCATTAATTTTTGCATTGATTGTGAATCCAAGTAAAACAGAAAACCTGCGCTGAAATGCGGCATGGCGAAAAATCATCTTTGTCCCATTTTTCGACTTGCCGAAGAATTGTCATCTCAAAACGAGACTAATACAACTGTTACCTCTCAGGGTCGCTCGGAAGAAAAAAAACGGCAGGAAAACAGACGTAATCGGATCATGTGACGACAGCAAAAAAATATTTATTCCACATTTTTTTCTGTTAGCGTAGACTGGAAACCGACACACCATGTCTCTTTTTTGTTTTCCTGCAGATATTTCTGTTGAGTCGATCTCAAATTCTCAAAACTTCCCTTCATTTAGAGAAATGTATTTTAGTTCTCCAGCCATGTTTATCAGTACTAGTCTATCCTTTGAGGGTTTTATGTTTTCTTTTGCCAATATTTAAAACACTATAGCATGACGTTACTCTGTAGCAAGATGAACTTTATTTTGTCACCCCCCCCTTTTAAAAATTTGTGGTTTGTGTTTGTATTTAATTTCTTTGTTCATAATGTCAACTTTTTCGTGATCAGTAATAACTGCAGTTTAAACTCTCAATATTCATCATTTCACTGTAGCTATGTGAATGGTAGCCTCTGATTTGTATAAAGCACTCTTTATTTCCAGCAAATGTTTTTTTTATGGTGCTAGATATAATTATTACTGTATGCTGGATTCTGCCAGGATACAGTGGGTGCATATCAGGGCTGTTTGAACTTTCTGTTTAGAGCAAAAGGATCTTGTTTGTCCACAGTTTGTCCATTTTTTTTGTTACCCCAAAGCGATCACTTAAAAAGATCTGGAAACGGAAGCCCTTACCTGTTCAAACTGCACGATTTTGTCCTTATTTTAAATCTTAACATGTTATTATGTTAGCAGGTTGTATATGCAACAAATCCCCTATTTTTCTGAGCTAACTGTCCCAGCGTCGGGAATGAAACAGCTGATTGGACAGACTGCTGCTTGTAAAAACAGTAGTGGTTTGTGAGAATCTGCTGCAATAGGCTTTCATGTCTCTAATTTACCGTCGCCTCCTAAGAAGGGGGACACGTGTGGTGTTATTACTTCCCTTGTATCTCGCCCACTATGTAATTACAACTATCTACATATCTTCTAGTTTTCTTTAACTAGCAGTTAGTCCCTGTATGTTTGAAATTTAAAGTTGCCCCATTTAATACAGCATTTTAGTAATGTGTTAGGGTGGGTTTTTTTACTTTTTGTTTTCTATTAGGGGAGGGTGAGATGGACAGGTTACAATAAGTTGTGCATAAGCCAATTATGATTGATTTTTGATTAATGTTGATAGCTCTTTTCTTCCTTTTCCCCCTTCAGTATTTTTCTTCCTTTAAAACTGTAAAGTAAGCCAGAGATGACAAACAGTTCTGAACAGCAGAAATAAATTTAATAAACTGTTTAACCCATTTTGTCTGACTCGATAGTGCGGTTTCTTTTCATTCTTGAGTTTCTTTGATTCTATAGTTTGTTGTAATTTCAGTTCTGCCACTAGGGGGCACTGTTACCTAATACAAAGGGCACAGAACAAGAGTTTTGCATTAAAAAGACTAACTTTGAAAACAATACCCTGCTGTTACCACTATGCCAGACTACATAAGTCTCATATTCAATTTGACTATATTTGGGGATACGCAAACACTGGATTTTGTCCACATATAAGGCAAAATTGTATTAGAAAAGGTTTCAAGTATGCAAGTATTATTAAAAGACTTCAAAATATGAACCTATCCTAGTTTAATGCATTCTCTTCCAACGATATTAAAATTGACTTAACAGTAACATTGACACTCTGAGGGATAAGCTAACTCAATAAGACCCAAAAGGGTATTTTCATGTAGTTAAATAATAGTAAATGACTTCTTGGAAGGTAAAAAGTCAAACATTTTTTGAAAAAATGTAATAAAAATGGTTTTAGAGTTATGCTCTGGAAATGAAACAGATGGACAGAACACATTCTTTACCTCCCTACTCACTTTGTTCATGGCAGGGGATAACAATGGAGGGATTACTTCATAAAAAAATCTATTCGGTATTTGGTTATACATATAACATATTTAGAAAATGAGCAGTAACACTGGTAAAGGGTTCTTTGAGGTGTCATGTAGAAGAAAGTAGAATGGAAAACAACAGACAGCAGTTATTTTCATAGAGCATCTTTATAGAAAACATTTCTTCACATTTTCAAAAACATTTTTTTTTGTCTTTTCATTTGTTCTCTTTTTTTAAGGTTGTTTTTATAAATATCTGCCCATATTTTAAGCTGCTCAAGATTAACTTTTTTTTTTTAACATCCATCTGTGTCAAAGGCTCTTGCTGAGACTTGTAGAAAACAAGGGCATTCACAGCTCGAATATTTATCTGAAATGGTGCTGACCAACACCAGGAGATAACGGTCCCCATTCATGGGGGAAAAGCTAAAGTTGTCAGTCAGGGGCGTTTCCCAGCTGCAACTAAAGACCACATTCAGCCTCCATTGGTCACATCCCTTCACTTCAGTGGCGCTCCAGTTTTCGCCTAAAGGCACCTGTGTTAACAGCGCTTTTGCTTCTGTCGATATGCACTTATGTTTCTTCTTTACATCTGCAGTTAACTAATGTCTAACTCTAAAGTCTGTCACACCACTACAACTACCCAAACTGCAGCACAATAAGCAAGCAGGTCATACAGTCACAACCAGAAACAACACAAGAAATAGTCAATAGTTTCCAAAAACAAAATAAAATAAAAAAAGATATAAGAAGTTTAACAGCAAGTTTGCACATTGCTCTGCTTTGCAAATGTACCGTGGATTTTGACTTGATAGTCAGCTTTGATACGGCTCACAGAAGCTTTAACACAAAGCTTTGAGCAAAAATCTGATTTCAACCTAAACCCATGACCACTGCAGAGCTGGTTTCAGGCATTTGTCATCTATCCAATTTATCACTGTTGTAAAAGTTTGAGTTTTTTTAATGACATTTGTTCTTAAATTCAGTCTCTTGATCTTTACTGTAGGAAATGGCTCACTGACCTCTTTATTTACAAATCTTATCAGATGTAAATTTATCCTTTTTTTTCTAAACATTTTTACCTTCAATACTACCTTTATACTGAAATCAAGTGGATCAAGTTACTTTACTCAGAAATCTGGGGTTGAGAACAGAATCAAAGTCTGAATGTTTGTCAGTCTAAAAATCTTAGTTACACATCATACAGTGGAGAAGAAAGGCATCAGACCCACACACCGTGCATCACGATGTCTATTAAGAAGCTCTCTTGTAGTATAAATATATAAAGTTTAAAAAAAGTGCTTTTTAAAAGAAACTATGGTGATGTGATAACTTCCAGCAATGTCACTATTGTATTTGTTCTTGACCAGCATTAATACGCAATGTTAATGTCCTGCTCCAACACTGACAAGGATTGTCCCAAAAAAACAACAACAAAACCACCATGAACGCCCTGGTGTCCCATTAACATTCAATCAACTTGTACAAAGATTTCTTTCCAGGTTGGGGTGGAGGTGTATAGTTATTACAAAAGAAGACTTATCAAACTAAACAGTAGAGTATTGGCCACTGTAACACACTGCTACAACCAAGCAGTTTCTCATCAGACTGAGCTGGAACAGAAAACAACAGGTAAAAGCTAAAACAAGTCCAGTAATAATTGCACATAACCTTTGAGAGTCGAGATGTTTGATGAGAGGACTTAACAACAAGAGAACCTGCAGAAGGGCAAAGATGTGGAGTTGTGGCACACTATGGCATAAATACATTAAATCTGAGGGGAAAGCGCATTCATGAGGCACGGCTACAAAATGAAGCTCTGTGTTCTTCAAAGTTCCACTCTCGTCCTACTTCATCTTCTGCTGTTGAGATTTCTTTATCCTCGTCTCTCTCGGTCTCTCTGTACCAATGGAAAGTTTTACTTTTGCGTTTTTCCGTGCACTTAGGCAATCATGTACTGAGTGATGGCTCTCAGAGCATATAGCAGCTCAGCCTGCAGCCGGGCCTCCATGATCAGTAAATTCACGTGTGTCTGAGGGAAAGAAAATTAAATGGTATGATTCATACATACGACAGAAAAGTAGGCTGAGGGTTGAACCAGTGGACGCATCAACAGTGTAGGTCTTCTTACCCATTCTGAAGTTTTAAGTGAAGACCAACTCAGTGGACACATTGGAGTTTTAGTGGCATCTGGAAAACAGGCCACAGCCTTGATGTATAGTTTTAAATCCCGCTCCAGTAACCGGTTCACCTCTCCATAATCATAATCATCATACCTGTTATAACAAATGGACATTTATTTACCGACCACAAATTAACAAAAGGTTTTGAATAGAAAAAAAGGACCATCGCTCACCGTATTCGTAACACACAATGGATGTAATTCCAGATTGCCCTCTTCAGGTCGGGGCTGTGCAACGAGGGGAGGGTGGTCACTCTCCTGAATCGGTCGTCCAAGAAGTGCCCGATGTCCGAATACAGCCTGTTGACTAAGGAGAAGCCGTGATCCTCCCATGAATAGTCCTGCAGAGCAGAGCAAATAGAATACATGGTCAAATTCATTATAGCAACATTTTTATATTCAGTTCACATTTCGCAACATTAACTCATCACACAGTAAGTGGGGGGGCGCAGCTGTGGCTCAGGAGGTGGATTATGTTATCAGAAGGTCGGTGGTTTCATCACTGGCACCTGCAGTCTACATTTGGCAACCCAAACTTGCTCTCAATGGCTGTTCCATTTGTGTGTAAGTGACTGTGTGAATGTTTATCACCCCAGATGAGCAGGTGGCGCCCTGCATGGTAGCCTGTCACCACTGTATGAATGCTGGTTTGTATCATAAAGCACTTTGAGTAGTGGGTCAAACTAGAAAGGCAAAGTAAATACAGCCCATTTACCCTTTTAGCATGCAGCAATGTGTCTGACCCTTCCTGTTTTTATACCACTTCTGACCAGATGAACTTCCATTTATTTTATTTGAGTTGTTTTTAGAGGCCTTAAGAGGCTAAATGATCCAGTCATTTACAAAAAAAGTTAAGTCTGAAAGAATTTTTTTCCCCTGTATGGTAATCTTAATCAATTGAGTTGACCCCAAGGTTGGGATCCTTTAAAGTCCAGTATATCACTTTAATGGCCCAAAACTGTAAATAGAATACTGAAAAATATATATAAAAAAAGTATACTAAAAATGTAGCAGCAGTTTGTTTTTTGGCCCATTTTTGAGATATTGTACAACCCTGTTTCCAAAAAAAGTTAGGACGCTGTGTAAAATGTAAATAAAAACAGAGCGTGATGATTTGCAAAACATTGAAATACCATATTTAATTGAAAAGAGCACAAAGACGTTGAAAATGAGAAATTTCATTGTTTTTTTGAAAATTATATGCCGATTTTGAATTTGATGCCAGCAGCTGGGGCTATCTGACTGCAGACATCGAATTTACATCTTTATGGTTCAGTGTGTGGAATCTAGGGACATCTAGTGGTGAGGTTTCAAACTGCAGCCAACCCATCGCTGCACCAAGTAAACCATTGGTAAGACTGATATCACATAAGACATTTAGGGTCTGATATTCATTTACTTGTTGGACAGACTTGAGACTTGTGATAACTTCTATCTTGGTCTCATTGTACAGATGTTGTATAATTACTTCAGAGAATTGTTTCCTTATTGGCATCATGTGTTTGTGCATTGATAGGAGTCAACAATCCAGTAGGGACAAAGATCTTTAATTAATCTTGCAACTTTGTACAGCAAGTTCTGTGCCTGTGGCAAGTCTGATTTGTGCCAGCTTTTCATGTGACTTGCACTGCAAGCAGATTGATCAGGACATTTTGTGCCCCGGACACTTTCCATCTTGCAACTTTTACAAACTGCCATGTTTGTAATCAACTGTATTGTCCTCAGTGAACTTTTTAAACCAAAATGTTGCCACACACTTCATTTCCCCCACGCGTTTGGTAGGACGGGTAAGTCTTGTCGCCATTTTGATGCACAAATGTGTGACTTTTGAGGCAAAGATGGACATTATCAAGTGTTAATGGTGTTTTCGTCACATGTAACCAAATGCGTATTCACTGGTATGCCATACCGATATATACTGGTTTCCCAGTTTAATCATGCACCCCTACTAAAAACAAACACACAAAAAAGTCCCTCTCTAGAGCCAGTGTTTGGCTTATTCATTTTAGGCTAGTGTGTAAACATGGAGGTGTAACACAGAGTCTGAGGAAGAACACCCAATCCCTCTGTAGATCAACTCATTCTCAGGCATCAAAAATTATTCTTTTGAGGTGATTCACTTCTGAAAACATAATTAGGAATATTATATTTCATTCCTGCGAATAGATCCCTGAAATACTACACGCCGAACTTTTAATTTGGCTGCTGACCACCTAAAAAAAACAAACCCAAGTGCTGAGTGTTGATTATATAAACTCAGAGTAAATTTAAATTACAAAACATATAGTAATGTAAAGCATTGGTAAGGTCACAGTCTAGTACAGACATCAAGAGCATTATCTTTAAAAGGTGTTCATCGATTGGTTGATTGAGGTGTTCCATTACACGGCCAGCCAATCAGAGACAAGTATTTTCTCAGAGCATAATACACATAAGATAATACACCTTACCTGAACTCTAAGTATTTGAAAGTGGTCCTCCTCCCTACGAGCAAATTCTTGATAGCAAAAGTCAGGATCTGTGATGAAATGCGTCGAGTCTGCCAAGCAAATCATCTCCTCTTCTTCTTCTACATCTAAAAAAGACACAATGAAATCAAAGGAGATGTAGGAGAGTCAGAGTGGCTCCATAAATGGAGGAAGAGTCATTTGTCAGGTTTCACATAGAGTGAGTGAGTGAGTGGGAACATCTCTGCAGTTTGTTTGGTCATAATCTGCCATGCAGGTTACCTGTTTGCTGGAGTGTTTGGGTCTGCAGCAGACGCTCATCTCTCTTCTCACGCTCCTCCTGGGACTTCTGAATTCTCTCCTTTAGACGTACTATGTCACAGCTGGAGTCCAGAGACTGTCAACAGAAACGTAGTAGAAAAAGCAGTGATGAAATATATCACAAGGAACTGACACAAGCTACTGTTAGTGTGACAAGAAATAATCTGATCATACATTTGTCATAAGAAAATGAATATATATCCCACTTTCATCTCATATTTACATTTAAAGAATTCTTTTAAATCAAAGTAATATCAGTAGCATTTAATGTGGAGACACATAAGTTTGAACTGCAAATATTGCCTCTGAATGCTAAAATCCTTCTGAAATGTTCACAAGAACTCCTATAAATAATGTATTGATCGATTAATTGCTTTAAAGGTAATATAGTATAATAAAATAAGATAAAATAATACAAAATCAGTTAAACATTTTCTGGTTCAAAATTCTCAAATGTGAGAATTGGCTGCTTTTCTGTGTTTGTGTTCATTGTGTTCATATGAGCAATATGAAGACCAACACAAATGCAGTTTGAGGGTTTCTTAACATTACAGTAAATGTCAAGAAGAGGGGGCTATTTTAGCAAAACACACTGTAGTTCCTTCTGCAATTGTCTGATGTTCATTTCAGCAAAATACAAGTCTGATTTGTTACCCGTCGTCGAGTTATGTGTTCAGAGGGAGCGGTGAGCGACTGAGGCACATTGGCGTTGCCGTTGGCAGCATCAAAGGGACAGAAGGTCGGTGGGGTACCATTAGGAGATTTGGAGAGAGGGACTAAGCCTGAAAGTGTATCACATCCAAACACAAAGCTGCAGAGAGAGTGGCAGTGGGCCAGGATCACCACTGCCTGCACCAGCTCAGCCAGGGACCAGCACTGCTCCCCTGACTTCAGCAGCGTCTGGAGAGAACAGAGACAGGAGCTCAGGATCAGACGGGTCCATGAACTAATTGGAACTTTCATGGCTTTCTTTACATTTGGTTATCTGCATCCAAGTAAATGCTTAAAAGATACAAATAATTCCAAACTGGTAATACTGTGTTTATGTACATATTGTTATGTCTGTGTTTTTCTTTACAGCACCTGGATGTGAGAGCAGGCAGTAATCCAGGGTTGGTGGGCTAGCACCTTATTGATGTGGTCGAGGAGACGAAGGCGGGGGGGCGCCACTTCCAACCCCTGCAACCATAGAGGGTCCCCACCAACCCTCAGAAACTGGGCTGAGTGAAGGCACACCAGGTAGTTGCAGTGATGTCGTGCTGCAGCCTGGAAGTCACGGGAAGAGGAAGTTAAGCACACAGATTCTTCAGTTTTGAATGATACCAGTATGATACCTGAGAAAAGAACGGCTTCAGAAACTATGTGCTTGTTTAGCCACATGAGCAGTAGGATGACAACTGGTGAGATTATGAGTATGCATGACCAAGAACAGCCTGTTCACTGACCATGATGGCGATGTAATGGCGGTATGGCAGTGGCAGGGGGCCATCCATGTGCAGGATGTAGTGCTGTGTGCGCAGGAAGCTCTCCAAGTACTGAGGGTGAGAGGCCATCTGCTGGGACACAGCATCCACGCTACCCGTGCTGACAAGAGCCTTCATGAATAACAGCGACACTCGCTCTTTCTCACTGTTCACCATCACCTACAGATACCGAGACAGAGAGAGGGAAGTGGGATTTTTCTGACATTTTACAGAAAATGAATCGAGAAAGTAATAAGCAGACTAATCAACAGAGTTAAAGTTAGTTGCAGTGGAAGAGAGGCAGTCTTGGAAGGAAGGCCGCCGGAAGCTGTGATACCAGCGCCACTCCAACTGAGTGCTACGGTTTACAATTACTATTACTAATATTATTATTATTATTAGCAGTAGTAGTAGTAGTAGAAGTCGTATTTATAAGGACCCATAAAGAAACTAAAGCAGAATTTTTTTTGGTTGTGCAAATGCTCTACAGTGGAATCACAAAGCTGTACATTTCCTGTTTGAAAAGGAATTAGGACGAAAAAGGATCAGGATCTTTAAAAAATGTGAATCTATTTAAAGAAGGATCAAACTGAAGGTGCAGCTTGTGGAACAGACAGACAACGTGATGTCATTGCCGGGAATGAGGAAAATAATTTATAATAATAATACTAATAATGGCTTATTTTATGATAGGTATTTGAATGGAAACTCCAGGATTATTTTACCTGAACCATATAACGTAGTCCTATAGGGATTCAATGCATGTAAAAAAAAAAAAAACACTTGTTTTCCCCACTTACAGACTCATAATGTTATTAAGGGTCTGACAACATGGAAAGGATCCTATAGAGAACCACCTGACTGTCTGTGTGTCCGTCTGGTTCTCTGTAGTTTTGTTTTCGGTAGAAAATGAATTTTAGTGCCTTGAGTTGTACGAATGTTCTTTATTGAACACGTTTCTTTGTTAGGGATTAAGGTCATGAATGGGACACATACTGTGGACAGAGGGATGATGTTCGTGAAGACGAGTTAACTGGTTTGATATGTTTCCTCCTTTAGCGACACTTTGCACCCACATTTCTTACAAACTGGATATCCGTCCTCGTGGACAAATCTTTGTTGGTTTTTCAGATATCAAAGTAGACCCACATTACCGATCTTATTTTCTTTTGGGGGGAATGGAGATCAGTTTCTTAATGCCATTTCCTCTGCTGCGTGTGTCGTTCGAGAATGTTGAGTTGTCTAACAGGCAGTCAGGAGTGAAAGAGATTCTCCCTTCATCTTTTTAATAAAATCGGTATTAAGCAAATGTTCTTGGTATGATAACCATCAAATTTTATACCGTGGTATATCATGAAACCAGCAAACTCTGCAACCCTATGTGCATTCCTTACATTATTCTTCCTGCAAATGAAACAAGCAAACAATGGAGCTCAGTTGAGAACTCAACAGACGCAAAGACGACAATTCATGTTAGCTGCAGCAGGATGTGATGCTATATACAATTCTGCTACATTGTTATATGTAGTCGAAGCACAGTGGAATAACGGGTACACAGTTATAAGAACTGAAAGCGGAAACAACAAACAGCTGAAACCAAAACCCCAAAATGTATTTTAATAAGGGGATTTACATGCTAGGAGGAATTACAGACTAATGTTTTGAGTGAAAGTTGGGTTTAGGAGGCCTTGAGGAGGCAAGTTTTGCAACAGCAAATAAGTAAATAAGATCAAACGCACAAGCAAGAGAAGCAGACCCATGTGGAGAGGGAAACTGGCATTCCCTCAAAGGCATAGCCATGTATTACTTCTCTCACCAACATGCAATGACCTCTGGGAAAAGGTGTTGTGAGCTTAGCCTCAGGATGAGGACTGTATGTATCCTCTGTATGTGTAACTTGAGTTCACAGTGCTGATCATAGTCAAATGGTTGACTGCAGTTTGACCATGCGAATGCTGGCAAATACATCCCCTTTGAACAACACAAATAGGCGTCTAGGACTATTACTGTTCTGTCACTTCAACATATGTCATAGATAGTCCAAGGGAATAGCAGCTAGTGTGCATTGCTTGATTAATTTTAGCCACATACAGCTCTTTGGCATTCAGCACGATGTTTATCTGGCCAGTAGTCCCATGTGGCATTTCACTTCTCCCTGCAGTGGATGAGGGATTCCTCCTGATCCTGCAAGAGGCTCCACCTCTTGACCTATATAGAGTCCACACTCATATCTTCAAGGACTACAAATTCAACATCACTCTCAATCTCATGGTTTATACAAAGGAAACGTGAAAAAAGACCTAAAAGGAATAGGAGGATAAATAAGCAGCAAGTGAACAAGACTGATACTAAATGAATCTCGGCCGACATATGTAATATCTGCCAGCCAATGCATCAACAAACAAGAAACATCTGGAGATGACATGCTGCCCCGAAATTATCCCCCCCAAAAAAATTGTACTACAAATTCATCAGTATATGACATATCCTCCTTTCCTTTGGTGAGCCTAGAGTAGAGTACAGTATATTAATTTGGATGTATGTTGTGGAGAAGATGACCAACCTTCAGAGTCACCTTAAAATCATCTTTCCATGAAAAATGTCAAATGACACAACTACTTATTATAGTTAATACATGGATAGTTTGTGAGATATGCTCTGGATAAATAAATTATCACGGACAGACAGAGGGACGGACGTACATACGGACCACTATAACACCCCATCATCTTTATGTCAGATTGAAACATGAACTACAGTTAATGTGAGGAGTGACGCAGCAGGAAATGGCACGTCCTACAATTTTATGTTAGTCTGCTGACACCATAGCAGAAAGCAAAATTAAAACTAAAACAGTTCAAGACAATATATCGTAAATTTATGCTGATGTTTGGTGTAGTTTTATAAATGTCACAGATTTTGAAACTCCTAAAATGAAACTCAAGTCCATGGGGTTCTTGTTTTCACAAGAAATCCATTACACATTATTTAAGAGAAGAGTTTCATCAGAATTATCCATACTTGTATTAATATATGATATCGTTTGTCAAAGCTGTGTCCAGACACTACTTCAGACTGCTTCATCTTTATTGCCTGAAAACAAGCCTCAAGCTTCACTTAGCAGTACAGTTGATAAAGTGATACCTTACTTATTGTCCACCCACATGAAAAAAACCCTCTGCATGAAAAGCTGGTAAACTATATATGTGTGGGTGGCTATATACAGCAAAAAAGACAAGAATCTAAATCTCACCAACTGTGTATGATATTACAAAGCATATTCATCTTTCACATTATGCAACTAGTCTGACAGAGCACGTGAAAATAAAGGTCCTGTGCAAACAAACCCATTAATTTCGGCTTACAGTGAAACCAGCAGCAAATGATTTAGAAAAAAAACCCATTTCTCACAAGTCACAAACAAGCTTGAGAGTGACAAAAGCGAGAAAGTGATGAGGTTGATATTAGAGCACTGCTGTATCTAAATGACAAGATAATTTCAACTTAAAGCCTGGCAGCAAAAGACAGCCAAAAACTCACAGAGGGACTGTTGTTGGCAAAGATTTCACGGGTGCAGATCATTTGACATTCAAAAAATAACCAACACAGAGGAGAGGTCATTTGTTTATTGATCACAGAAGAGCAAGAGGCAGCGATGAAATGAAAAACAGGGGTGACGTCACTGAGGCAAGCAAAGGTAAATGGAGACAAAGACTGGCTTTGATAGCAGGCAGACAAACAAAACAGCAGCACTGTAGGGGAAGGGATACGAAGGAGAGGGCAGGACTAAGATGTCACACAAAGAAGTGGAAAAATTATGCCAGCAGTCTTCCAAGGGTAAATGTGTCAGTTTGAGACGAGATGTGCGCATGTACTGTCTGCATGGGTGTGTGGTGATGGTGGGCTGCAGCAGATTCAGAATGACAACATTCAATCTATATTCTGACTGAGCCTGAAGGGGATCCTTCCTTATCATGCACCTGCATCCTGGGGGGAATTAACTCCTTGACACCCCACCACCACCTCCCTCCTCCCCTCATCACCGGAAACACAAGCACCCGCGGACGATTTTGGCTCTGCAACCTGAACTTGGGGAGTAGTGCAAAACAAACCAGCTGTAGCCCAAAGATGTTTGGAGAGGCAAGGAGAGGGAAGGAGAGGGGAGGGGAGGGAGCTGCTGGGTAGGACAGCACATACAACAACGCTAATACAAGCAAACAGGATGCATAAAAAAAGACAAAAGCCCAGTAGACAAACCATTTACATAAGATGAATGATTGCACCTGCAAAAAACCACAATGGGCAGGTAGAGCGAAGGTGTGATGCAATTTCAAAAGACTGACAAATAACAGGTAATTTATTAGTCTTCTCATTCACACACTCAAACTCAGGCGAATGCCTTTCAAAATATCATTTCTAAGAGAGGGTTATTTTCCTCTGCAACAGCACTGGTCTCAAAACACATGGTGATTGTTTGTTCACAGCAAAGACTATTATGTAGTCAAATTACATGTAAAAATGGCACCTGAATGACAATGAAGACGAAGGGCAAACAGTGGGCTATGTACTGAAAAATGGCCAGAAATTTCATTAGAAACCAGAATAAAGGGTTTTTAATCCATTATTGCTCACATTCCTCCCTGTTTAGCTCCATTTCTGGACCGAAATCTGTGGCAATCAGTCTTTTAGGACTGCAAATGAGACAGCGCCCCCCTTCCGTTGCAAATTGAAAAACAGAGACAGAGGAGAAAAACAACTTTGATTGGCAGTCCAGTTCGGCCACCTTTAACAACACAATAAAAGTCACCAACATTTGTCAGGACCGCAAATAACAAATGCTTAACAATGCTCGTGTGTCCTAATGGATTAAACGCATTTACAGTATTATGTCCTCTGGAAACGGTCCTCGTGTCTTATATATGTTCCATAAATGCCACTGCATTACTTCACAGCCATGTAGCTTACTGACGGACACTTCGCTTCCAAATCCTCGGACAGCTTTCTCCTCAAAATACAACACTCTCAAACGCAACTGGAGATATACGTCAGTGTTTCACGCAGCTAAATCTGGGTCAGTTATACAAAAATAAAGTACTTGAATCATCCGTGGTAAACCAAAGGAGGAAGCTTTAAACCCAGAATTGACACCAAACTCTATATTTTGTTGAAAATATAAAATAAATAAATAAATAATGCAAATTTACCAACGCTACCTTTTAAAAAACGAAATTTGCCAATTTATCATGACATTTTAACAAGTGGGGACGAAAAACAACATACAAAATGATTATTGGTGTTGTGGACATGTAACATCAGTTCATAGCCCAAAATGAATATTATTAATTGTCTTCTAGGTTTTAACTAAATATACCGTTTGCTCGATTAACGCCAATCGAGAACTAGCTCGCGTTAGAAGTTTGGTACAGCCATTTTCGCTTGCTAGCCAACTTAAAGCAGCGGTATCGTCACTGAATGACACAATGTTAAAAAGTTTCAAGACTGGAAAAGCTCTTAACAATAAACATTATCTTACACATTGTCTATTAGTAGCCCAAATGGGTCAAGTAAGAAGCTAAAAAAAAGACAGAACAAGTGCTGCTTAAGAGAAGAACGTTTTTATATTGAGTTATATAAAATAATTCCTTCGGGAAATGAATGAACGGTACTCAGGCTAACGAGTTAGCCGCTAGGTTTAATTGAAAACTTGTCCTTGCTAAAGCTACTCACAACGTCTTCGTCTATTTTCAGCTTTAACCTTACCTGTTTCTGGACTCGCTGGCACTGGGTTCTTAGGGGGTAATCCATTTTATTCGTACAAAGGATCATTTTCCAAAAAGAGTGTTGCTACTTCATGGATGCGGCTCTGTCTTTCCTTGATGCTTTCCAAGCTAGCGAACAAAGGCAGAAAGTCTGTCTCCGGTTGCAGTCAGTTGTTCTGTAGCTGAAGTCTGGACAGGGAGAGGAGAGAAAACCTTCCCCGAGCCGAGATGACAGCTCCAGTAACAGTGTGACCAATCAAAGCACAGGAGGCGGAGCTGGCTGAGAGGCGAAATGCTAATGAGCGTGTGCAAACAACAGGGAGGAGCGAGCAGGCAAGAGGAGACATATGATCGGACAACCAACTTCTTACCAATAACTGGCACGGGACATTTGTTCGGAATCAGCAGTGTGTTGTTGTGTTCGCTCTGTTTGATGCTAGTTTACGTTTGAATCATGCAGCATCAGACACCTTAAACATTCAGGGCTTACATAGCAAAGTAAGAACCATGTTTTGTGAATTCAGAGATTTAAGACACTTGCACAAATACTGGATCTTACACTTCCCATGATGTAATTTGATAGCATCTTTTTTTGTTACAGCCTGACTATTCTAGACTGGTTGGTGCTGTGGGTTCTGGTTTTAATTCCTGGGGCCGCTGCTCTGCATGGAGTTTGCATGTTGGCTTCCTCCCACAGTCCAAATACATCAACATAGGTGAAATGGTGACTCTAAATTGCCCATGGGTGTGAATGTGTGCATGTAAGATTGTTTGTCTCTCAACCTTTCCAGGGTGTACCCCACCTTTCGCCCAGTGACAACTGGATTAGGCTCCAGGACCCACTGTGTTATAAAAACTGGATTTTTGTCCTGGTTAATGATCATGAACAATTACAAATCCAAAATTCATTTGAGATATTGTCTGGCATAATGACATCATCAGAAACTAAATCTAATAGTCTCCAGTGATTGCATTCCTTAGAATTAGCTATTTTTATGTTGGCCAACTGTGAAAAGAAAAAGAGTTCAACAATCAGCTCAACTCATCAGTGTGAGATCTTCCATTTCCACAGAAATCCTTTTAAAACAAAGCAGAGGGACTTTCACAAGTAGGACATTTTCCAGACTTCTTACGTACAACATGTTTGATATGTTAAATATTGTCTTCCATCAAGCTGCCTCAAATGCAATCTACCTCAGGGAATTCTGGAAATAAACAACTATAATATCACGAGGACATACTTGTGAAATCAGGCTGTTAACTTATTCACACTCACATTAACAGATTTCATCAGGTCAACACATTTGGTTGGTAAATGAATCAGTTACTAAAAGGCTAAAACCCTCTGGCCCTCCAGCCTGTTGCAGACAATGAAAAAAAATGCTTCCTGCTGACTCCAGACACTGCTCAGGGTTATACAGCCAAACTAGACTACGTGCTGCCTTTCACTGTTGGTGAAGAAACTTACTGTAAATGATGAATCAAACATGTCACACCAACGTCAACACCTTTCTTAAATTGTGCAATGTGTTTTCACTGCAGTTTTGCAGGGATTACTAAAGTACCTGTCTTCAAAATAAAAACCAAGAACAGTTTCTTTTCTTTTTAAATTTCAGGTCTCAGTTCAGTTCAAGTACCCACAATATGAACCTCTTCCCTGCAGGTTAATGATCTGGTACAAAACCAAACACTTCTCTTAAAATGTCTTTAGTGTTGAAAAGCCACCAAATATCTGTCATTGTCAGTCTGGAAGAAGTTGGGTGTTCTCTACTATGAGCTGGCAGGACAAATGATAGTGCTAAGTTATAGTTTTATACATTATCTCACCCTTATGGCAGGTATTGGTACAACTTGACTCTGTGATGCAACACATTTGTGTGTTGTCTGTAAATCAGCATCATTTACAAACAACAAACACCATTTACAAAAAAATCCAGCTTTTGTCTCCTTTTAAATAAGTGGAAATTAATAGGAAGTGATATGAATTGATATTAAGAAAGCCATGTACAGTGGAGCTTAGATTCTTAAGATTTAATTTCAATATAGAAGCCTTCAGTAAAATATAAAGTTACAGTTGAACTTTTATTGACATTTTTATAGAAGTTGGATACCTCCAAATGCTTGGCTAAAATAACTGCCTACAGCACTAGTATTGCAAAGAAATAGAAAGAAACTGAAGCATTAGAACTGCTAAAAGTTATACTGTATTAATGTTCTACTCATGAAATGATGAATACATGACCATCAACATTTCCAGAGATAAAAAGTTTAGGAGTTATTCTCAGTAATGACTGCAACTTTCCTTTCATGCAACCAAGGCTTAACTTAAGTCTCTCTAGACTGGCAAATCAGCCAATAAAAGTGATTGTTGAGGGCAAATTTTCAGCACAGACAAAATGCAGTGATTGTGTAAAAAATGAAGAAGTGAAAACACCACAATAATAAGGATGAATTCAGTTGAACACAGATGAATTATCTAGGTCAGGAGCTTTTGAAGAGTTCCTCATTTCCATGGACTACAGAGTTCTTTGTCTTTGCTGCACTGAACTAATGCTGTCTCTGTTCCATCTTAAAGTGCAGCTATTCCTTCAAGTCTCTGAACTGTTGTATACTGACGTAAACCCCTCAGGCTTGTAAAGTTTTGTTTTTCTGTCCCTTATGTAAAACCTGTTAAAAACAAAATCTAGAATAGAGATCGAAATAATAACAGCACACAAAAGGATTTTAGACATAGTTTGTTGTATCAAAAATAAAAGCCTTTAAATTCCAATCACAATGTAAGAGCCAAGTATCATAATATACTATAACTTCATAAAAAGTCATTGTAATATAAAATAAGCAGTCCTGTAAAACATAAGTTTCACTTAACACCGAGAGCTTTGTCTAGAAAGGTTGCAAAATGCTTTGGTTGTCCAGGCAAGAAGCGCTGGAGAACAGACAGATCCATGGTCCTTAGGGTTTCTGTCAGGGTGCTGAAAGATTTAAAATAGCATGTGACTTTTGTTGTCCTAAATAATCTGACATGATTTAACTGTAAATGTGACAATAAACAATACCTGCATGTGCAGTACAACAGGTGGGAGTCCATCTGTAGCTGCCTGGCCAGCTCAACCTGGTGGTTGTCCATCAGCTTGTCATTGACTACAACCAGCAGAGGCTTGCCTGCACCGAGCGCCTCCAAACAGCTTCCTGCCCCTGAGGAGCAAAACAAGATCCTAATGCATAACTAGAACTAAACTGTGTTTCTATTTATGAAGGCAAATGACACCATGACATTGGTAAGGCTGAAAAAATTTGTTGGTATCATCATCATTTTGTTTGTAGGTTGGTTATTTCAAAACAAAATAACTTTCATCTGTTAATGGAGTCCGATGAAGTGTTGTATGTTGTAACAAACACTGACAGGGACAGCGTGACTTTTCACCTGACACAAGCACGTTTCAAGAACTATTACACGTTTCTGAAAATAGTCAGCAATAATTGGAAGTATATATAATCTGTAGTAAACTGGGTCATTGTTCATAAACATGAATACGGTCTTTTTGTACATTTTAATATTCTCCTCCTCAAATATAATTATGCCTCATTAACAATCATGTTTTTTTTTATAGTTTTCGCTACATTCTCTGATGCCTTCATGTATCCGTCTGTTGCCGATGCTGTGTTCCATTAATCATCAGCTTTATGTCTAATGTTTGCCCACTGCTGATGTACCAGCATTTGTTATTCTTTGAATTATATATAATCATAATGTCTCGGGGCACGGAATGAACATAAAAACTATCTGCATGGGCAGAATCTTTTTTAATCATTATTAATGTGCACTGTGTGTGTTTGTTTTTTTAACTAATGAACTACACAGTTTGACTTGCGGAGCAGCATCAGTTGAGAGTGATGCAGTAAAAACATTCCTAATCTAGAAAGCAAAACCTCCGCCAACACCATCGTCCCTGAAACCTGAACAATTGGGAAAGAGTTTTCTCATGTAAGAGACCTTTTGCTAATTTTCATCAGGGTTCGGGCCTCTGAAAGAAAAAAAATGAGTGGTCTCTTGAGTGTGCACAATATGTGTATTTTTTTTTTTTCCACTGTAAGGAGATCAGCAAATATTACATCACTGCACCCGGGGGCCATAGCACACACTATGGTGATGTTGCTTTGATGACGCAATTCTAAGCAAATATGCCTCATGCCAAATTAGTGAAACCACCTCATTCATTGACACTGGAAGCCTAATGCTAGCATTTAGAATCATGTGTTTATCGTCAGTAGTTTATGAGTTATTAACAAAAACATGATTTTCCATAATGGCGGATACGGATCTATTTTTCATTTAGATATCACCTCTTACCTTTCACAGTTACACGATATCCTTTTGAATGATTCTGAATCTGCATTATCTCAGCTATATATTGGTGTCCCCTCTCCAAGAGGCGACACAGACCCTACTAGTCTCAAGAAAAAGTGAACCATTCTTTGACCCAAGATCCATCCCTACACAAAATCAATCCACATCAGCATAAACTGAGCTTGTCCAGTAGCTAGGCGTGTGTGTCCTTGGACAGTTTGATATTTTACTCACCTGCATGGCTGATTACAAGGTCCGCCTGCTTCATGTCTTCTGATATAGAGTTTTTGAATCGAAAAGCCTCCAGTTGGACATGTGGACAGCTGTCAGCAGTTGGAAGAACAGCTCCTCTTCCAACTTGAAGAACCAAACGTTCATAGCCACGAGCCTTTAAAGTCTGTGATGAGAAAAAGCTCACAAATTCATACTTTTAACTTTTTTAAATTTTTTTTTTTTTTAGAGAGAAACAATACTTGGATATTAAAGCTATATCTAAATTATTTCCTAAAAAACAGCTTCAACATCTGACACCATCACAGTTTTTTTTTTTTATATTTCCCCCTCCCCACTGTGCTACTGTACACTGCGCTACTGTGACATTGAGAATTTCCTCACTGTGGGACTAATAAAGTAATAAATAAATATCTAATATCTCTTATATTGCTACTGTTCACAGGTCACAGTGTATCCGCATTTAGACAAAGACGGGTCTCACTTTTATATAGTATTATCTGCATAGTATAATATTTTAACCTCTTAAAAGGTTTTCATAGTATTTAGTATTAAGTTTGCAAACATTGCATTATGCTACACTGTATCAGCTCAAACCCTTCACTGAAGATGCATGATGATTTGACTTGTTTTTCAGGCTGCATCATTCCAACAAAGGTTACTATTCTAGATTTCTATTTGATGTTTTATACTAATTTTCCTCAAATGCAGCCTGACAAATCTGGCATCTTTGGAAAATATGGGATCACCACTAGAATCTAAAGTTAAGAGTGGAGAGTTGGAACAATGATGAGTTTGTGATTACTGACCAATTGATGGCTTGTTGTAGTATTAAAAGTTATTAGAAGGAATTAACACAATATTGAGATTGTATTCCAACAGAAAAAGATATTTTCACTTATTTTTTCCACCTACTACAAGCAGCAGCTCATCAGTTTTCCCTTTCATATTGCTTTATAGAACAAGTATGTAAAATAAAGAAAATAAAGACCATCAAGCACGTTGAGCTGGATTTAAGAAGCATGCTGTTTCCACATTAAGTTCCGAATATTCTGTAGTTTTACTTTAAGAATACATGACTGTAATTTGTAATGGAGTATACTTATGGTGTGGTATTGCTTATTTTAAGTATGCATACGTCGTCGCAATATAATAGTAATAATATCGTATGGAAAAGGAAACAAGGCAAGTCTTAGCTTAATTTAAACAAACTTCTTACCTGAACATTCTCTGAAGACGTGATGCTTTCAATGAGCTCATCGAAGCTCGTGGTGCCAACAGTTACAAACACGGTCTTCATGGCTAACAGAGTAAAACTAATGGTTGTCAGATCTGTGAATGTTTAAGTCATCTTCTACCTACAGCCATTGACCTGGACAGCTACTTCCGCATTAATCCGATGACGTCACAGCTTGAAGTGCTCATTAAGTTATGCTGCCCCCTAGATGTCCGGAGTTGTAACTGTATTAAGATAGATGGATAGCTTTTCAAGTGATTTACAGTAAGATCACACAGCTGTTTATTTGCACAAATGCTTGAGTAGTTTGTGTTGTATGAAAATAACTACCCCTATTTTGTATACACAATCAGTAATTTGTGTGTCCCTCATCAGTATTGATTCCAGCCGTAATCCTCTTCCTCTTGGAACCTCCAGATGTCATTTTATGGGATGGCGTGTCAGGTTTGTTCAAATCAGATGCTAAGACCCACATTTATTCACACTTTTTAAAACAGGCTCCAGTACCAAATACTCAATATGTATTTTTTCTCTCAAGGTGACTGGAGTAGTGGGGCCGGATCATTCAGACATGTCAGCGAATCCTCCTCACACAGCTGCTGTTGTCTACTCTGTGATTGATGCACAATCTCAGCCCCAGCAGCTCCATCCAACAACTGTAGAGCAATGATGAAGAGGCAGCTTTGAGCTCAGTGGGGTGTGAAAACTGTTCGACTACGATGTGTGATAAAGACATTAATAATAATTAATAAATAGCAGAGCTCACACCACCTTCACAACTCTCTGCTATCTGGTGCATGACTACACACACAGAAACAAGGAAGTAGAGAGGTAGAAAAAACTTGGTTTTGGGAAGTGGTGTGAGTTTATTTATATGTATATGTATATATACACACACACACACACAAACAATAGTAATTAAAAAAATAATGATTTGCTGTCCTCCCATTCCATAAGGACCTGTGAATAGTACGCTCGTAAGAGGACAGCTCTCCTGCACTAGACTTTTATTGTGTGTGCTCGGTCCTAATCGGTAACATGAAGACAAAGTTGAAAAACTTGAAAATTTGTGTCACAGGACAGATACCCCTGCTACTGGAAAAATGACATTTATGTAGATGTGGACTCACCGTAAGCATCATCATAGCAGAATGATGTAAAAATCACAAACTCAAATAGTTAGAAATCATTTGGTTATTGAATGTGGATAGAGCGTACCCTCCATCAAACCTTTTACATATGTAAGTACAGCCAAGGGCAGCCCTATATGCTCCTTAGAAACAACCATGGCAACCTTTTCAGTTTGATATGGTGAGCTTGTGAGCAGACAGCTGATTATTTTCACACCCAGCAGTTATACTGCCACTCATTTTGAGATGTGTTCCTGCCCATCTGATACATGTATTTCTGATATTCTCTTATAGATGTACAGTACTACACCAACTCTAGTCAATATCTGTCTCTTCAGCTGGAACATTTTCACTTTCATTTTTCATTCTACACCTTATTATGCTATAAAACATTGATTATAGCCACTTTAATTCACAGATTTAAATCCTTTATGGTAACATGACCAAGAAGATGGGGCTGCTTTCATTTAGATAAGAGAATGATGTCCAAAGCCTCCGTTTCCCAAATTGAGAAGCGGTAAACCACTGCACATGACCAGTGGGAAAAATGTTGCCCGAAAATTTTACTTTCCTAATTTTCTTACCCAAGTTCTAAGAAGCTGCGATTAGAAATGATCAGTTCAATGTCAAAAGGAAAACTAGCATTGGCCACACAGAACTGGTTGTGTAGAATTCAGATATTATATTGTAAAACTGCCCCATGACAAAACCAGAAAAGCCAGTATGTTTATTACCAAATGGTGACAACTCTCCATCTTTCAGAAGAAAAAAAAGATGAAACATGACACTAGGGTGCAACAGAAATTATTTAAGGCTCTGTTAAATCCTCAGCTTCAAAAAACAAAAACCCAAAAGAATAATGTACCATGTATCCTGAAAGGTCACAAAAAAGCAAAACTAGTATAAAATCAAAAGTTTAAAATTGGCTACCCATGTCATTAGTTTTTAATAAATAGATTACTATAAGAAAAAGTAAAATACAAAGTTAAATCTGATTAACTGTGCCTGAACTTTTATCAAACCACGTTGCAGCAAGTTATTTGAAGACAAGAAATCTCCTAAAATGAAAGCAACACACATCATGTAGCCAAACACAAATATGAATTGTGAGATTCCTTTGGTCATTCCAAAATCATTCTCCCACAGAGACCTCGAGAAAACTGAAAATGGAAGACCTGTGTCCACGCGATTCATGCCTTACAGAGACGTTCTAGGCTAAAAACAAAAAAATGGCTCTTCCTCATCACCTCAAGTTGAATTAGTAGAACATTTTCAGTTTTGAGCATGCATGTATTCAGCTGAGTTTAGCTGCTTCAGGATACCGCAATAATAAAAAGATAAATACTTGAGCAACAGGGCAGCAGAGGAGACCATCCTGTTGATTAAAATGTTACAGGTTTAATCCACAAAGTCGCACATCCTGTTGACGTTCCCTAAAGATAAAAAGTCATACTGTAACCACACATCTGCTATAGGTTGTGTCAGTTAGAAGACCTATTTAAGACACAATTTTCAAAATAACACCAGCAGTATACCTGGGCAGCAAACCGGTTGCGATATGCATGCTTAAAAGTCAAAATGTTTCATTATGAAATACTTTGTTGAATCCCAAACTTCAGACATAATACAAGTAATAATAAAGTATATAATAGTGATTAAAGCAGCTTTAAAAAGAAGCTGTAACCTTACAAATCCTCATCATTGTTTCAGGGATACTTCCGACTAAGGAAAAAAAAAAAAGAAGAAGACTGAAATTCACAGATGGCCTTTCTCACTTATTACACGTCTGTCTGTCTGACTCCATCCTGTGTCATTGCAAAGGCCGTTAAGGTTGCAGCAGAAACGTCTCAACAGTTATGATAATCAAAAATAGGACGACATCTCTCTTGTCAGATGCTCTGTGACAGACAGAAACCACTTTAAACACAAACTTAACCAGCTATGGCAAGTTTTTGTCAGTAGGCTGAAAAGTCAGGCTGTCCCCAAATTCACGGTTCATCAAAATCGTTGTGGTGATCCAGACAAATTACGTATCTGCAAAAACAAAAGAGAGAGAGAGAGAAACCAAACATGTTTAAATGGCTATAAATGACACTGTATCTGTGTGGGCAGCGGTTAACACAGGCTACATCTGTCACTGAATCTAAAGTGAACTTCCTGTTTTGGAACATAACTTCTTTACAGGATGTAACATTTTCCTTTTTCTACACCTCAGCTCACAGGACTGTCTGCCTCATTAGTCTCCAATCTTTAGGGTCTTTTCCCTCCTGGTCCTGATCTCTTCATACATTTGTGTTCTTCATGCCACACACTTTCTGCAGTTTTATGATAACAAGCTAAACCAACGGTTTGCAAGGAGCAGCACCACCCACTAGTCTTTCTCACTTGCAACCAAACCTCTCCTCGCCTTAACACTGCACTACATTTGTCCTCAGCTTGTGAACCATATTTAAACAGACACTGCCGGGACTTTTGATCACATTTTGTAAAATTTGTGAGTGGCCAGCTGTGCTGTGCTTGTGAGCTCTTTAGTACAGCCTAAATATAAATGCAACTATGCAAAGGAAGGTAGGAATGGCAGTGCTTGTACCTCGTCCTCACTGTACCACACAGGCTGTGCAGCACTGTTCCTGCTTCTCTGGTAGTGTGGAATAATTCATCTGTCGGACAATCTCTGCAAACAGCTCATCCACCATGGTCTTGCTCTTGGCAGATGTTTCGATAAAAGGGCAGCCCCACTCTTGAGCCAGAGCTCGCCCATCTGAGCCAGCAACCTCACGCTCAGATTCCAGGTCGACTTTGTTCCCGACCAGGATCAATGGCACCTTCTCGAAGCGCTTCACTCGCACTATTTGGTCTCGCATTGGTCTGATGTCCTGATAGATGAAGAGGGAGAGGATATGAGTGTGTGTTCTCTCATGAAATCAACAGCCTGGCTTGCAGCACTGTGATAAGTTATCAGTATACCAGTGTAGTTGTTTTCCAGTTGCATGTTACAAGTTCTAAGCAGATCTTCAACATGCAGTGATTTCACATTGTAAAAGTGAGAAAATAAGGTACATTCATATTCAAGTCTGTTTGTATACTTTAAAACTGTTGCTTTCTTATTATGAAGACATAATACTGCAGAAAGTTCTCACAATATATTACATGGTGGGGTAGAAGAATATTGTTGTCAACAAATGCATTTTCCTTTGTTTTCATAAATTAATACTGTTAATGACATTTCAAAATCTCAGTTTGATCTTTGGTTTCACATCACTGCCTGTGTGCAGTACATTCTGTATATTAACTATAAAAATTGTACAAAATGAGAAGTATGGCATACAAAATGTATGTTGCCATGAAATTTGGACATAGCTGATATATATCCTTGTGTAACCTATAACAAGTATTGCTGACTTTATATAACCTGTAGATTATGGTAATTTTCTTGTCTGGTGACATTTCATTATTTCATCAGATTGGAATGTTTTGGTTACTATGAGGAAAAGATGTGGCCTGTAATCGTGTACACAGCCATGAAGCAGTTGTACAAACTGATAGTTTAGATTGCTTGTTGTTAATTTGCTTTACTTTGGAATGACAGCAAACTTGCATGTCTCTATGAAGACTTGCTACAAAGTCTACATGCGCATATTTCTTACATGTTGTTTTAAAAACGACTTAAACCTGAACAAGCTATTTGCAGTGATTAGATTAAGCAACGATTCCCGTGTTTTAAAATTATTCTCTAATTTCGGGGTTTCTCTTAAAAAAAATTCTCTAAATACAATGCAGCATATAGTCAATTATTGTTCTGTAATACACCAGCAAGTGCTGCACCGCCTACACAATGATGCCAATCACCATGGGAGCATCATATTATGAATTATGCAATCTACAGTGCTATGGCTTTAAATTAATGTCACACTAGATCAAATGTTTGCATTTTTTACCAGATTCATTTTGGTCTAAGAAGTACATTTTGGATAATAAACCGATGGTGCAAATCGTAGCACTGGTTTTTATGAATCATAGCAAAGTCCAGTGTCTAAACACTGATTAAGTACCAGGCAATATACGGATTCCACTTGTGTGTTGTTTCAGGTGCATTGCACATCAAATACCTGGAATGACTGCTGGTTGACCAAGCTGTAGACAAGGATGAACCCCTGTCCGTTCTTTATGTACAGATCTCTCATGGAGGCGAACTGCTCCGTCCCTGCAGTGTCGAGAATCTCCAACACGGAAGGCGACGAATCAACCTCGATCTCTTTTCGGTAAAAGTCCTCGATGGTCGGGTCGTATTTCTCGATGAAGGTGCCGGTGACAAACTGGACGGTCAGCGCGGACTTGCCGACACCGCCGCTGCCCAGCACGACCACTTTGTATTCTTTCATTGGGGCGGTCGGGGCAGGCTAACGTAGCAGCTAACGACTTAGCTACACTGCTATACTCCCTCTAGAAACATTTATCAGGTGGTATAAAGAGCAAACAAGCAAACTTACAACTGCAACGCGATATAAAATCACTCTTCTTCATTCACCTAAACCCGGATGTGTGCTCATACTCATATTTTTTCCCCTTTGTTACCAAGCTTGTTAGCGAGTAAAACTTTATGTCCGTCAACGTCAACTCTCGTGTTAGCTAGCGTTGAAGCTTGTTCGCTTCTGGCTAAATTCACGCTGTCCCATGCTCGAGCCTCAAGCCTTTACTCCGATCTAATAAACCAGATGTACCGGCAAACTTGCCGTCTAGCTACAGACAACAAGTCGGAGTAATACACATTACATTTCCTCCATAGACAAAGTGCCAATTACTATACAGACAAACACATAACAGCCCGCCGGTGTTGCAAAACGCAGCGCTGTTTCGGTTACGGCCGTCCGTCCGGGCCTGGTTCTGGTTCCGGCCAAGCGCTTTGGAAAACGAGTGTGCAATCAAATGAAAAACCCGCGATTAATTATTTTAATCCGAGGGTCCATTGGCTAGAGTTTGTTGCAGTGCCAGTTTCACTCTGTGCTGGTCAGATATGATAACAGAAAGGACAGTTTTTTTCCACCAAGTGATTTCCTGAAGCTAACAACCTCGTTTCCGCTAACGACAGAAACCATCTTCCGCTGTGACGGTTTTCAAAATAAAAGCTTCTCTAATTTGAACATCTGGCATGATCGAATTGTTAGATATAGGGATTTTGCACTGTGATGCTTATTATTGTCAACTATGTGACATGTGCAATGTGTTCAGTAAAAAAAGAAATACAAACAAAAGCATCTTCTGTTATAAAGGAACCACTTCAGGTAATATTTTATTTGAAAACCCCTGGTGTGCAACAAAATAGAAAATAGAGTTACAGGTGCTACAAACGTGAGTCCTATTTCAAAGTTTAATTTGACTCCATGCAAACGTTTTCATGGTAGCCTGTATCTGGACATATGAATTAATGATTTCAGAGTGATGGGAACTGCAAGAAAACTTTTCATATTACATGCGAGTCCACTATTAAACCACCACCACTCATGTTTTGCCCCAAATTGAGGAAACATTTTATCGACAGTATTATAAAATTGGTTGTACATCTATATGAAAGGCAGGTTTTGTGGCATTTGTCAAAAGACAAGGTCTGGTCATGTTTGACTTATTTATTTGAGTAGTCTTGAGTCAATTTTTAGAGAAATAGCCACAATGTCTTTATCCAACTAATCCCAAAATACGTCACCCTTGTTAAACTAGCCCATCCCTATAAAAAAAAAAAAGGCACTAAGAATGGGGAGAAAATGACATGTGAACTCTGAGAAGCTCTGACTGAAGAGTGGGCCACCGTTCCAAACGATGACATCTGGAGGTTGTGCCAGTCCATGAGGAGGGGGATTACTGCTGTAAGCAATGCTGATGGGGGACACATTTATTAATGATTGTGTAAAATGTGGTTTATTTTTGTTACTGATCAAGATAATCATTTGAAGGTGATAATGAACAAATACAGGTTGTTATTTTCATATGACACAAACTACCTAAACAAATTTGCAAATAACCACAGTGGTGTTTATCACTGAGCGTAGATTTAAGGCCATGCTATAAAATAATATTAGCTGAAAATGAAAATAATACTTGATAATAGTAGTTTGATGGTAGATGGTAGTTTTAGAAATATCAATTTACATTCGATATTATATTAGATTGATATTTTATTTTATATAGTGCGCTTACATTTCACTTTCATACATTCAATCTTTATTTATACAGGGTGGTCTAATGAGAGTATTCTTTTTCTTTTTCACGGGCACCCTGTGTACACAGGACAATAAAATTAAGGCAAAAATACATGCCATACATAAATACATACTGTATATAATACTAATACAATATAAACACTCAAAGAAGTACATTTCTCCACACTTAACCAAGCCAGCCAAGATAGCCTTGAACAGAGAACAAAGGGACACTATGTTCAACCTCGTAAATCTCAGAATCTTGGTATTACTATGGTGATTTTCAATGATGAAGTAATCTGGTGACCTTGTGATCTATATTTAAAAAGGCAAAGATACCTGGATATTTTCTGTAAGAAGTCCTTTGTAATTCATTGGGATGCATTTCTGTCCTTTTCATACTGGTCATGATGGTCTCACATTTTTTTTTAACAGGATTAAGACACACCATAATAACAGCTAAAAATCAAAATGTTTTGCTGTCCTCCAGTAGATTACATTCTCTCAACATGCTACAGGGATGTAGAAGTACTCCAGGGTGTCATACTTTGAATCAGAGGACACTGTAAAAGATTTCTGTAAAACTGTTCAGTTCAGCTACAAAATGTATTAAGTGTAAATTTTAAGGTTATGTTTAATGTGTTTGCTACCTTTGTTTTTTTCCCAGCACTTGCCTGGACAAGTATTTATGAAATGGTAACTAGTTATTATAATTATGTCAAAAAAACAACAACATTTGATTTGGTCTGATATGCAAACCTGCAGAGGTTATAATGTAAACTAAACATGAAAGTTGTAGAAGGTGAAGATAATGGCCTATATCGTTTTTGTTTGTTTCACATTTAATTATCCAAATGCTTCCTTTAACTAAAAGGAATTGCAATTCTTATGCAATATTTTAATATACAATCAGATCTAACCATCATTCAAATAAATATCATTAAATCATACACACTTAAAAATCTCCAAATGTAGGAGATTAATAGTAGATACCTCTTTTAAGGAGATACTGAACAACAAAACACACCACAAGAGGATCACAATTATGAGTTTAATTAAAGGTCAAAAGGAAATTGCAGAACTCATCATAGGCACAGTAACTTACTCTTAATAGGTTTACACTGAAAAATAAATTGGCATATAGCACAGCAACACATACAAGCATCATAAGCAGAAAACAGAGTGAAACGATAGATGGCTAAGAAAAAGCAATCACTTTCAAGTGTGTCCTGGACTATCAGAGTTTTTCATATGGCTTAGTCCTAAAGTCTTTGGCCCTCACCATCTTCCACAGGTTCAGTCATTCCCTGTACCCAATTTTATAACAACACATCCACAAAATGGTTTAAATAAAGAGTTAAGTTTACACACAGTCAATACATGTGCTATTTGAAGTCAATTTAGATATAGAACATACAGTGAAAGAAAACTACACCACACCTAATAAAGGCACAAATACTAATGAATTATTGTAAAATAATGCTAGAAATGAACAAAATCACAATCTTCTTCTCTTATTGGTGACTGGAAACCTGCAGTATATCCACTCCACATGTACTTTTCCCCATGTGGAGTCAGAGGGCTGTGAACCGATTTACCAGTATGACGCATTCAATCCACCACTAGGACAAGTGCCATGGCAACAAAATCATTGGCTTTAACAGCAATTGAAGAGCATATGTCCCTGAAGAAACAGGGTTGCATAAAGATGTTGCTGCTTCTGCAAGAATAGTATTGGAAAACCAGGTTATTTGAGATTTTGAATAAAATCATGAGGAGAATTCAGATTTACTGTTACTGTATTTTGGATAATGACAATGAGGAGGCAAAGAGTAATCTATTACACAGAATGATCAAATTAAAGTGAATTTAAAACCCTGTGAACACAACTCATGTCCATAGTCTGTTTTTTCTATCTGCTCCTCCTTTCTTCCTGTAGGTGGAGCTACTCTGTGCTTTATTTTGGTGCATTACTGTGGAGAGGACTGCATGTGCACTTCTGTCTGTATTCATGATGAGCAGGGACAAGGTTAGTACTGGTTTATAACATATGCTACATATATGTTCCAGACTGAATATTTCTTGTGATCTACCTCTCTTGTTTGAGATATTGCTGAACCAAAAACGTCTCAATAAATGAACAAAATAAGCTTCTTCTTTTTCTTTTCTTTTTTAAAGCAAACCAATTATGGTTTACAGCTAGGCAATGTCACGCTTGGCAAAGAACAGGGCTCTGGCAAATAAACAAAAGGACAGATTCTTCAAAGCAATCTTTTTATATTATAATAAAATGAGAGAAATACTCATATTATTAACAATACATTGGTTTGATTTTTAATCAATTATTTTCTCTATATTCAAAATAAATTTTGAGTATTTTGACATAGTTATGTACATAAGTGCAAACAAGGTGAACGTCACACATTCATATACACCTCAGCAAGGATCGACATCACCCAGCACAGCTGGGCAGGAAGAGACTTCTGGACCACCTTCTTGACCATGTATGAAACAGAACTAATGATGAATGAAAGCTCACACGCCTCCTTACAGAAGAAACTGACTGAGGGCCATCCAGTCTACAGGAGGTGAACAGTGAGGATTGCTGGGAAGTTTGATTTTACATTAAAAGATGAAGATCTTTCAATTAGTCCAAAAGCCTCTTTACCTCCCTGACAGATAGGTGTTGGCTTTTAAAGTCAAAGTTCATTCTTATTTTTCAAAAACAAAATATACAAGAAGAAAAAAAAGAATGTCAAATAAACAAAACAAAAGAAACACCTAAGGACCTTTGGAATTTACAAGAATTGAAGTTTTCCATACAAAACATTTGATCACTTCATAATAACAAGACAAACTAATTAGACATTCCCTTTTTGAATAAGTTAGTGTTGTATGTAATTGGACTGAGTATGAAAAAATTCAGAATTAGGATAGCAGGAAGGTAGCCATGTTGTTATTTTGTTGCCACAGCAACAGCAACTATTACCATTAACAATGACTCGATCATTGTATACATATGATTTTAATATTTTTCTATATTTATTTCCTTATTGGTCTAGTCAAACTATTAACGATGTATAAATGGGGGTTTTTCTCATTTCCATGCTGTGTCTTAATGTTAGATAAAAAAAAAGCTTAACTTATTATTAATACATGTGACTTTGATAAACACTTATAACATCTTTATACAGTGATCGAGAAATAAGGCCCTTTGTTTGTGTCCAGTAAGCTCAGGATCAAATGAACTGTCCACATGCTAAAGGATCTGCATATTCTAGAGTAATGATTCATGACTATGTGAGAAAAACACAATGAGGCCAGAAGAAAATCAGATACAAGAGAAAGAAAGAGGAAAAGTAGCAAAAATCTTTTATACTGCCACACCACAATTCCCTTAACTAACAAGCTCTTAGGCATCAATACATATGCCTACTTCTACTTAAATATTCCAATGCCCTCAAGAGGCACAATTTTAGTAATCAAGTATTCTGTTTTTTTCCAGCTGGACAGCAATTTGTGAAGGCATAATGATGTAAAGGGGGGAGGCGATGAAGGCTAGAGAGAGGGGATTTCTTGGCTGGACAAAGCTACTCTTTCAAATATGTAAGATTTAGACGAAACAGTTTGTGTGGACATTCAAATTATCATTATTATTGATTGGGAGAGAATCATTTCTGCTCAAATTCTTCAAGGAGAGCTGCTCAACAAATACACAAACAGTGGTAAAAGAGATGTACCAAACGTTCACAGATATACAATAACCAGAATGTAATGGGCTACATACTATTTCATCTACCATTTAGATAATAAGTAAATGGGAAATACACTTGCTAATTTTTGTTGTTCTGTCACACATAGAGTGAGGCTGATAAATCAGCCGATATTAGCTTACTACAGATATACTTTATCATTTTGGTGCATATGATGCCTGATTAGTAACAAGAAAGTGCAGATCAGACATGCCAAACTAGGTTTGTAATTTAAAACCAAGGTCAGCATTACATTGTTTGACCACCAGAGACCTACGAAAAATTGATTTTTCAATTGTAAAGCATCCTGCATAGTATTCAGCTAGGTCCATCCATCAATTTTCTATAACCTTTGCAGGTCCCTGGCCTCGTAAGGGATTATGTTTTTGTCACCGTACGAGCAACTCCATCTAGATGGTACAATATGTCTACACTGCTACTGCTGTTAAGAGTTAACTAAACAAGGACTGCAGTACAAAGGGAGAACTGGACAATACACATCAAGTGAAAAATCAAAAAGACAAATGCTAAAAATATAACAAGCTGATTTTCTCAATTTTGTCTAATGATGATGTCATTCTTTATCAATACAATTTGGGCACTTTGGGTACTTTCAAAGGTAGTCGTACTGTACTTGTATAAATCTGCTCTACCTTTTCTAAGAGTGAAAGATATTTCTAAAAGTAGTCACACCAGTCATTGACATTAAATATGAATCTATATCACAATACACATACTCTAATATGTCTTAACACAGTATCAGCATGGTACCTATGTGCCGCAGTACCTCAGGAAATAGTCTATATATAGTGAACCATTATTATTTCCACATTTGTCATTTAAAAGGACATGTGTGGTTTTTGCATTAGATACATTCACAACACAATAACATTATTTAAAATTAATAATGCTCGATGGGAATATCTGCAGCATTTACAACAAATCAAATATGGGATTCATTGTCTCTTTCAACACGGTTATGTTTGCACACAAGTCACTGATTTATTTTTTTACATAAATGATATGACAGCACAGCTGCCTGAGAGAATTAACTAGTACAGATGATTTATTATTATAATATTGTACCAAACAACACATCTAACTTTGAGCACTGATCTGTTCCTATAGTGTATTGACAGTAGTGACTTTAGGAGACTTGGACGAGGCACAATTGAATTTGGATAAAAAATGATTTCAGCCCCGTTTCCATTTCCTTAAAGACATTTGGAAACTGGTCTGTATTTTTTTACCATCAGTCATGAAATGGGTGATTTATTCCTCCATATCCTGACTTTACCATATTGATAACTCATTTCTGGTTATAGCAACTGCTGCTGTCATATTCAGGGTCTGATGACTTTTTACAGACAGGGCACATCAGTAAAAAAGATGACGTATTATAAGATCAGACAGGACATTTTCAAATTCTATGCTTTCTCCCTCAAGAGTCAGAAAACATAAAAATCTTGTGCCATTTATTCAATCCAAACGCCACATGACGGGAGACGATCACACACAGAGACGTTAACTTTTAAAGGACATCTCTGTGTTAGAGTGGGGAACACTTATTTGGAGGCTATACAGGTATTGCATTCAAAGTGGCAGCTCCTCATATAGACCACAGACAGATTTTAGGCACAACATCAGGAACTAAATCCAGCTTCCATCTTGTGCAATAACTGTGACATCAGATGTAAAAGTTTGAGTGGTGCCAATTATAAAACATGCACTCTTAGATCTGACCCTCACAAATGTTGTTTTGTTTTTATTATAATTTCATGTGAGTTGAACACAGCAAATCAGGATTTGTGGCTTTTTGCAACATGAAGTCAATGCCCGTGGATTGTCATTCTCTTACATCATGTTTGTGTATCGAATCATGGAGGATACAGGACAAACAAACCCTGCTTTTCAGTCACTTACTCTTCACGATCAAGAAACGAGCACTGCTTTAACATAATAACTAAGGATACCTAATCACTCAAATTCAACAATTTTAATGATCTGAGCTGTCTGATTTATTACTGGTAAAGTTTCCACATAAAGAACATGACAGCCCTGCTTTAAGGCAGTTTGTTTCTTAAATAAAGAAATTAATTAAAATCTTAGCCACATTCATGGAGAACTGATTATATACTAATTTTCAAAGGGTCATTTTTATACTTATTATATTACATGAAAAGTATCCATGCAGTATCAGATAATGACTATGAAATCAGGGGACAGATTATAATTCAGGTTTATGAAACAATCATTTAAAGTGGCGATCCCTAAAAGTTCTTAAAATATAGGCTATGGGAATAACACCAACAACAGATATTGCCTTTAATTGCAAATAAGAAACTCTTTCAATGCATGCTGTTAAGTGTTTTGAATTCTTGTTGGAAACTAAGTCTCCTCTGCTGTTGAGCAGATAAATCAAAGGCACAAACAAATGATCAACGACTCACGAACGATTCATCAGGCAAAATGAGACCATGGCAACAAACTGAACAGCAGATGTAGTATGATGTAAATGTTGGATTTTTGTGGCCATCTTGAAATGTAAACATGACATAATATCAAACACTCTTATTTTGACAACACGTGATGGTTGAAGACCAGCAGCGAGTCTGTTTTCTGCTCAAACGGTCTGAATTTCCTGACTTTGGAAAGGTCGAATGTTTTGGGATGGCTCCCACACATAAAGGGCATGTAGTCTTACATGTGTGTGTGTTTGTGTGTGTGCACGCATGTCTGCTGCACTTTTAAGACATGCGTATGTATGGCTGTAGGAATGAGGGAGCTCTATTGCTCAGCCTGATCAAGTCAGTATGCATCAGGATGGCTGCTTTAAAGCAACAGTAATTCGTCCAGGCTTGTACTGCGTGAACCATCACAGCTTCCTCACTTTCATAACACCTTATAACAAGTCCCCATTGCCAGTCAGTCAGTGTACACTGTAGGTGAGGCACATGTTTGCTGCATTCAGAAAGATGTCTGCCATGGTAGTTTGAATGCTTCAGGGACTTTAACTGGGGTTTCGAGATAGGCTTACTGAGTTTAGCGCCACCGGAGACGCCACCAGCAGTTTAGGGACAGGACAGAAATGGGTTTGCACGGGAATGCACTGGAGATCCACTGGATCAGGGGTCAGAAGCTCTGATGAGTCTACTGTAAGAGAGAAACGGAGGAGTGAGAGGAGGAGCAGTTAACTCCCAATGACACAAAGATCTTCAGAGCAGTAAGATAGATAGAAGATTTAGTAAGATTAAGTCACTGTGTTTGCATAGATTTAAGCAATTGAGCCAAAACATGACAATATTTGTTTTTCAAATAACTACCAAAACAAGCGGATAAAGATCAGTGAGAGCAGGTATAATGTAATGTTAATGTCACTATCGTTGTTTGAAAGAGGCTGCCAAAAGAAACAAATGCGGTTCTCTTACATAAACTCAAGAGATTTAAAAATGCACCTCTCATGTTTGGCCCAATTTGAGGAAACGCTTACACTCTTTTTAAAACTGGTTGTACGTGTAGGGCAGGGTTAGTGTAAACTCTCAACATACAAAGTTTGGTCACACTTGACTGATTTTTATGATACCTCTATCCAGCTAATCCCAATTGACCACTCCCTTGTAAAACTAAGCCTCCCTTTAAAAAGGCATTAAGACCGCGGAGGAAATCCGAGAATGCCACGGTTGGGACAAAAGGTGGTTCTAGAATTCAAAGAGCCCCAACCTAAACCCCATGTCAGGTACTCCATGCTGATGGGGGACACACTGATTACGGATTGTTAAAATGTTGCATACTACAGTTTGATAAGTTGGAAAAATAGAATGAGTTATATAACTATGAAATGCACAGAAAGTTGGCTGAATGTCAAAATGTCTTGAATTTGGTACATGTAGGTGAAAGTTGCCACAGGGCTGCTCTGTTTATTTAACAAACCACGACCATGGCCAACACCCACATCTATCTCTATGTATCTTTTTCTGGATTAAAGCAAGAAAAGTCAACGTTACAGCGAGTTTAATAAAAAGGAACTTTCTGCTCTGATCTACAATTGGACCTTAAGGGTAGTTTGTTGGTACTCCTCGTACTCCACGGAGGAGGAACCACCCCAGCATATGGCTGATGTGTTTTTGAGTTATGCCTCGGACAAAAAATGTTTACAGACAAACAGAGAGAAAGAGGAATAGCTAAAGAACACTGAAAGCTCCAGTTGTGTCAACTGAGAAATTTATGGTGCTCATGTTTTGGGTGTTGTTTTTGTTCTGTCTCTTTGTTTTATGACTGATTGAATGAAGATTTATTTTGAGATTCTTCTCAAAATAAATTCTGTTTACATCTGTTCACATAACAAAAGAAAAAGTGAAGACAGATGAAATGTGAACATAACACATGTAATACTGCAGACAGGCATTTCTTTAACCTGATGAATGCGGATTATGGACAGCTCTCAGAACCCTCTGAGCTAAAAAACAAAACAAAAGAGAACTGAAACAGCAAACAACAACTGAAAGAGCAAACCTGATTCGAGGCAGCAGATTCAGCGAAAGGAAGATTGGTGACTGGGGCTGAAGCCGACGAAACAGTGGAGGTGGCGGCACCGTGCATCATGGGAACTTTTATTCGGGCGAGTCAGACGAAAGACAGAGGACGAGGATGTGGGGGCGGAGGAGGGGGAACAGGAATGATATGGTTACCATGGTAAAATGTGCAGGATCAAAAGTTATGGCATAAATCCTGTGATATTGCCAGGGTGACTTTAAACAAATATCAAGACACATGCAAACAAAACAAGAGAAAGAAAAATACATATTTAACCAGCCACAATGCTACAAAATAAAATAAAAAGCATTGTTTCAACAACAAATGGTAGTCAAACAAACAAGGCAATACGCAGACATACAATCTAATCAGACTGGAGTATCTGACAATTGTATTCAAAAGGACAGGGCATGTGAATGGACAGAGAGAAAAACCTTTCAATAATGTCATAGCTACAATGAGACAGCAGCGTATCTCTTCTACAGAAATAGTCCTGTAAGTTGCCGATCATATACTATAATGTCGGCTGAAATGTGCAGATAGAATCTAAGTTATTGTCAGTGATATTTTTTGGGATTATGTTAGATTTAGTGACTGCCTGGCTTTACAAGATAAATGTCAAAATCTCACTCACTTTGTACTCAACTAATAAAAACTATACTAAATGTTCTGTGATGAACACACACATTAATTTCAATAGAAAATATTTGTATTATTTAACCATAAATAAATACAAATAACTCTCCAGGATGGGAGATTTATGATTTGTAACAACAATCAACACATAAAAAAAACATGTATTTTTGTTTTCTGCATACTGACATTCTACTTTTATTGACAGTGAGATTTTTTTTTTTATGTGGTATTTTACTATCATAATATCAGCACACAGCAGTGGTCAATATGGTCTGGATGAAGAACTGAAAGACATGTCAGGAAATGCATGAAGACACACACACACACACACACACACACACACACACACACACACACACACACACACACACACACACACACACACACACACACACACACACACAAACCTTTTATTGATCATCCGAGATTAGTCATTTTGATGGATCTTAAATATTTCAGTAGTATAATACATATTGCATTCACATATCACACACTGTGGTAAATGTACAGAACAGATAAACATATAATTTGAGCATTCTGATATTTTGGTCTCATATATGTGACAATTTTGATGACACAGCTTCAATAAAACCTGGGAAACACTACATTACACTATAGGTCTAAACTAAGACCTATTTATCATAGTTTCTGGGAGGTTTATGGAGATTGGTAAAGATGATCACTGGGCATGGAGAACCTTAAAGGAGACCTATAACCTGTATCCAGACAAAGGGGTTTTTGCAGGCCCTATACTTAGGAAGAAGACTCACAGCGAGAGCATCCACAGTTGGCCAGCACCTGCATGCACTCATGTCCTCACGCCAAGCATGCTCCCACAGTGTTGAAGAGTCAAAGCATGACTTAAAGTATGACATTAATGTGACTGCAGACAGGCAGACATGACAACACACAGACATGATGCTATTATATTGCCCTGACTCATCTGTCCTGTGTTCTTTCAAACGTATGAATGTGCCTCTATACTGACAACCCTGAAGGATCATAGAAGTCATTACAGTACAGTTTTACTGTACAATTAACTTTTTACTGTGCCTGTCTCCCATCATGTAAAGTTGTTAAATATCTAAACATATATCTTACATGTACAGTGCATTGTAGAAATATTGCAAACAGTAGCTATGGCACAATGCATTGTTTTACATTTTTGAAATTACAAGTAATTGTAAGGTGTTGTTGTTCATTACATTACTGTTGACCAACTACTGGTTTCTTTCCAGTACAAAATGGTATAAAAAAATCAACTTACAGAACTTTGATGCTTTTTCTAGATTGGTGCTGCTTCACATATTTAGTGACCCTTCCTCTGCACCACATCATATTATTAACACAGCTGTGAACAAGGACTGCTTTAAAGCTCTTTTGCATAGGAAAGAAGCAAACATTTATATAAGTGAATATCATACATGTTCTGTATTTAACTGAGCTGAGCTTCATATTTTCCCAGCATTCAAAGCTCAAATTTTTAATGTTAAAGTTTCTTTGAATGCATAAGAGAGAATTTTCTATAGATTATCTATTATTTTTGCTCCTGCTGGTTTAAGGCTGAGTTTGTGTTTGATCCTGGACTTTTGTTTCATTTCACTCCCCATCTTTCTTTCCCTTCCCCTACGTTCTCAAAGAAAACTAAAATGTCAAACTAATACTATAAAATACCATCTGCCCTCAGAGGAAAGTGCCAAATGTCTGGGGTATGAATGAAAACAAGCAGCTGCCTCGAATGCATTGCATTGCAATCCAAATACTCTATGGCTTCAGAGAGCTGCACGATGAAACACACATGATTTATAGTTACTTGGCTAAAACATACTAACCAGACAAGAAGTACAAAAAGAAAATAAAGAAGACAAAGAGTGCTTGTGGTGAGGAAGAAGTTGATTTTGGCAACAACAGGAGGTCCAGGCAAGCCTCAGGTTAGTACAGGAAACACAAGCAGCATCGATGCTCATGGTTAATGCCAAAACACAGAGACATACAAAAACACCAGTGAAGGAGAAGAGAAAAGTAGCTGCTTTCAGCTGATAAGACACACTGAAGCTTTGATCAGTATATTGCTGACGTGGTATATCCAAACAGCAAGAAATGAAGATGAAACTCTTTCAAAAAATCTTGAGTGCGCACTCCGTTCAGCACAGAGCAGGTTGAGTATGTGGGTGTTTCGGCTTCAGACCTCTTTGTTGTATAATTTAGGCAAGTGGCTTATCAATTATTCATGTCTGAAAGACTTCAAACATTTCACTGGCCACTGTTTCTTTACAGTATCCATCATCATCCATCCATGTCCTTTCAGTGTTGATAGCTCATCGTGTGCATTAGCTAAAACAGATGCTGCTGTGCTTTTTAAAGGGATTGAGAGTTCTATAGGACTGGTGTTAAGGATCTCCTTTACAATAAAGTTACTACTTTCAGCCAAAATATACCCAGTTTTGCCTTTTAACTATTAGGACTTTTGATACAAAGTATTTCCAAAATCCAATAGACTAAATGACTGCAATGCATGCACAAACAAATCCATGCAACAGTCCCATATATTATGGCCATCTAATGTGTCTCTTGCTTATGCTTTCAACAACTCTCATCACATGCAGGCCTGTAATGGAAATTTCAATTTTAGTTTTCCAGTAGGACTTGCCAGACTGACTTGTCTTACCTGTGAATGCTCACTTTGATCTTGTGTGGCCTTTTGTCAAACTTGATTGACTTTCTGAGTTTGATCATTCTTTTACAGTCATACACCCAACAACTCAACAGGAATTAATCAGCAAGACAATAACTCATTGCCTCTGGCCTGACTTCAGACATTCCTTGTTCCATAACCCTACAAATACTGAACACAGACACACACTTAGCTTCTACCGTCACAGATGCTTCTGTTTTCAGATATCCTCTGTGATACTGTTAGCACTACACCTGAAACTCTCCATATCCCCCTTTTATTTCTCTTTCAGGAATCAAGTTCCAAGGCGTCATGATTACTCCGACGTAAATGGGAAATACTTAATGGACTATGCTTCAGTGTTGCTAATGTGTGTAGAGACTCACCAGTGGGTATGAAGGTTTGTTGCTGGAGCTGCATGTTAGCAAGGGCTTGCTGGTAGTGGAACATGCTGGGGTTGAAGACATGCGCAGCAGTGCCGTTGCTCTTCTCTAAGATCGTCCTCTTTGGTAGCTGCTGCAAGGAGCCTGGAGGCGGACCCTGGAGAGAAGTTACCTTTCAACACTAACTACTTAACTTGTCCTTGGAGTATATCAACACTTGCCCTGTAACAAACTGTATTATCTCAGAGTAAATATACGCGTACATCAACATCCAGCCAACATGGATGTTTCTTTCTACCACCACAAGAGAACTCGGGATGTAAGATTAGCTGAAGTAATGTAGCCTAGAGGTCAGGCCAATGCTGCAGCATTAAACTGCAGAGGAAGATAACTAAGACAAGAAGAAATACAATATAAATAAAATATAAAATGCAATACAATTATTGTATAAATATATACTAGGGCTGCATGATATTGAAAAACCTGTCATTGGGATATTTTTCTTTTCTGCAATATAAAGTATAATGCAATATTAGAATATTTGGAAATTTGGAAAGAATTCGTCATTCTAGACATTTATAGTGGTGGGTTTGACACTTTTAAATGAAGACAGCTGCAAGTCAGTCACTTAAAAGTAAAATAGCTCTGTCTGTGTTTAAATCACAGTAAATTTTGCACTGTCAGACTTCATACAGACTTCTCTTGTAAATTGGTCATAAAGAGAACCATCAAAATTTTTCCTTTGGCAACAGCAAAAATGCTGTAACAGGATGTGTTTGAGTTGATTTGTTTCAGGTTTACTTGACATTACACATCCTCCCATGCGACTGCTGAGCATATTCAAATTGCACATTGATGTCACGTTGAAACGATATGTTGTGCAGCCTCAATACGTACACACATCAGATTTTTATCAAATTAAAATTAAATCAGTGAAAACCTTAGATGATTTTTAATGTTATCCCTTTCATTTTACTAATTTACATATTGATTTTTTCCAATAGAGTCTTTGTTATTTTTCAGCATCAGCTCTGCAGACTGACCTGACCTGCTTACAACGCTAACTAGCTCGCTTCACTGAGGCTCAAACACATGCACAGTAGCAGACATTCATGAAAAACATAATCCCCAGACTATATTATCAAATTTCAAGCTGCCTGCAGGATACCGGGACACCCTGATCCTTCATTGCATCAGTAAACAATATCCAAGTAGAGAACAAGAATATCCTCTCCTGTATCACTGCTGTGTTAAGCAGATATGGTAAATGTTGGGCTGTAATTTTTTAAGTGAAGAGTATTGGCTTACACCTATTTTTTATTTTTTTGTCTTAGTGTTTAAGTATCACAGAAAAGAAGTTAAAGCTCTGCCCCTTTGCCAACGTTTATTTTTGGTGGAAAGAACAAAGAGTTCTCAGTGTCTGTCCCTGTACCAGTGTTGACAAGGACTCACCAGGGCTGCAGATGCTGTGTTTTGACTAGCTTGGTGCTGTAAGGCCTTGATCCTAGCCTGCAGGTGAGCTGGTGGATGGAAGTATTTGCACTTGTCTCGGCTGCAGCGGCCCTTAATGTAATCCATGCAGACGATGACCGAGTTTTCGCTGCAGTCCACCATGCCAGCTTCCATGGGGTGAGCGTAGCGGCAGTCGCTCTCACCCCTCGTGCAGTTACCGCGCTGGAATTCCCGACAAACCTGGCAGGGTCAGTGGGAGCACAGATCAACATTTACCTTTCATTATACTTAGGCCATACATAGAAACACAACAACTGCACACAGGCTGCATACCTCCAGCTTGTCTGTGCGCACATGTTTTTGTGCACATGTGCCATTGGCTAAGGCTGCAAAGCCCGTGGGACTCCCAGGGACCAGCAGGGGAGTACTGGGCAGCAGCTCAGTCATCAAGCCCATGCTTGGGCCCATGTGGTTCAGATAAGGACTGAATGCCATACTCTGACTTGTTGCCAAGGAGGGTGTCATTGGGAATGCTGTCTGAGGGAGGGAGAGAATAGCAGAGACAGGATGGACAAATTAAGTTATAGCAGAGCTTCTTCTGGCTTGAGGAGAGAATTTGATGCTATCCATTAATCATAACCAGTTATGTGGGTGGTGAGTTAAAACCAAAGATATAAGAAGAACTAAAATAAATCAAAACTGATGTGTCACATAGCCTTAAATAAGCAATATTTTTTAAATATATTTTTATCCATTTAAAAATGCTCAAAGGTTATACTTATACATATTGCAGCTATTTCTGTGAGTAATTCTCAGTATAAATGATCAGGAAGCAATGCTTTAATATAATAATATATGCTTTAATGTTTAACAAATGGAGAGAAGAATATTTCTTTTTCATTCTGCACTTTCTCATATTTGGAGGATAGAAGATAAACCCTGTTACTGACCAGAACATCACTAAGAGTACATGGAGGGGGGGTGGGGGTGTTACATTTTTAATCAATAAATGACATTTCTTCAAACTCAGCGCATTAATTGAAAATTTGTAGCTTTAGACTGGGCTCCTCACTATAGGCTGAAACTGGGCTCCAGGTAGCATGAAGTGCATCTGTTGAGCCAACATGGCTGCCGTGGCCTTCTGCTGGATCAGGTTGTTCCTCCCATTGATCTCCAGCTGGGTTTTCAAGTGTGGAGGTGGGTGCAGGTATTTACAGTTGTCACGTGTGCAGCGCCCCTGAGAAGGAGAGGAAAGATGAGAGCAGGCAGACGGGGTGACACTTTAGATTGACTCTCACTTAAAGGTCCAGTGGGTATAGGGTTTAGGGGGATTTAGGGGCAGAAATCGAATACAATAGTGGCAAAAATGGAATATAAAAGTAGTGATAGTCTTTTTATTGGTGTATAATCAGTTAAAACTAAGAATTGTGTATTTGTTACCTTAGAATAAGCTCTTTATATCTACAGAGGAAAGTAGATCGTCTTCCACTGAGTCCTCCGCGCCGCTATGTTTCTAAATCAGGCCAGATATGACAAATCAAACATCGGCTCTAGGGAGGGCCTTTCAAATGCTTTGCATTTTTAGCTGCCACCGAAGGGTGTCCAGTTGTCTGCAATCTGCAACAACACCGCTAGATGGCTACACACTGGACATTTAAGGGAGAGGAATTCACAACACAGAGACGTGAGTATAATGTGAGTGAGATGCTAAATCAATCAGGGCTGTCCCTTGAAACAGACGACAAAGGAAAGAAAAAGAAAAAAAAGACCACTGAACCCAAGATAATAAGCTCACCCACTTGCTGCAATGGATCTACATTAAGTTGAACTCATCCATGCAATCAAGTACAAGTGTACAAGTGCTGAAATATAGTAATTAGGAAACCCCAAAGTCTGCATATTCATGAGAAATGTGCAATAAGTTTCTAAAAATGCTCATTATTAAAAGTATGCTAAGCAGAAATCAACAACAATCTGAGACAACAAACAATTCAGACATTTACTAAAAGTAAATCACTTGGTCATTGAGCTACAATCAAACTGTGCTTTTCATATTTTTCATTTATCCCGTGAAAATGTAATCTATTTAAAACAATGTGTAATGAAACCAGATCTGGATTTTTCTGACAAGAGATAAAGCTGGAGAGTGAAGTAGAACATATGTTTGATTTTCACTGGCCTGTATGACAGATTCTGTATCTCTACCTGCAAGTTATCAGTCCAGTGAATAAGCTTCTTAAACAAACATTTCAAAGTACTGTATATGTGACTGACTGCAGCACATGCAACTGTTTTGTTCAGAGAGGAGCTAAAATGGGATTAGAGAGAGAATAGATGGCAGTCGTCTTACTTTTCTTCTTAAATATGATATTTTATCATATCAGCATGTTTAAAAAACAATCCATTGGCAAGGCTGAGAAGTTTTACTAAATCTTTGCTTGCACTTGTACTAGAATACTTACAAATATGCGTAATACTGCCTATGCTGTTGGAAATATTCAGATCGTTTGCTTGTACCAGTGCAGGACTTCTCCATATAAATGAAGTTACATTCACACAAAGCTGATGAAGGCTATCACCGCCAGGTAAATCTTCTCTCTCTGCATTTGGCAGTAGATAGAAGATATTTCAAATCTGGAGCCAGCAGTGATAAATTTTACACCAATCCATCAACACCGGTTTGTTTGCCAGAGCTGATTGGAAGAAGTAATTGTAGCTACTGGGTAGGCTACAACAAATGGAAGTATGGCGGAGCCTTTGGCATCACAAGCACATCGACGACGTGTAATTACTCTCACTGTCAGAGAGGGGAAACCAAAGTCCTGCACTGCAGGTTTAAGTGAAAGTAGTGATACCTGAATGTAAGAACACCTGTTGGAGTCAAATATTATTAATATTATTGTTATTATTATTATTAGTAGTAGTATTATTATCATATTAAATCTCTTTATATGTTTTACTTGTAAAATCTTAATGCATAGACTTTGGTCCCATTTGACTGATTTTTGTGAGTAATCTTGAGTCTAAAACCATCATTTCTAGAGAAATAGCCACAATTCCTGTACCTAACTAATCCCAAATTATCAGTGTTAACATGACCCACCCATATAAATTGGCACAAGGATCGATGAGAAAATGGCATCTGCAAGAATGCTACAGCTGTGGCAAGATGACCCGGATTGTACCATTAGCATGTCGGAGCCGGGGCAGTCCACTGGACAAGTCGCCAGAATGGTGAATGCTCACCATTCCACAATCGTGCATTTAAGCCAGCGTCATGTAGCCAGAGGAACAACGACACAGCACCCGCGCCCTGGTCAACCATGTGTTAAGGACCAGAATCAGAATCAAATATCCACCTGCTGCCTCTCGAAAACTGGTTCTGATTGGCTACAGCTACAGCAGCAGAAACCATTGGCACCCATAATCAGTCTGTAGGTTGATAACTGATGTGTAAAAATGTAAAAATATATATACAGTATATATATTTGTTTTCGTTACACACTTTGCACTCCAGTTGAGTCATCTGAGACTTTTATAGTGCTTACATTAATCATTAAAAGTGAATAAAGAAAAAAACTACACAAGCAAATTTGCAGAATGTTTCAAAATCCCAGTTCAACACTGACATGAGGTCCAATGAAGTGAAGGGCATCTTTTATGAATTAATCGCTCATTTATATTGAAAGTATGTGTCTCAGTGACTACAAATTAAAAACACATACACAACATCATAACACAACACAACATGTGAATGAAACAGCAAGAAATGATTATAAAAAGACATTTCCAGAGGTCACATGTCTCAACAGTATTTTAGGTTATATATAAAACTGATTATTACATATGAAAGTTGAACAATTTATGACTACATTTGAGGTTCCTCTGATGAGCCCACAACTCTTTGACTTCCCTTAAATATTTTAGTATCAGTAATAAATCTTGTGATCAATGCAATATGTTGTTTTCAAAGTGAAACTATAGATCTAAAATAAAGTGTTTCACTAACCCCATAATGGGTTACTTATCCTGATTCAGCAGCCTCCTCTACAAACCATTTAGATCAGAAGTCAAGTCCTAATGGTTATCTTTACTTTAGAAAACAGACATTTATATAAAAGCAATTCATTTTGCCTCTAAATAACATGAAAGCAGTGACCTTCCTGCCTGCCATAGTCTGTTGTGAAGGTGAAGATGATGCTGCAGGAATACTGCAGGTCAACACACACTCAAAACTGCAGTCTCCATTAAACACCTGGGTCGCCACCAGCTGTCTGCCACTGCAGATGAGCTGTTAACTCGCTAAACTCTGTCCACTAAGCATCAACCTCATGCTACGTATGGATGGACAAGGGTAATCCTGCCTGAAGGGAGATAGAATCTCTGAAGAAAAACCAATGTCATGGTGTAAAGACTGAAGGGAGTCAGAGATGAAGACACATAAAACTGTGTTCAGCAGCAGAACAACTACATCGGACAGAAGGAGGCCACAATGTCTCCTATAGCAGCACACAAACCACACAAAAACGTATGAAAGCAGACATGTAGCAGTGTAAAGGATGGCCAGAATGGTTCACAGGCATATACAAACACTCATCTAAACTGGATATGCGAGTAAGCATTGCGTCAGTGAGCCGTGTGTTTAGAGATGAGTCTGTAATGAGGAGTGAGTCCCATGAGCCGAGCAAGCCTGCTCAAACTCAGAGGGAAAGAAAAGTACCTATCAATGAGCCTAATGATGTACTTTATACAAATTAATGCCTGAAAACTGTGTTCGAGTTGTATGAACATTGACACAGATACAAGAGTTTAAAACAAAGCCTGGTATTATGGTTTAAAGGCCGACAAAAAGTGGTGCTGAAAAGAATACTGTTTCAGGAATCTCCTTTTGGTAGCCATGGCAACATATCAAAACACAGAGAAAGTCCCTGTTGTACAGTGGTGTGCTGTTGATGCATTCAGAGAGAGTGGAGAAAGATAGGATGTTTGAATGCACAGGTCTAAACTGTTACATAAACGTTTCTATATTATTATATCTCATATTAATATTCGACATGCAGCACGGTGGTGCACTGTTGCCTCACAACAAGAAGGTCCTGGGTTCAAATCCAGCTGAGGACCTGGGACTTTTCTGTGTGGATGTTTGCATGTTCTCCCTGTGTCTGTGTGGGTCCCTCCGGGTCCTCCGGCCTCCTCCCACCACCAAAATCATGTAGTATACTGTAGGTGAACTGGTGACTCTAAATTGACCGTAGGTGTGAATGTGAATGGTTGTTTGTCTTTCTGTGTGTTGGCCCTGTGATGAACTAGCGACTTGTCCAGGGTGCACCCCGCCTCCCGCCCAGTCAGCTGGGATAGGCTCCAGCCCCACCGCGACCCTACACAGGTTGTAGAAAATGAATGACTGAATGAAAATACCAGTGAATAAATAGAATGAAGTGAATAAAGTGAAATAAGATGAGAATAAACTAAGTACCATAAAATAAACAAATATAAAAGAATAAGCATAAGCATATTTAGGTTATAGCAATATCTGAACAATTAATGAATGGACTAGCATGACATTTGGTGCAGATATCAAGGTGCTCAGTAGATGGATCTTAAATGGATGGATTAAAAGAACAGTTCAACCTAAAACTTTAATTCTTGGGTGTCCTTTAACCTCCCTGGCATTTAATCTAGTGCCACTGTCAGATCAAAAAATCAGTTTCTTCAGTAATCTGGTTTATGATCAATTACCTGAGAAAATGATGACATCCTCGTCATCCTCACATGTAATTTGTGTCCATTGCTCATGAGAAAATGTTAGCATAGAAAAAAATCATCAATTTTCTATCATGTTATAGACCAAAAAATAAATCAAATAATCTTCAACAGATTAATTATGAAAATTATTAATCTAAAAGCAACACTGCTGCTGTTGAATCTATCGTATATGTTGGGCAGATTTGATGTCGACACTTACAATTGGAGAGGACAGCAGCACTCCAGCTAACAAGGTAAAAAGAACCAGGTGGTAAGCTGCCCCCTCCCTCCCCTGCAGCAGTTTGAGACAGACCAGGGAAATCTAATGGGGGAGCAACAGGGAACGACAGCGGTCAGCCCGGACCAGGTTGAGATGCCAGATATGGGAGGGATGGTGAGGAGGGAGGCCATTAGCAGATAAATCCATAAAATTAACAAAGAAGGGAGGGGTGTGCGGAGAGCAAGACGGAGTGATGCTGTAGAGCGGCTCTGAGGGGGACAGAGCGAGGTGCCTTTTTTGTTTTTTTCTCATCAAAAACAACGGCTGTCAGCTGAGTATAATCCTGAGCAACAATGGGGATAGAAGACGAGGTGATTGTTGACATACTGTGCCGGCACTAAAGCCCTGCTGCAGCTCCTGATAAAGAGAGCTGCATTTGACCTTCAACTGTCACCAACTTCAGTTCTTTTGCAAACAAACAACATGACCCTGGGGCTTCAAACAACCAAATATGGCCTTTAACGATTGTTCACTGCTGTTGGTACAAAGCAGCTCGCCTCTTTCTCCCATCAATCCAACCAGTACAGAGCCAGGCTGTTGCTCTGTGCTAAAAACAGCCGTGCCAGTCAGGAAGATCAAACTATCCAATGGCTACGCGCTCATGTGCTGTTGCTAGGCCCGCCTCTCTGTTTCTCTCCCTCTCTCTCTCTCCCCCTCTCCATTCGGCTCTGGAGGACATAACACAGAAAAATGGCCGAATAATAAATTCTAACTCAATAAACTAGGAGACAGCAGCTGCACTCAGGCAGAAAGACCCTTGTCTGGGTCTCACTTTTCCCCCGCATGAAAGCTAGTCAAGAAAAACCTCTCACTACCAATACATATACACACACAGCAATGGTCTATTCTATATTTTAACAAAGCTGCCCATTGATTTTTCTAAAATACTTCAATATAAAGAATCGTCACCTATCAAACTGTACAGACAATCAGGAGAGCAGGTGACGTGATGTCGGAGAGGCACAACTGAGCCCGCATCACATGGACCGACAGAGAACGAGGACATAGAGATTACACCTGAAAATGGAAACAACAAACACCTTCTGACATTGTTTAGGTTTAGATAATCATATGTCAATTTGCCTGTTGTCAATTAGGGTTAGGCAATATGATGGGTTATATCACAGTCACTGAAAATCATCAATTCTAATTGGCCAGAAGGTGCAGATTAATTTAGTAACCACACGTTAACTGGTTATCTGTGATGCAGGTGTTAATTTCAGTTCTAAATGAATGCGGCAGTATTAATGACAGTAAAGACAGAAAGAATGAGGCTACTTGTTTATCCAATTGCAACAGCTAAATAGCTAGACAGTGAGAATCATGCTAATTTTAATCTTATATTATATTTGATATTTGTGTGAGTCATTTGAAGGAACGAGAAGGCTTCTGCAATAACGCCAGCTATGCTGTGGAGTAATTACATCATTATAGTCATATAACATATGACTGGTATTGTTTTCCCTCATTTTTATCATAAGATGAAGTCTGTCTAGTCTCAGACATTGTTCAATACCTTTTTTTTCTTCTTCTTTTTTTTCAGATCAACCAGAATGTACAACATGGCTTAACAAAAAACTTATTTGACTTCAATACCATTTCTACAGTGGTAACCATCATGTTAATGCATATAGTTGTATTACATCATTGCAGGCAATGCTGCAAATCAATGACCAAGATGGATTTACAGGGTTTTTAATGAATGCAATGAAGTACCTTGATTATAAGTAATGCAGGACACATACCTCAACATTACAGGCTCTAATCAGACTGGTGATCTTTGTATGTCACCTCCACCCCCGTTTTCTGTCTCATCAATATGCAGCTGTACGATTTTTCTAAATTGGTTTGAATTACAATGATTACATTTGCAAATTTGAACAGAAAGCACATAACTACTAATAGGCCCACTATCTAATTAAAGAAAAAATAACCATGTCATTCCCATCTAGATTTTTATGTGTACGTTTTAAATGTTACGCAGCAGGGGTATTCATCTAAAATTCAAAGAGGTTAAGTAAGTCAACCCTCCTTCCCCGCTGAAGTCCACGTCTGAGGTCTGAGGCACCTAACCCTTGATAAAAATATAAAATAATAGTATTTAAAAAAATCATTTAAAAACAACACAAAAAAGAACAACCTCTGACAGTAAGGGTGTAAGATGGATCAACGATCAACTGGCACAGTTTGCAAGGTTTAGTTAATAGACAACACCCTAAAATATCGCCGTACTCATTGAATATAGCATTTGATGTGTGGAAAAACATGGGTAGACAAAGTGGGCCACGTCAGCACAAAGAAAAATCATGTCTGACATAAAACACAACAGACAACCCTTGTTTTTGTGTACCTGTGTGTGTTTATTATATGCATCGACATATGATTAACTTATTTCTAGTACTATCACTAAGTTGACACAGAGCACAATGTACGCGCCTGAACAAGTGAGATGCAGTATGGCTAGGACTGATGTGTGTAACGTCTGTTGCAATGTTACCTTGAGAGAGTCGAAGCAGGCGATGACTCGGCCATTCTCCACATGGCAGCTCCGGGAGGGATGGGCAAACTTGCACTCGGCATCAGGTCGTGAGCAGGTGCCTCTCTGAAACTCACGACACACTTCAAGGGTCAACCATTTGGTGTCCCGTCCCATGGTCATGCTGACAGCCATCCGAGTTGCTCACAAACACGGAGCAGCGGTGGACACAGATGGACGAAAACTGTCTGATGACAGAAAGGGTGACTAATAGCGATGCCTAGCACAACACAGAGGAAATAGAAGCAAAAATATTTTTACTCGGCGCAAATAAGCAGTGGCTCCTTTTGGTTGGTGTATCTTAGGGGATGTTTGTTAGTTCTTCATGGGAAAAAAGGCAGCTGAAGTTTGAGTTGAGATAGAGGGGGTTGACTGTGAGCAGAGGCCAGCTCTGTCTCTATGGAAGAGAAAAAAAGAAGAAAAAACAGACACTACTTTGACGACATCACTCTGACATGCTTGGATATGTCAGAGCATCTGTGCCTTCACCTGAATCAACTGATTCCCACCAGAAGCAACTGTTCCATTCATGTTAACATGACCAAGGTTGGGGTTGTTGCTGTAATGCTAGTTATGCTTGAACAGCCTGGAAATGAATATTTCTGTAGAGGCGCAAAAAGCAGAACCTTATAGGAAAGGTTTTCTTGCACAGATGAGACGAGGTGGCGGCTCGGCTTAAGATGTGTGGAAACTGCAGCTCAACAGCAAGGGATGGATGATTCTGTGGCTGTCAGGATAAAATATGGCCCCCATTCAAGGCCAGACACACACTGAGCCCTGTCCTGCTGTCATCCAGCAGAGTTAGACAGCAGCAGAACAGCGACAGACCACCCCTTGCAGTAGGCACTTTGGAGGTTCACTTCCTCCTCTTACTTCAGTCTCTCTCTCATTCCTCCTTTGGCGGTGTCGATTCCTCCGCTGTCATCCTCCTCAGTGACCTCTCATCATGTCCTTGCTTGATGTCTTGCTGGAGACTATAAAAACAAAAAGCCAAACGTTAATTCAAGGCGTTAACAAAACAGCAGCCTGTTGAGGAGAAAAAACGTAAAACGACAACCTTGTGTGGGTCTCGTTAAAACTGAGGGCGATGAGGACCACGGGGCAGGAGTGAGGAAGGAGAAGAGCCAGAGACTTAAGTGAGGACAAACAAATAGAGGAAGAGCGCATACAGGAGGGAGGCAGCTGTGAACAGGAAAGGGCAAGCTATGTCTTGATTAAGTGATACCAGATAGAGAGAGAGAGAGAGAGAGAGAGAGATGGGATGGAAGGAGATTGCAGGCAGGACAGAGACGTCACTTCTGCTCCACTGAGCTCCACGAAGCAGAAAGTAACTGCCTCTGTTGACACAAAGCTACAATACAGTGTGAAAGGCAGCGTCCTTGACGTCGCCTGTAAGGCTGCACATGTGGTCGATGCGGACGATTCCCAGACAGTTATTAATATGAGGGGATGAAAATAAAAAATGAAAGGCAGGGTAGAAAGAGAGGGGGTAGTTCTTCACAACTGCAGCTGCTGTGCTAAATGTAAGATTCTAGCCAATCGGACAGGCTTTTGCAGTCACGCAGAGCCCAGCATCGACCAATGACAGGGGGGTTTCCACAGCAGCTCCTCCCTTCAAAGAGCCCGTCCTTGTTCCTCCCAGAATTCTTTCACTGGTACAGCACAGTCATGGCTTAACCACATGCTAATATTCAAATTGTCAACTCTGAGCAAATCATTTTGTTATTTTTCAAACAGTAGAGTACTGCAGTGATGCAAGGTGGACGCATGCAGCCTGCTGTGCAACTCACTCTCAGAGTGACTTGTCTGAACTGAATACAGATAATAATCAGTGGGGTGACTCAATAAAGAAATGCACAGAAAAAAAAGTACAATTGAGCTGTGCAGAAAAAGGCAATGTCCAAACAGTATTTTGTAGAGTGTTTGTTGAAGAGACAAAAAATACAAAAACACAAGGGCATGGTAGTACAATGGTACACAAAGCGAATAAACAAAAGCAAGATGCAGGAGAAGAGGAGCGCATATAAGAGGAGGAGGATGAGAGGGGGTTGGAGCAGATAATATCGGCCCCTGCGTCTGATGGTGGCAAACACAGACGGAGGAACCGATGGGGGGGGGAGTGTGAGGGAACGTGCGTGAGTGAGTGAGTGAGAGAGAGAGAGAGAGAGAGAGAGAGGAGAGAGAGAGAGAGTATGCAGATAGACAACCCAGAAGGAGAACACTGCAGTGGAGTGGGAGAAGGAGGGATGAGGGGGAGATGGGGAACTGATCTGAAACACCCACCTACATACACAAGAACAAAGACACATCCCGGCCAAAAAAAGATGCAGACATGGAAGATGAGCAGGTACGGCGATTGCTTTGCTTCCTAAACCATTAGGCTTGTCTGTTCCTCCTCCTCCTCCTCCTCCTCCTGCTCCTCCCGGTCTCCCCACAGATCGACACAAACTTTTCTCAGGGGGACAAATCAATCACTCCTCCTGCAGCTTTTCCTGTCCACCATTCAGGTCCACATCAGTGTCACACCCTGATGACGCAGCTCAACGATATGCAATCCACACCATCAAAATGCTCCTCAGCAACACTCCTCACTTCCTCTTCTCGTTTTCACCGCACCAGACACCAAATGACACACGGTTGCCATTACAACCGTTTTTGGAAGGCTACGCAGCGTTACTGGCTTTCCTTCAAAGCCATTCTAGTTTATACTACACCCTGTACCTTTGTACAGTATATACACAATGATGACCTTTCACTTGCTGATATATTGCCGTAACTCTCCAGGAGTTTCACCCTCAGAATTTCCCCGATCGTGTAAGCAAGCCTTTCCTTGTTAGCCTTGCCTTTGGTATCTATCAGGGCATATGCAGGTACTGTAATATAATGAGAACGGTTAAAAACACAAGACACCGTGTCATGGCATAAATAAAATGCAAGTCAACAACTCTTAAGGGGGTTTGTGACAACAGCCCATGAACAGAGAGAATGACCTATTAGAGTTAGAGTAGCCCAGACATTCAGATCAATTAGTGTATACGTTTTGTTAATTAGTTACTCATAAGTGGGTGTAACCACTAGGAAAGGGCAGGCGATTACAGTTTTACAATTTTAAACAGCACTAAGAGATATGATCACATCACTCCAGCTTTAACCTCTCTGCACTGACTCCCAGCATATTTTAGGAATCATTTTCAGATTTAACTGATTGCTTTTAACGCATTTCATGGCCTCTCTCCCACCTGTATCTCCAACCTTTTAGTACCGCACACACCGGCACGTACGTTGAGGTTCTCGGACAGAGGATGTCTGAGGTCTAAGAGGACAGTGTTTGCAGTCAGGGCCCCCAAGGCCCTGTATTGTATGGTTTAATTTTTGCTGGCCTTGCACTTTGTATGAAGGTTTTGAAAAATATTAAAAGATTAATATATTATTATTATTACAGCACAATATTTATACTCAGAATTGATTGTCAGCATTTTTGTCTTTTGTCTTAATATTAAATCAAGCAGTATATAATGGTTATCATGATCAGCATCTTAGCTTAGCATGTAAACATGAACCAAAGTATTAGACGGATGTTTACCTGGTGATGAGTCTAGATGAAAAGTCAGGGGATTATTAAAGTTGAAATAATCTTGATCAGGCGATTATGTAATATTGTGACAGGCCAAGTCAGGGGACCATGAATATGTACTTTGTCGTCAAGCCACCAAGAATTTTGATTGACTCCACTGCATTATTACAACATGGGACAAATCTGCAGATTAGTCAACATAAGCAGCAGACTGATACAATCACAAGGGTAAATCCAACAGTGCGTTGCCTTCTTTTCAATGTTTAACAGTCAGTTATCATGCTGTCATGTGACTTGTCTGCAAAATAATCAACTTGCATTTATTTTATGCTTCGTGTTGAGTATATTTTTAAGAGATGGTGCTCCTTCTTTCTGGAATAAAACACCACCAGACTAAAATATTGCATACCACAGCAGACACAAGGCCAGAAGAAATACAACCATAAACAATGATCAAGAGATCTGCTCATGAGACAAGGGCTTGATGCAACATGCTTGATGCTGCATTAATGTGCAGATGGAGCCCGTACACCACAATGATCTCAGTGTCATCCTTTGCAACACTGATGAACGGGTTAAAGCTCTTCAGTAAAAACAATGCATACATAAGAGAGCATAAACAGGTATTAGCTGTGCTGCTAGGAGAGTAAACAGCTACATTTTAAACCCTTTATGAAATGTCGCAATATTTCAGAGCACACGATGACATCTTTGAAATTGTTTTGACCAAACAAAATATATCAAATATCTTCACTGACAGTTGGAGCACAGCTGTTGATCGGCATCCTGGTGAAGTCTGCCACATGACTTAGAGCCATTTAAAAAGAGGTCCAGAAGACACAGTATGGATTTCAATATAAATAAAAATAATGAAAAAAGATGGATAAAGATGTTAAATAAGAGGACATTTGAGAAACGGAAACCTGGCGTGATTAATGATCAAAATAGTTAATTGATTCTCGATCAATCGATTAGTTTCAGCCAGATACACCTTAAATTTTCACCCAAACTCTTTTCCCTAATAGTAAAAAGAAAACTGTGATATAGAGTGGACATTTGGTACAGACGTAATCTTGGCCTTATTAACTTTCCCAACCTGTACAGTAAACATTTGCAGGGATGTGTCATTGTGAATAAATATACAGTAGTGACGTAGTTATAATAGTCATGTTGCTGCCTGTCCTCCAAGTGTTTGCAGGGAGAAGATGGGCTCCTGCAGTCAGCAGGTGGAGATCATGGTGTAGGTGAATCAGGATGGGGGGATGTAGAAAGAGGACAGATGGGGGTTGGCTGCTGTCTCCTCCTGCGCACTGCGTCCCTCATCAAACACAGTGCACCAAAGGGCTACCAGCAGTGTAACCTTCACCAGAGCTCTGACGTCTGCATTGTGGCCGGTGTGTGGGGCTGGGTGCCACCTCGACAGAAAGCCCTGCACCTTATCTGCTCACACTACTAGATACCCTTTAGCCTTATACCAATACAACTGTACAGAGCCAGGCACGCATTCAATGAAAGGCAAGGTGACACATCAACACTTCTCCTTTTAGATTTTTCCCTTTGAAATTTTCTTTTTCAGTATGGTGATATAAATAAATGGATGTTTTAAGCTCCCTGTTGGTTTGATTTCTTGCCAGCGGTGGATGAAAATTTTGGTGGTTTTTGAAATTGTGACATTGCTCTACTGTTGGGAATGTAAAGTGTACCAAGGAAATGTAAGTGTGCTCAATGCTGAACATTTGGTATTGAAGCATCTGAAATAATAAAAGAAGTTGAGTTAATGGGTTGATTTAAACTCACTTCCTGAAACAAGTTGAACAGATGTTTGGGAATTTAACTTAAAGTCCCTAGAGATGCCTGCACTGTGAATTCCTCTAGATTAAGTGCATTAGGTAATTTTGTAAAATAATAATGTCAAAGGTTATTGGCTAATACTGCAAGGAGAACAAACATTTTATAAGATTGGAAAAATACATTGAATTTGAATCATTTAAAATAGTTGAGACACTTAAAGAAGTTCAACTTGACGAAATATAATGACCTAGAACAAATTCAAATGAAAGTTAAAATGAAGTGTCAAGTTATGGGAAAGCACTGAAAAAAACACAGAGAACAATTGTGTAGAATATAAAGTTAGTCTATAGTGATTATTTTTATGAATCACTCTAGATTAAGAGCAGCAGTAGGCCTAAATGTGTTCAATTGTAATGTAAAGTGTTAGTGGCTCACACAGCAGGCGTCTGTGTTTGCTACTCAAAATTAGCAATTGAAAGATATTAAGATCATTGGATAAACATTTCAAATGGGAAAGTAAATTGTTTCAGGTTGGTACAGCATGTTAACAACGAGAGCTAGAAAGCATTTAGAGTGCATACCTCCGCCAACGCTATTGTCACTAAACCCTGGACCATGGGACAATAGTTTTACAGGCTATGTCAACACAAAATCCTGTAAAAAATTCTCATGGTGATACGTTTTGCGTCACTGCCAGGAGCTGTTCTTGTATCATTGCACCCCAGGACATAGCACACACTATGGTGATGTTGCCGCGATGATTTTGCTATATTTGAATCTGCCTCCTGGCAAATTAGGTAATATCACATAAATCCTTGGAAACCTACTATAGCTTTTGGAATAATGCCTATAATATCAGGGGGTTATGAGTTATCAACAAAAATCTGTGGCCAATCCAGATCTTTTTGTCATCTAGATATAACTTCTTTCACAGATACATGAAATCCATTGGAGTCTGCATGATCTCAGCCACATGTTGGTGGCTGCGCCGTGTCTCTACCCCTCACTGTTCCTGTACTGACCCAATACATATTGCCCCCATCTGTATATGTAAATCTATCAGATCTGGATAATGATCCAGAACTGGATCCAATTGCGTACAGTGGTGGAACATCATGAGTTGTCCATGCTTGGGTATTTTTATTTTGAATGGGCTATTATTATTGTCATGACCAGGCCCTATCTTGTAGTGTTGAAGGAAGTGAAAAAGTGATTCAGAATCTGTATCCAGACTCAGATAACTGACTCTTTTTAGGCCCGAGATCCACCCCTACACATAATTTCATCAAAATCCTGTGACGTCTGGAGAAACCTTGAGGACAAACAAACAAACAAACATGGGTGATGACGTAACTTCCTCCAACTCTCATTGGCAGAAGTAGCAATGATGGTAGAACTACTGAATTCAGTGATTCACATACTGGGAAAAGACAAAAAGTGACTTTAGCTTTCATATCTGTTTGTCAATTTTTTCTCTCTCACAACAGTCTGTGAGTTTCCTGGTTTGTGGTCCTGTGAATTTTTGGGGAATTCGCCTCTATATATAGAGAGAGTTTCCTCATTCCTAAAAGCTCGGGGAATTCTTCTTTAGAAGCATAGGTGGTATATGTAACAACCTCTCTATGACAACAACTCTTATCTCTAACTGGCTGTGTTACAGGTCGGCAAACAGAAATCTCTTTTGCGAGCAATAATAAGGAGAAGAGCAAAACAGGAAAAACATCGATGACAAGGTGATTGATTAAAAAGCAGAAAGTGGAAGATCCTTAGATCACAATGTTTGTCAAAGCCAATAGCCTGGAGGGGTAGAGCAAAGTGATTAGGTTTAAGTATCAGCAATCATATGGGAGAACATGGCCCATGCAGAGCAAGCCCTGGAGCTTTCATGTTCCTCACCGTAATACTGGGAGTCTCCTATTATTGTAGTGAGATCATGAAACTTAACTGTATGGATAAAAAGCAATAACATGTAGCCAGCATAGCATTTCTTTTGATTCATTATGGCTGCAGCAGTCTGGGTGAATGGTTTTATTTGCGCGATAAAAGATGGAGCATCCCATGTGAGTCTGGCTCAGAGGTGAAATGAAAACAGGTTATATGGGAAGTGGGGCTGTTCATCCATTGGAGTTTGTCAGTTTATGAGTGTTGACATTGCGTAAAGAAAAACTAGCCAGACTGGTGTGCAGAATCCTCAGACTACAGTAAACGTGTCTAGACTGGCTGCATTGTTAAATAAATGAGTCGGGATGACAATACGTTCACTGGAAGGGCGTAGATTAAGTATACTGCATGGGCAACTGGTGACAACATTATGTGCCATGGTGGTTTGAGTGACTGAACCCTAGACGTAAACAAGGACAAGCCTCCACCTCCCTTACCCCGCATGCATGCATGCATGGAGACGGGCAGCAAAACCCTGCATACAGCCAGAAAACCAGGAAGCAAACTCCAGATGCTCCCTTCTAGCAGCTAATGGAATAAAAGTGAAAATAGTGACGAGATACTCAGAAAGTCATTTCACATCGATTTTTTTTTTTTGGGCTCTCCACCTTTGGCATGACAACAAATACGCTTGAAATACTCTCACTGTATGACATCCAACCCTTCCCAGACTAAAATAGAAACGCGGTTTTTGGAGGTAATTATTAAGTAATATGTGACACCGCAAATAAGCCCCTAATTAACAATGACAAAACAGCTGCAGGCTCATACGCAACAGGCATTTAAATGACTCCAGTATGTTTAAGGCAGCATTAATATTGCTGCGTCAGAGCTCTTACCTTTTTATAGTCGAGCGTCAAATGTCTTCCCGTAAATTAATGTTGATTAAAATGTTAATTGATGGTTATTTTCCACAAAGACGCGTCAATAGGCTGATTTAGCACTATGATCAGTATTGATTGGAGGAGAGGAAGAATGAGAAAACCTTCGCGTTATCGCTAGCTAGAGAAATGAAACGGAGCCCCATGTAAAACAGCGCGGAGCGACAGACAGAGAGATGTTGGAACACAGACTACAGAACACAGCAGAATAACTGATTGGAAAAAAATCAGAGGGAGGGTAAGACGCTGAGGGAGGAGTTGGGAGAGAGGATGGTGTGTTTGTAACATCACTGGGGAGAATTAAAAGTCACGCGTAAAGGAAAGCAGGTTCCATAGTTGGCTCCCATTAACGCCTCTCAGGTGGGTCCATCTGATACGATAAATCAGGTACGTCTGTACAGGATTACACACATACAAGCCGGATTAAAGGCGCCATTGTTATTACTGAGGGTCAGTCGTGCTTAAGGATGAGTTAAAATAACATTGACCAGAGAGGACGCACCTCCAACAACGCCATTATCACTGAACGATCAGTTCACAGGCTATGTGAAAACCAAATCCTGTTAATAGCTGTATATCAGAGGTTAATTACCTTTACTCGAATCTGCCTCGTGCCTAATTAAGTAATATTACATGCTTCGTTGATCCTGGAATTGGCCCTATTATTTCTCTGGCGGGTTTGGATGTAATTTTCATCAAGATTTAACGTCTTACCTTTCACAGATATATGGAATCCATTTGAATGACTCTGATACTGCATTATCTCAGTTAATGGTAACCTTGGTATACATACTGACGCACTCTAAATGTGTATTTTAATCCTCTAACACACATCCAGATTATGATCTGGACCTGATTGCACACAGTGGTGTAACATCATGAGTTGTCCATGCCTGGGTATTTTATTTTGAGTGGCCTATCATTATTACTTTTCATGACACTGATATGTAAAAAACAAACAAACAAAAGGATCTAACTCATAATGTTGAAGAAAGTGAAAAATTGATTCAGAATGCACATTTGTTCCCGGATCGGCCTCAACATTTCATTAAATTTTCCTTGGGCCAAGATCCGCCTCTACACCAAACAAAATCAGTTGATAGGTTGAGTTGAGATATCTTGCAGACAAATAAACAGATGAATAAATAAGTAAACAGAGAAACAAACAAGCAGACAGACAAACATTTAGGGCACATTTAAACAAAGGTGGTGACATATAAATGCCTCAGATTTTTGTTGTTTTAAAACGTATACACATGTATATGAGTTGTTGTTTTTTTACTTCTTATATTTAGGTGGCAGCCTCAATATGTACAGGAGCATTCCAGCTATTCCCCCTGATGCCAGTAAATTAATTTTCTAACTACACTGTTTTACGTAGCTTTGTTTTTCACAATAAAAGCAAATTTCTGGGCATCTTTAAGCAAATATGGTCGATTTTTATCTGAAATCAAGTTTTTTTTGTGAGATGAAAGGTAGTATGCTCAGGCTACATTTGATAGGTTTTTCAACAGTGTTCAAAGTAGTATGGATTCCAAGCAGTCAACTGAATGAGCAGAAACAGTATGTCAGCATGTGCCCATATTAGGGTATGATGATGGTTTTATATGTTGTTTGTTAGGTTTTAATAAGTTAGGTGCTAGTTAGGCTTGAATTTTTAAATTTGAATGAGGAAAAAAATTATTAAGACAATATCTAGGTTTCCATAGTTAAACATACACAAAAACTACACAAAATATATACACAGCATATACTGTTCTCATCCCCTCGACTTCACTGATAAACAAGTAATCCCTCTTTTTGGCAATCCTTAATGTCCATGAAGTTTTGGGCTTTTTAATTTAAGGAGAAGCTGTAACAGAACCCCTCTGAGGATCACAGATAAAATGGGTCAAATCCTATAAAACTATATTTCAGAAAAACCTGTGATGTAAACTATCACCTCAGTTTCTCTACTGTTTGGATTTCATTAAGATGACTTCAGCGCTCCCTGCTGGTATTTCAGAGGCTTGCAGGTGCAACCCATAAGCTAGCAGTGTTTTATGTACATGATGAGACAAAAAGACATTTGATAGGATATTTCAGTATCACAAGAAACAAGAATAGAACAATAATTCTTAGAATGTAAGATCTTTTTTAGATGACAAAATAACATTTGGGACACATTCAGACATTTTGCAACATTAATAGTTATTGATTCATGTTGAGGTATGTATGAAAATTTCATTTCCATTTCGGTTACTTACAAGATACATAAAACTACAGGTACATTTTAAAATGTACACATTTCAGACAAGACGACAATTTGGCAAACATACAGATTGTAAATCACAAACAGGAGCATTTTTTTTCCAAAACAGTATTATCGTCATTGCTAAACAAGTATTATCTTTTTAACAAAGTAATATACACATCCCCTCATTCCTAGCTACATCTCAAAAGTTCAAATGCATTTCAAAGGTAAAGGATTGCTGGTACCTACCCAGACCAGTGTTTCTGTCAAGGAAATGTATCCCTTATGAATGTCAGTTGTGGCCAAGAAAAACAGTATCAATAAATCAGCATCAATAAATAAATGTTCTAACAATTCATGGTGAGAAAAGAAAAATTAGTGGAAGGCATGTATTAAAAATAATTTCAGGTTATTAACAGACAAGGCAGAACTTGGTACGCTTATTATTAAGACACCCTACTTCTTGTTCGCGTCACTACCACTGTTCCACATTGTCCATGTAATCCTCCATGGTGTCGTTCTCATCCATATTCCACCACTGTGGGAGTAGCATTTCTGGCTCCGCGTTATCTCTATCAGCCTTCCTCTTCTGCTGGTGCTCATTTACTACCAAGTCTCTGTCCGGCTGACGGGGTGTTTCTGTGGGCTTCAGCTGCCTCCCTTGCTTTGTTACGAGCCGTCCACGGAGCCGCCTCCTCTCCTGCTGCCGCCTCTCTCTGGCCTGCCTGCGCTCCTGCTGCCTCGCCACCTGGAAACGCTGCAGGAAAAGGTCACGGGCATACTCATACAGCTCTACATCCCACTGGTTTAGCTGGAGGATCCTATGCTGCGTCTCGGGAGGTACCTCAACACTGGAGGCGCGTGTGCCGTTGAGCTGTGTGAAGGGTGTGATGAACTCCAAGTTAAAGGTACGTTCAAACAGATACTGGGTCTTACGTTGGTATTCGGTCAGCCCAAAGAAGGCCATGCCGCACAAGTTACGTTTAGCACTCTCCAGGAGTACTGCCCAGCGCTCTTCCTCACTCATGGCAGAGACATTGTAGCAACCCACCAGGCTGAGATCTGCCAGCATGCGGGTCTGCCGGTTGTTGGCGAGGTTGTAGGGGCAGTCCATGAACTCCTGCAGGGAACAACCTGACCAGTCGTCTCCTGAGTAGCAGCTTGGCAGCTCAGACAGTGTTGGTGAACGTCCATCACACACGTGTAAGGAGGCCTTCCATGTGGCACCACGCTGCACATGACGCCACTCGCTCAGATAGCGTGACACTGGGTCTCTTAAGATGGTTATATAATAAAAGTTCCTACTGGAAAGAAAAAGTGGACATTAGGTTTGTAATAACCCAAGTAAAATAGCCTAAAGATGTCATTGGATTTATTTATGCAGTTTTTTTTAATATATCATTAATCTTGTGACTATAATTATTCATGTAAAATGAATAAAATGTTGGAGAAAGTGTAAAATACCCATCATACAGATAAGAGAATAGATTGGTTGGATTTGTTTGGCAAGAAGTTCATCAGCTGGTTATGAACTGGGAAGGCTGTGGCTATTTGAACGATTAAGGTGGCAAACTGATGAGCATGTGGCACATTGTAGGACAGATGAATGAGTGTGTAAAAACTGGCTTGTACTGACAAGTGCTGAGTGGTCAATAAGGGCGCTTTCAAACCTGAAACTCTGAACCGAGATCTGAAACAAGGTTTGGGTTTTTGTTGCATTGTATACGTTTGATCCAGTTAGTTTTGGTTTCATATTGCAATTTTGCAAGCGCACTGAATAACTTTTTATGATATCAAACACCCAAAAAAGTGCTTCCACACTGTAAACGAACCAAATCATGGCTCACTTTGATCTGGACTGAGACCATCTATTTTTGTCTGACCAAATCCCAGCTGGTTGATCTGGACCTTGGTCAGCGGGAGGTTTCACACCCACAGTTTTGGCCTGGATCAAACTGAAAAGTCAGAAAGCCCGGACCAAATGAGGTAGGTGAGAAAGCGCCCTAAAAGTAGATAAAGACAGCCATAAATACACTCCTTAAAATGAGAAAACCGAATATGAAATGAGTCCTGCAAATATTTGGTCTGCGTGTACTAGAAATAATTGTGCAGTATTTTTGTGAGAGGTTAAGCCACTAAATCAGTGTGAAAAAAGCTAGCAATATCTTGGAACTTTTCAATTTTGCATGGTTTAAACTTCCTCCAAGGGTTAGATTCACACTCGGCATCATTCACACAGCTTCTACTAGGCCAGGCTAAAGTGTTCCAATGAATATGAAAGTTAACAGCTGTCCTATACAGAACATGAAACGGTGACACGTCTTGACCTGTAATAATGTCACATTTTAGCTCATTTATTACATCCATGTAATGTACAATTTAGAGTAAAAGTGAACAGTGAATAGAAGACATTTTGCTATCATAATATAGTTTGTCCCTTCATGTATATTTTGAGATGTCATGTACTGTAGAATGTAAATGATCTAGTCTATTACATTGGAAATTCACCTGAATAGTGCTAGACTCAAGGGATTTAAATTCGCAACATTCATTTTTTGGACCAATTTGAGAAAAAATGTCTCCATCTTAAAATTGGTTGTACATCTAGTAGGCAGGTTTTGTTCTGCCCTACATATAATTCTCAGCATAGAGAGGTTTGGTAGCGTTTTGCTGATTCTTGTGATTAGTCATTAATCTGGAAACACAATTTTTGGGGAAATAGCCTTGATGCCTTTATGCAATGAATGCCAAATGACCAATCCCTTATAAAGTAATCCACCCCTATAAAAACTCATCAAGATGACATTTTCAATATAAACCAAGCTGATTTTCATCTCTATCACCCTCCCTCACCAACCTGAGCACGTTCTCGGGAACCTCTTGAGAGTCCATACGTGACGGGACGCAGCGGGTCAGCTCAGTCCAGTCAGCATGAAGCCCGCAGCTCCAGCCCGTGGAGAAACGGGAGAAGAGCCAGGTTTCTTTTTTCCCTGGCCGGTAACAGGTACATTTCTTTTGACCTGCGTGACACTCACACGGCCTCTCCAGCTGAATATTTCGCACCAGGTGTCGACCAAACGTCGTACCACCCGTTTTTTGAATGTGCAGAAATACTATAACATCGTCTCCTTTGATGTTGAAGTCTACAACACGATTTAATTCCGCATTGGTGAAGTTGAAGCGAGGGATAAAGCGGACCAGAGCGCCGTCTTCTGCTATGTAAGGATCCCTTTGAAGCCCGTCTTGTATTTCATTAGACGTGCTTTGGGAACCGGTTGCACTGTCGTCCTTGAACCAAGATCCCATATGGTGTAGCATCTGGCACTCAGACCTGCTCGGGCAAACATACTGGATCATAATGACGCCAAAGAGCAACACCATGAGCAAGACGATCAGGAACCGGTGGTGGCTGCCGCTGCTGGACTTCTCATCCATCTTCCCGGAACAGACAGAAAAACATCACTCAGACGGTCCGGACCCTGCCTCAGCTGGGACAATTCGGTGGGATGATGTGTTTACGACCACCAAATGAAGTGAAAACAATAACAATGCCGACGGTACCTAGCTAGCAGTAGCTAGCCAGAGTGTCTCAGAAAAACCGTCGATAGTTTATCATAATTGTTGCTGTATTGTAGGCAGGAGCATATATATGCCATTTGGAATTTTTAAGTCGTTTTGCAGATGCTATAAGTGAGTTGTACAAAACGATAATCAATCATTTGTCGAAGAGGTAGATCCATGTCTTCTACTGCCATCGATTCTTGACCTTTCTTCCCATCAGCCTCTGCGCTGAATATGGGTGCGGAAACTGCGTCATTACGTACCACAGGCCACATATGTTTAGAGTTACGTAGACGTATCTGCGTGATGAAATATACTCAGCCGAAATAGCTCAGTTGGGAGAGCGTTAGACTGAAGATCTAAAGGTCCCTGGTTCGATCCCGGGTTTCGGCATTTTGGTACAGCGAATTTCTAGAGAGGAATATCACATGCTTTACAACTTGAAAATAAAGCGTGGGCAAGGCTATAATGTCTCTGCAAAATCTCACAATTGAGGTTCAAGATGTTCCTAATTATTTTAATTTTTTTTAAATTTAGTGGCTTAATTTCTTAATAATAACAGGAAAAGAGCTATTTAATTTCTAATCCACAATGTTAAAGCTATACAGCAAGCTCTGAGGTGCACACTGTGCTGTCTGGGTCTGAATACCACTGGTCTTATTTTGATGATAAAACAAGCTAGCAATAGCTAACCAATTTTCAGATTTGGTAAATGTAAAAGATCAACACATTACTTGAATATGCAGAGACTAATTCTGTACAAGAAAGGCAGGGTTCAATGACACTTATACAGCATAAAATACACTTAATGTTAGCTGTGTTCCAGACTTGGCATTATAAAATAAACATTATACACATATACAGTGTAAACATTACCTTCTAAAAACTAACTTAAGCATAGTAGCTATCAACAAAATTCGCCAGCAAGTTTATCATAATTCAGTCATTTCAGTAAGGGCATGTCTGAATAAAAAAAAGTACTGAAATAGTTTTTATTAATGATGATGATGATGACGATTATTATTATTATTACGTAATGCAGATGGTAAAAAAATGCTGGCATTGAAGAAAAAACTGATGTAAGTAATGCTGACCTGTGCCCCAGAGCTATGTCTAGCAACTCCCTTGAGCACGCACCTCACAATTTACACCAGTGCGTCAAAGAGTGAAATAAGTCTTTAACTAGCGTCATTGTTCAAATGATCAATTGATCATCATTGAGATCAACCAGATAATCTGTAATCTTCAGGGTAGTTAAAACTTGCGTTGATTAAAGAGGCCAGGTGGCAAAGACAGACTTTACTGGTCGACTGGTTTATCAGTGCGTCTGTTTACAGGCGATACTACGTCACCATTTATAGTGCGATCGTTTATTTAACATAGTGTATCACTCTTTTCAATTATAGACCTCCCAGACTGACATTTAAAAAAATTCAAATAAAAACTAGAACTGTCAGCTGGAGCCACATGTGGTGAAGATGAATGGTTTTGGAACCCCTTTCAATGATGGAAACATTAAGATAGATAGAAATAAAAGCAGTGATAACTGTCTCGACTAAAGAGTTTGTTTTTGTACCAATTTGTCTTTTATTTAAGCTGTTTTTAATAACCTGTGTCTGAAAAACTTGTAGACAGGGTTTTAAAGAGAAATATAGACCATAACTATGACCACATTTGTTTGTTTATTTCTTTCATTTTGTGTTTGTTCTGGTTCTGATCCAGTATATTACATTTGGTCCCATAAATTATTTTAGATAGAAATAAAATGATCTTCCCAGCTTCATTCTTTTAAAATAAATTTTTACTTGTACTTTTACAGTGTCTTGAGAAAACATATTCATTTGAGTTCAAAATATTGGTGCTTTCCAGATTAAAAGATCAAAATTAAAATCAGAAACCTATCTAAAGCCCTATCTAAACCCCCCTTAAAAATGTGGACAATGAGAGCATACTGTATACCAAGCCTAAATATATACCAATCAAAGTTGAAATAAGTATGAAGTAAAATAGAAATAGCACAAAGAAAGAAGTAGACGAACATTTATTACAAATGATAGTTCATATAGGAAATTTAAGCCGTTTAAGTCAGATAACGATCTGGCATAAAGCAGATTGATTGCCAATTAGAAGAACAAAGCCTTAAAGTAAATATACAAAATAAATGGAAGTTCATGTAAATCCTAAAATAATACTAAAACTTAAATATAACATGACAATAAGATTAGAACATCATAAAATGCTGAAGTGGATACACCATTTAAATAGGTCAATAATATAAAACATCATAAAATAGTAATATAAAAGGAAATATGAAGCGATGTGGTAAAAACAAACAAAGGTAAAACATTTACAAGGATAGCTTTTAGCTAAATAATTATGTTACTTCACGAGGAAGTCTTGTCTTTTTCTGGTTCTTGGAGTTTGGGAAAGAGTAAGACCTCTGTCTGTCTGCTCCTCCTCCTCTTGTCTGATTGTGTAACGAGTGGAACGCAGAGCGGTGTCCCGGTCCCCGCCCTGGTTTCTTTAAATACCCATCACCACGGCGAACCGCTATACGGGAAGCGGGCGGGGATGTGCTGACATTTCACAACATTTTGTTTACAAAGGAATAACCTCAGCAGTTCTTTTTTGTCTGTCTTCTAAGATGGAACTGGACCGTCGGTTACTGCTAGCTCACTGCACGGCTCACGCCCTTTCCATCCTGGCGGGTCTGCTGGTGGTCGTCCCCATGGCCCTCAATGGCTCCGCTTTCAAAGGCCGCTGCGCTCTCTTCTCCACCGGCTACTGGAGGACGGAGGACCGGGTAGAGCTGTCAGGGCAGCCTGGAGACGTCTCTCACCTGGTGTTACAGCGGTGGGGCCCACCGGCAGCCTGCCAGTTCGCCACATTTGTCGGTATTTTCACGGTGCTATACGGTGCAGCACAGGGCTGGAGGTGCCTCGTCTATCTGCACGGACGACATGACGAGTGAGTCCATCAGCATCAGTCATTGACCTAATTCTTCTGTTCTGTTACCTCCATCATTGCAGCAGCAGCAGGAACCCAACAGTAAGCCTCGTAGTAATAATCAGTGGTGAAAGCAACAGAGTACTTTTACATTAGCGCTTTGGTACAATTTGTAGGTACAGTACTTAATACTTCCGCCCAACTACACTTTGGACGCAAATATTGTAGTTCTTCCTCGTTACATAAAGTGATGTTCACCCTGATGCAACGATTATAATCCAGTAATACATAGTATATGCATCAAACCCGTATAATGAAGAATATTTTAACACTAATAATTATCTACGCTCAAGTGATTTAAAAAACGCACCACTGTGTCTATCTGCACATTTTGTACGGTAGTTTGTGTCATAAAAATTACAGCTGGCACAGTATTTTGTTGCTTATTGATTTTTAATGATTCTCTTAATTTGTAACTAGAGAGTACTCAAAGAGCAAACATCTGCAGCTCAGTTTCCCCATTATGTCATTGCACGTAAAAGTGATAGTCCCCTGATAGTTTGACCCTCAGAATATGACTCCTTGACCATGTAAACACACCTCTTGGAATTTGAATCACATTGGTTTTATTAGTTTGATAGTTATTCAAGAAAAACAATATTTCACTAATGGTGGTTTTCCTCAGAATCTAGCTCATAAACTTTTGAAGATAGGTCAAATTTGACACCTAACTGAATCAACGAAGTTTCAGCTACAGTTTGATCTTATTTGCCCTATAAATTGAAACATCCTGGATCACAAGATCTGGACTATTACTTGGATCCAGACCAGACAACATTTCACACAGTCAGTGATTAGTGTGTCTTCAGTCACTGCTTCCTTGAGTTGCTGCTGATAGTGGAGAATGTTCAGACTGTCACAATTGCTCAGTCAACCAAACAAAATCTGTCAAGCTGGACCAAACCTCATGGAATGAGAATTATCACTGAACATACAAAGCTCATGGGAAACGTGTCTTCAGCTATCATCTGTGAGATGATGGCCATTGTTTGTTCGGCACATCTAACATTAAACTTACTATGATAATCGTGTATAATAATGGATTCTTTATTAATTGACCATTAGTATTATATTTGTAAATCAATGGCCATTCCTACTAATCATTTCAGCTCAGTGAGTGCATCCTCTCACATACCCCAACATATAGATTTTAGCCTATGTTTTTTTTTATCTAAAGCACCATTTGTATGATGACTGTAATGTGTGTTTCCACTCAGCACCCTGTTTTCATCCTTCCTGACGCTGCTGCTGAGTGTGTGTATGCTCTTCCTGTCCGGAGGGGCCAGTGTTATCCTGTCTCTAGGATTGGTCTCGTGGTGTGACACTGTCACGGATGACAACACAAGGCCATTCAGGTACACAGTCTGTTGGCAAACTTTCATGGTGGGACATCCTGTACATGGGTGTTTGGTTTAGGAGTCAAGGTTGATTTGTTTGTCCAGAGTCCTTTTAAAATGGGGCCCCTAGAGGACTCCTGCTCCAAACACTGTCACTACAGATAAAACAGAGAAATTATGTTTTCAAATATCTAATAACTGATCAGTAGTTATAATAAATTATTGATACTGGCACAGATGAAGATTTTGTTTTTATTTTTTTGCAGTTTCTTTGCCACAAAAATAAATAAAACACTGATCCACTTGTAATTAATAAATAAACGATTAAAGGAATTGGTACCATGATAAAAACAGTATAGAAACATATGTAATGTATTTATATCAATTCATGTCAGGCCTATATCTTCTCATCACCCAGTCTAAATGATGCTCTTCACATAATTTTTTATTCGGTGTTGATGTTGGACTGATAAAAATGTAGACAGGTGTCAAACCGTGGTTCTCATTCATTCATGTTTTTTTTTGTGCTCAGCTGTGCAGAGTCCCAGTCTGTTCCTCTTTACCTGGATGTGGACACGTCTTCTTTCTACACAGAGCTCAATCTGGCACAGGTAGGAGTTCCAACTGCTCAGTATTGCTTGTGAGATTATACGTTTTTTATGTAAGCAGACATTCAAAAACTGCCAGCAGGTTGATTCTCACGGAATGATGTCATTTCATCAATTTTAAATCAAATGTTTGTATAAAGAATCTCTGTAGGTTTACCTTTCGGTGTGTAAAAGTAAATAAAGGCTAAAATATCTACAATTCAAAGATGTCCTATCACCTTATGTAGGTTTAGTTAAAAATCTTTAGCTGCAACGTAAAAACTAGAAAGCACTCAGATCGCATACCTACACCAATATCACAAAGACATGAATGTTGAAGATTTGAAAAGAACAGTTGTCTGAACTTTAAAATTCCTAACATATGTATGCATATACATTCTAACGTTGATGATGTTGCTTCAAGGGGCAGATCCATGAATTTTTTTTAAATTTCTTTAATGTAGCAAGATAGATTCGACATTTTCTGTAATTATGCAAGTACTACGTATCCAACTTCCACAATATGTTGTGGAGGGATGGGTCATGGGCCAGGCAAGCTAAACAGACATGGAGCTGTATGGCCATGGCGGAGGTATGCACCCCACTGACAGCTGTATGCCGGCTCACAACAATCTTTGCAACTGTGTAGATCTCAACCCACACTGATTTTTGTGACATTTTTCTGACATCTCTGTTATTAATTCCTCCTAACACCATCCACACTCCTTCTTATACAATGTTTTCATTGTGTAAGTGTTACTGCAAGCTTAATTGATCCTTCCCTGCATCCTCAGGCATCTCTGTGGTCTGTCACGGCACTGTGGCTGGCTCAGTCCATCCTGGCTTTCCTGCGCCTCTACCATTCTCACAGCCAGCACATCAGTGGCCCGTGTCGCCCCCGAGAGAAGGAATTGCTGCTGGGACACAGTCCAACTGATAGCAGCTCCCCCTCACCTCCTCCAGTAACACCTACCCTCCTAGTTTAACCAAGAGTTTATGAGGTTGTGATATAAGATGATACACAACTCACTGTCTCCATTTTGTTTTGATGCTTATTTTTTTCCACTGTACAGTTATCACTACTACATGTAGCATATGGCTGTGTAAATATGGTTTAAGACATGCTTATATTTAGATATAAGTCATCATCTGATACAATAGAACCTGACCAATTGTATATTTCATTCAATAACTAATAAGAAATTCCAGTATGCAAATGCCAAAGATATTTTCTTAGCTCATTAAGAAACAGTGATTATATTCTAAAATCTGAAACGAGTCGCAATTTGTGACAACCAAAGAATCCAGTTGTTTATCTGAAATATTGATGTTCAGGCTATATCATACAAGATTTTACAGAAGACAAAAACAACACGAATAGTTAAAGTAGATGAATTCAGTCATCTAAGAACCACATTGTTATTTAGAGGCTGTTTCTTATTGTTGATATTTGAACACAAGCAAACAGATGGTATTTTTCCTGCAGTCTATTTTCCACATATTTAATTTGTGCAATTGTTTACATTTTCGATGGAGTCTGACACTTTGCATAGATGTGTCCTCATCAGGGAGAATACATTTTTATTGACTGTTCTGAGTAATATTCAGATGTACATAGCACTGAGGTGCTTTCTTTGTGAAGCATGTTGTGAGATTGTAACTGAGCCACCGTGTATATTGAGAAACAGGCTCACTATGTGAGCATGCCCTGAATGTTCTGTTGTGTAACGGAAAAATCGCTGCCAACCCTCTCTCTTCCTGTGACGATTGTTATAATGATGCTGTTTGTGTGGACATGGCCTCTCAGGGTGTTTATGGAACAGTCAAATCCTGTCAAATGATTGTGTAATTAGAACTGTGATAGTTTGCACATTGAGACAGATTTGTGCTGCACCCAGGATGGTCAGTGAAGAGGAAAGACGTTTCTAGCTTTGAGGAGTTTTCAAAACAAATGATTCAAAGTTGTTTCTAAATTCATTTTCTGTTATCATTGACTCTCATGGTTGTAATGATACACAGACAGCGGAGTAAGAAATCTGATATAAAGAGAGATGAGACAGTAATATAACTTTAAATAAATTGTACTATATGACACCTTGTTTTTTGTATTGTAACCAAAAATGTTCCTAATATTTACCTCTTATACCTGTTTGTTCTCACTGACATTGCTGTGTTTTGCATTTGTCTGATTTGTTGAATAAAAGGCTTTGCCTTGTGAAAGATTGTTGTCTCAACTAATATATAGTAAAACATACGTAAACAAAAGTGACTTGATGACTGTGTCTTTTTTTTGCAGTTGAGAATGTTCTGCTACTGCTAGAAGGCTGCAACATACAATCTCTTTCTTTTTAAAAAGGAACATGACTGATACATATAAAACAAACTAACAGCACAGTTGTCAAACAACGATGATGTGTATGTTCATACAGAAGGAGAGTATGTTTGCTGTATATTAAGGATTACTTTGATATGTTATTACTAGCGTCATAAACTCTAATAGTGGAGAAACGATGGACAAAGCCTATAAGTAAGGGTCATACTTTTCGTTTGTGTAGTAACATTTCTAACCATATAGCGGCAGTAAAGTCTGCGAGTGTCCAAATAATCTCGGGAAAACGGGCATTAGAGGAGGATGGGGAAAGGCTGAGTGTAAGGAAAAAGATAAATATGGAAGTATTTAAGGTAATCCTTGAAATTCAAGGAAGGAAATTGGATAACATCAGTCAGTCCAAGGGAGCCATCACAAAACACCCTCCCTCACCATTTATATGTCTCCAACGGCCTTTTTTTAATGCAGCTGTCAGAGTAAGAGTTCAATCCACACTCCATTTCACAAGGTGACGGTAATGCGCACCAAATGTTTTTGCCAGCCGCAAAAAAACAACAACAGAAGAAGAAGAAGAGGCAGAATCAGCAGCAGAGGAAGGAAAAGAAGAAGAAGAAGAAAAAGAACGAGCCAATCACATTCTAGGGCACCATTTTGATTGAACCAATGTTTTGCTCTGTCAGCAGCAGTTTACTTTGGGTCTACTATCACGTCTACTTTATACCAAAAAAGCTTTAACTTTAACAAACAAACATAACAAAGAGGACGCATATGTTGACAATGAAGCTAACGGACATCAAAAAGCTGAAAGTGTCTGAGCTGCGGTCCAGACTTAAAGACTTTGGTCTGGACGTCAGAGGACTGAAGGCTGAGCTGATAGGCAGGCTGTGGTCTGCTCTCGAGGCACAACAAAGTGGAGAAGACGTTGAGGAAGATGCAAAATTACCAAATGACACTTCACTGACACCTTCGATACCGACGGAGACAGTGGACGTCCGCTCTCCGTCCTCATTACCACCGGCAGAAGCCGGTGTTGCCGCGCAGTCTCATCCAGACTGCACCAGAGAGTTCACTGACTCTGCCACACAGACGGACACTGACAGCGGTCTGCCAACACTACAGGAGGGCTCTCAGGTGATTTCAGCGGGAGTACCAGGGTACCAAGCGGAGGTAGGCGAGGTCGAGGTGCAGACGGGAACTGCAGATGATCCCGGAGAGGACAAGGGAGCTCAGTCATCAGAGATGGGCAGAGGAAGAGCTTTCTACGAGTTCAAAGAGGAAATACGATACAAAAGGTAAAGAAAACTGGAAGTTTTAGTCGCAAATTACACCACAATATTATAGAAATTAGGAGGTGTGGAAATAGGAAGGTTAATATCTTGAATTTGGCTTGATATAGGTATGTGGGGATAGAGCTCTAAATAAAATACAACAAAGGGCACCACTGGGTTTTTCTGCAGATTTCCTTGGTTTGTGTCATGTGGAAAGAACCCATATTTTGTTCCTTGTATGTTGAAAGTTATCACATTTCCTCCCCGGTCTGTACAAACAATGCCTTTAAAAAGAAAAGGTTTGTCAAACTATGCCAAAAATGATTGATGGAATTTGGAATCCCTTGAGTATATTTATTCAAGGCAAACCTTAGCTAAATCCATTAGATGCCTCCTAATATGACTTTTCCTATAAAGAGTATCCATAAGCATAGCTTAATAGCTATGGATGTGAGAAAACAGCCATTCATTCTGCAGCTTTTTCCCCACACTGAAAATAGTTAAATTTAGCAATTGTTTAAGCACCTTAAAAACCTAATGTGTGTTTTCCTGATTAAAAAAAGCTTTCTATAGGCTTAATTGACTTAATAAACTCTATATGTCTCAGCTGCACCACCTAAATGGTGAAGCTATCCTAAACATGGTCTTTCAAAATCTCTTTAGGGATTTCTTACCTTCTATGAAAAGGATGTTATAAAACAGCACGTGTCTCTCTCTGTTCTCAACCAGAACCAAATCACCACAACCACCATTCGACAGACGGTATACAGAAGAGGAAGATGAAGATAAAATCAGATTAAATCCATGTAAGTCTGTAGGCAACATTTTCTGGTGCAGGAACATGAAACAGTGATTATTTAGTTAGTATTTCAAACAATGAATTGTTAATTTTGAAGAAAACAGTCCTACAAGTTGCACTTTCTTGAGATGAAATGTAAAGGCATAAGAAGAGTGCAGAGGCATCTAAAATCACTGACCTTCCTAATTTGCACAGATGACAGTCACCTCCACTTTGAGGTGGGTCCCGACCGTGCATGCGGCCAGCCGCGGTTCTGGGCTCGATTCCCGTTGCTGTGGTCGGGCTGCAGGCTCACCCATGGGGTGCTGCAGGGCAGGGTGGGCTTTGAGGTGAGGCTGGAGAGGAAGTTGTTGACTACATGGCTTGAGGAAGGAGAGGAAATGTGTGCCCATGGCGTGAGAGTAGGCTGGTCAATGACCAACACGTCTTTACTGCTGGGTAAGTTTTAGGTTCGTCATTATGTGCATTTGACTTTTTCCAAGGAGACTTCGTTTGAACAGAGGAGATGTTTTTATTCTTGCTAAGATTCTTTGCTTGCTTCTTTGTCCCTCTTGCTTTCTATCCATTTCATACCAGGTGAAGATGAATTCTCTTTTGCTTATGATGGACGTGGTAAGAAAGTGTCCGGTGGGAAGGAGGAAGAGTTTGGAGAACCATTTTCAGTGGGAGACATCATCGGCTGTTATGCTGTGAGTGATGCTTTTCTATTCAACAAAATTTCACATGTGCTTTGTCGGGGCTCGAAAGGTGTGCATCTCATAATTGCTCACTTCAAATTGCTTATAGTTAAATTTTTAGGAACAATTCAACTTTAAATGTTCATGTCAGTTTGCTCACATTAACCTATGATAGAGGGTATGGTCAATTTAGTTTTCCCATTAGCGGCGCATCTGCGTCCTCTGACAAATTTTCTAGTTACTAATCCTGACTGTGTTTGTTTGTGTGACAGTCCATCTCCACAGATGCTGCTGTTGACCTCTCTTTCCATAAGAACGGTCGTTTCATGGGTGTTGCCTTTTCCCTGGGCGCCTCTGGTCCGCTTGATCGTGTCCTGTTCCCCCATGTTCTCTGTAAGAGCTGTTCAGTTAGAGTCCACCTGGACCCCACAACTCCTCCCTGGTACCCCAGCCCTGAAGGGTTTACTCCACTGGCAGCGCTTTCTGCTGGACAAAGAGTGCGCGCCACATTGGCTCCTACCTCGAGAGCACGGTGTGAGGTGAGAGATTGTAGCTGGGTTTCCACCCCGAGTATTTTAATGTTGATAATGGAAGGGCTGAATGCAGAATTTATGATGAGACCAGATGTTTATTTATTTATTTATATAATATAAAAATGGTCTCATCAGGTTGTTGCGTTTGGATCTTTCTTTCACTCTCTCCAGGTGTTGATGATGGTTGGTCTTCCTGGTTCTGGGAAGAGTCACTGGGCCAGGACTTACATGAAGCAGCATCCAGAGAAACAGTACAGACTGTTGGGCACAGAGGAGCTGCTCGCATGCATGATTGTCAGTCAAAAAGCCGGTGTTCACTCTCATCTTTTATATAAGATATACGTAAATGCATTTAAGGATGTCAACATCCTCACCCACTGATCCTTAAATGTTTGGTGTGTGTGTAGAGTGGAGGACAGAGGGACAGCCGGCTGCAGCAGGCCTCTCAGTGTCTTACTGATTTGATCAAGATGGCAGCTCAGATTCCTGGCAACTATATACTTGATCAGGTAACTCTTCACCTCTGAACATGTTGCTAATTATTCTGAAACAGTTGTACATGAGACAAAAATATCAACAACAGTCTTGCCTTAGTATCATTTTAGTCACAGGAATGTGTAAATATGATCAACTGGAGCACAGAAACATGCTTGGATTTGTCAGCACTTGGACACTGTACTTTACCTCCTCAGTTCTCTTACCATACTTTCTTTGTCATCTCTCTGTTGTCCAGTGTAACATCCTCTTCTCTGCTCGGCATCACAAGCTGCAGCTGTTCGCAGGCTTCAGGCGACAGGTGGTTGTTTTCTTTCCCTCAGCAGACGAGTGGAAAAGACGACTCTCCCAGCACCAGACGTCTGATGGGGAGAAGATCCCTGAGACTGCCCTGCTCAAACTCCAAGGTCTGAGTTAAATGTCAGTGCTTAAGAAGATGACACTTCAGTGCCAGTTTAGGCCAACTCAGGGACAAAAGTGATGGGTGAAGCAGATGTTTGGAGTTGAGCTGGAAGGCATTTCTATTAAAGATGTAAACTTTTAATAATATTTATGTTTAAATGTGATTCTGTCTTTGGGAGTCATTTAAGCAACTCCCCAAAAAAGAATACAAGAGAGGAACAAGGGGAAAGAACACTCTTAACTTTATTATGTACTTCTGTCATGTAGTTTAGTGATTTAACAAATGTGTATTAGTCTGTGTATATACTGTATATCTCCTGATGCTGAACACATCATCAGTGATGTTCCCGGAATCATCTGGTGTTCTGGGTCTTACAATATCAGACACCCTTCCTCCAGGTGACGCTGCCAACTTACTGAAGGCTCTGGTTACAGAGAGGGCAGCAAATCCCCTGCATCCAACCACCACTGGGAAGCACCTAGCTCTTCATCCCACCCTGCTGACCAAGCCTGCATACTCAGAGAGTTTCCTCTGGAAGGTTTCATCCAAGTGCTCTTCCCATGGGACTGTCTGCTCCAGCAGCAGTAAATGTTCGGTGGAATTAGACAGCAGAACAATGTCTGCTGTCAGACTGGTGGCTGTAATATGATTGGGGAATTCAGCTACTGTTCAAGATCCAATTACAAAGGTCAGGATGCCTGCAGATATTTCTTTGGTGGTGGCTGAAAAACACAATGGCCTCCTTGGAAGGTCAGGACCGATTCTCCCACTCCTGGGCCTGAGCCTGATAATATGACTGAAAAGCATTTTATGTTCTCTTTGGTTTGCTCTGAGTTGCTGAAAAACATTTGAAAAAGAAGTGTCCATCCATTTAGATGTCTTCAACCGTCTGTCCACTACTCTACAGACTGGAGCCTCTGTTGACACTGATGATTATAAATAAACTCGATGAGCAGAGTTGTATGAATGGGTCTAACGCAGGTTGGCATGCAAATAATTTCCGTCATGCTATTACTACTTTAACTTTATTTCCTTTCTCCAGTGAGCTGCAGCCTTCCAGAGCCGGAGAGCGACCTGATGGAGGAGCTGCAGTATGTCGAGCTGCCTCAGGAACAGGCACAGACGCTCCTGCAAAAGTATAAAGATGAGGCTCGCAGACTGCTGCCTCCCATCCCCAAACAGGAGAAGAAGAAACACCGACTTAACAAGAAAAGATCCCACCCTCACTGCCCTCTGCCTTCACACAGGATGCATTGGACCGGACTTTATTGTCAGGGTGAGAAGTGGTGGGCAGTACTTTGGGAGTCTTGATATTTTAAGGATTTGAGTTGATATAAATGCTGTCTTTGTAGGGTGGAACAACATGAGACTCAACATGCAGTCATGGAGGCAGCAGCCAAGAAATGTGAGTGTTGTGAAATCTCACATGAAACAAACACAAACCTCATGGTAAAATCATTTGTGGAAGTTGCTTTGTCATTAGCTTGGCTACAGTTAAACGCCATGCTTTTTTTGTAGAAATCATTGCCACTGGAGGCCGAATCTGAGGTTTAACTTATACCTGCTGTAAACATGGAATTTTGTATTCATTTTTAAAATTACAAAATTTTCACTATGTATGATCTCATGAAGTGTTAGACTGTTATATTACAAGTGTCTCATCTATCTACTCCAGAAAAAGTTAATTACCTGACAAGATGAAGAGCTAGGGTTTAATCAAAGCACCAGTGAGGAGGACATGAAGCGAGTTTGTCAGTAATTCAGACAGAAGCGTTCACTATACTCGCTGTACTGACCATTTCGCTATTCTAAAAAAAGGTCACCACTACGGTTGGAGGTGAGCATAGTCCAGACGCGGACAAATGAGGATGTCCACTGTTCCATGAATTCGAAGTAATTTATTTTGATTCCTCTCCAAAACAAAACAACGGCCCACAAGGCTCTATCTTACAATACTTCCATAATTGCACGACACATTTGCACGGTCAAAAAACTGTGTGCTTCTGTCATCCAACCAAACAAATCATTACACCGGTGCATTTAATGACCTCTGATTACCACAAACTAGTGATGGGAGGTAAACACAAACAAAACACAAACCAATGGCCCTTACACTCACTATAATTTAATCAGAAAATAATAAACTTTTACCATTTATTTTTTGTTTACGGCCGATCGTGAGTTCATTTTCACCGACTTTTAGCACATACTGCTTTTTTTTTTAAACTTGGATGTTTAAAACTGAAAGTTGTGGTTTATTTGAATCCCTTCTAAGCCGCAGCTAAGTAACACAGCAACACCCAGCTTTAATGTTTTGTTTTTCAGTGTAAAATAAATCTCATTGTGGTTTTGTGCCGTTTACTTTTCAGTGGAACATGTCTTATCAGGACGCAGATTACTGCTATGGAGACTTTGGCAACAGCGGTTATGAAGGCTACTGGTGAAGAAACCTGGAGCAAGAAGAGACAGATGTTACGGCATTACCTGTGTTTACAGGGACAATAGTTCTACTGATGTCATTTTAATTTTAAAGAGGAGAGCTAACTACACCTGTAAGTCATATGACACAGAGAACTACAGACTACAATACGAGTTGCACTCGCTGCTTTGGTCAATCAAAAATCATCAGTGTTGTATGTAATCATTTTAACACTAAAAAACCAACTCCTACTTCAGGATTTTTATTCATAATTTTTCAAATGTGCCATATTTTGGATAAAAATTATGAAAAATATACAGTATTTTTTGTGCGTGCTTGAAGTCCATAAGTAACAAATCCCTGAACATGATTGAATACTTTTTCTCCGTACATTTGGACCTCTGGATCCATCCTCTGATACAATCAGTTGGTTGTCGCGACATCTGCTGTGACTTTACTCTCCATCAGGCTTCACTGTCTGATAAAGCAGCACGGCTCCTTTAGCTGAAGGACACATTTCTGACCACAGAGAGCTGCTGCTGTCCAGCTGCAACACCTCCTACAACATCAAGGGACAACAAAATGTAGTCTTAACAACATCTCACAAATGTTTTGTTTAGTTTCAAATGTCTCTCAGGTGAGATTAAATATTTATGAAACATAGCTTGTGTAACTCAATTATTAATCTATACAGTACTTCCCTCCTTCCAAAACAAGAAAGCTCCTTTCAGAGTTGCAATGCAGACAATCATACGTCAGTACCGAATGTTTGCTCTTACCCTTCTGCGGAGGAAGACAATGTCTGTGGACTCATGGGCCTCTGCTCCTCCTTTCCAGTACAGCCTCCTCACATCATCAGATGTCAATGAGCAACTGAGGACATACAAGATGGCAAATGTCAAACAGTTCTGCAAACATCTTGCAATCATTATCTCAGATCTCAGCACATATCTACTGCCCGTCCCCAACAGACCTATTTTTTAATATTCTTTTGTATTATCTGCATCTTTTATGCTGCCATCTTGGCCACATTTCTCTTGCCGAACTGGACTTGTGTGTCTGTCATGGGTCTAAAAATAAACTAACTAGCTCATCTGAATCAGCTGTGACTCCAAACTGCAGTTAATGTCGCTCTCCTGGTGCTCCAGGTCTTCTGAAGCCAAAACTATAAGTCTGTTGCTTCCATACTCACACGAATAGAGCCAGCAAACATTTTCCTGTTTCTATGAAAAAATTATGGACATGTAGTGACAATTTTGGGACTGAGTGAAATTTACTGCTGAGATTTTTGGAATATTTTTCCAGCTCCTCTCCACTCTAACAATGATGTCACCCACTCGAAAATCTAAACTGTTTACAGACAGGCAATGGCTTTATTCCCCCATAATAAATGATGGGGGGATGAAAATGGATACAACAAAATGAAGTTCAAAACACCAGAACAGATTAAAATGACTGTGTATGTGTATATTGTACATGGATGTGTATGTTTTGACATATAGAGGCTAAACTGTGTGTGAGATTATACTGTATGTATGAATAGATGTATGTGACCAGTGGATCCTTTAACAACCCATTCATGTTGCCATATTTATTGTTGTTTAATCCCAACTCAAAATGCTGACCATGTCAGGTCGGTGGATAAATCATACTGTTATAATGAATCCTAAAATAAAATCCTATAAATCTTCCCTCAATAAATCGAATAACAGCAGATTTAATCGCTTTATTCCTCATTATCCTGAGTAACTCTTAGTGAGTCTGCTATGAGAACCACTGCCATAAATAAAACAGTACTGTCTATTTTAAGGATTACAATAAGCGAAATGAGTACCTGACATAGAACTCAGCACTTGGTCGGCCAGCGCTGGTGTGATTCAAAGCAACACCCATCAGGACAGGCTCTCTGAGGGAGCTTAGAGGAATATTCACCTGCAGACAGAGGGAACATTTTGGTCTTGGCTCCCTGTTCTCTGCTCTCTGATGCTTTTCTTTTTCTTTTGTGATAATAAACTGAATATTTTTGTCTTTTGAACAAAAAGATTGGATCAAAGATGTCTGAGAACTTCTGACTGACATTTGTACTATTTTCTCACATTTTATACACTAAATGTTTGATAAATTAGGCAAAAAATAATCAACATATTAACTGATTACAAAATTATAATTAACTTCGACCCCAGTTAAGTATGGGATTGTGAAAGAGGGACTTGGTTTTCATTTATTTATCATAAATCATAGGGAAATAGAGGATGTAAAGAGTTCTGCTCTTAATTTATGCAAATATGGAAGTACAGCCTTTTGTTTTGATTACATTAATTAACTTCATAAAAGAGCATCAACTCGACAAGAAATGAGAAGTTAACAGTTTCCAGAGGAACCCACCTCGTCTCTGATCTCAGCGCACACAGACGAGAACAGTTCTGAGACGACGGGCCTCTGCTGCATCATGTCCAAAGTGATCTTCTCCTCACACACCGCCTGGCCGAGTCGTTCACACACCACCTGGGCAGGGCAGCAGTATTATTATAAATAACACATCAAGCTAATTTTTTTAACTTCATACACGTACATTTTACTTCACCTTTGGCTCTGGGTGACCTCCAGGGATGTCAAGAAGCCCCCCTGCCTCTGCCACCCTCTGGCTCCTCCTGATGAAGACCACCTGACCATCATCTGTACACAGGATGGCACCCACACCCAGAGGCTGGGCTAGCAGCGCCAGAGGATCACCAAACTCCACCTCTCCCAGCTGGCGGAGCTGTGACACTTGACTTGACCAGTTTGTTCCCAGGTAATCTTTGTAGCATGTTAGGCCTAACCTCAGAGTGAGGAGTGGCTCAGTCTCTGGATCATCTGTGCTTTCTGTATTTTCTGCCCGTGGACAATGAGTGCAGTGTGGGTGTTTCGGGGGAAAAGAGGATGATGAGGCACTTGTAGGAGAGGCCAAGCGGAAAGAGTGCAGTCTAAATTTGGACCCGTTGAAAAGCCATGGTTCCTTGGACACCCGCTCTGTCCACACCTCTCCAATATGACGCTCCAGAGCCGATTCTGTCTGCCTGTTAAATCTGGGAAGAGGGAGAGGAAGCAAAACTAACTTTTTGACTTACTACATATATTTTCCCATTGAAAAACTATTATATTAAAGGATGAGGCCTGAATTATTGTGTCATTTTCTTACTGCCACAAAATACTTTCCTCCAGCCCACTGGTCCCTCCTGAAAATGTAATTCTTTAAAAATGAATTCCAGATAAAAAGCTTGAAGTTATTTTTAGTTTTCAGCTCACTCATAGTTTTGCACAAACATTACACATAGGGGAGTAATAGTGCATTTATTGGGGACTATTGAACTGCAAATGGGGTGCACTATAGTGCATTTGAAGTAGCTCTATCCAGACCTGTTATCTGAATTAAATGTACTGTATATACAGTATTAAGTGTGATGATTCTCATCTATTGTCACCTTAGTAAAATCTTCCACATTGAGTGTAAATAGTCATCAACAGCATTTTGATTTTAATGGCTACTTTCTCACATAGTATCTACATTATATTACGTATTGAAGTTATTGTGTAAGGCCTTTTAATTTGTAACACTATGGTTTAAACCCATTTGAGAAGTGTGATGTATGTCCCTACCTTTCAGAGAGCTCCACCTGTACTTGAGACTCCAGCAGCCCCTTCCAGGCTGTACAGTGCAGCAGCACAGACACGTCAGAGTCCATCATTTATCACTGAGGATAATTATTTGTCTTCACTCACACAGCTGCAGTTCTGTAATCCTGATGTGAAATATCAACGCTGAATGTTTTAAGCTGTTCTATAAAGGGGAAAACAAACACAGTTAAGAAACAGAGGGTATGATCATGTTGATAAGAACTGAATCTGAAAAGTTTAGAACTGTGTCCAGGTCAGAACATCTGCTTCTCCTGACCTCTCCCTCCACTGCTCAAACACAAGCAGGCAAACTGAGAGCTAACATTCAGAAAGCCGACAAAAAAGTTGTATTTTTTCACATTTTTATTCTTGATTTTTTTGTCTTTGTGTTTGTTTGTTTGATCTCAAACATATGAACAGATTTGGATAACATTTTTTAGAGAGGTAGGGTATGGCCCATTACATTTTGGTGCTCATCAAGCTCATCATCTGGATCCAGAATCTTTTTAAGGATTCATTCTAATTGAAGGATAGGGGAAATTAGAAAAAAAAAGTTAGCTTCTAACTTAATGGATAATGGCTACCATGATTGGACATAGCCAGATGCAGGGTAGTGTGGGGGCTGGAACCTATCCCAGCTGACACTGGGCGAGAGGAGGGTTACACAATGGTCGCTGGTTTATTACAGTGGTGACTAATACACACTGCGGGTCAAAGTGACACAGTTCTGATTTTTTTTCTCAAATCTGATCCTTTTGCCTTGATTGTTAACATTCGTCTTTGTTTGTGACTGGTATCTGACATCAGTGTGAAAAGATCTGTACCACGACCCAAACATTTACAACAAGCATACTGATGAACAACAGATAATATCATTGGTGAGCCAGCTCATTATAAAAAAAAAATAATAAAACAGTGATGCATTGATTTCTTTGCTGTGGTAACAGCATTGTGGTGAGATCTGTAAGCTTTTTAGGCTGAGAGCAAAAAGGCAAAAAATATATCATTTAAGCAGTTTCCCAAGTTTCCAGTTGTCTGCTTGCCTCCATATTTGACTTTGTCCGCCATTGTACAAGAATTCTGATCTGACTGCTCACACTGCTGTCACATCAACAGGAATTAGATAAATATCTGATTTAGGACCACATGGGAAAGTGTCCCAAATCAGAATTGAAAGATCAGATTTCATATTATTAGTGGTGTTCACCCTGTCATGAAAAACTCACATCTGAGTCACTTATGAAAAAAAAAACAGATTTAGTAATCAGATTGTAGCCTATAACATGTTTTTGGACTGTATGAGGAAGCCGGAGCACGTGCACACTGGGTGAACATGATCATTTCAAGTGACTGGGTAAATTCCATTTTTATCGGTTGTACTCTATTGAAAATGAATGTGGCTCCGCTAATGTTGTTCCGACTGCTAACAGTTCAAAGTGACAAAACAAGTTTCAGTGCATCCTGGAACTTCATACAGACAGAAGGACCTTAAATTTAGAGCATATCACTGATTATTAAGAGAAATGATCAACCTCCCAATATTTTGTAACCTGTGATGTTACTAAAATAACCCGAACAATAATTATAATCTGTTAATTTCGGACCCAAACGTTATTGTTTCACTTTACCTTTCTACGTGGAACACAATGACGACAGATGGGTGGTTTGTGTTCATTATCGTCATCCAGTGACCACGAATCCGAATTGCAGGTGAAAATGTCGTATCCTCAGAAAAAAATATGCTGACAGCTAACTATTATTTATTTAAAAGTGTGTCTATGCTATGTCATATTAATGATGTAGCTGTAAACTGTAGGGCACTACATAAATCCTACATTTCACCTCTTTAGTTAACACGGTGACAGCAAAGTGCGACCAACACGCTCAGGGGCGTTCATCAGCCGCAACTTCCTGTTGTTATCAAAATAAAATCCTGGTGAAGTATGATACAGTTGAATGACACACTTACTATTGTAAAATACTACATGTAAAAATATAAATAATTAAAAACAATCTTTAGCCAAATAAAGTACACTTATTGTTTGTTCACAGAAATTATATATTAGTAGAAGTTAGATCATTGGTGTTTTAAAGGCCTTTGAAAAAATAAAGTTGGACATAATTACTTATACACATAAATACGTATAAGTGTGGCGCTTTATTTTGAAGGGAAATACTCCCGGTTTCTGGTTAACTTCTGGCTAACTTGGCTCAGTCAGCTGAGTTTATGCAACGGCCCAATAGTACGAGCTACTGTTATGACACTTTGATCTGCTGGTAAGTCACTTTTAGTGGGTTACGTGCTGACTTTACACTTGTTCCAAAATTGTTTTAATGTTATTCATCTTTTACACAACACCGGTAGCCAAAGTAGAACATTATTAGCAGGCTAACAGAGGCACAGAATGGCTGCTGGGCATTGGCTAGTTTTAGCTCTGCTGCTCAGGTAGCAGAACAAAGTGTTCATTGAAACTGATCGGCACTGCCTGCTCTCTGTCCTCACATTGTGATTCGTGTTCAAACTCAGCATTTGCTCTGTAGCTAGTGGTGTAGCTAATAAAAACTCGTAAAATAATTTAATTGATAGTATATATAATTGATTCAGATTATTATTGTGAACACGCCCCCAAGGACAAAGCTGCAAGTTTTTTGATGTTTTAGCAGATGATCAGAGAGGTCATAGGACCAGTTGGCTAGTGCTGCTTTGTTAGTGTTAAGAATATTAAAAAAAAATATTTTGCTCACCTCACTTCTTGTTGTCCTAAATCAGGTCACGTGTCAGCAGACGAGGGGAAAGCTGCTGGCAGCATCAGTTTGAATGGAGACACACTAAAAGGTACAGAAAGCACAACCGAACAATAGCAAAAATCCGTCAGATACAATTCTGTTGCTGGCTCAGATGGGTTTCATTCACTGCACAGTGGAGACATTTGCTCACAACAAATCTGCAGAATTCCCTGTAACAAGGGTGAGTTTCTGGAAATAACGAGCCAAACAAAAGGTGTGTGCTGGTCTTATTTTAGGAAGGAGGGGAACACGACTAGCACTCAAGGTATATAGTCTGTGGCAGCCCAGGTGGAGGAGGTACTCAGTCTGTCTGAGTGGATTTAGATAGGCTCATTACAAGCATGTTTGACAAAGAAAAAGTCCTATTCAACTCTGGGCTTTGTGGACAGAGCAGGTTACCCTTGATTATTATTGTAATGACAAAGACAAAAGGAGAGAATAGCTGGGATTCTTTAGGTAGCTGGGTTTTTGTGAAAGATTAAGCGTGACTCCTCACAGGGCTGGCATGAGCTATTTTCACAAAGTTACAAATGATTTCACTCACAGGAATCTGTTAATCAATATTAAATAGTCTGTCTTGAACGCAGACCTCACCGTCCTATGGAAAGGCAGATAAGATAAGATAAACAAACCTCAGAGCTTTTACTATACAGTTGGCATGGGCAGCTAAATAATTATTATACAGGATCAAGATCTTTCAATGACATACAGGCAATGGGTTACATCTTACAGGCTCATATACTGTCTATTTTTAAAAGAATTTTAAAGTCTTCAATTAAAGGTCAGATAGTCCTTCCAATTTATTTCCTTGACATGTGAAAAAGAGTTGACTGGGGACTTGCAGCCATGATATTTTATACAGATACTCGTAATGTGCTATCGGGCTGCATGATACTTGAAAAAATTGACATTGCAGTGTTCATCTTTTTTTAGATATATATATTGCAATAGGAAAACAAACATATTTTCACCAGATGGCTAGAATAAGTCTATTTGTACAGAATTAATCATTCAATGACTTTTAAGCCCAGCTAAGACCAAAATTTTGCATAGAGACCAAAGTCTTGTAGAAAGTTTCAGGGAAAAGTTGAAGCATTGTGAACTGGTCTGTCTCAGCTCGACTGGCTAATGGTGTCACTTGCGACTCAGCTTGATTGACAAGTCGCCAGTAGCTGGTTTCAGAACATGAAGCACATGATGAGTTTCAACAGCCAATCAGCGGCTCAGGGTCAGAATGGCATAGTTCTGGATAGAGGAAAGAGAGGATCGCCTCATCAGTTTGTTTGAGAAACAGCCTTGTGATAAAGGATGTAACATTCACGGCACTGCCAACTTTTTCCACAATGTGATCTGATGCTGAGGGTAAAGCTGCCAAATATGATATAACAGCATTTCAATAAACTTCTAAACCAAAATTTTATATTAACAGACAAGTCTAGAAAAATGATCAGCCTTTTTATAAGCAGCTGCTTCCAGGGTTGGTTTTGTCCCCAAGATCTCTTTTTGTATAAATCTGAATTTAAGAGTCATAACACTGGATTAAGTCCTTTCAGGGTAGATTTTTATACTCAAATTATTGTATAAATATATAAAAAAAATGCTGTGAGGGTTTATTAATTAGAAGTTAATAGTTTGATTGAAAATTTCCCTGCTTCTTCTCCCCCATCTCAACGTCTGTCCTCTCTTCACAGGTCAGCTGTATAGAACCCCCAAGGTAGCTACTATCATGCAGTTGGAGGCTCAGCTGCGTCTGTGTCAGCGTTGTCTTTGGTTCTGCAAGAGTGGCCTGCGCCAGTTCTCTCAAAGTTATGCACACAGGTAAGCTTTGTATACCTGTGTCTGAGAGATGGTGTTTGTGTACCTGTTTGGTTTTGACTTCTTTGTCTTTTCACCACAGAAAAGCTGTGAACTACTATGAACTACTGGGAGTCAAATCTGATGCCAGTTTGGACGAAATAAAAAATGCCTTTTTTGACAAATCCAAGAAGGTAAGGGCTTCATTTGTTAACAAGCTGTAAGAACAGATCTCGCCACAGGAGGGCAGCCTTTCACCTCAGTTTTTACTCCTTAACTTTTCCCACAGTGGCCCTCCTCATTATTTGTTTTGATGCCGTGGCTCCCAGTGTAAATAAAGATGAGCATGTGTATTCAGCTTGTTGGTTTGGCATAATTGCGGGTTGAGACAACTCACCCTTCCGAGAAAAAAGAATGGCTGCTAGTGAAGACCAACCATATTGGTGTATTTTATTAACAGACAGTACAGTTCACGTTTGAGTGTTGCTGTCCAGTTAAGCACATCCCTGCATCGGAATATGATGGTTTGGTCATTACATCTAATTACTGTTACGTCATGCAGCTGCACCCAGACAGTGACCCATCCAACCCAGCGCTGCACAACCGATTTGTGGAGCTAAACGAGGCCTACCGAGTGCTTAGCAAGGACCTGAGCAGGAAGGAGTATGACTTCAAAATCAGACATCCTTCCAGTGGGGGTCATACCTTCAGATCTTCCAGCAGTGACACTAGCTACAGAGCCAGGTGAAGACACTCACAATAGTTTTATATAGTGAAAGAAAAGAGGACAGTTAACTGATGATGATGAACCTCTGCATTTTCTGAATGAAAGTAATCTACTCCTACAATTATTAGCCAGAATATTTGCTTTTATGCCCCCGCTAAAGGGTGCATATTGGGTTACCCTTGGCCAAATGTCCGTCTGTACATAACAGCTTTGATAGATTGTATGGTCTATCCACTTCTACTTAAATACACCTGCTATGTAGGGACCCTAAAGGTGTGCATCTCATAATTGGTTTCTTCATTTTTCTTATTTTTGCATATTTAGGCACATTTGAACTGAGGTGATTTTTTAAAATGTAATTCTGCTATTATTATTCTGCTTTGACAGAGGTTATGGTCTGTCCACCTCAGCACCAATTGGGTTTTTCCTGCGGCATTTATGCCCAAGGACACAAATATTCAAATATATCCAGATCATTTTTATTAGATTTTGAGTTTACTGTCTTCTAACAGCTAAGTGGATGAATCAGAATTAGAAAAATGATTCTGTCAATCACAATTTTCATTGAAATTTGCTACTTAAATACATGTTTGTCCCACAGATTTGCCTCATTCACACTTCAGTTTAGGCAGTTTCTAACATGTCCCACCTCTTTTTTTATTTTTTTTATTTCTTTATTTCACCTGTCATGATCCTTCTTCAACGACTTTACCATCAGCATGGATAACCAGGAGAGCATGCGATACTGGGAGCAGTTTCATCAGTCTCATGCACAAGAAACAACAGCAGAGGAGTGGCAGAGGAGGAAGAGGAGGAACTCCCGCCTGGTGGGCTACTGTGTCATCACTATGGTGCTCGGCATCGGAGCCCACATAGTCTTCTTCAGGTAAAATACGGGCACAGTTCTTACTGCGTGGTTTTGTTTGTTATGTGAACAACTAAAGTGTTGATATTTTCACTTTGCCTTTTTATTTTATTCTACAGTCCTTAACTGAATTTCCCAATGCTGCTCAGCCATCTTGTGTCCTAATGTTTTCTTTGTTGCACATTCACATCCAGGGAAAGGGCTCATGGTCTTCTATTTGCTTTTCAGGCAATGACTCTGACAATTGGATTTGTGGAGATTTATTTTGTGGAGATTTATTTCTGAGTGATCTGAAGATCTGTTATGACAGCTGCATAAACTCATTAATACAACTGAGCACACAGAGAATACTTGCTGAACAGCAGGTTTATAGGTTAATCATAGTTATTCTGTGAGGGGTGTTTCAACTCAAGTGTTTCTCTGTCTCTTTCAGGAAACTTGAAGAAATCCACAACAACTTCATGAACGAGAAAGATCGAGTCATCACAGAAATTTACAATGAGTCCAAAGAGAGGGCCAGGTGAGTTTAGCTAGGAGGCTTTCAAGCTCATCTGTGTTCTTTATCTGATTCATGGAATATTTGGCTCATAACAGCACATTCGTTTTTTGTGATGCTTGAAAATGGAGTCTGAAGGTGTCTTCTGTGCTGTTCTCAGGGTCAACGGTTTCAAGAAGCAGACAGAGATCCTGCGACAGAAACATGCAGAGTTTCTGGAGAAATACAAAATCCACAACAATGGAGAGGACAAGTAGGAGAATTTCAGTCTGTGCCGAGTGGTGATAGAGTTTGAACTGTCAGCAAGGTGGAGGGCAGGAGACAGAATGTGGAACAAGTTTTAGGATTTAAAGTGTTTGGTCGATATCCTCACTTGAAGACACACCTGAACATGGATTTGTTGTGGGATCTGGTCATACAAGTGTTTCCAAATGACCAAGCTGATCTGTATATCAGAATGGACTAATCCGTCAACACTTATAGTTATTAGACTGTTTGAAGGGATGTGACCGTCAAAAGCATCCAGCTGCAGTATGTGCACAAGCCTTTCAGAGCCACGACGAACTCTGCCTCTAATAAACTCACAGGGGTATTTTATTTATCGTCCTCAGCTTCATTTATTAGTTGTGTACATCATGCAGGGCTCACAGAGAACAGATGATTTGTTTGAGTCAAGACTGGACAGACTAATGTAGGGCAAAAATATGTTTTTAGCTGAAAGAAACTATCAAAATCATATCCTGGGGAGCACACATAGTGTTCTCTCAGGTTTGATGAGCCTGCTCAGAAGGAAACAAAACATTCTAAATCACAATTCTTTTTTAGCAAAACTTTTACAAGCACATAATTTACATAAATTATGGAGCTTAACTCCTGATTTTTCCGTCTGTTGAGTCTGTGTGTTACTGTAAAAATACAACACCAGCATTTCGAGTCAATGCATAATTAAAGGTTCATTTGTTCGAAACTGATGTCAATCAGTACTATGACTTGAAAAGAGTCACACTGAGTGATTTATTTATTCTAAATTGTTGAGATATTGAGACTGAGATTGTGGAACTTGAAGGGACAGATGGTTTTTAATTATGAAATAAAGTTCCTCCAGAGCCAACATTCACCATTTTGCTTCAGTTTTTAGGATATTAGAGATTTTGTCTTTTCTTTTTTTTTTGACTGCCATACCTCTCTCCTTGAAGGGATGTCAAAGAGAAATGATTAAAAGATCAACTTTTTCTCATCAATCATTGCTCTCTGTTTGACTCATCTCTCATTCACAGATTCCTTGTTTTTAATACAAAACCGACCACAAAAGTTCAGTTTATTAACCATTTTATCTTCCTTATTTCAAATTAATTTCCACTCACTGTCTGTGTCAGTAAGACGTAGATGGTTGCCTTTTAATGAGCAACGACAGACAAGTTAGTGTTGCTTTAATAAGATTATTTATCTGCCCTACATGAGAATTCAGAAGTTAATATTCCATTATGTCAGTGGTCAGACGGCAAATGTGAACAATCTCATTTAGAATTGTAGATAATGAGCTGAAAACTTTATTAGAGGAAGGTCATGAAACAAAACATCCTTGGTTCACAAAACGTATTTGCTGGTGATATAATTGAAAAACAGCTTGTTTTTTTTAGAGGACTTTCACAAGTATGAACTAAACATTGTCTTTTAAGTAAAGATATTGCCTTTTTCCCTCTCTGCCTTCTTGTCACCACCCCTGTCCTGAGACTTCAGCAAGAGATAACACATCCCTGCATAGCTTCCAGACACCCTCACCCTCATGTGGCATGTGAGTGCCCTGTCATAACCCAAACACACCATAATGACAGAGATTATGGTGTCAGCATGCCACCACACACACACACACAAACACACACTCGGATGGAAGACAAGTCTCATGAGAGAAGCAGCAATAGTGCTTCACAGGAAAAACAGCTATTAGAACAGTTCAATTTTTTTTCTTTAGTTTACTGAGCTGCAGAGGAGATCTTAAGACAGATTCAATTTCACACTAGGAAAAGCACGGGTGTAAATGATACAAGTAATGATGCCAAATTCCATTTAACTGCTTCAAGGCCTTAATATTATGCATGCTAGTTCACTGTCACGACTCACGGGACACTTAAACAGAATAGGGCCTTTGTTAATGTTATTAGATAGTTACTAGTATCATGTGCGTTTCCTACTTACTACTATACTACTAAAACTGTCTACTGTGTAAAAGGTCTACAGGGACGAGGTTCATTTATGCTGAATTATATGCTCGGCTAAAAGACTATAGTTAGGTTAACACTGGTTGAAAGTGACAGTCATGACTTTTTCTCAAATCTGATCTTTTACTCTTAACTGTTCACATTCATCTCTGCACAACATTAGACAAAAGCAGAACACACATCAAGAACAAATAAAAATAACTGAGGCTTAGAAAAATATTTCGACAAAGTAAGGGTGAGACATTTTATGAAAGTTTACAGGTGTAGTCACAAATACTGAACACACAGGAAAGATAATATATCATCTGGAAGAGGAGATCATTCCAAAGTTTAGGGGCTGCCATAGAGAGTAGTCTGGTGACAGTCTGTCAGACTGGATTTAATTGAAGCATTTTTCCCATTTATCTCTTAAATTTGATCCTCATGTCTCCTAGTTGTTGCTGTCATCCACCACATTTGACTTTCTCCACCATTGCCTAAAAAACATTGAGGTGAGCGTGCCCAGTTTGAGAGAAGCCACATTAATTCTGATCTGACTGTTCACACTGATGTCACATCAGCAGGAATCAGATAAGAATCTGTTACAGGACCACATATGAAAGTGATCCAAATCAGATTCTATGTGATTTGTGCTGTTCACATCGTCCAGAAAAAAAGAAGCGTTGGACCAAATCAGATATGGATGACTTTATTCTTCAGTGAATAAACAGGACCATGTTTCAATTAAATTTGTGAACTGACAGATTACCAATTCAACCTTGTTTTTTATTTTCCTACAATTTGTTGTTTCTAAAAATTACAACCAAATATAGTCCTTTCTGGGAAAGGAAATTATTAATTTATAATTTACCAATTTAACTCATTAACTTAACTTTAACCTTTTACTAATTTGATTTATATTAGGAGAGTTTACTAGGAAATTAAGAAGTTAAACAAAATGACATGTTACCATATGGTATCACCCAACATGACCAACTGGACTCTGTCAAAGCCTTTATTTAAGTACCAAGCAAACCAGTGAAGATTCACATTTGACCTGAAGGAACCAATTTATTTATTTTTTGGCACTTTTGCTTAAAATGGACATCAGCTACAATTTCCTCAATTGATTTATCAATTAATCGACCAATTGTTTCTGTACGTTGAATGCAAGAACTAATAGATTATAAATCCATGCATCTTACAAAACCCCGAAATTTCAATGAATAATATAGAGGACATAACCTCAGTGTACCGTAGCCCTGTTCCCAGGATCAAGGGGGCCCTGGAAACCCCTGACCTACCAGTTTGGGACCAATAGAGACGCTGCACCTGTATCCAGTGCGCCTGTCCTGTTTGGAAAAAGTTGGCAGTGCAGTGATTACGCTGCGTGCGTCTCAAGGGCAAAGGAAATGGGAAACCGACCAAAACAGCTAATGAAGACCGCTGCCTCTCCAAACCTCTCTGACTGTCCACGGACTGCTGCTCCTCCGGCTCTGTTGTAGCTGTGCTGTCATGTCAGCGGAGGATTTTATTTAGTCATTCTTATAAGAGGATAAAAAAACGGGAAGATGCGCACGGAGGGGAAACGTCACATTTTCATGGGGAGCGACAGTGTGGAGAGACTGTGACCGAGCCGGGAAGAGGAATATGCGGCACTGTCCCTCTGCATGTCGGACAAAACGTTAGATTTTCACGGGATAAATCGTTCTGTATGTGGATGATGTGATTTTTTTTTCCAGCCACACAAAGGATTTTATGTTAGCACCACGTTTCAGCGGGAATCTGGATTATCCTTCAGCCACGCCACCCGGACCCCCAGACCGGTTCATGATCCATGGGATCAGGACCAATAGACTGGTGGTACCATAAAATAAATGTAGGGAGGCATCACTCAAAGTTTAAACAACAGTATCTAACATTTCAAGGTTATTATACCACGGTAACGTTTTAAAATATTACTTGAGAAAGCCACATTTTCTGTCTGTAGCTGTGTGAACGTCAGCCCACTGGAGGGAGCGTTATTTTAGTCGCACCAAGTCATAGCCTAACAAACTACTATTAGTTTTTAGGTTGGACCTCTTGTAGCCCTTAGTTTATTTAGATTATTTAGTTGTAAATACGACAAGATAAAGTTCTTACTCAAACACCGAGGATGCCACCCTGGGTGTCATTTCAAGGGAGGGAGACTGGAGAGTGAAAGCGGCATTTCTCCTTCTTTAATCGGATCTACGAAAGAAGGACAAGGCAAGCCACTTTCTTTTTTGGATTGGCCCAAAAATATTTTTGCGTGCCCCCTGGACTCCTGCACAATGGGGATTATGCTTCAAGTTATTCTAGGAATGTTTCAATTCCTGCTGCTCACCAGAATACCGACGTCCCATGCCAAGGTATGTATGCATTTAACCACAAAAGACTGAAGTGGTCAGCCTGTTGAAAGCTTGTCGTTTTTATCCAGCTTATACTGATTGGTATAAAGTCATGTCTTTTTTTTGAATGGAGCTGATCTGGTGGAGAGCATGTGGGGCTTTGAGGAAGTATCCCCGAGGTCAATGACATCTGTCACTTCAGGTCCATATGGGAAAACTCGCTGTAATTTCAGTAGTAGGATATTATGGTTTACCTGTGGTCATCAGTAATGGCTTTAACATTGTGTTTATTGTCTCCTCTTTCTATCATAATTACTTCTAATAAGGCAACTTGTGCAAAGATTTTATGCTGCAGCAGGGGCGTTGCTAGACATAAAGCTGTACAGGTGCACAGGCCCCCCATTTCTCAAATGACATTATTGTCTTGAATGTCTAGGCTGTCACCTCAGTACTGCAGTTTATAAGCGTGTAAATATATCATCTAAAAGTAAATACAAGGGTTAAATACAAATAAAGCTTTGTATACATTTAACCCTTTATATCCAGCTCAGACAGGCACTGAGTGACATTACTGAATGATTAATGCTATTGCAGCTTGATAGCAAATTTGTTATAGCTAATTTTAGCTAACGTTAGCTGTCAATGGGGCAACATTTATATTTGATGATGCTTAGCCTCGAGCAGAGCTAATGTTGAACATATTGAACGGCATCTTACTCTCATTTTAATTCTTGGTTGAATATTTACCCAGTGGTTGTGTTAAAAACAACCCAGGTTGGGTGTTTTCAACCCAGAGTGAATAGCCTAGGTAGTCTATCAGGGTTTTACATTTGCCGGAGCCCTAAATAGGTTAGCTATACTAGCTAGCTTCTTTTTTTTTATCACCCAAATGAAATCATCTTATTATTTAAAAACTTCTTTTAGTCCAACCATGTTATCATACCTCAATCCAGATTTTTGCTTAGTGGGTAAAGCTTCGTTGCTTAAATGAATCACTGCCAAATATATGGTTGTAAAGACTTGAATGGGAGATTTTATTCAGGCACATCAGCTCAATACTGGGGCATGTACCCCAGTAAAATGGGTCTAGTGACGCCCCTGGGCTGTAGTCTTATAGTCGGCTTCTTTACTGCAGCTTTGTAGATCAATTTTATGCCATTTGTAAGAAAATGTTTTGCGTTGCCAGGTTGTGGAAAATCATCCTCCAGCATGGCACTTAATTTGTCTTTTTAGTTAGCTGTTATTTCATCAGGAAGAACCTCTCTAATAATCATTTATGTACTTCTACTTATTTTTAGGTAAAGGGTTGCAGGACTTCAGGCCAGAAATCCATTCATTAACAGCATGAAAATTAAAGGAATAGTTTGAAATTTTGGGACATGCTTATTGATCACTTACATTATTTGTTCGTTTGTTTGTTTTAATGGATCTGTGAAAGGTAAGACGTTATATCTAGACAAAAAATATAAAATCATAGTTTAGTTGATAACTCCTAAACTACTGATGATAAACTTATGAATCCAGATGTTAGGAGCAGATTTCCCGGCTCAATGAATTAGGTAGTATTTATGATTTTGGCATGAGGCAGATCTGAGTAAAGCAACATCATCATGGCAACATCACCATAGTGTGTGCTTTGCCCAGGGTGCAATGAGACGGCACTTGATTAGTGACGATGGTGTTGCCGTAGGTAAGCACTCTCTGGTGCTTTCTAGCTCTTGTTCTTGCCATGCGTTTGATGAGAAGAGGAGAGAAACCAAGTTAGCTGTGTTTAGCCTAAAGACTGGAAATGGGCAAACAGCAAGCCTTGCTCTGTCCAAAGGTAACTAAATCTGCATACCAACAGTTTTAATCTGCATAAAATGTGCAAACATGACTTTCCTGGTGTATCCAATGGTTGACTGGCAACACAACCAACATAAAAATGGCTAATTGTCATTCATTCACATAGATTTTTTGTAGTTATGTAGTAACATTAGTCGTACTAGTTATGTATTAAAACAATAACACATAACATCTCCAACTAATTCATATGATTTAGACAAATCTAAGTTTGCTGTTTCCACTCTTGTCCTATAAGCTAACTGGTGGCTGGCTGTATGTTCGCTTCATGTTCAGTTGAGTAAGGTATCAATCTTCTCCTCTGGGAAAGTCTGGGTAAGAAAGTGAATTGAAGTTTCCCAAAATGTCAAATTAAGTTCATAATATCAACAAGTCCATTTGATCCCATGTGAATTCTAAGAGTCAGCTAATAAACAAAGCAGCTGTTATTCCAGAGGATGAATTGCAAATGTTCACATAGGATCATCTGTAATACGAGAATGTTTGATATTTTTTCTCGTGAAATTACTTCTTTTTTTTAAAATTGTTGCGAATTTATCTTCTGCATTTTTGACTTATAGATCAATGACTAATCATTTCAGCCTAAAGCTTTGAGTTGAATGAAGAGTGTGCTTCATTCTTTGCCATTTTTGGCATGCTTGGAAATGTTGCATTTTGTGATAAAAACAGGCGTATGATAGTCATCATCCATAAGACATGATAAAAAGATGTGTAATGATATGGTATGCATTGTTACATATGGACTCATTTTCCACACACACTCAGCAGGCACTCATACCATGGAGAGACCTGCATGTGTTGTTTTTTTATTTATGTCTGGAGACTTCTATCAGGAACAGACAGTGCTCTGCAGCATTGTGGGATCCAGCCCTGACTTTGTGCTGCTCTGTAATGCATGTTTTATTGATGCATCATCGCAGACACTACATTGCACACACCAGCGTTCACCAAAATGCCTCGTCACCTTCTCACAGCTGCTGTCTCTCACCTGAGACTATGTGCTTTCATGCTATCTGCCTCTGTGACAGCCTATTTGAAGAAAGGGGTCATCCTATTCTTGCTGTAGTGATGAGGCACAGCGTGGGAGAGCTGGTGTGTAGGTGTGTAGGACACACACACACACACACTTGGCCCATCTGTACAGAATGCTCTGGGAGTGGCTGGGAGTTAAACATGTTTGACAGTAGACAGACAGTGCAGATGGCATCGGGATGGCACTCAGGACCGGACCATGTTTGTGTGTGTGTGTGCCTGTTCCTTGCAGATATGGCTGCCAAGAAGAGGTAATCTAATCCTCGTCTCAAAGACTGTATAAAGAAAAGACACACTTACTTAAAGTCACATCCTACCAGTCACAAAATGGCTTCAGTCCCAGTTTAACTCAGACCAAAGTGGGCCAAACCAGTTTATGTGTGTGTGTGTGGGTAGAAGGGGGTGGAGCAGTTAAAGGGGGGCAACTGGACAAAGTCTACATTCCCTTACAAGTGGCCTTCGTTTTCATACACACATAGGTCAAATACAGCAGTGTGGCTGTGTGTGTGTGTGTGTGTGTGTGTGTGTGTGTGTGTGTGTGTGTGTGTGTGTGTGTGTGTGTGTGTGTGTGTGTGTGTGTGTAAGAGGAAAAAAAAGTTTCTCTTTCTGAAGTGTAAGTGTTGTATTATCAGCAATTGTACCTGAAACAGTTCATTTTGCATTAACATGTCCTCTGTGACTGATATATTAGTATATCTGACATCATTAGGATGTATATACTAAAACGTACTATATTATATTTTAATGAAACCATCAGAGAAATTTAGATTGGAAATCTGGTCGAACTGATAACAACTCATTTTAAGAGGTTATAAGATCAAATTGAATGATACGTATTTCATAAAGTTATTAAATGTTTTTGAATTCAATATCTTAATCTGCATCGCTGTAAAATAAAGCGGAGCGAAGTTGAGCTGAAGTATGAATGTACAGTACTGATGTTTTTCTCTTCCAGAGGTCAACAAATATGGGATTGATATTACTGTCAGAATAAACTCTGCAGGAGGAGATGTCCTTTCAACTCATTTTATAAAATGGTAATAGGTGTCTCCTCCTCCCAGCTACACCCGGTTCATTGTTGAGAAATCCACTGGTAGATACTCTCACTATCTCCAACTGGAGTTACTGAAAGTGTTTCAAATGCTGCAATAGATTTTAGAGCAAAGCAGTTCAAACTTGTTCAGAAACATAAAATGTAAACATTTCCAGTTACATGCTGAAATGGATCAATGGAAATATTTAAGAACAGATGAGGTGCGTTTGTTTTAGTCGTCATAGTACTTTTGCCCTCTTACATGTGTATCTGTGTATCAAAGTTCAGAGCTCTCTCCCAGTCATTTACCACCATGTATTATTGGACTTCTTATGTTCAGATGCCAGGTGTGAAGTATTGTCACATTCATTATCAGCAAATACTTTGATCCGTTGATCAAAGTATGCACCAGCAGCTTTTTGTATTTTCACAACAAACAAACAAAAGAATGCAGACAGCAGCTTTTATTGGATTAATGGCACTATAATGGTTAGTCCAGAAAAAAAGAATCTTTATTGATCAATAACAGCAGATATATGATGATAGACGTGAGATAAACTTTACTTAATCTAATTATTTACTAAATATAATCATTGAAAGTAAAGCTCTTATAATTTGAGGGTACTTTATATGCTTATGACAATTGCTCACTATTTAATTGAATCTTTTTTTTAATATAATTTATTTTGATTTGATATTTTTTATTGTATTTACTGTCAATTTAAGTTATGATTTGCATGCTCTTATAAGCAAACATTGTCCTGTTTTGTTTTCATTTCAAAATATTTGGTGGGATGTAAACTGAGAAATTCACAATACAAGACTTTTTGTACGATTTTTTTTAGGTTGGTATGATTATATATTGTAGTATAAAACACAGGAATAAGCCTCAAATACATTGACGACATATAGATATATTTCATGTATAGCAGATTATTATGTTTCTTTGATGCTGGCCTATACCAAAGAATTTATTTACCCACCTTTTGACAATTTACTGTACTGCTTCTTTTTTTTTTTTTTTACTTTACCACTCTTGTGTGTTTTTCTACCACTCAGTATGACTCAAAAGTGAAATGCTTAATGTTATCTAACAGGTCAATTTGACCTGTAAACCCTAAACTTCCTGAAACAGTGCTTTTCATATTAACTTTCCATTACTGCCATGTCTCCCTCCAGCTTGTTCACTGGCGGCCTGCTGACTCCCAAAAATTCAGGGAAGGGCGAGAAGGTATGCTGCCTGTTTCTACAAAAAAAGTCCTGCACTGCTTCATGGAGCTGATAAAGAAAATAATGACTGTATTGATTTGTCTCCACCAGTGCGGCGTTGGTTGGAGGTTTATTCGCGTAGCGGCTGTGAGCCTCGGGACACTCTGGTGGAGGTTTGGCGGGAGTTGCCGGGGGAGACGCATCATCTCTTTGTCCCATCCTGTGTGTCGGTGAGGCGATGTGGTGGCTGCTGCGCTGATGAGGCCCTGGAGTGTGTTCCCTCGCTCACACACACGCTCACTATGGAGGTATATGGACAAATAGCAATAACTCCCGGCATGCTCCACCAGTGCGCCATTGGATGGAGGTTTATTCAAGGAGAACACCTGCTGTCCTGTTTCTATCTGTATGCAGATTAATGTGATTTTTGTTCTGATCTGTGTGCAGCTGATGAGAACCTCCTTCATGAAACATGAGCTCATTGAGCTGCCCTTCGTAGAGCACAGTCAGTGTGAGTGCAGGTAATAAAACACATTTTCAATGGCTGCATATGTATCGTATATCTGTTGTTTGGTGACCTCACTGCACCTTTGAACGACACCTTTGCGTTATCTGTGTGCAGATTAAAAGCACAATATCAGCCAACGGCAACTACAAGGTAAAACTTTTTCCCGACTCCTCCCTTTACACCATTCTGGAATTTAATCTCTTCTTGTTTGTCCAGTGTGAGTGAGCTGTTATGAAATCTCTTCCATGATTTCTACTGACTAGCAATGATGCTCTTATAATTCCAACCCTGTTGTCTCATGAAACTGAAGTATCCATAAGTGGTATACTAGTGTTGACACACTTATCACCTACTTTTTCTCATTATCTGAGGCCTAAGCCTGATGTTGTTAATTGGTTAATTGGACCATTTTGAAAAGCCCTGCTTGCTGCTAAAGTGCAACATCTCAGACCAAAGTCTTATTTTTTAAACCAAATCAACCCATGAAATATGCCAGTGTTTGCTTTATCTATGATTAACATAGTGAAAAATCAACATGCTCATTCTTGTTTGACTGGTTATTTAAAAAATAGCAAGAGTTTAACAAAAAAAAAAGTTGAACACCACAATTGAGGCTGTTAATACAAGACTTTTAAGCAGCTGAGTGTAAAATACCTTCAATACAACATATAGTTCATTCAGAAATCTCTGATCCCTTTGAGTAAAGGAACATTCCTGTTCAGACGGGAGACACAGTGCTGTTTCAGTTTTATTGAGTGTGAGCTTGAACTTATAGAGCAACACTGTGAAGGGAACATTTTTGCTGAGTCTCTTATGTTTGTTTGTGTACCTTATACTGACAATCATATGATTTTATCTTAAATGTTTATGTCCCCCTGCTTCCTGTTAGGATGTGGACAGAAATACAAGATTCCAATGTATGTGTGTGCACCATTTATTTTACCCTGTTCAGGGTTCATATGTCTGTGTGATTGTGTTTGGTTTTACTAAATCTCTATGTGTATTTGCACAAGTGTACATTCTCTGTTTTTTGTATTAATGTGTCATGAAAGTTTTTGTTTGTGCAAATTCTGTGTGTTTATATGTGTGTGCCCCTCAGTGAGTTAGCATCTGTGTGACTCTTTCCCAGCATCCCCTGGGACAGCCAGCATCCTGTTGTCACCATAGTGATGATTTTATCTCCTCTGCCATGTGCTCTCTTAAACTCGTGGAGCAGTGTCACGCATCCATGATAGTAAATTAGGGCTCCAAAGAAAAGGACAGATACAGCAGCAGCATACTCTATTAATGATTATGTCAATGCTAAGCTGATTAACTTTGTCCCCATATTTTGATGGAGTTTAATATAATTTTCAGCAGATGGGATTAGAGTAGAGAGACAGGGAAGTTACACCAGGAAGTCCTAAAAACATAGCTGTGGGTTAATGCATTTTGCTATTGAGAAATTAATCACTCAAAATGATCAGGAGGATCTGGAAAATTGTGGTGGGCAGAGCTTTGTAAACTACAGGCAGCATGATTGTGGCCTAGAAATATGATTAAACAGTAATTGACAATGATTTAAGCCTTCTGGTCAGTGAACTATCCCACACAGTGGTGGAATAAGCATTCAGATGTTTTACTTGAGTGAAAGTAGTGAAACCGCTCTGTAAAAATTAAAAGTCCTGCATTCAATCACTTTTAATAACATAACTCAAGTAACTCAAGTTGTTAGATAAATGTAGAATGTTTGAAAAGTGCAAAAGTATGATGGAGTAGAATCAAAGTAACGTGACTCAAAAATGCTAAGTACAAGTACCTCGGAATTGTACTTAAGTTCAGTACTTGAGTAAATGTATTTACCAACTTTGAAACACATACTGGTATCAAAAGCATTGAATTATCCTTCATTAGTGAATTTTCTTGTGGGTCTCTGATTTCTGATAAGTTGTAAAATAAAATAGAGATAACTGACAAATATCAAAACTTACTTTTTTTTAACAATATAAAGAACATATAAAGAATATATGAAGCACACACAGTCACCAAACTTTGATTCTACTGTGAGTTTCCTGTTTTAAGAGGAGATTATTATATTTCTTAAGGCCAACATGTTTGTATTAGGGCATTGCAAACATCATTCTATTTGAAATATGATTCTGATTAAATATTTTGGAACTTGGCTCGGCCATTGTTTGACATTTTCTGATAACTAAGTGCAGAAATGAAACCTAATACTTGTTTTTCTACAAAAGCATTTAATTGTTTGATGAAAACAACTTTACAAGAACCTTGCCTGACTAAAAGCTAACAGGTACAGGCAAAAAAAAAATACATTCAAGTGTGTAACATTATGTAACTGATATTCACAGGCCCTATCCGAAGTCAACAAGAAAAGACAAGAAAAAAGACAGGGGGAAGTCCAGACAGAAGACGACTGGAGTCATCAGAGCTTCGTATGATGAATATTCAGCACACATGTTTGATTTTTATAAACTATTTGGTGCACTTACAGCCACAGCAGTCAAGGGTCTCGTTCTCACAGACACACCAGTTATATGACATTTATCTATTATATAATTTACGATTTAGGCTGTTAAGAAAGACAATTAAAGGACAAGGTCAATGTTTAAGAACAAAAGCAACACTTTTCAACTATCAACTTGTTGCAGTACACTGTAATCTGAGGGGAACAGGTGAGCCGAGGGCATGTTTCTGCTACATGTACAACGTACATGATTCAGTCCTGAGCCACGAAGATAGACAGAGTTAGTGTTCTTTTCCTCATCACTCCTTTTCATCTGCCTCCCCTTTGCTGTCAGTCATTTCTGGGCTCTGGGGGCCATTCGTGGCTCAGTTTGCATGTGATGTCCCTCAGCACCCATCCATCACTCAGAACAGGCTTTATTGAGAATCTGGCATGGGTGAAATCCATGTAATTTGCTCCCAAATGCCACCTCCTCTGTCCATGCCAGCGACAGGCGTGGTCATCAGGGTCTGAACAAAGATGGCCCCTCTCTGCCTCATTAAGTAGCTTCATTAAGACTTCCAGCCTCCTGGGAAGACAGAGGCAGAACCAGCTCCAGTTAATGGACCGACTGACATGAAGGACTTTCTCAGACTCAGAGAGTTAAGAGTTTAGAGGAGAAATTGAATGCTATAACCATGGTAAGTGATACAGAGACAGACTGGTAGAAAGAGAAGAAAGTTTGTTAGCAGAGAAGGAGACAGTATCCCACATCAGTCACACATTGCCTACACACTGCGTTGCGTGGGTTTGTTTCAGATTGAACTGTGCATGTTTGAACAAGCCTTCCTTTTTATTTTTAGCTATACTTGCAACATGGGTTTGGATCAATAACAGAACTTTTAGACCCTGTATTGATCCCATAATGTGGCTCCAACAATGGCAAAGTCAGTCTATCAGTCCACCACTTTGGTCCACACTAAAAATCTCAACAACTATTTGATGGACTGCCACAAAATTGTAATCCTACACACACAAAGTTGATCCCCTGAGCGTTCTTGTAGAACCACCAGAAGGTTGACATTCGTGGTTTTCAAATGAAGCGTCATAATTATTGGATGGATCCTCATGAAACCTGGTTCAGACATCCAAGCCCCCCTTAAATGATAAACTTTGATCAAATTAATGACATTCCCCTCAGCCTCAGCTGTACTTTTGTTTCATCTTTAGCAATCTTAGCATGCTAATACACTAAACTAAGATGGTGAATATGGTGAACATTATACCAGCTGATCATTTTAACATTGTGAGCATGTGAGCATACTGATGTTAGCATTTAGCTGGCAGCCTCACAGAGCCATTTATATGGCTTGAGAACCCTGATGGTAAAAGATTTAAGCTAATAACACTATTCTTACACCCTCTTCCATCCAGGACCTTTGCTCCCCCAACTCTTCTTCCCCCATCCTCTTCTCCTATTCCATCACCTCCTTCCATCAGTGTCTCTCCCTCTCCATCGACACCTCAGAGGCCTCGTTGCCGCCCCTGCAGAGGGAGAAAGTGGGCACTGGATGCAACATCTTGTCAGTGCCGCTGTACCATCAGAGCTGAGAGCTGCAGTCGAAAAGACCGGAGCCTCAACCCTCTACGCTGCAGGTCAGACCACACGCAACCAAAATAATGTGAATTCTTTTCACTGGTTTTTGAACATACCCATATGTAATTAAAGCAACAATACACAGAGAGGGATCTAGAATATTGAAATGTAATTCCAAAAATGTAATAATATGGCAGTCTAAATAACATCACATCAGACTTTGCCTGCTACAAAGAGCTCGACATGTGGATCAGAGCATTTCCCATTGCTCCTCTGTCATGGCCAACCTGAAATCGGTTTTCTATGTGGATTATAGAGATTTTGCAATTTGGACAGTTGATCAGGTGCTTAAACATTTAATGCAGTGAGGGATCAACTGTACCTCACGTGGTAGAGAAGGTCGATTATTACTTGTAGGGTCAGTGCTTCTATTCCACATCCTTGAACAAATCACTGAAAGTCACATTTCTCCCAATTTGGGTATATTTGATTGAAAAAAAGTAAGTTTTTTGCGACAGGAGTAAGTATGCATACATGTTGCTTACTGTGTCACCACACTCATGTCGCGCACAATTAAGTCCAACATACGTGTGAGAATTAGCCCTGTATCTGTCCAACACCTTCTCCTCTCTATTGTTTATTCCAGGTGTGAAGCCACGAGGACTTGAAGTGTCACCAACCTTTCACACCTTCTTGTTTCCTCCAATGCCTGCTGATTCATTGCCCACTCTCAGCATTACTGTCATGGAACATACAAATGCTTCAGACATCCAATACCTCTGACTGAAGGAAATGGAACGTGTTGCACTACTACCGTAGCAACAAGTGCAGCATTACAGCCCATGTGTGTGTGTGTGTGTGTGTGTACCCAAACATCTATGACCTCCTTGCTTCTGTGGCAAAGCCTCTGTCTGTCCACTTGTCCAGACACCTACAGTCACAAAACACATCCCATGAGTGGAGGGATGAAATGACGGATTTGGAGAGATGAGCTTTGCTGTGGTTTTGTGGTTAGACTATGAGGGGTTCTTTTTTTTCCTGCAGATGAACAAATGCATACAAGAAATCATTGGAAACATGAATGATGATATTGTACAAGAACAACGGACATGAGGTGGATCGGTTCTACCCAGGTGTTCTACACAATCACTCCTCAGCGGACGTTGTGATTTGTGTTTCGCTGGCAAACTGTACATGAAGACTGTTTGCAGGATGAAGTCAAGACCCATTTTTGTGTGGTGGATGAAAGAACAATTGCAACATTTTATAGATGGATACATCCACCTTCGGATATACCATGCACATGAACTGATACCCCAGTGTGTGTGGACCTATAGTTGAGCTAAATGCTGAGATGGATTGTATCTGTGTGGTCTCTCCATTGAAAGACCCAGATGGGTTATCCCTGCAGCCGTTCCCTCTCATTCAAAGCACATGAACACGGACTGGCTCTCCAAGCCGCTTTCCAGCATTTGTTTAATTTGAGCCTTTTGTCTGCATCTTTCTTCGGTTCCTGGATTGAAAGCAGCCGCTTTGCCTCTCTTTGCCTCTCTTTGCCTCTCTTTGCCTCTCTTTAAGGCAGTGAGGAGAATGACAATAATGAGGCCTGGCGGCCATCCACTGCTTCACACATAAACATTCACACTTATAATACCAGGAACACAGACGACACTGCAAATGCTGACACACACAGTCTTACTCGCCCTGTGCCATAGCAGACACACATTCATGCCTATTTACACACACATGCAATGTGAAATGAATGCAGGTAGCCATAAGCTTTTGTTTGTGCCACACCAAGTGTGCAAATATGTGACGGTTGTTTATATTTGCAATGTAATACAAAGTCTTCTTTTAATATAGTACTATATACCACTGTTTTCTATTTTATTATAATTCTGTTGAATTGATTGAAAAGATATTCTATATTGCAGAATGTGTCTTTGTTTTGTTTCTGTTCATCTTTAATCCGTCTGTATAAAGAGTCATGCTGGGTGGCCAGCTATGTTCACAATCGCTATCTAAACCGATACCCAAATGTATTGAATTCAAACAAACGGCTCACACAGGCCACAGACGGCAGACTATATACATTATAATGTGTAATTCAAACAATCAGTGGAGCAGTGTTGTCTGCAGCACACAGAAACCAAGCAAATAGCCGTTCCCAGTGAAGTGAAAGGAAAACATGGCTGTTTTTGTCGCATGTTCGAAGCGGGATGGAAAGAGTATTATTCATTTGGAACGTAACTTGTTTATATTCTGACTGAATCTCACGGTTTACCTCCATGTTAGTTCATGACTGCTGGGCTGCTGGGTGGGAACAGGGATTTGAACTGTGACCGTTTTTGAAAGGATGAGGTCTTGAGGAGGTTGTCAGTCAGCGTGACGAGCTAAAGCCAGAGCTCAGAGGGCCCATAATGGCCGTTCATGGAGACTTTTGTCCTATGCTAAATTTGATAATCTGAGAACATTTTGCCAGTGACTTCTTGGCTCCATTATACACACTAGTGATTAATGTCTGTACTCTCCCTGCAGTCTGGAGCCTGAATCATTTGTGTGTAACCCTTGAGCAAAAGAACTTCGTCTCAGTCGCCGCAGTCATAAGCATTATTTATATTCTCCCGAGAAGATGTTATTTTACGCGCACGAGTCCATTGTTCAGTGTTTGTTATTATTGTCAATCAATGCTTCAATCACTACCTCTATATCATACCATATTAATGACCAAGTATATAAGCATTGTTGTTGTTTTTTCTCTGTGTTCTTTCAGGCCTCTTTTATAATAAGAATGTTTTTTAATTTACATTTATCAATAAGCATAGCCTCCAGTGTAAACCTATAGGAGTTTTTAATTTTCTGAAGGGGAGCATTTTTTGTATGAGGAGAACTGAGCTGATCCTCTGAGAACAGACCTAGACACTGTGAGATAATGTGGAACATGAGACGGTCTCTCAAAGCATGTGTAGCCTCAATGTACTGGTGACAGTTTTTGGCTTTAAAGGAATAGTTCAACAATTTGGGAAATACACTTATTTTCTTATTGAGAGTTGCATGAGAAGATTAATGCAGTTGTCATGTCTGTATAGTAAATATGAAGCTGGAGCCAGCTGTAAGTTCGCTTTGATTAGCATATAGACTGAAAAGAGAGAGGGTAAAAGTCTCTATCCACAGATCCAACCATTTTTCCTAAAATGTTGGGATGTAGTATTTCACAACTAGTATTTCGTCTTTTGTTGCCCCTTGACACAACTTGGATGAAACATGTTATTTACATAATCAAGTTAATGAGGTAAAACATTAAACAAAATATCTTTTTCCCCTTTTCAACTCATTTAGTATCTGTCAAAATTGATTAGCAAATATTACATTGTGTTACATTGTTTTATTCAGTTTCTTAACATTCTTTCAAACAGGGCTTTAAAAAAAATCCTTGTAGCAGCAGCTATAAAACGTACCAATTAATCTATTTTGCTTAATATAAAAAAGAACATAGTGTGAAAATGATAAGTTGTGGTTTTGTGTGGGGGTTATGTGCCATATTTGTTTGGTCTGAACATTTATAAATAGCAAACACTCCAGGAACTCACTGCTTTCAGCCAAAACATAGTCCCTCAAAACAGCAAATTGATAATTTAGCAGTTTGGTTTTTTAATAGATTTAACCAGCAAAATATAATAATACTGATAAGCAGATGCTGTTACTTTTGGACAAAGCCAAGCTAACCTGTCACTCTTGTTTCCAGTCTTTCTTCAAAGCTAAGCTAACCAGCTGCTGATTAAGCCATGCGCAGGGTATTTACTGGACAGACATGGCAATGGTATCAGTCTCCTCATCTAACGCTAAATAAGAAAGAGTGTTTTCCCTAAATGTTTCACTTCCATATATTTATCGTATTTGGAATTTCTGCTAATGCATTTATTATTATTTTTCCAATTTTTTCCACATTTCCTGCCTTCAATTATTGATAATATTATAATTTGGGAACAAGCAAGCAGATGTTTTGGGAAAAACTAAGAGTTTCTGAACCTCAGTACAGATTGCACTTGTGTTTGAGATTGCAAAGCACAGACTGTATATTAGACCACAGCAAAGATACTGTAACATCTGTTGAAGAGCTAAAGAAGCGAATTAATTAAGATTGAAAAGTTTCTCCTATCTAGACATGTAGGAATTATCAAAGACATTCCATGTAATAGAGTTGTGGTGTACAGAGTGCTTTTTTAGGATCTCCGGTTACTTGTTGTTTCTTTCTATTTTAAAGTAATAATTCTGAACAATCAAATCGATAGCAGTGAATTCCATCAGAAACCACTTGTATAATTTCAACAACCCTTTAAGATCTTGGACATATTAATATCCTGTTCAAAGGTCCTAAATCAGCATCAAACATCAGTGTGCATTGTATCTGCACAGTCTACTTTGTACTGTTAAAGTAGCCCTGTTCTAGCCTTCAGTGTCTTAGCCTATAGAGACCCCTTACTAAACTATATAACATTTTATAATCTCTAATATCCAGGTGTGACTTTGTGTATGACATAGTTCATACTTTAGAGATCTATTTCTAACTTCATTTCAGCTGTACTTTGCAATGAATCTTTTCTCTTCTCTGCATTGTACAATTGTAGCCTATGTATAAAGAGAAAAACATACACTCTTTTTTTGCTGCTACACCATTTGTGCCCTATTATTATGTCTTTGTAGAAAACAATGGAGTTTTATGTTGTATTAGTATATCAATGACAATTAATCAATTCAATGTCCCTATAAAAGTGTACACTGCATCGTCAAATGTATTGAAAATGATACCAGGATACAACCGTGATGTTACAGATGCCATTAAAGGATATGTCTTATTTTTCGTATAAACCTGTCATTTTCTTCCTGTTACTGTTTATCCACACTGCTGTCCCCATCTAATGTCCCTCTGCTTTGACCTCATCTCTTTGTTTTGACCTCTCATGTGGTGATAATGAAAGGTAAACAGTCCCTTTTGATGACAGAGTCATCCTGGGAGTTTGGTACAGAGACAGTGTGTGTGTGTGCGTGAGAGAGAGAGATGTGAGGTACTGTTATGAGACATAATATTGTTTCTTCCCCTCCTCTCATTTGTTCTGCTGAATCAGAAGCTGGTCGAGTACAAAGGTGTGCAGCCCCACACCGTGTGATGAAACATGACTATGTTTATTTACTTAAGTACAGTTATGAGTTACTTGTAATTTACTTGAGTATTGCCTTTTTATGATACTTCATGAATCTACTCCTCTACATTTCAGAGGCAAATACTATACATTTTATTTACTTGAAAACAGTATAATTGCCTGCATCTTTTCAAATTAAGATTTCACATACAAAACATATGGCCAGTTTAACTTCATGTTCAATTTTAAATTTGTCTTGTATCCAAGTGAAGGATCGGCTTAAATATATAATACATAAAAATTACAAAATACATAGCGGATATAGCAAAGTTATGTAAAACAAATACTAAAACCCAGCTCACATAAATCAATGTATGACAAATGACAGCAATACATAAGATCTGGAGCACATCCAGGCATTATTATTATTATTATATTACAATCATCAGTGGTTAAAACACCACTATCATCTACTTTCAATTCAACTATTTTTTTTAGTTATGATGGAATATTTTTACAAAATGTTCAATTATGCTTTTGCTAAAGGCAAGAATATGTAACTTTTAAAGAAATTAAATAAGCCACTCTTGCACTTTGTACAATGAAAAGTTGAATTCATAAAATGTAAAACAGACTTTTGCTCAGTTCAGTTCATTTTACAGTAAAAAAGCCTGTTGCCAGAATATCACTCCACGAAGGGGAGGATTTCAAATGTTATAAAATGTCCTTTTCAATGTTTTCTGATCGATGGCTCAAACTGTGTCATGCTACTTGAATTGATTTCAAGTGGGAAATATCATTGCAGACCCTGGAGGAGAAGTTCAGCTGATACTGGCCCATATGGGTTTTTCAGCCTGTGAATGGTAGCTAACAAGGCACATGCATTATTATTGTTTTTGTCTTGCGTTACTCAGTTCCAAAATATAAATGTGACTTGCTTTTTTTTGCCCCCTACATTCAGGTTTTCAACATTCTCTTCAAATCCACCGGACCAGAGTGGATTGCCTTTAGTTACTCCGGCTTCCCTCCACAGTCCAAAAACATGCAATATAGTTGAATTGGTGACTTCAAATTGCCTGTAGCTGTGAATGGTTGTTTATCTTTCTATGTGTTGTCCCTGTGATGAACTGAGGACTTGCCCAGGGTTACAGAAAATGGATGGAAGAAGACTGACATTTACCAGATTGGCATTTCTCCATGGAGACCCTAAATTTTAGTTACTCCTTGTTGTCAGCTGTGGCCAGAAAGACTGCTGTTCAACAAAAGTTTGTGCTTTTGCAAGTGTGTGTGAGAGAGAGTGAGAAACTGAAAGAGGAGATTAGGTTTGTGTATTCTTTGTATATACAGTAACTAACTGTTTACACTGGTACAGCTGAGCAATTTTTATTCCCTTGGCATCGATGATGATGTGAATGATGAGGATGCTGATGCTGATGATGTCATCATTAGCCTTTGCAGGAGGAGAGGAGAGGAGAGAAGAGGAGAGGAGAGGAGAAGAGAGAGGATGAAAGAGGAGAGAAGCTAAATGCTGCTGCCAACTTGTCTGTCTGGGAGAACATTGTGCCAGTACTAAATATAGATGCAAGATTAGGGCGACAGAGAATGAGGGAGAAAAAGTCAGTGATTCATGCAGTACAGAGAAGATGCCTCAGCTCAATAAAATCTGCTTATTTAAAAGCTCTGCGATGATCAGAAACCCCCTAAAATGTATCATGGAGAATAACGGAGAAGCAGAAACACTGTCTCTTCACACATGTAGACATGACTGTAACAGTATGTTGTTATAGCTTTCATACCTATGTGTATTTTCAACTATTAGCTAACATCTCTCCCCCTGTCTCCCTCCCTCAGTCTTTGCACTTGTATCAGGACTTCCTGTATTTTTCCACCTTGCTTTCTCTGCGTTCAGAGCCGTGTTTGTCTAAAAACTCCAGCCACGGTTTCCTCCCTGCTTTTGTAGCAGCAGCTGTGTTGAAGCAGGTACTGGATGCTATCTGGACTGCAAGTGTGTTTTGCTTGATGGTATCAGCACTCCTGTGTGTGTGAAAGAGAAAGAGAGACAGACAGAGATGAAAGACTGAGAGAGAAAGGTTGAGTTCAGTATGTGCCGTGTAAAGAAGAGTCATGTGTTTGCTGGTATCTGTTTTAATGGCAGGAAAGTGACTTTTTTAAAACTCTCTTATGAACACAAAGAACTTTTCTTTTTTTCTTTACAGAACAAACAAACAGCATTATCTCCAACAGAAACATGGATCCGCAGGCCTTGTCTGTCTCAATCCAGTGAAGGACATCAACCTTGATAAAAGATTTACAGTTCTCGTTACTACATGGGAAACAGTAACCCTCTAAGTCAACAGGTTGAGAATTTAGTGTGAACTTCATCACCTTTATAAAGACATTTACTCACTTTCAACTGTTTTGTTCTATTGGCTGTAATACTAAGTTCAGTTTTACTGGTGTTTACAATATGAGTGTAATAATTCAGAATGTAAACAACACTAAAATGCACAAAACTGCATGCTTCATGTGCCTGCTGTGTGAAGCTGTACTAATTCATAGTTGCTATGCTGAGCTAAATGCTAATGTCAACAAGCTAACATTCTCACAATTACAATGCTAACATGCTGATGTTTCGTCAGTAAAATGTGCAGAATATGTTTGATTAAGTCTGTAAAATGTTTACCATGGTCGCAATCATAGTTAGTATGACAGCATTTGTTAATTATCACTAAACTCAAATTACTGCTGAGGAAAGTCTTTAGATTTGCAGGTATTTGGAATTTTTAAAAAAAAAATTAATTCTTGATGATGGCCTTGAAAGTATCAATAGTTGTTGAGATATTTAAATCAAAACCACAAATGTCTCATGGTTGCACTGAGGATAAAGTATGTGGATCAATGATAAAAATGTGTTCAACAAATGAATGTTATTCATATAAGAACAGAGATACAATCAGAATGAAAAAGGAGTTTGATATGCCCAGTTCTATTCAGAGACCAGATGAAAACATCAAATAATGTGAGTAAGCATAAAGGAGAATGTTTCAGAGGAAGAGATAAGATTGGTGTTTTACAGGTAAGTATAAAAGCTAAGGGGGAGTGTAGATGAGGTGAGGGTGAGGGGTGTTGGAAGGCATATGGGGGGGGAGTGGGGGGCTGGAGATTTTGTGGTTTAGGGTCTAGCAGTAAATAGGTGAGGGCATAGTTGTGGTCTGGGCATGCTCAATCCTGTCAGGTGGAGGATGCGGGTACCAGTAGGAGTGAGAGGAGATCAGAGAACCTCCAGGATGTTATCGCTCTGTCCATACCATACCTGCAGGTCGACTCACCTGAGGCAGCAACCAATCATGTACTTTGTCTGTGTGCTCATTCCTTCTCTGCTCCCTTTTAGTTAAAGATTGATTTCTGCTACAATTATACATAAGCATAACATCATTAGCTAGAAAATCTTTCACGAAATTTTTAGTGTACCTGATGTTTGGTGCCTATCCTGAAACTTATATTGCCAGTGCTAAGTAAGTAATAATAGCAGTATCATTGAGGTTCATGGGCAAGATTCTTTGTGTGTGTGAGTGAAACCTGTAGTAGTAGTAGTAGAATCTGAAAATTGTTTAATCAGAGTAGCAAGACGAAGACATAGTAGTAGGCCGACACAGTAGTACTTAATTATTGACTATTAAACTCTTATTTGGTATCAATTATAGTAGCAGCAGTAGCAGTAATTGTAGTAGAAAGTCTGTAGTAGCACTATTAGTATTACGATTAGTAGTAGCAGTATGCAAGTACTGTAGTAGTTGGTCTAGTTTCCTGTCTTGGGTCTATTGACTGCAACAGTGCTATCCATTATGCCACCGTGCCGCCCTTGTTTATCATCAAAAACATCCAATTCTACTGAGTGATTTTAGTGGTAATCATCATGTCAGTATTTTATTGGATTGCTGTAATAGGATGCTACCTAGTTACCTGGCATCCAGTTTACAATGGTATATATCAAGAACCACAATAGGAATAAGTTAGATTTTATTGATTCATAATTTACGTTTCGTAATTTGCTTGTGGTTTACTATCCACCTTCTCAAAATATTTTTAAAAAACTAAAAAAATGAAACTATATTATGAAATTTGAAACAATACTATAAACATGAGATGTGGCGACCCCTGGTGGTGATGTGTTGTGCATGCAGGGTTTTTCTACCACAGTAAAGTAGACGTGGCAGTGACGTCATGCCGGAAATGACATGTATCGGAACTTTAACTCCGGGTTGATTAGTTTTTGCCACACACACATCGAGAGCTTTCGAAATAAGATGTAATATCGATTCAAGTAAGTATGAACAGATCGATTATTTGTCTTTTAATTAAGATTCAGCTACACATGATTACTTTAAGTCGAATTTTACTTGGGTAAAGCACGGGAGATCGTCTTCAAATCCCGGTTAGCTTTCTGTAGCTAACGTTAGCCTGTGGTTAGCCGGTCAGGCCCTGATCAGCTGTGTGTCGGCGGCCTGTAAGATGTACACATAACTGGTCCAGATTTGAGATAATCACTGTTACCTAATGATCTTTATGTTGAGCTTGCATCTGGTTTCATTTATGGGTTCACGCAGTTATTTGTTGTTTATTGTTTGACTGATGTGGGTGACCAATGTCTTAGTCCTATTTGGAACCGTGTTGTTAGCTAACGGTAATGGCTGTTTCTCTATCTGATCGAATTAGTTATATTTATAGCGGGCAGTCTGTAAGCTCAAAAGCCTTTACGTGTCTTCTTTCCGTCACCCCAGGCATGTTTGTGCATATGTCCATGAAGGATACCCCACCTTGGATGTGAATTTGGCCTCACACCAGGAGGATTTCTTATTTAACAATTACGCAGAGCACAAGAGTAGGACCCAGCTGTCACAGGTGCTCTCTGGACCACAGCGTGCTTGTGACCCACAACCGGCACCACGATGACGTGCCGTGACCGAACCCTCGAGTTCCAGTCAGCCTGTAAATCGCTCCAGGGAAGACCGGTATGTTGGCACAGAAGTGCTGATCAATTTTTTTTATGCTTACTTCTGATTCTTTATTTCCTCTTGTGTCTGCGTCAAGGTTTACATACACAGAGTGTTGCAAAAGTCTGACCACCAGTCTGTCCACCAGTCTGTCCTTGGTCGAGTTGAGCATAAATTGGTGTTCATGTTTTCCTTCAACTTAGACTATTTTACCGTTAATCCTCAAATGAAGGCTAAAATCTAAAAGATAATGGTATATGACATCATGCCATTATATTGAGTGATGTTCTTCTCTCTTTATATATTAATGTTAGTGTACATGAAGGCACATATAAAACAACCAATTGTTGTATAGAAATGCCAAAGATATGTTTGATGGAATTTAGAAACGATGTTTTACATAGTTTTTGAGACCAATGACAAGTTTATCTTTCAGCTGTAGAATATCCTAGTCAGTACATACACTATTGTGGTCACATGTGGTCACAGTCCTTTAAAACCCAACTTTAAGGGTGTAAACTGACTATATTTGCCAATTATCATTAGCTGATTTTTTTTTTAAACCTCAAATATCACTATTGGTATCAGCCTCAATAATCCAGGATCAGATGGACGGTAGTTACAAGTTACTCATAGTGACAACATAGAATGTTTACTTAGTTTCATCAACAACCCAAAATGACTGTTATTCATTTTTAGCTAATAATAAAATAATAAAGGAAACATTGTCATTCCCCTTTACTCGACCAATTGAATAGAAATTGATCAGAAAATAATGAGTAGTTTTGCTGTCATATTGTCAGGTTACACCTCTGCCTTTTCACTTAAATGTAATTTTCTATCTCATGCTTTAAACCTCCCTAGCAGAATGGAGTCCAGCCTCCTAAACCACTGCTCAGTTCCCTCAGGCAGCGCAGTGACTTCACAGTTATGGCAAAGTAAGTTCATCATAGTGTTGTCTTATATGTTTCAAGAGCTCATAAATATTTGCTGAATGTAGCTGTTCTTTTATATCAGAATTGAGTGTTTTATTATTTGTATTCACACATTGTCACTGTCACCCTTATCTTAATTGTGCTTGTGTAACATACATTTGAATAGAAATCATGTTTATTGTCTTACCATGAGTTAAATGTGAGGATTGATTGGATTGTTTTAGAGCAGAGATTGTTCCAAGACATGTTAAGAGATAGCACAGAGCAAAAACGATAAGCCAGGAGGCACAGAGCAAAGAGTCAAAAGTGATATAATGTATCTCTTGGTAAGAGTGCAGACAAATGTGTTTCCTGCAAATGTTGAAATACTCTTATAATATGTACATGACACATACATACACATAAAGCTACATTTTGTTGTGTTTGATTGTTTGTAGGAGAATTGGAAAAGACTTGAGTAATACATTTGCCAAACTGGAAAAGCTCACTATTTGTAAGTGTTCTTTTCATATCATTTTATTATCATTTTAAATGTTCTAAAATTCTTATCTTTGTATATGATAAAATCCAAAGTGCTGATCCTCCATGCTGTCGTTTTGATGTTTTAGTGGCAAAAAGGAAATCTCTATTCGATGACAAGGCAGTGGAGATCGAGGAGCTAACGTACATTATTAAACAAGTGAGTTGAATTGTTAAAATGAATTTTGTTTTGGAAAACATACTGCACATTATTTATGAATAGAGCAGGCCGCTATAATCCTGAAAACATCTAGTCAAATCTACCTGTGTTTGTGTTTGTAGGATATCAACAGTCTAAACAAGCAGATAGCACAGCTGCAGGACTTGGTGAGGTCCCGCGGAGCTCCGGGTGGCCGACATATCCAAACCCACTCTAACACTATAGTGGTGTCATTACAGGTATGTTCAATAAGGTCTCATTATAGTATGTTTTATATGTGAGTCGAAGTGTATGGAATTAAATCATGGCAGACTTTGCTTTTATGGCCAGTGTTTTAGCCAGTTTGGGCTGGAATTGAAATTGAAAGTAGTCTAAAAATACGCAAAGTGAAATCAAAAGTAAAAGTGAAATTTTTTTTTAAAAATTGCCGTCCTGGCCAAGACAGGCAGCAGCACACAAACGAAGTTGTAAACATACAAAATACATACAGATAGCAATTTAAACAGAAAATCAATTAAAAACATCATAAATTGAGGTGAAACTATTTATAAATATGAATTAATTAGCATATTAAATGTAATTTTATATGTATCATTGTCTTGGTTATCAACATTTTTATATGATTTTTTTCTTGAGCATTTGAATCAAGATGTGCTTTTTGTTCCCGTGTTGTGAAATGGAGGAAATCATGTAATTTTGAAAGTATTTATAGAATTCTTGCTCACACTCTTTGTAACAAATGTATTCTTTTTGTCCACAGTCCAAGCTGGCTTCAATGTCCAATGACTTCAAATCAGTCCTAGAAGTAAGGACAGAGGTGAGAAATGTTTCGTACAAGCTAACTTTCAAAGGCAGAAAATTGTAAAAGCTTCGGTTTTGAAATGGGTCTCAGTTTTTTTTTCTCTCATTCATGTTCACCTCCTCCATCATTTTCCCCCTTTACTATAGAACCTGAAGCAGCAGCGCAGCAGGAGAGAACAATTTTCCCAACCTCCTGTCTCATCTTCCCCCTTGATGGCCAACAACTTCAGTAAGTCCATCAGAAACTCAGCTTCACGCTAAGATTTTGTGACATTTACAAGGGTCTTGCGTTAAAGTAATAGCGCCCAGCATGCAGATGTAGCTTCATAAGGGCATGTTCACTCTATTTTACTCCAATTATTTTCACCTCAGCCACATTTAATGCTGGTTAAATCCTTCACATATATTTTTTAAACTTTCTCAGTACCAGCAAGCAGTGCTATTAGCGCTGAAATCACAACCTAAAAAATAATCTTTAGTCACACAGACAAGGATAAAAGGTAAATGTAGATTTCTGCCATAACATTTTGGTCTCATTCTGCAGCACAAATTCTACCCTCACAAATATGTCCTTGTCATCCCAAATTTAGAGATTTTTGTTCCACAAAATTACATGCTCTTCATTTCAAGTATAATAGAGTGAATACGCCTTTATTGCTTCTCTGTTTTGGCTTTGAGGCAATATTGGACATGTCTGGCTCCTGCTCGTTTTACCATCTAACTAAATAAATGGCGAAATCTTCGGCTCAACAGCCCACTTACCAGAGACCCTCTAATTAGCATAAGGAGCTCAAGGACTTCCTGTGCAGACATTTACACTGCCGGTCAAATGTTTCTGAACATGCTATATTCGAGCCTTTTTTGTTAAATCTCAAATGTTGCACTCATTGTTGACATGTATATTAGAAATATTCATAATATTTAGTGTTACTGGAAATAACCTATATCGAATTGAAAAGGAGTTAAATTATTATTGGAGACATCATGGAGTATAACTGTCTTTTAACTATACAATTATAATCAAAGTGTTTGGCAGAAGGAGGTGCTTAAATTAAAAAAAGTTTACATCCTTTTAACATTCATGGAGCTAAATGTCTGCTCATGATGAAGAAAAGACAAGCTTATTACTATTACATTTTATTGCAATTCTAAAACAAAAGTTCTTTTGTTTCAAAGTGTCTTGTATACCTTTCAGTCTATATTTCCTAATAGAAAGTTATTTACAATGAGCAAGAGGGTTGAAAGCTAGTCACAAATGCCATCGATGTTCAGAAACATTTGGACCGGCAGTGTACTTTTCGACAGCTGTTGTAATAGGGTACTGCTCAGAATCCTTGTGAATGATTATTTACTGTATTTGGTCATCTATAATGCAAGAATTAAAAAATATTTTAGGGAGCCGCAAAAAAGGGGCCCAGGAGCCGCATGCAGCTCGTGAGCCGCGCTATGACTACCAGGGCAATACAACCTCAAATTTAAAAGGTATTTCCCTGGAACGTTTGACTCTTTCAGCGGGTATAACTAGCTACAGTATGTGCCCGCTGGTCTTTCTGCTTTTCCCCTCTACCATGGAGGATTTCTGTCTGATCATGTTTAACATGTGCTCCTGTTTTGCTTGTTGTCTTTTTTCAGAGAGCTCGGTCCTGATGCAGGATGAGTCCAGGAGTATGGGGGACGTAGCCATTGATATGGACTCTCAGACCAATCCCATGCAGCTCCAACTTATTGATGAGCAGGTAGACCTTTGTTTTGTCCGACTCAGACAAGTGGAGAGGAACATGTGCATTCAGTTTGCTAACACACAAAAAATATCAGTTATTGATCATCTCTTAAAGTCATTTGATTCGCAGCATTCTTCTTTCTTTTCCTCTTTAAGTATGACATTTATCCACTGTAAACTTTGCAGAAATCTATGACCAAAATCTTTGGTGAAAAAACGTGAACAAATATGTGAACTGTGCATTTATGTTCGCTAACATGACCACTTTTGAAATCTCGCTGGTTCTGGCATTACAGGACTCATACATCCAGAGCCGCGCAGATACCATGCAAAATATTGAGAGCACCATCGTGGAACTGGGCTCTATATTCCAGCAGCTGGCGCACATGGTCAAAGAGCAAGAGGAGACCATCCAGAGGTAAAATTGAGCTAGAAATGGAAGGGAGGTGAAAAGATTTTGGTTAGGAATAGTTGGATATTCTGGGTAGTTTGCCTGCTTGCTGAGAATTGGAATAGAAAATTGATACTACTGTCCTGTCTGTGTGGTAAAAGCTTGAGGCTAGTTATCTTAGAATAACACACTGGAACGGTAAATCCGGTTCTGTCTGACACTAAAACATGTTTAAAGCTCACTAATTAACACGTCATATATCATTTGTTTAATACAAACAAAAACCTAAAAGTAAAAGCTAGGAACTTTTTGGGCTCATGGGTAGTTGCATGCTGAGATAATTTCTTGGCCAGCTGCAGTATTTTCTCCAAGTCTTGACATCACTGTGACCTTACCAGGTAACTAGACTGCAGGAAGTTTCTCATCTGACTAAAGATCCAGTATTTTTACACTTTGAGTTGTGCATATTGACCAAACTATGCATAGCGTGTTAATTAGCTTTGGAAGTGCTAGTAGGCAGATATTGTTGCCTTTGGACAGAAACAGGCTGGTTGTTTCCCCACAGTTTATGTCTTCATGCTAAGCTAAGCTAACTGGCTCCTTGATCTAGTTTAGTTTTTATAGATGTGAGAGTGGCATCGATCTTCGTCTAATTCTCAGTAAGAACCCAAACTAACATGTTTTCAAAAATGTCAACCTTTTCTTTTACTTGGTAAAGAATCAATAGTGATTAGAAAATTTGGAGTAAAGAAGGGAAAGGGAGAGCAAAAGAGTGCTGCTAGAATTTAATTGGTGACGTACTCTTAAAAGGTTTCCGTATAGAAATGTTTAATCACATATTGAACTTCAAGTGACCGATTTAAAAGAAAATTAATTCTCTGTAACATCATTTGCAGGATCGATGCTAACGTGGAGGACACACAGCTGAACGTGGATGCCGCCCACACAGAGATCCTCAAATATTTCCAGTCAGTCTCCTCCAACCGTTGGCTGATGATCAAGATCTTTCTCGTCCTTATAGTCTTCTTCATCATTTTTGTCGTCTTCTTTGCGTAAATGAAAGAGGAGCGGCTGAGGAAAGGGAAAATGTTCTGAGAGGAAATAAAACTGAAGCTGTACTGAGACGACGTGTCCAGAGAACATATTTGAAGGACAGACTTCTCTATCAAAGTGACTGTTTGATAGAGACTTGGGAGACTCTTCGATTAAACAGACTTTTTGGTTTTTTCCAAAGCCACAGACACTTTATCTTAATTTGACAATTCATTGAAGAATGACGTTGTCGAACTCCTGTCCAAGTGAAAGACTAGAATATCTAAAATCCCCATTGTATAGAGAGCAAAAACAAACTACTCTGTATTGTACTTTTGACCCATTCATGAACATTTAATCAAAATGGCTATAATTTAACAGATTTTGGTTTGATTCTGCAAACTGTCTTTTAAATTTTGACTTGTTTTTTCTTGTTCACCCCTTTCCCTACATGTCATTCGCTACTATTATTTCAAAGCCTAACACCAGAACTGGAATTTAACCCCGGATAATTTTGCTTCTTAGTTTCTTTTTTAGTGAAGAGCACGACTAACAATTCTTCACTTAACGCCATTTAGTGAATATGTGAAATATTTTTTTTTTTCGGATACATTCTGTTATGCTTTCAAAGTTAATTTGCCAAATGGTAACTGTGAGGCGATACAAAGACATTCGTTGTGCTCCAGCAGTTTGTAGCCTGAATGCTCAAGAAGGTAGTTAAAGCCAGCTAAAGGGAACATTGCTGGTATCGTTCAGGCATGAGCAAAATGCTGATAACTTATGCTGTTTTAGATGAAACGGTTTGATTGTCAAACCTGCCTCATGGTTGAAAAAGTGCTAACATAGCACATTCAGTGCTTCAGATAGACTTCCACATGGAAGTCGAGTATCTGAACAGGACCCAGGTGTAACATTAAAGCTTATGAAGGGGGTTCGGCTGGTTGTGGAATGCCCACTAATGAAGTGACTCATTTGACCGGATTCCCTGAAGTGTCTGCTTGGCTGTCACTGATGTAGTTGCTTTACCTCTTTCACTCTCTTATGTACCAGATGTTATTTAAATGACCACGGCTTTTTAAGAAGGAATATCCATATTTTTTTCCCATCTGTTTTTAGCCAAATGCCTTGACTTCAGTTTAATAAGTGGGAACAGTGATAATGATGTATTGATAAGAAAGTGCATATTAATAAAACGATGGGGTACTGGCATTCACGGCTGAGATTTGATTGAGTTAAGAGGATTAGTCAGTGGTGAGATGATAAGCTATTATCCATGCTAACAGGTGCAGTTTTGTCTGTTATATTCAATATATTGATGCCACAAAGATGTATGGTATTTATTTGTCGTGATACAGGCCCCTGAGAGATTTATTAATAAATATTTTACCTTTTTCAACCATAATGAAGTGATAATGTACATGTATCTTTGATTCCTTTGGCAGCAAGGTTTCAAGACTACTAGACTCAAAAATGTACACTTATCAGATATCAGTGGGCCAAAAGTGTCAGATGTTTCACAGCTGTGGACCCACATTTAGACCCTAAACAAATGACATGTTTGTGAGAGAGAAAAAAACTACATAGAAGTGATGTCAACATCGCGAAGGACAGGCCTGTTTATTTCCTCAAACTGAAAGCATTTGTTTGATGGTTACACTGCAAATGGCTAACTGAGCAGGTGATCTGAAGCCGAACTAAGAAATATACAGACAACATTCCTTTGCTGAACCATAGAGAGGGTATTTCCTGTCCTGTCTGTTGCACAAAATACTGTATATCACACACACTGTTTATGACATGTATGATTCATTAAGAGCTGTTGTTGGTGGCCATACTTGGTTAGCAAGTCCACCTCTTTGATCGAGATGGAAATGGACTGGAATTCCATGAAACTTGGTACACATTAATTTTACCCTTAGGATATTTTGTAATCACTTTGCCGATCCTCTGACTTTTCATATAGCACTGTTACTGGTCAGGAATCTTAATGTGTCCAATACTAATACAAGTAGTAAAACTAATGACATCCCTTTCAACCTCTGCTGTAATTTTGTGCCAATTACCAAATGCAAGGACACTTAACGCCCTTAATCAAGATGGTGAATGCTATCTATGCCTGCTAAACATCAGCATGTTAGTATTGACTTTGTGAGCGTTAGCATGTTTACATTAGCATTTAGCTCAAAGCACCACAGTGCCTAAGCACAACCTTATGGAGCTTCTAGCACAGCTGTTGATTTTTAGTCTTATTTTACCGAGTTCTTACTCATCAGCACAACAAAAATGCTAACCACATTTGTAACAATCCAAAACCAGTCATGCTGCTGGGCTGGATTTGGAATTTGGTTTCTTGAAAGTCAACAAATTTCTCTAAGCTTCTACACGTTCTCCTCCTTTTTTCATATCTACTATATCCCCTTTTCACTGAATGCTACCTTCCCTCCTCCCTCAACATCTCATTGTTCTCTCCTCCCCATATTTACAATATGGAGACCCTTTTGTATTTTGTGCTCACTTTCCCCCCTGCGCTCCCTCATTTTCTCCCCCTATCACAACTCGATTACAGGTTAGGCTGTTCGTTGACTCCTTCCCAGCCTCCTCTCTGCTTCATCTCTCCCTCAACTCTCTGCCTTCTGTCATGTGTGGGCGCTCTGCTCTATTGGGCCAATCTCTGGCATGCTCCTGCTCCTTCCCTTCCTCGCCATGGTCTTGATTGCCTCCTCCTCTGTTTCTCCATCCTCCTCATCAGACCAATCCACCTCCTGCTGCAGATTACCCCTGGAGCCTCTCATGCCACCGCCCTTGAAGAGCTGACTCGTGCGAAACTTGATGCGGAAAGTGTCAAAAGAGAGGCTCTTGCTGCGCTGCTGCTTCTCAAAGACAGTGTCCTGCATGTCATCATTTCCAGTCATCTCATTTAAGCAGTCATGCAGCACAGAGCGAAACAGTCGAGGGACCTCATGAACCTCTGGTTCCATCTGTGACACTAACCTCCTGAACCTGCAGTGGGAGGAATTACAATAATAATCATTGTGAAGAACAGCTTGGTCAAAAATAACATACACATTTACATCATAGACCAAACAACCAAGAAACAAGGTCAGACATGAGAAAAAGAGGACATAGGGAGGCAGATGTAGCCATAAGGGTGGGAGTGCTATCACAAACAAGTGGGTACTGTAGTCTTTTTAATGGGGTCCAGAATACCTACTTATGGCTCTGGGAGGCCAGTAAAGTGAGCTGGAAGCTGAATAACATGTTTGTATCAAGATTTATTATAATTTTTCCAACACAGTGTTGCACAATGAATGTAAGTTGTAGCCCCTCCGTGCTACACACAGAACATACTATACAAATATTCTCTATAGAATAACATAAAACAATATTACAGTCACTAAAATACATATTGCTATACACATATAAACCCAGACAGTAATGTGTACTATATGCAATGTCAGTGTAAAGTTTCATGTCATTTATTTATGCTGGAAGGGGGAAGATGAGTTGAGGAGTCTCACAGCCTGAGGAAAGAAACGGCTCTGTTGTCTATATTTGCAGCAGATACACTGGCCAGAGGGCAGCAGGGTAAATAGGCTGTGGCTTGGGTGGGAAATGCAAACAAGTTCAATATTACTGGACAGTTAAAAATGAATCCAATTATTCTTTGGTCTATAAAACATAAGTAAATATATGTAAGAAAAATGGATTTCCATGAAACTGCGTGGAAGACAGGGGTTGGGCCAAAATAGATTCCGTTCAATTTTGGTGCAGATCTGGATAAAGAGGAGGATCCAGGATTTATTATTTATTATATTATTGACATTGCAAAATATGGCTGTATTTTGACATCATCTTTAATTTCTTTGGGAATAATGCATGGATCTTGATGAAAAAAATGCGGCATAGGGTGAGTGTGTGCAATTTGGTATGGATTTTAAAAAATGGTATCCACCAGATTTAAATATAACTTCATAGGGGTTAATGTACCCTGTACCTTAAAGTTACACGGCTACAAGTTTGATTTTGGATAACACTGTGCTCTACTGAGTGCCATTTTAGTTTCATCTTAAACATCTAAAATAACAGATAGTGGGAGGAAAAGGCGTCGAGTATCTGAACAAAAGAAATGGAGAGCAAAACTGGTAAATACTGGAGAGCAGAAGGATCGATGGGAGCTACTGAAATCAAAATCTGGACACGCACGGCTGGCTTGCGCACGTGCATGAGTGACGGGAAACAGCTGCAGGGAAACAGCTGCCAGGCAGGGGAAAACCAAAACAAATCTACCCACGGAATTCCCTTTCGTTAGGCATGTTTTTGTTTGAATTATGCAATGAAACTTGACCAAATAATAAAATGATATTTATTAATTGATATGCTGCATTTCGGGTGGAATGCATTTTGTACACCTAGGCTGTTAGTTGAGTGGGAGTATTACCTTAAGATGTCCTGCATGCATGGGATCTGAGAGCATCAAGCTTCTTTGCAGACTGTGGTTAAGGGTCCTAAAGGGATTAGATTGAAATCCTACAGCTATCTCTTCTTCTTTTTCTTCTTAGAAAAAGTACTTGCAAGAGTACTTCCTGTACTCTTGTCTGTATATAATGTTCTTTGTTCCTCACTGTTTTTGTCTTGTTCAACTTTACTGTCTCTTGTAGTTGCTGACATTGTCTCTGCCTCTGTGGTTCTCCAGCTCTTATTTATCAGCATCTTTCTGCTTTTATCTGGCTTTGCACCTCATTTATATTTTTTCAGTGTTTCAATTTCCGTAACAGTTGGAGCTCTCTCTGTCTGTCAACTTGTATCTACAATACGCATTTCTCTCTCTATGTCTCCCTGTCTTTCTCACCTGACGATCAAAGGGCCACACTGTGCAGGGGGGATCTTGGCACATAGGTCCTGCAGTTGCAGCAGGTCGTTGGGTGTAAGCTCGAAGGGCTGTGGGGTTGGAATGCTGGCCAGCCAGCTGTAATCAGCTGTGAAAGAGGAACTGCGACGTCTTCGCCGACCTTCTGTTGCCCGCTCCAAACGGATGCGTTCAGTGCGCTTCACCATGGCCCCCAACTCAAGCATCAGAGTATTGGTAACCAGTTCCTCAGTGGTCCGTTGGCCAGGCACTTTGGGCTCAAGGGAGAAAACAGCGGACCAAGGAAACATCTGGGAAAGAAGGACAGAACTAGTGGAGAATTCATTGTGGAAGGATAAAAAAAATCAGTGTCTGTTCCAACTGGATGTGGAATTCACTCTGCTGTACCTAACTTTATAGAAGTCCATCTTTGCATCTCTGTTTTACATTTTGGAGAGATGTAGGCACTTAATCATAGCTAATGTAAGCATAAATGAATAAATGTGATGTAATGAGAATTTAAACTTCCATTCTCAAATAGAAACCTCTGAAATATCTTAATCATCACGCCAGATAAATCTTATCAGTTTGAAATCTGTTCAACTCAAACATTACTCATGATAGGCGTAGCATTGCAAACAATTCATGTGGCTGATCAACATAAACTATGTTATCTTAGGAAGACTGTTATCACTAATGCTCTTGCTCTAAATGTTATAATAGAAGTTTAATTATTTTCTTACCTTCATGAAACTTGATTTACAAAGTGTATTCTTTTTTGACAGAAATCTCCCTGTTGTCTGGTAAAGAATAGCCCTAACCCTAACCCACTGTGGACATTCAAAAAGGGATGCAAATCCTCTAACTCCTGCTGGTGGCACACAGCTACCTGACTGCCGTGCTACTCCTTGGCAGACAGTGTGTGTACTTCTGTGAGGAGCTCGTGGAGAGTGGTGTATGTTTGGGATTGAGAATAAATATAATCCTGTACTGCAAGTGACAAGATGAGCTTACCCTACATGAGTGTGCACCGGGGCGAGTAGTGTGTATGACGGACAGAATCCAGTTGGCGTATTTCCATAATGGCATGGTTGGCTAATTAAGTGATTCACTTCTTTTGAATCACTTTTCTTTTGAACCCTTTTCTCATTTTTATTTTCTTTACACAGTAGTTAAAACTAAGAAGAAAATGTCAGCTCATACACACTAGCAGGCTGGACACCATAAGATAAGATAAGATAAGATATCCCTTTATTAGTCCCACCCATGCCTCAAAGTATGTTAAACAACTTCCACTGTGTCTGACAGAGATGTTTCAGAACAGTCATGAAATCTTTTCACCAGCATACTTTCTGGTTTTAAACTGTTGAGAGCCTGCTACCATGGCAACCTGCACAGCCCTTGAAAATAACACAGTGTATGTCTGAAAATGGTTTTCATAGAGTATAATCCCTCAAGCACAATAACTACCAGGCTGTTACGGCTAAGCATTGCACTAAGGTAACATAAGAACCCACCTAATCTCTCTTTTTCCACAAAGGTGTTAGCAGTCTGTCCACTGGATGGCATTGTAAGGTATTGTATGTAAGGTTACTGCAGGCTGGTGTCTGGGTTTCTGCACTACTCAGCACTCAGCCACCAAATCCCAGTTTACATTCAAATCCAGAGCCTACCTGGAAGAATGAATGATTGTAATGACGATTATAATCTAATTACAGTTGCCTACAGTGGATGCTGTTACAGGTATGACTAAACTTATAATCAAACAGAAAGTTTGTGTATTAAGCAGACAATGTTTTAATTTAATTTAATTTAATTTTTGAGTGGAGTGGTTTGCACTCTGTTGCTTAGTTGTTTCTAAATTATTATTTGTTATCTGGACTGTCGTTTTTAGTTTGCTCATTTTCTAATTGCAATGTTAATGGAAAAAGTTAAAGTTAAAGGCTGAGTGTGTAGAAATTGGCAGAATTGATTCATCACCAATCCATTCATCCCCATGAACTACCTTATCAATATGTGTGATGGTGAAAATGTTAAAGTATGTCCAATGAAGACAAATTTAAACTGTGATTTCATCAAACAGGTATCTATTCAGTGTCTCTCTGCAATGTCATCCAATAGTTTGACAGGTAGATGGGTCAACAGGAAAATGCATCACCCGGATACAGTGTTGACAGTCTAAAGGAGTTTACTAGAAATGGAACACAGACATAATGCTCTACTGGGCCACACTCCTATTACTCTCATCACATCTTTTGTACTATATGAAATCTATCTAAAAAAAATAGCCTTGCTTTACCCAATATTACTGCCACTGCCATACATCAGTGCTGCTTGTGCTGAACCTGAAACAACTACTGGAAAACATAAAAGTGTAGAGATAGTATTAATCTTTATGAAAATATTTATATATTATGAACATTTTCACATGTTTTTTATTATGCAAACTGATGTATTGATGTATTGTTTTTACAAGCTTACAAAGGCATGCAAATTAAAGTCAAGTATCCTTGGAAAGATGCAGCATTTAATGTCTCACTGAAATTAAAGCTGTTGTTGGATTTGTGGTCGGGGGGCGCAATATCAGGAGAGGCAAACTCGGCAAATGTTTGGGCATCCCAAAATATATTTGGGAAAGGGTGCTCCCAAATAGCCACAAATATTGGCATGTTGTTGCTGATGTCTGCCTCCTTTGTATTGTATCCAGATATGTGTGTGCAAAGTGTTATTTTGTATTTTTTTAAATAAACCAAAATGTATGATGGAGGGGGGCTTCTTTGCCTGGGGCCCCCCAGAGTCTAGGATAGCCTCTGACTGAAACTTGTGCCCTATTAAAATGCATGTAGCATCGCACCTGACGTAGAATGTACGTATACTGAGTATGGATGTAGAAACTCAAACTAAAGCTGTTGTTGGATTTGTGGTGACGTACAGTTGTCGCTAGAGGTCATCAGAGGTTCACGCCGCTGGAAGGACTTTTCCCAAAACAGTCCCCTGATACGTCATCAACCCCGAGCTCCGACTCGTGCGACAGAGCTGGCTTGTCAGCTGCACGAGACGACCGGTTATTGTCTATAACATGAAAACTAGCATACTACTTGACGTCACTTGTTAGATTTTTGTTTGACGCCGCCGTTTGTTCATCATCGCCAGAAACTAGAGACAGTTGTCACTTTCACACAGTGGTATCCGGGGACCGTACAGCTCTGTGTGAGCCTTCCAGTCGGCGGGCGCCCTTTGTAACACTAAAGTTAATGGTAAGTACTGGTAGCTGTTGGAAGGGATTAGCTTGTAGCATCAATGCTAGGTTGGTTGTCAATCACTGACCGCTAATGGACCGAGTCGTATCCGGCACGGAAAAGTCTGTCGCATAGGGTCATCTTACGGCTCTGCTTAATTCACTGAAGGTGTTCATGGTGCATGTTAAATTTAACTTTATATTCGTAAACAAGAGTTGTCTCTCTTTCTGTTTGAACCTCGTGATCAGATATTCGTAAGTTACAGCACAGGTCAGGTTACAACTACTGGATCTCTACCTACTACCTACTAGACGTACCTACCGACGCCTCTAGTGTGAAATCAAACCTGCTCGATGACCATTTAGGAACCATTAGTTTACCAGAGCTAGTTTGGCAAACACAAATCAAGATTATGAGATGGGTAACTTGGCAATTATTTTCTGCATGTTCATGTCATGCATTAAGATCTCTCCATGGAAGTGTCAAGTCCTCCTTCCTCCACGACAGTCAGTTTTCTAGAAGGGCATTCATAGAGTGCAAGGCAGCTGAGTTTCCCCATTATCACTTGTGGCAGGGTCATCAGTGGTACAACAGACAGAAAGAAAGTGAAAAACGATTCCTGGATTTTGCCCTTTATCCGGATGCACTCCAAAATTGAATGAGGTCTTCCCTGACACGTGAACAACCTTCCTACCAAATATCATGAAAATCTTTAGAGTGGGTTTTGTGTAATCCTGCTTACAGGCAGTCAAACCAACCAATGCTTGCAACAACATAACCTCCTTGTTGGACATTATAATGATACCAATATGATTTCAAATTCTAGGGGTAGGTTTTCATTGTCCAGTAGGCATATTATGACGGTCCATCTATCGTGGAACTGTTGCTCTTTGGTGCAATCCTTGAAGTTTGAATCTGAAGCAACTGGACTGAAGTTTAGGGTTTGAAGACGTTTCACCTCTCATCCAGGCTTCTTCAGGTTTAACTGACTGGTGGGGAGTTTCAGATATTTAAACTCTTCTGAGGTTGCTAACACATTGAGAGTCATTAAGGTCACACTCTACAGTTCACTCAAAAGCACGAGAATGAAACTCCCCACCAGTCAGTCAGAACTGAAGAAGCCTCTTGGATGAGAGGTGAAACGTCTTCAAACCCTAAACAGAAGTCCAGTTGTTTCAGTTTCAACCTTCAAGGATTACCATGACCTGGATGAATGAGAATCTACACCTCTTACGTGCAATGACATAATGGGGAAATAGGGCTGCCATTGTGGAGGTACGCGTTCTATTGAGGGCCATTCTCGTATCTTGAAAAATAAATCTTTATTAGGGCCCGAGCACTGACCGGCACAAAGGCCCAGTTCTGGAGCATAACATACACTCAGCGAGGTTCTCTAGCGCCACATAGTGGATGTAGGAACATTGTCGCCTTGTCAATGTTCGAGATGCTGCAACAGCACCAGTCCACTCTGCAAATTAAATCCAATTAGACATGATGTTGCTCATATTTTAGAGTAACATTTCAGCAATGTTTCATTCCGTGCAAGCGAATAAAATATTTGCATCCAATGGCAAAGCAAATTCTCATCTTGGCTTCACTTGGACTTCAACTTTAGTGAACCTTGACTGGCGATGTTGCATACTTTGAATGTGGTTGACTCTTCAAACTGACTACAAACCAGCAAACTGATTTCCATGTGTTTAACATCCTGCACTGTCCACATTCAGCACCGGCAGGTGATGGTCATTCACCTGAATTCTCTCCTGTTTGACTGTGCCTTAAGGCGAAGCTATCATATCCTAAACACACACTCAACTAGAAGATGTCCCTCAAAGTGTATTGAACAGGTTTTGTAGCCAGTCTAGAAGTTACATAAAGTGCATATTTCACTAATACATCTGTAGGCTAGCCTTAATTGAGTATTTCTGTCTTTCTTGTTTTCAGGAATCGACAAACACAGACATAACCTGTGTGCGATAAACAGTAAACAATCTAAATGATCAGTGAAATGGCGTCAATAGCATTGGGGCTGGGATGCATGTTTGGTCAGGTTTTTCTTCATTCTGACATCGTCTCTTTCACAGTGTTTGTTTTCCTTTGTTGGTGTTAACCCCTATATGTTTACTGCTAGTAGAGGCAGTGTTTGAAGAGTTAACCTTAAAACAACTGCCGTACAGATATGATGTACTTTGAGGAGAAATGCTCTTTAGTTTGTGAACATGTACCTGTTGTTGCAGATGTGTGAGAGGAGGGGGATTTATTTTAAACTTGAGTCACAGCTGCCCCGTGGTGACAACCAGTCTATCCCTGATGGATCTAAGCTGTAGCAACATAACATATTCAAGACAGGAGACACAGCTGGAGGCACAGATGATTGAAACATGTTTAGATGCAGTGGTATGGACTGAATATTCTGTCACAACACAAATTGACTTACCTTATTTAACAGGTCGGTACTTCTTCTTTATTTCAAACTGTGTGTTGCTAGGTTTTCGGCTAAAGCTCGCTTGAGCAGGAATAGGACAGGTCAGCTGATATATTGTCTCAACACAATCAGCCACCACAAATTCTTAGAAGTTTCCTTTAGAATATAAGGGAAGTGTTTTCTCCAGGATGACTGATAGTTCAGGCAAACTAGAACTCCAGAAGAAACTCTAATGTATATCTTTCTGCTTTTCGACCCCAGTAGGCCCAGGCAGAGAGAGATGAGCTGGGCTGAGGAGGACTGGACCGTGGGGCTGTCTGGACGGGTCCTGCAAAAGGTGAAGGAGCTCCAGGTCCTTAAAGACCGACTGTCCAGAGAGAGCAAGCAGAAGCAGCTGCAGCTGGACAACATCCATATTAGCCTTGATAAACAGACTGTGAAGGTAAGAGCAGCCATGTTGATTCATTGATATCTCTCATATGATGATGTTCCCCACAAGCAGTGCATGACGCAAAAGCCTTTCTGGACCGTTTTTGTCTATTAACACATAAACTATTTGATGGATTACCATGAAACTGGAAGGAATGATGGGGCATGTGCCATGGAAGAAATCATCAAATTCTGGAGCTAGATCCTGCAGAAAACAAGCATCAGTGAAATATCGCCCAATTATGAGGGTCAGACTATCATGGCACTATTGCTATTATAGGTGCAACGACATGATCTGGGAACCTGAGCTGCCTTTGCGGAGGTTTGAGCTCTCTGAGTGCTGTCTAGTTGCTACTGAGAAAAACTGAGGAGTTAACATCAAGTCTGTGATGGATTTGTTTTGAACAGGAAGTTGAATTTATGAAGACCAGTGCATTTTGAGTTTGTTTTTTGGGCACAATGATACTTATGGATGATGGCATGTTTCTCATTTCAAAGTTGACTTTTAAAGAAATAGGCGTATGAAGCTTGGTAAAGTTAAAGCATTGTTGGTTGTGCCAATTTAAAAGTTATGTTTCATGGTACTGTTTGTTCCCTGAGAGCAACATTCCAGTCTCAATAGTTATCATTCAGCAACTGTATGAACATTTAGCTCTTATCTTTATGGTAACGCAGTTAAAAGAGGCAAATTGTAAATATTATGTTGTATAAATATTTGATGACACGTATAATTCTGCCATACATAGTCAATTTCTGACAGGATTTGTTATTTTCAGATTTTGTGATCCCAAAAAACCCCAAAAAACTCCTTTTTGCCTCCTCTCCATTGTCTAGTGTGAGGAGGTGCGTGGGGAGCTCCAGTCTGTGCAGAGAGAGCTCCAGAGGGTACGAGATGAGGCCAAGGCAGCTGTGACTAGCAGGGAACGTGTGACCCAGGAGCTTCAGACCAAGCAGGCCCAAGTATGCTCTTTGGAGGGCCAGCTAGATGCTGCTCACACCCTCAACAACAAACTCACCAAGGAAGTCAAAAGGTCAGCACCAGTGGGAAATGATCCTGTACCATCTACCTTCTCTGTTAATTGCTTCATGTGTCTTGTGTGTTGGTGATTCTCATTAAGGACCACAGAATTTTGTACCCAGACAGTAACCTAACCACTATTAAGATTATGCTTGGCAGTGAAATGCAATTAATTGTTCAAATGTGAATTCTTAAAGTTGAATAGATGATGAAAGAACTAATTTTTATTTTATCTGCAACATCAACAATCAGAAGAGTTAGATTAATTTTCTGCCACGTGGAAAGAGATGAATCGATTATGTCTGAGTTGATGATTGATGGTATGAAATAGAGATTAGTACATCCTTAATGTAAAGGGCTTGTTTGGCGCCGGTTAAACTGAAGCTACTAAGTCCAGAATGACATAACTAAACAACAAAAACTGGTCGATTATTTATTTGAAATCTTTTTTATTAGATTTTCTTTTTTTATATGGCATAAAGCTGTAATCAATCTCATAGGTACATAGGAGTTACTGGCTCCTATATTAAAAGACAAATCCTTCTCTTTTATATTGGATCACTCTTGCTTCTTCCTTGTCCTTCAAAGCTTTCTGGTCCACTCTGAACTCTCCGTCTGTTTCTCCTTTATCGCTCTCTTTCTGACAGGTTGGAGGCAGAGCTGGAGAAGCTCCAGAACAGCAGCCAGTCAGCAGACACCACTCTGTTTTCTACACCCTGCTGGAATACAGCCTCACCCTGGGAACACAACGGTAAAGTCCTGTAACTTTATGACTCCTAAATCCTCTCTGTTGGTTTCTTTCTCTGTCTTTTCATTAGCTCTTACCATTTAATGCACTGTATAGGTTAGAAATAATGGAGGAAAACCCAAAGGCCCCAAATGATCAGAGAAGTTGAATAAACTCCCTCAGCTCCGTCAACCCTTCATTCTCTGGGGACTATTGTATTTCTCTTCGTCTCTTGTCGGTGAACCTGTTGTGTTCTTCACTGCTGTTGTCTCTGTTCAGGTTTTGCCATTGATTTTAGGTGCAAAGCCAAAACTATGAGCTGTTTTCTTGCCCTGTAGGAAGCAGAAAGGAGGAGAGGGGACATAGAGATGAAGGACAGAGCCGAGTGCTTCACAGCCGAGTAAGTACCAGCATGTTTTTATGCTGAGCCATAAAAACAGCTGATATTTTGACTTGTCATAGCAGGAAAAACGGAGATGGACATGATAACAGGGACAATGGCTCACTTTCATATAGTGTCACAGATACAGCAACAGTGAATCAGCATATTCTAAAGCAACAGCATGTGGAATGCAGCAATCATTAATTCACCTGTGAGTTTCCTGCTATGGCACGTCAACATGCTGTGGAACCAGTCCGTTCTCTAGCTGTCATTCTGTTGTTCTTTCTTCATGTGTGTTCATCTTTATGGACAATATTTTGACTTGTTCCTACTGAAGACATGAATCTTTAAAATGACTCAAATGAATACTTAATACAAAATAAAAAAAAAGACTCAATAATTTCCCATGAACTACAGTACAGAGCTCATGGTCTGAACTTTTCTGACTTGATGATCTTGGTGTGGCAGAATTGTGCTTTTGGGTTTGACCTAAAATAACCTACACTGTCCATGTTCAGCCTACTGAAGGAGCATGTCACCCAGTAGAACGACACGGCTCATTGATTTATTTATTTTTTTGACAGCAATCAAGGTCTTTGTTTGGAGCGTCAGATTATTGTTGGATTTGACATTTTCATGGCATTTGTTTATAATAAGAAAAATATAGAATATCACCCAAATAATCCTTTTTTTCTTTTTTTTAAAAACCTTTTGGTGTACTGCTGAACTCCATCAAACTGTATGGCATTTGTTTACAGGTCAAAAAGAAAAGTTTGTAACAGCTGCATGCAGTTTACCTTTACTCTTCACACCGGATCTCTTTTTCTTACGCTCAGAAAGTGTTGTAATCATAATCACAAATATATGACATGGCTGTGTAGTCAGATTTTTACTCAGGAAGTATAATTAATATAACAATGAGTCATCAGCCAAATGCTTGATGAGTTAAAATGAAGAGTGTAAATTCTGTTAAACACCCTGTCATCCTCCTTTGTCTCTTCATCCAATCCTTCTCTCTTCTTTGCAGCAGCGGCTCCAGTTCTCAGATGTGGCCACACCCTCATTACCACGACAGCAACACAAGAACACACCCCACCGCCATCCATCCAACCAGTCTGACTCCTTCTCTACTCCCTTGGCTGCGTTTCCGTGGGAACGGGATGACTCGAGGCCAGCAGCTAGGAGACAATCCCCGTCCTCTCCCCAGATGCCCTGTGCTGATGATATACGTCACGTCCAGTCAGAGCAGAGGTTTTCTGAGAAGGAGAAGGACTACAGGACAGAGACAGACTGTGAGTCGGGATGTCACATGGTCACCTTGGTGATATGGCACGACCTTTGCCCATTTGCAGTTTAAAAATGTGCACATACACAGCTTAGCCTGGCAGCCTGTCTCCTAAATTAATAGAGCTGGTTAGGTAGCTGTATAAAGGGACCCAGCATTGACTGAAGTAAACAGTTCTGGGTTATTATTATATTAAGTCTCACTTGGTAAGACAGGCCCTTGATAATTTTGGATGTTTGTAGAGGGTCTTGCAGAAAGCTGTAATTCACTGTCGGTACCAAAAGGTCTTCAGATGCTGTTTACAAAGTCAACTTTGGTGACCAACCTAATGTCAACAGGGAGGCTGTTCCAGAGCCTGGGGGCCATGGCAGCAAAACCTCTGTCATAGCTGGAGCCTATCCTAGCTGACGAGAAGAAAAACGTATTCACATAATAAATCTGAATGTTCTAATTTCCTTATTTACATCAGGACTGATATAGTGACAGTCACTCTGCAAATTGTGTTTTGCTGCAGTATAATTTGTATCGTGTTCTTGGTCTGAGCAATAATGATGAAATGTTATCCATTTAGGTTTAAAGTTTAGCTCTTATTGGACTACCTCAGCATAAGGTAGTCCAATAAAGTACAACAAATTACAATGTGACCATCCTGAATCCAATGGACTCTGTATAACCTGAGCAACACTTGTTACGTAAGAGGTTGTGTTGAAATCACAGGTTCAACCAGAGACTCCTCTGCTGGCTCCCAGGACAAACTTCATGATGCAGAGTTGCTCTTAGTACATTTAGTAGTCTGGCATGACACTTCTCTCTCTCGCAGCGCCACTCTGTGTGTGTTTGTTCAGAGCAGGAAGGGGATAGATCATGTGAAACAATAAACGCTTCTGTTACCTGCTGGGACACAGTGGGCTGCAGTATTTACATAAGATGTGCTTTTTTGTCGGCTTTTTACTGCTGAGTTTTTTTTTTATCGTGCTCCTCTCTGCTGTAACATTGAGGTCACACATGTATGCATTGATTGATTAAAAAACTAAAACTCAACAGTAAGTTATTTTTAAATTAGAAGTACAACAAATTACAATCACAATTATAATACAATACTAATAAAATACAATAGATTGTTTTTTGTTCAGTCAAGTGAGGACGGTGACAAAAATGTGTAACTGTGTAGCTGCTCCTCACATATATATGTGAACAATGTTGTAAAATTAAAGCGACAGGACAGAGCAGCATACTGAATAAAATTGATTTCAACCCTCACATCCCTGACCGCCACAGGCCACAGCTGTGACTGTCAGCGAACCAGTCGGTATAGACTGACCCATTTAAATGAAGCTGACTGTATGTTGCTTCTGTGATTGACTGTCGGTGGTCAGTCGAAAGAAATGAAGGTTGTTGGGGTTTTTTTTTTTACAGATGATGTAGATGCTTATTTTGGGGAATAAACTAGCGGTAGTTAAAAATGTGTTTTCTCTATTTCCTTTCCCCTGTTGTTTCTTTGTTGCTCTCAAACCACTCAGCCACCATTTCCCATTTAAATGGAATGTTTGTGCAACACAGATTTAAAAATGGTGTCGGTGCAACATGTTTACCAAAGCTGTGTCTACTAATTTATAACAGGACTTCATATGTCTCAAATTTCCTGTTCCCTTTCTTAGTCCTTAGTCTACACTTAAAGTCTTCCTTTGATGGTTTCAGACTGTTTATTTATGTTTCTTTCAAGTGTTTTTTTTTTTAATCGTCTTAGTGGTCTGCTTAAAATTTGTTCAGATAAAAGGAGTTTATCTCTGACCTTGTTTTATACCAGGAGGAGCACATTAACCGTTATGTCTCTGTGTGTATGGTCCATCCTCCAGCATCTTCATCAGCATTATTGAGCCGTGTGTCTGCTCTGGAGGAGGAGTTGCGCATGAAGGCCGAGGCACTGAAGTCGATTCAGAACGAAATGATGCAAATCAAGAGGGATCTTGCCGCCAAGGAGCTCAGCGTTCAGAGATCCCAAAACGAGCTTAGCCTGGCAAACACTCGCGTGGCCAAGGAGAGTGAACGGGTAAAATTGCACACTCATGTTACTGATACAACTAATGGGACTTTGACTACTACTGAAATCAAATGTTTCATCATCAGTTGTTTGTAAAAAAAAAAAAAAAACAGCTGATATTTTATGAGGCCTGACCTTTAGAATTTACAATGTGCAATGCAGAGTAGAGGAGACTGGGAGAGGCAGCCATTTCTCCTTTTAATTATCTTGTAACTTGTAACAAGAGAAACTTTCCTAAGCTCTCACAGTGTTGACTCTTTCTTGTTGTTAGAATGGGAAATGCAGGACATTAAAAAGGACCGCAAGATTAAAAACAAGGAAAACAAAGTGAAGATAGTGTAACAAATACATTTAAACAAACCACATAGAAGCATGTCGATAAACCAGTTTTTGAGAAGTGTCCTAACACTTACAGACTTACAGACTTGTTTGTGCCATAGAAGATACAAACAGGCCCACAGATTTGACCATTTACATGTACACTTTACCGATTATAGTAGGGATGCTGTGTAAATATAATAAAAACAGAATTCAGTCATTTTCAAGCAAACTGTTTTCACTGTATTACAAAGGGAAACTGAAAGCCTAACTAGGAATATCTTTTTTTCAGCCATGTGTTTCTCAAAGAGGTGAATCTCCCCATCCTTGCTTATGAATGAATCCTTCAAGGATGCCCCTTTTATACCAGTCATGATGTTGAGTATTCCACTACTCTTCCAGTCTTTTGTTGCCCCCGTTCCAACAAGTTGGTAACTTTCTGTCATCAAATTAGAATAAGCATTTAAAAACACATTGCTTTGTTTTTATTATCTCTGCCAAGGAGGTAATGTTTCACCTGAGTCAGGAGAGGAAAGTACATTTTGGTTCCAGTTCCAGATTTTCTTTTCTCAAACATTTAGTGATAGGGTGTTTCCATAACTATGCAAAACTACTGAACTGATTTCCACTAAATTAGCATGTAGCATTGATTACAGCAGTAATTTGCCTCCTCATGAACTGGAACAACCTCCAGACTCGCTCGCTCACCAAACTCCTCAGGTTTTCAATGAGGTTTATGTCAGGGCTCATCGCTGGTCATTCCAGAACTCCTGAACCACCAGCAGCATGCCAATAGCAAGATCCCTAAGATACATGTTGCCCCAGCTATGGCATTCTTTCAGATGTCATTTTCTCTTCAATCTTCATGCCTTTTTATAGGTTAGTTTAACAAGGCAGTGGTCATATGGTATTAGCTGGATAAACCCATCATGTCTATTTCTCAAGAAATAGCATTTTCAGACTCAAGAGGACTCTCAAAAATGTGTTAAGCATATTTAGCTTATTTTGAGAATGATCACAAAAAATGCCCTATGTATTGATGTACAACGAATTTTAAAATAGAGAAAACATTTTGTCCAATAGGGCAAAACATAAGTGGTGTTTTTATTTTTATTTTAACTTGAATGTCACAAACGTTATTGAAGTTGATGAGGTAAAACATTAACATTAATTTACAGTTTAATTAATTATGTCAAAAAGGTATTAGCAAATGACTGTATTCAATTTTATTTTTGTTATAGACAGGGTCCTAACTCTTTGGAAATGGGTTTGTAACTGAATATGGGACCAATATCTGGGCTGTGCAGTAATTCCAATACGTTTAGCAGGGTACACAGTCTAAGCTCATGATGCCAGCAGAGATAGTGACCCCCAGAGTTGTTTTATTGTCATTATTAAAGAGAATACGCTTTGTGTGTCTGTTTGACAGGCATCAGATGCTGAACAACGGCTGAAGCAGCTACAAGAGGAGCTGAAGTGTCAGAGGCAAAATGCGGAGAGCAGTCGACTGCAACTCCAACAGCGCTCTAAGGAGCAGGAGAAACAACATCAGAGGGTGAGACAGGAAGGGCTGAAAGACTGAGGGAAACAAAAGAAGGCACCATGAGAAGCAACGAATTAAAGCAGGAGAAGAACTCAGACTTGTGTCTAACTTTTGTTCCATTCCATTCTTTGACAAAAAAATATGTACCACAGTACAGTTAAAGACAATGTCTCAAATTTTGCTGTGTGTTGCCTCAAGGATATGGCAGAGCTTCAGAAGGAGCGGCAGTGTCTGGAGAAGCAGCATCAGCTGGAGGTGAATAAGCTCAACCAAGAGCTCCAACAGGCTCGAACGCTTCACAATGCCCTGCAGGCACAGGCTGACAAGGTAAATACTCACACAAGGCCACAAAATCATACGCACCAACAAGGCTAACAAGGCTTTTGATTTGTATGTTCATACAAATACATTTGGCAAGACAATGTCTTCAAATTAGATCTGCATCAACCTAGAAACTGAGGCCCAAAATGGTGTTATGTTTGTATTTTAGTTCATATGTCTCCTGTTTTTTCTGCTATTTCCCTTTTTTTTCTTTCCTGCTTTATATGTCTATTCTTCCTCCTCCTCTCTCACTCTCTCTTTCTCCTTGGACTTGCATAATTTGTACCAAAGTTCAATAAACTTGTAACTCACTCCTTCTCCCACGCTTGCTTCTTGACCTTGTTTTTTCTCTCGCTCTCTGTTCCACTCTGCTTTCCGTGCTCTCCCCTCCCCACTGCTCTCCTCTACGCTTTCCTCCGCTCCTCTTGGTTTCTCCCCAGTGGAAAGGTTGAGCAGCGAAGGTAATAACTGTGTGACTACGTTTGACAAGGCAGAATGCATTGGTTTTGGAAGCATGAAAACAAATTCATAAATTGTGTGTTAGAAGTACTCTTAGATTGTAGTAAGAGGAGCGTGAAGGCATGGCTGCAGGATGAGAGTGAAACCAGATGGATGATTTGTATGAAGTTGTGTTGGGTCAGGTGGCCTGAATGGAGAGGAATGTGTTTACTCTTTTTATATGTATTTATTTTGCGTGAAGGAATGCTGTGGCATTTAGTTTTAATCAGCAGAGTAATAATACAAATTTTAATCACATGGTTCAACTCTAGATGCACCATAATATAAAATACACATTTCCGTGGCATGGATTCCCATGCTTTTAGATAAGTTCTTAACAATGAGCTTTCATTCTACTCACATTTCCCTTCAAAACTCACTGTAAGCCCTTTGTAAACCAAACAGATTTTTATCTTATTATTTCTGGCTGCAGAGAGTAAACGGTTTTGAGTTGAATCAGATTCATAATCACAGACATATAAATGCTTATAATGCTTGCTATTACAGCTGCTTGTGTGCAGGAGGAGCATTGGTAACACGACCTATGAAGAGCAGATCTATAATCTGTTATGGAGACATTAATAATGCTTCATGACTCTGCTCATAAAGACACGCTTTGCTTATGTTGCCCGATGCACCATATCAACAGTCGTAAAACATTGTCGGCGTGACTTATAATGAATTCTAAGTCTAAGTGTCATATGGATGCTTTTGACTGGTCATCATAATGTTGACTGATGGGTCTCATAATACATTAGAATTCCCTGTAAGCACCTCAACAATCAACCGTAGCAAGGACTCATAGTATGCAATAATAGTCCTTGTAGTGTCATAAGTTATCATTGTTTGTGTTAATGTGAAAAGTGAAGGACATATTGACGCATGTATAATAATGCATGTTTTCATCATAACATTTTATTGTTGGTGTGAAGTTAAGTGTTTCACACATTTAAAACAATATGTTGCATATTAAGAGATCATTAGCCAAGATTGCCAAAAAGTAAACTGTGTCTGCTTTGGAAATGGAACCTGAAGTATTAAACCCTGAGCTTATGCTTGTTATTGATCACTGATTGCTCTCCTGCTTTCCTCCACTGGTCCTGACTTCTGCGACTGAACAGCCATTAATTTCCTCTTTGTTGTTTTTAACTATTACTTTCATTTTTATTTTTTAATGTTCTTTCCCTCTAATATTGCCTGATTTAATTTTCCATCTTCTCAAGCTCCTACTGACTCGTAATATTCTCTTATCAGTTGTCTCTGCAGAAGCAGCAGTTGGACAAAGAATTGGACACCCTTAAAGAGAAACTGAAGTGGACAGAGGGACAACTGCAACAGAGCCAGAAGAAAGAGGCACAGACACAAGCCAAACTGACGGTAACACACACACACACAGACACACACAGACACACACTGGTAGCGATGGTCCTGACTATAGTGTCATATTATATTTGTCAATTATTTATCAGCTGAGTGATGGGAATATAATGAACCCTTTAAATCTTTAAATGTCTTGATGTGCCATATGTCAGTGTTAGCTTGTGATTTAAGTGAACTGTAAATAAATGCTCAGTAGATTTCGGCTTCTTCAATCAACCATCTGCATTTTTATGTTTTAATAAAGATGTAGCATTAGAGAGCATTTTACAGACTTGAAAAGATAAGTTGCTTGATATTAAGTTCTTATATTTCCTCCCCTATCCGTCCCTTTGGCAAAGAATGAACCTCCATGTCCTAAAAAAACAACTATAAAATACTCACTATGGATGGTTAGCCGCTAAAGTTGAAAAACTGCCGACTTTATGCATCAAAAGGTCTTTGCTAAATATACTTTGAAATTCAGCACTAAAGAGTAGTTTGTAGCAGTTTATTACATGCATAGGCCTACTAGCTTGCAACATTGGCACTCATGACACTTTAATCTGGGGCTTTTTAAAAAATTTTATTCTATTGTGACAACGTGATTGTATGTAGCTCTCAATACATAGCTCTTGCACATTTATTTCTTATATGGAAGTTGTGCTGCGCAAATACAAACATTCCAGGTGCTGGTATTGAAAATGAGATATACAGCAGATTTATGCACTTTTGTCATGTAGTTATTAGTAGGTTAGTATTAAACTAATCATGAAAAAGATATCTTATCATGGATTTACATCTAATAGGCATATTTCAGAGATGTTAATATGTAGGTTTTAATGTCAACAGACAAATATTTCATAATTCTGTCTCAGACCATTATTCTAGATTATAAACGTTCAGCTGAGAACTGATTGCTCCAACTTGTTTCATTTCGAGTACATCAATACCTAGAGCTATTGTACTGGATTCTATCCATCTCCTCATTTGTATTTGTGTTTTTTGACCTTGCATCAGGAAGCAGTACGTGAGGCAGATCGGGTGGCAGTGTGTCTGGAGCAGAGCAGGAAGAAAGAGAGTGCTTTGGAGGAGGAGGGGAGGAGACTGGCTGAGGAACGAGCCGACGCCTTTCGTCTTGTCAAAGAGCTGCAGGGTGAGGAGCAAGCTCTGGGGGCACAGGGGAGAGGACCAATGCTAATGTCTTTGAACTCGAGATATTGAAAGCAGTATTTTTTTTTCTCTTCCCCTCCTTTTCAGGGAGGTCAGAGGTCAAGGTGTTGGTAGAGATGCAGTGTGTAGCTTAATACTGCAGGGCAAATACTGTACTTGTCAAGACGGGCTTGAACAAGTGTCCTCTGGAGGACTACATATAATGAAGCCTCCCTGTCAATTAATTTATCATTTGTAAAGAAGAAAATGTGAATTATTTATGTTATGTGATTATTTAGTTGGTATTCAGTGTTATTTAAGTAGATTAGTCCTCGTGACTAAATGCTTGTCATTCTGAACAGTTCACACCATGTTAATTCCCCTTTTATCCCACTGCTGCCTCCTGCTGTTCAACATTACACCATCCACTTTCTCAAAAGTAGACAATTAAGGCCAAATGTAGAGCACATACCCCCACTAAAGACTGTCTGTCCCTAGTAATTGAATTAAAACTAGTGTAGTGTCTGCTCTAAACATGCCTGTTCAGAATGGGCTGTTTGCTTGGCCTGTGGTATTTGCTGGTTGTAGCTTCCTTGTGCTAATATTAGTAATGTTATATTTACTGCTTTCTACTAAGTCCTACTCATTGCATGTATGGTCTTAAACAATCATCTTACTCTGCCTTTTGTGTTGCTTTCTAAATCTCCAGAACAACAAGCTGCCCCAGCATCCTTCCCACATCCAGTTCCGTTTTGCCCTGTTGGACAGAGTTTCTCCCCTCAAACTTCTTACCCTCTCAATTCTCGACTGTCAAATCGCATCAAGTCCAGTGCTGCCACCCAGTCTGACCAGAAGAAGGAAGAGAATGTGGATAAGAGAAGGGTCGAGATTACTGCATCTTATCCCTCTGAAAGGGAGCCAGGAGAAGGCATAGACTCTGAACAAATCACTCTTATCTCCCCTGACTCTGAGGGTTTACAAAGAAGAGGACACAGGAGAAAAATTAATGAGGAGGAAAATGAGAGTAAAAATGAGGTGATAGAAAGTGACAGCTCAGGGACAAACAAACACTCCACATTTGACCATGCACTCTCTACTTCATCTCACTCTGCTGCTGATACACCGACCAACACCTCTATAGATGGCGATCGTGGTGATTTGATGCGTTCTGCTGAAAAGGCACCTTCTCTCAAGTCCGAGCAAGCCAAGACCTCTGAAGACCTCCGGAGGGAGAATGACACTCTGCGTTCAGAGCTACAGGACGTACGTGAAGAACTGCAGAAACGACTTGACGACCTGGAAGCCCAACGACGGGCCGAAGCAGAAGCCAGGACCCGCCTCAAACAGCTCAGCCGCAAACATGCCAGCCAGTCTGTGGAGAAGGAGGAGCAGGACAAGGAATGCAGGGCACAGCTGGAGAAGGAAAAGGCTGAGACAGAGAGGCTAAGGAAAGCAATGGCCGCTTTGGAGACAGAGATGAAGAGAGGAAGGGAGGCAAGAGAAAGGAATGAGAGAATGGAGCAGCAGGAGGAGAAAACCAAACTGCTAGAGGACCGGGAGAGTGAAATGATAGAGCTTAATATCCAGCTAAAGAAACAGCTAGCGGAGGTGAAAGCCCAGCTGACGTTAGAACGAGAAGAGAGGAAGAGAGAGGAGGAGGAGAGGAACCACATGACAAACACAGACATGGATTTAAAGAAGGAGCTGAGCATGAAACTGCAAGAACTTGAAGCTGAATTGGAAGTACTAAAGTGCAGCAGAAAAGACTCACTTGAAGAGGAAAAACTCTCAGTTGCCAGCAGCCCACTGACATACCTAACTCTCCATGACAATGAGCTGAACTCCAACGACAACAGCCTCCTTCCTTCACCAGAGCAGCACCTCCTCCTCTGTGAGTCCACTAACCAGCGCAACATACTTGAATCTCGGGCAACAGCAGATCTCGTCCAGGAAGGGGGGACAGTGATTGAACCTGAACACTCACCTCACGTGGCCTCTGATCATGAAGACACCAGACAAAACTATCTGGTTGGGTCTTCCCTGTCAGGAGTCCAGAAGGATGAGCCTGCCCCCCCAGACTTTGAAAAAGAGGTGAATCGCCTTCAAAAGGAGAATGTAAAGGAGTCAGAACGTGCTAACCAGTACCAGGTTAAACTGGAGGCCCTGCAGAGCCAGGTAAATAATAATGGATATACAGATTAGTACATTAAGTTTGTCCATCCTCAGTAAAACACATTTAATATGATAGGATACAAAGAAAACTATTTCATATACAGCATTGTAACACGTGGATCCGAAGGAGTCAGTTCACAAAAAGGTATTTATGGCCAAATATTAAATGTCACTAAACCATCTGAAAAACCTTTGAGAAAAATAAAGCATGAAACGGGGGGCAGGCCAAATGACACGTTTTTTAACTGATGGAATAAAAGACCTCGTACTTGTTATTACCATCTCTAAAGAAACAAACCTCCATCCTGATGGAAGCAAGTTAAACTTTGTCAACATAAACATGAGTGTTCTTTAGTTTGTCTATTTAAAATGTGCGATGGTCTGTATACACGCACAGTAAAGTTCTCTACTCATTCTTTAGTCCTCTGTCCTTAATTCTTTCTTTTCTTTTCAGGTGACACTTCAGGCCAAGCAGTTAACCCTAGCCTTTGAAAAGCAGAGTCGGCACATCTCTGGCCTTCTAGTTGAGCTGCAAGAGAAAGAGAGAGCCCTCCTCAGTCAGGGAGAGGAACTGCAGCATTACAAGCAAGAGCTGAGTGCATTGAAGGACCAGAAAGAGAAGGATGAGAAGAAAAGAAGAGAAGAGATGATGCTTAAAGAGGTAGAGGATGGAGAAGAGAAAGAAAAGCCACAAAAAGAGGGGTCGACGGAGATATCAGGCCTTCAGCTAAACCAGGAAAAGGAGTGTGCTCTCGTGTTCCTCAACACAAACTCACCAGCAGACAGTGACTCTACTGCACAGAGAGATGCAAGACCAGAGATTGTGACATCTGATTCCGAAAAATCAACACATATTTGTGACAATGAAGCACTTTGTTCAGGCGAACAGCATCTAGACTCTGTAGACTCAGGCAAGACTCAGAGTCACCATGACACAGAGGAGAGTCAAGACAGAGGAACAGCAAATGTTGTAGCGGAACTGCTGGACCTCCGACAGGAGAACCAGCTGCTGAAACAAAGAATACTGACCTTGACCATCTCCAACACCAGTGCCCCAGTGTTACACGCTGAAAATGAACAGGCAGGAGACGCAGCCAAGCAAAGTGAAAACACAAGAAATGTTAATCTGCCCTGCTTGGCAGAACCAAAGTCACCTAGCGTGCCTTATGCAATGAGCACAGAGGCTCAACAGTCACCGCCGCAGAATGAGAAGAAGAGTGAAGGAGGAGATTTAGCAAAGGAAGACAGGAGCACTGAGGAGGAGCTGGAAGCAGCGTGTCAGCTTCAGGTCAATCTCCTACAACAGCAGGTAGTTATTGTGTACCTCCTCTTTATATCACAGCAATGATGTGACCTGTCTTAATAAAGAAAGTTCATCTAGACAGGAATATTAAATGTGTAGAGGAATGTAGATGTTTGTAGTCTTCTGGGAAACTGGACTCACATCCCTCCTTTGAATTTAATAAATATACAGTACAATAGTGAGGAATTGCAGTTCCACCAAATGTTTTATCTTGTAAAAGTATTCACATTTATTTGAATTAAAGTGCAAAGACGGCCCTGTGTGGTTGAGTGACTGTACTTCCCCTTCTCTCCAGGTGATGGAGCTAAATACGAGGATTCAGGCTCTCTCTGAGGAGACCAAGCAGCAGGCTATGGAGCTTGCTGTGTGGAGACTTGCCTCCCAACCAGCTCCAACATTTGACCCTCCCAACACAGACGAGCAGTCTGAGAGTCAGGATCCGTTCTCTGCTGTCACACAGTCCCACAGTCAGGGTGTTCAGAGGGGCTCCTGTAATGTGACAGTCATCAGAGAAGACGAGCTACTCCTCTCCTGCTCCTCCAACAAACTGCAGGGTCACATGTTGTTCTCCAGGTAACACACTCACACCAAGAAGCCACAAATGAATGGACATTTACATTTGAAGCTTTGTAAGGGGATGATGTAGTTTAATGTATTGGTGTGTACTGGTGTGGACTTTTTTTTTTTTAGTGGGTTTTGAATTAATCTTTTTTTTTTTTGTTTCACTACAAGACTGCAGCACAGCAACCTTCCTGAATCCAAGAGTCTCCATCCTTCTAAAAAGACTGCAGCGCTTCAGAAGAACAATCAGACGGTGATTTGATTTTTTAAAAATGTCTCTGCGCTAATGATCGCCGTGGCCAGAGACATTATATTTTCAGGTTGTCCATCATTTGTCCGTCAGTCTGCGCATCTCACACAATATCCTGAGGGGATTTCTTCTAATCTGGTACATAGAAATAGAGTGAGATAGCATAGAGAAAATAGAGAAAGAAAAAGAGTGAAGTGATTTTAATAAAAGAGTGAAGTGACATTTTATTTCTAAGAGGTGATATCTGTGACATCTTACTGCAACACCACCTCAAGCCATTATTCAGTGCTACATGTCGGAGCAGAAAGGTAGATCGTGACCATGTTTCAGATTTGTTCAGATACTGAATTGGTGACACTAATCTTGGGTTCCCAACTTGAAACTTCTGTGCTGCCAGTCTGAAGTATTCACATGTTAGAATTTGAAGCATTGAAGGCCACCTCAAGCCTGCAGGCCTTGTTAGTAATAAGTTTCAGCTTACTGTCGTTGCACCATGTAATGAAGCTCAGTCTCAGTCACTACATATATGAATCTGGACAGACATGGATGTAAACGAAAACTTGACTGCTGCACAGAGGTATACAAATGTATATGTGTTCTATCTGTATTATGTCAAGGTTTTGTGGAATATTTGATTTGAAATCCCATAGAAGGAGTAACGTCTGAATTAATTAATGCTTCATTTCAAAGGTCTGTAATTTGCCAACTATTTTCTTATGACTGAAATTTTGGGTTGTTCTGATAAAGCTATTCTTATGAAAATATTAGAAATAACATTTATTACAGGCATGTTAAATAAAGTGTCCCTTTTGTATTCAAAGTAAAACTCAGCTCTTTACAAAGTAAAGCACTTAAGTTCACGATGTTTGGCGATATCGTTTTTCATATGAAAGATGACTGTGTTACGTTTTTCTCTCGACTCAGGACTCTGAAAAAGAAAACCAGGAGATTAACCTCTCACATCCGTCAAAGAGCTGTCAATCACAACATAAAGAGAAGAGAGACACTGAAGTTATCCAGATGTCACCCGAGAAAATGTGTCAACAACATGTTGGCAAAGATTCCCATACAATTTCAGGAACCAAGCAGACCAAAGCATCCAAGCGTCATGTGGGGACTCCTGAGGCCAAATCACATGTTTCCAGACCAACCACTGAAATAAACACAACCAAGGATTCCTCAGACAGAGATACCAGGACAGAAATGAAAGCTGTCAGCAGTCAAACAGAGGAAAGTTTGTATTCTAGGAGTGGTCCAAAAGAATCCGTCCAACTCCACTCTTCATCCACACAGACTGAGGAGGTGGAAGAAGAGAAGAAGCCAGTGGAATCTCCTCCGGCCTCTTCTCTTCTTTCACCTGAGGAGGCACAGTTGGGAGACGCGATGCTGTTATCAAGTGCCTTCCCCATCCCAGCTGACCCTGCCAGTCTGGCTGAAAGAATCCGCCGTAACAGGACGCAGCTGTCAGCCGCCTTTGACGACACAGAGTATGAACCCTATGGACTGCCAGAGGTCGTCATGAAAGGTAATTTCATTAGTTGTACGTTTGCGGGGTGAACACCAAGAAAACTGACCAAAACATAAGACTTGAGAATTCTTTTGGTTTGTGTGTAAAATTGAATAAATGCACAGTTAGTACCAGATTTATGTGTTGCTCTATTCTGCTCACATTTTTAGTGAAAAGAAGCATCAAACCCACAGACTAGACCCTCTATTGACTAAATATAAGCTTGATATGTCTCTTGTTGTTTTCCTAAATTTTCTCAAACACTATTGGAGTTTTTGGTTTTTGTTTTCTCTCTGCATGTCCTCTCATTATGTGCTGTTAATCATGTGCTTTCACATTCCTGTCATCTGTTGTCCCCTATTTCTTTTTACTTATTCCTCTTGTCTCCCTCTCTTCCTGTCCTGCAGGTTTTGCAGACATCCCCACTGGTCCCTCGTGTCCTTACATTGTGAGAAGAGGTTTGTTAGGGACAGCTGTCGTACCTGTCCCTCCGAAAAACCAGGAACAGGAGGAGACAGATTAAAAGACCGCTACAGGTAACCTCCAGAGGCTGTCCCTAAAGACTGAAAGACCTACTTTAGATTTTAAGACCCAGGAAACTGCCAAATTCAAAATGCGTGTTGTGTAATAATAGGTCGTCCTAATTTAAATACATTTTGAAGGCTTTAAATGGTTTAATATGACAATATAATAGGGATGTTTCCAAATCATTACACTCTTACAATGTTTAACATTTTACAGATTGTAATATTGTATCTAGTTTATATAAATCAAGTGATGGTGCTTTGCCTCCAGTGGAGTGAGATGGCTTACTTTCAGAGTAAGGCTGTCAATTTTCAATATTAAAAACAACAAAATCAGCACCGTGTCAGTTTGCCTCTCTGTAGGGTCTTACTTTCTCATGAAGTGTGTGGCGCACAGCCTCATGCTCATTTGTTCCTAAAACAGCTCACAAAGATGTAAGGATTTGCTGCATTTCTTAAAAAAACTAAACTTCTTTGGTTTTTGGACTGTAAATCAAGTAAGACAAAATATTTGAAGACATCACCTTGGGGTGTTTGAACCTTTGAGGTTTCATAGACTAAGTAGTCGACATTTAATTAAACATATAATTTGTACATTAATCAGTTATCATTAGTTGCACCCCTAGTGCTCATGTTCATCTTAATCAAGTCACATGTCATCAAGTTGGATCAATTCATATTGGGTTTTGATCTTTTGGTCTTTTGATAGGGTTTGGGTTTATTGTATTAAATAATCATTGTTTTCTTTTTATTTAAAAGTCAAGATTTTGCTTCAACTCAAGGTTAATTGCGTCTTCCTTTTGCTTGTGTTTTCACACTTGTTTTCTACAGATGTGATGGAAAGAACCCATCACTGTGGTTTGAGAATGGACATCAGTGATGGACAACAGCATCTAAACGTGGACACTCCAGTCACCAGCAACTTGGAAGTATTTCAAATGAACACAGGACCACTTCAAATGCAGTACAATCACTCATGGACATCTTTATCATATGTGCACATAACCGGGCCAGAATGAACACCTCCACTGTGGATATAAAAAGTCTTAATGATCACCAGCTCATCCTCTGATTGCTATGTGTAGAGTGTCCATCATGATCATCTCTCTTATATTTATAGGTGAAAAGGTAGTGATTTACTTTAAGTTAGCAGCCACTTGTCCAAAGGGACGTTTTAGTTTTTGGTATCTCAGAATTAACGTATGCTTTGAGTGAAACAGTGCCTCGCTGATGCTTATCAAGTGCTTATAAAGATAACTGACTTGTTTTCCAAAAAGGTGAAGCCTAGAGAGGCCTGTTGTGAAAATGTGACATGTACTTTCTTCTTTTTAATTCTTAAGTTGTCTTATTTATAGACACTTGAATGTGTTTTAGTAGAGGCCAGGTGTTTACAAAAACTGTGAGCGAGTGTATGAGACGTTAGCTGTGAACATGAACATGTGTGTCCTCATCTTGATGTCAATGTTTGTATATATGTGTGTGTGAGTGTGTGTGTGTGTGGGAGAGAGAGAGGGGGGCGAGCATGTCTATGACTCAGTCTAACCTGACTTTGGTTTCCCCTCCATGTATGGTGATACACACTGTGCTCCTTTCTCCTTCTGCTGCTTTGCTTCTCTGTCTTAACACTTACAGAGCTGACCACTGAGTGCTTGTGATGAATTCACCAAAAACATTTGAAGCTTTACTTTATTAGCAGAGCATATAGATAGATTCAGTTGGACTCTTTATTTATTAGATGTAATTATTTTAATGGGGTTTTTGCACATTTGTTACTGTGTTGCAGACAACAGTCGTCCACATGTATGTACACTGTAGATTTTGTAGATACAGTTGGAGTTGATGTACCAGTTGTAATATCCCCTGTAATAGAGGATGTCACCACTTTGCTCGTTTACGATGTTTGAGTAGTTAGAGGATATGTTCACAGGTTTTTAAGTCTATCCTAAACACATGCGCAACACAACACACTACATGCACACTTATCTGGTCTCTTGATGATGTAGTAACTATACATGCCAGGCCATTTAGAAGAAGGCTGGTTCCGATCACTTCCTTCAGAGGGTGTTGAATTGAAGTGAATAGTACAACACAGCTAATAAGCTACAGTAGCTTCATTCATTATAGGCTCTCCAGCCCCTCAGAGGTCAGCACTCTCAGCACAACTTCCTATTATACAGCAATTTGATTTAGTGGGTGAAAGCTGAATTCTACTCTAAAAATTATCATGCATGAATGAATCCACTAATGTGGCGATGCTGTTGGAATTAATAATGACAAGCAGGAAATTTAGCCATTTTTCTCAGTATAAATAAAATATGTGTCCTCCACAGTTACATTATTAATAGACTGTCCTCATGATTATAGTTTGTTTCCATCAGACAGTATTTAGTTCTTTTGAGGAATAGTGAAAATAAGTGTAAATTTCATACTAAAAAGATTCACTTTCCAGGCTTCCTGCAGCCGAAGCCTCATATTGGCTTTAAAAATAGGACAGTGGGATTTGTCCCCCATTAATTACAATGAAACCACTTAAAGGAGTGTTTTTGTGATCTGTATGGATAAGGGCAACAGTTAAAGAAACAGACCACTGATTCTTTCATTATTCATGTTAGCATGTGAAGGTATCCTTTGAAATCTTGCTGAACTCACTTTCATTGACTTTTGAGATTATTTCAGATAAAGGTTTTTGACATATTTGTGTTAAAAGTGTGGGATTATTTTTTATTTAATGTTTGCATTTTATTTAGAGGTAGTCGCGCTCTCTCTCCGCCTTGGTTTTTTTGATTTAGTCAGAACAGTGTGGACTATTACTGCCTGACTCAATGCCATTGCCATTCATTTGCCATGTTGACACACACACACACACACACACAAACCCACTTCTCCCTTTCAGCTGCCTTCATATCTCTGGGATCTGTAGTCTTCTGGCAGTAAGGTGGGATTGGTGGGTTCATGGTGCATTTGTTGCCTTCTTATGGACAATTTGATGTGCGTGTATCTGCCTTGTGTTTGTGGCTAGAATAAAAACCTTCTCTTAATTTAACTGTTGTCTCTCTTGTTGATTCATTTATGTTGGGGGTGCCTTTAAGGAATCTGAAGGTTTTATACTTTCTGTGATTCATATAATGATGTTCAGTCAGTTTGAGCCACTGTTAGCTGTGTGCAAGGAGTTTTATTACTCTTGGACCACAATGTAGTCTAAATGAGAACCACTGTCGTAATGAAGAGTGTTTAAGTGGAATATCTTGGTTTAATCTCATAAGTATTTCCGTAATTAGCAAAGTCCTCTCCCTTTGCATGTCGGTCATAAACACATCATTGAGAAGGTAGTCAAAGACTTAAAGGAGCAGACTTGGAAACAGAGAAAATTAAATAGTGAAAGAAAGGCTCTCCAACTTTAGAGTCTGTTTTATTTCATGATGCAACTCCTCCTTAAGGACAAGAAAAATTGTGCGAACCATAACTCTGACTTTGAAGAAACAAGTGTCTCTTTTTACTTCCCAAAAAGACAGGTTGGAAAAGCTAGGATTTAGAGGGCTTAGCCACTCCCTCAGGAAACTCTGCTCTTCCTCTACAGAGATGGCTCTTGATCATACTCACAGTGCTGTAATGTTTCTTCTCCCCCTATCTGCTCTCTTCTGTCAGAGTGATGTAGGGTCACCAGAATGGGGAAACACCTTCCAAGGAGAAAACACACACAGAAGTCTGCGCTAAAGGCTGAATCGTGAGAGAACGGCACATGCTGCATGAGAAAATCTTAGATCGCAACGTTTCTCCAAACTAAAGGTAAGACATGAAAATGTAGTTTCTCTCAAGGGAGTTATCAGGAGTTATAACCAATATTTTTGAGAAAAGACTGATGCAGTAGTTTGTTTAGTGTTATATAAGCAGAAAAGTGTATTTTTGTTATGTGTTCTACTTAGGTTTAGATTAAGTTTGCATGTGTGGCTCTCTGGCCTTTTCTCCAAACTTCTCTCTTTCTTTTTAATTAAAGGTTACCAAGTAGGCTATACTAGCTGACTAGGTCTAAAAAAAAATGATTAGCCCCCCCACTCTGATACTCCTGCCAATATAAATTCACTTCTCATCCAGCAATTTAGGTCTGAAAATGAGAAAACAACTTTGCTTGAAACAAATTTTAAGATGCATCTTTGTTCCTTTAAGTGCATGTGCAGCATTTGATAAGCTTTTCATTTTTGGGTTTTCGTAGCTTCAGAGCAAACTAACAGTCAATTTGTCTTTTTCAGTGTCAGCTCTGTAGCTTAAAACAGTCCTATCGTTTTTGGGCATAATTCCTTCCCAGAGCATGAAACCAGATTAAGAGTGGTAACATGTGATCTCCCTCTGATGTCAGTGTTGACTACCTATGAAAGAGATTCGATTTAAAAGGAACTATTCGCTCCCTGCATTGTAAATTCTTCATTAGATAAGACCTTCTCATCCACAGATGGTCTTATTCATCACATGAGGTTTGAGAGTGAGACAAAATATTTGTTTCTCTGTCAGATTCACAAACAGGTCTCTTTTTGTTAGCTGGCTTACAGTCTAAAAACAATACAATCTCTCACTATTTACTAGTTTCTTGGATTCTCACAGATCCCACTGCTGTATGTATAGATTTATTAATATTACATTAGCAAAATTATCCTTTTTTTCTTTTAACCTTAGTTAAACCCATTATGTATTAAAGTAATGAAACCCCTTAGTCACAAACTGAGCAAATACATTTGATGAACATGACAATATGCAACCCTGATTCCAGTGAAGTAGGGGCATTGTGTAAAACATACATAAAACAAGATGTGATTATTTGCTAATCCTTTTTGACATTTACTCAATTGACAATATAATACAATAAGTCATGACATAAAAGACTGGCAAAGTTGTGCAATGCTCAAAAAGCACTTGTTTGAAGCATTTCACAGATCAATTGGTAAAGGCATAATATTGTGATTGGATATGAAAGATGCATCCATGAAAGGCTCAGTTGTTCACAACTGTTTGAAACACTTGCTTTTATAAAGGATTTCACTAAACGGACTCAGGAATTGGACAAATAAGTACTTAGTTTTATATATCACATGAGCTACATCATGCATAACCAAGTGTATATCCTTGTTTTGATAGTCATTTGCAAATGTACAGCATGGTATCCTAGTACATAGTGACAACTTCTATTTTTTTAGAATTCATGTACAGAGTGCCACATCTTTATTGGAACTGGGAGTTGTTTGTGTACAGAAGGATTCATGTTTCCATATCACGCATCACACTTGTGTATGTTACATATTGAAACACAATTGGCTCCAAAGTAGTTGTGATGCCACATCATACTGATACATACACATGTTAAACTGACATTTCAACTCAAACATCCGTGTGAAATAAAAACAACCAAAACACATTTATTAAAGTATGTTTGAGTTGTTAAAGATCTCTCAGGTCTTCAGGATCCCAAACTTGACAGTTTAAGTAGGGATTAATCACATGGAGACAAATGTTTGCAGCTGTTTTGGATACAGCTGTAGTCCATCCTCGTTTGATCGGTTTTGTCTTCTTCACCTGCCTTAAAAGTTAACCCAAGAATAGCTACATCTTCTCCGAGTCTTTTCAAACAGCTCCTATCATGATTGATTTCCCCACCTGCTCCTCTGTTTAACTTAAGTTTGGATCTCTGCCCATGAACACCAGTTCTGCTCTTTTCTAAGCCCCCTCACTCAGGATCATAGAAAAATATAAAATATGCCAGTGCAGGTTTAGACAGTGATAACTAATATCTGTCAGTGTGGAAGCCAAGGGGCAGAGAGCAAGGCTGTCCACACAAACCAAAGCCAACAGTCCATTAGCGCAGAATGCTAACAGTTGGCCAGACTCTGGGAAATCTCAGAACATTGTCAGGGTCCGTGCTGACCCTGAGCGAGAAGCTCCAAAATGCTAGTCCTGTGTGTGTGTCTGTCTTAAAGGTAAACGCAGTTCAAAGAAAACGTTAGAAGCCGAGTGAAGATAAGCGATAAACATGTTTTTCGATTAATGTCATGTTTGGAGTTTTGGCAGAGTCTTATCCTTTGTGAGACCACTGGCAGGGCAGCCTGGTGTTTGTCTGTCCCTCCCTGGTTATTATGATAAAGTCTCTACAATGTGAACTCTTATTTAATGCCACTCATACAACACTGCTAAAACAAAGTGAGAAACAGGGAAATGCAGCAGATTAGAGCCAATCCATTCTTTTATGCTCTAATCTACGTTTACACTTTACACATACATGTTTGCCTGTATTTTTGTCATGCTTAACAGGAGAAGAGGAAAGAGGTTGACAGTCCTCCACTCCTGAACACTGAGGAGATTGGACAACCAGAGAGAACGCAGAGCAGGAATAGAGGAAAGATTTCTCCATCACTTGATTTATGGAGCTGTAACATGGGATGAGCTCTCGACGTCAGTGACTGAAGGTACTATCTCTGTCAGTCTCTCAGCTGTAGTTATCCACCAGGCAAGTTGTCATCAAAATAACCACATAAAGCATTTGGTAGTGAAGAATAATTCCTTTCAGAATTTACTCCATTTGGCTGTACTGCACATCTTAACACAGTGGGCTTTATTGACAATCATGACTATGAAAGAGGCTTGTCTCCTCTGAAATGGGCGAACATTGTTTGTTTTTTATATGGTTTGTTTTTGGAAAAATTCCCAACACACTCACTACCAATTAAACAAGCGTTACATACTACTTCAGTATTACATGAATAGACAAAGATGGATCGGGAGATGGACAGAAGTGAGGCCTTCATAGGCCTCTGCATATCACTTCCTGTTTGTGCCTGTGACTAGTAGCTTCAGGCTTGATTAGCCGCTACTTGCGTAACCAAAAAGAAATGTAGGACAGGGTGTCTTTGGTGCTTACACAACACAAAGGGATTAAATGTCAGGGTGTCTTGGCCGCTGCTGCTTTAATTTTAAGCAATCTCTCTATACATACCGAGTTACCCTTCCGTACATCCGTACTTAACGGGGTCTGGTCTATCCACATCTCCTCAAAAAGCAATCGGCAGAATCCAATGAAATCTCACACATGCTTTGTAGGGGCCCTAGAGATCTGGATCTTATAATTGGTTTCTTCAATTTGCTTATTTTTACATTTTAGCTACAGTTGATTTTAGACACTTTTCATGTCAGTTTGTTCACATTCACCTATGATAAGATGTATAGTCAACCCACATCAGCTCAAATTGATTTGAGATATGCAATAACTGCTGCTCTCCTTGCTATGGGTGGAAACCTTTAATACACACACACACACACACACACACTATAACACTGCTAGCAGTAAGCTACCATGTAAGGTGCTGCTTTAACCATCGGGAGTAATTTGTAGTTCAGTGTCTTGCCCAAGCACACTTTGACTTTTGGACAGGAGAACCCAGGGATCAAACAGCTAACCTTGAGATAAGTGGACAACCTACTTTACTAGCTGAGACATAACCACGCCATGTGATTTAGTGTGGTTTTCTTCTCATCTACCCTTATCATCTAATTTAACTCTTCATCGTCATCGTAGCATCAGGCAGAACTACTGTTTCTTAAAACGGCTGTCTCCTGAAGATCCCTAATTTTCCTCACTTTCGGAGGAATCGGTACATAACGCTGTTTATGCTACTTGACTACAAAGACTAAACAAAGAAATTCTTGTATAACCACATGCCCCATATCTTAATGCCTTGGCTTGATAAAACCCACAATCCTCCTTTCATGAAAATTCTTTTTGTAAACAATTTTGGGCTAAGATTATTGTAACTATGAAAGTCTCACTTGATCTAGTGAACTCAGACTACTGAAGCCTCATGCCACTAATTTATTATATTGGAGACATATCAGGAAAGGTTCTCCTTACGGCTAGACGTGTGAGTACAATGACTAAGGCTTTCAGTGTAAGTATAGGCCTCCGTGTGCTGTTTTTTTTGTTTTCATTTTTTGTTTGTCTGTTTGTCTTCCACATAATTCAAAAAGGTTGTTAATTGTTAACTTTGGCCAAGGGCGAGTTGATTAAATTTTGAGGAGGATCCAGGTACGGATGTGGATTCTGGATCACTTTTTCACTGAGACTTTTTTTGTAATATTTTCACAATTTCATGAAAAATAGTAGGACAGTGAAAAAAAAATACCCAAGCATGGACAGGTCATGATGGTTGTCTCTTAGTTGGTATTACTTCACTTGAAATGATGCAGACCCAAGTAAGGTGACATCATCATGGTGAGATCACCATAGTGTGTGCTATGTTCTGGGTGCAAAGATACAACAATTGATGATTTCTTCACAGTGATACAAAATGGAACGTCCGTATTGTACCCATTCCTTCTTTCAGAGGCCAAAATGCTGACGGAAATTGCTGATACACCTCTGATAAACAATTTTTTAAAGGATTTTGTGTTGATATAGCCAGGAAATTATTTCCTGATTGTTCAGGTTTTAGTGATAATTGCATTGGCGAAGCTATGCGCTCTCTGAGGACTGTCTAGTTCATTATGTATACAGCTTTTTAGTATAATCATTTAATATCCTTATTTAATGCAAAATCTTTAACTGCACTGTACAGTCATTACAAATATCAAATTATACATCAGATTGTAGTGGGATATAAGAATTGCATGAATAAATAAAATACTAAGTGTACTTATGTTCCACTATGCCAGCTCTTAACGTCTCACTTTTCCTGTCAGGGATCGTCTCTTTGGTTTGACACACTGATGTATAAATAAAGGTTGTTAATGTCTGTCAACCTTCCAAGAACACTTGTGTGGCTTCGTTACACATTTCCGTGCTCACACATAGAGTGCCTCTCTAAAGTAACTTCCTGTTTATGGCCAGCTGTGCCCTGTATCCTGACTGAGACCCTGACCAGATCCTGGCCTCTGGACTCTGACCCCTAACCCTGGAGGGTCGGCAGGGAGAAAATGCGGGGTACCACCCTCTTTGCCCTGTTGATGGGGGTCATGCTGTATTTGGTAATGGGAGCGCTTGTTTTCCGCACATTGGAGGCCCCCAATGACCATTCGGCGTACAAAGACCTGCTCGCTACCAAGCAAAGCTTCCTCCAAAATAAATCTTGTGTCACCGATGTGGACTTCCACAAGCTCATGAAGGTACCATTGGATACAGTAAGCAATTTCTCATTACATATACAGTACACAGACGGTGAATGTGAAGTGAAAACACACAAAATTACAGAATTTATTTGTTGTTGTTTGTTTCTGTGATACAACTTGCTGGTGATATTTTTAGATTCAGTGTGACTTTCACCTCCCAAAGATTTATCTCCAATGTGCATTATATCATATCTTTTTCAGTGTTTGCTCAGTATTGTGTCTTTGTCTGTGTGGGTCCCATCTGAGTGCTCTGGCTTCAGGATAAACAGTTAATGGATGGATAGGTCCTATTGTGTACAGATTTGCGTTGAACAAGTATTGTAATCCCTTCCCTGCAGGGAGTTGTGTCTGCAGTGGAGGCAGGGCTGGATGTAAACAGCCTTCCAGCCAACTTCACCAGCCGCTGGACCTTGGCCTCTGCCTTCTTCTTCTGTGGTACCATCATTACCACCATAGGTAGGTGGGCGCTGACCCTCAGGGTACACTTTGAAGATCCTACAACTATAAAATACTAAATGAGTCAACAAATTTTTCAGATAGAGTTCCTGTATTATTTTAATTTAATTTTGAAGATACTTGATCCTTTCATCAACCTGTCAGCCTCACAACCAAACTCAAACCCATGAAAACATTACACTTGTTTGACTGTTAAGTGCAGGAGGCTGACTCTTGAGTCGGTTATGCAAATCCATATGTAATGAACTGTAACTCATGTAAGTCCAGCAGATATCAGAACTGATTTGTTGGTTGATTGTAAACATAAATTTCTGAGACAGAAAATGTTTTAAAACCACAGAGGCATGGCTTATGTATATTGTCTAAAAAAAAAATAACCTCAAAAGGAGACTCTGTGGAACTAGCATTCACATTAACATACAAATAGGTGAAGGTGATTGTGTAATGTTTTTATTGAACAGGTTTTGGGAACCTGTCTCCTCGGACGTTGTACGGCCAGTTGTTCTGCGTGTGCTACGCCCTGGTGGGCATCCCCATGTTTGGCATACTGCTCGCTGGAGTGAGTGACCACATGGGCACGCAGCTGCGGAGAGCTGTGGCCAAGATTGAGACGCTCTTCCTGGTGAGAATGTTTCATCCTGCCCAGGAACCAGAGCTTCAGTTGGGTTTTCACCTGTCTGACTCAGCTGCACGTTATTGCAAGATATTTTCATGTTATAACAAGATATTTTCATCTTATTGTTACATACAAACGTATTACATTATAACAAGAAAGTTTTGTTTTATTAATATGTTTTTAAGTTGTTTTAACGTTTAACCTTACAACTCGATAATTATTCTCATTAAAACCTGATAAGTTTTATTGTTATAACATGAAACATTTCACTTTAAAATGACACAAGTTGGTCTCTGGCATCACTGGACTTCTCATGATATGTTGTTACTCTGGTCTCCATCTCTCAACCCAAGCAAGAACTTCATTAAATCATGTAACAGGTGGAGAGCTTTTTTTCAGAATTTTACTCAGATCTCAGTCTCAGGTTACTCGGTTTTATGCTTTGATGAAAAAAAAATTTTAAAAAATGAAAGAACAACATAGTCCCTAATAAGAGACAAGGGTTTAATATTGGTTATTTTTAATTCTGTGCCTGATTTTGTGGTAATGTCGCTCTCTCTCAGAAACGTAAGGTCAGGCCGACCACTGTGCGTGTGATCTCAGCAGTTCTCTCCATCCTGATTGGTTGTCTGATCTTCCTGGCTGTGCCGACAGTCGTGTTTCAGAAAGTGGAGGACTGGTCTTTTCTGGAGTCATTCTACTTTGTGGTTATCACACTCACCACTGTTGGCTTCGGAGACTATGTAGCAGGTACTGATAACACACAGTATGCAACAAGTTGCACACAACATTAGTCTTATTTCAAAATGTACCCACAAGAAGCCCAACAAGGTGGTTCCCAGGGTAGAAAACAGGAAAATCTAAATTCTGCTAAACAAAAGTCTGTGAGTAGTCTTGTATCTTTCTCAATGAAGCTAATTTAATTTGATCTCTTTTGGCCTTTCAAAGACATTCAATTTAAGCCGTGTGATAACTGAAAATAGAGTGCTGTGAAAAAGTATTGAATTTCTTCTATTTTTGTGTGTGTCTCATGAGAAACTGTGTCGGAAAACAAAACCCACAGTTCAACTAACTACTATCATTACATCAACCAGAAGACTCTGAGGTCACTTCAGGATCTCATGAAGCACACAAAAATACTAGTTTGAGACTTAATGTAACAATTGTGCCAATGAAAATAATAAATGATGCCTCTCGCCTCTAATAGACAAGCTCAGTATTTATTCTACCACTGCTCCAGAATACCACCTGTAGTCTAACCAGTCGGTTCCATGGGATGGTCAGTTTGGGAGGTGGGTGATTTTATGGTTTGATTGAGAGGAGAGGATGGAGCTGGATAATAATTGTATTCTATAGAACAGGTGAACTCTGAATTGTGGACTTTTGATTCGTTGCCAGTGGTTAGTAAGCCAATCAATGATCACTCAGGACAGACTGGGCCTCTTCCACTGGTGAGTAAGGTTAGCGTGTGTTTTCTACATTCATTAATATCCCGAGAGCCGGATGGGAAGCTTTGGCTGGCCAGATGTGGTCTGTGGGCCGCTGGTTGATGATCAGTGGCTTTAGAGGTCTCAAGCAAAAAAAGGTTGTGAGCTACTGGTCTGGTGGATAGAGCAATTACTATTCCACCAGCTCACATATGTTTAATCCTAATGTTAAGCATCTCCTCACTTTAGGTTTCATTGAAAGACACAGTCTCTGAAATTACTCCAGGACTGTTAGGTGTCAAGACTCTGACCATTGACAAGGGCCAACAGAAATGGGAATCCTGGATCTCAGTGGTGATTACTGGAACATCACAACACATGAAAACCCTCTGAAGCCCATTTTTTCTGTGTCTAGGAGCTGGTCCTGATGGCATGTTGTACAAGCTTCTGGTGTTGTTGTGGATAGTGTTTGGTCTTGCCTACTTTGCCTCCATCCTCACCATGATAGGCAACTGGCTGAGGGTGCTGTCTAAGAAGACTCGCGCTGAGGTGAGGGATATATACTAGACAGTGAGAAATGTACACCAAGAGAGGAGGAGCTACACTCTCAAGGTCCATCTTTTCTTTTCCACTACTCATGTCTCTCTCTCGCTCTCAGATGGAAGAGTTGAGGGCTCATGCTACAGACTGGACCCAGAATATCCAGAACATGTCCATGGACTTTCGCATCCCCAATCCTCTGGAGTTCAACGACCCCTTCCTCCTGCAGCGCCGGCGCTGGAAACGTAGTGAGCGTCGCCGCATCCGTCGGGGAGCCCAGGTCACTCTGGGACACTGGGCTCGAGGAGGAACTGAGAACGGACACCTGCCGAACCGCTGGACCGGCATCTTCAGCTCCATGAGCCAGCTGGAGGTCCATTCATCTCATGAGAGGTCGATAGTGGCCAAGTCCAGGTCACAGGTCAGTCCTGCTGGAGGTGGAACGGGCACCAGATTGGGCCCTGGATTGAGGGTTGACCCTGTTGTGGGTCTGCAGGTGGAGAGCAGGCCATTTCCTCACCTACTGGCCCGCTCATTCTCCCTCCCTGTGGCCTGCTCCAACTCAGAGCTGGACTCACCAGGTGCCGGCTTGCCGCGAGGATCCCTCTCTGAATCTGAGTCTCTTTTTGACTCCAGATCAGACGCCTCCTCTGTCTCCTCAGTCTCCTCATCCTGCTTTGCGCTCCACAGGTTCCAGCCCTGTCATACACTCAACAGGATGGAGGAGGGAGGAGTCACAGATATGAACACAGCACATGAGAAAAATGAACTGGTGTCAGCAGAGAAATATGAATATATAGCAATGGGGAAATCAAAAGAGGGGGGCAAACCAGGGGCACCTGCTCCGGTTTTGCCCCCTCACTCCACCCGTTTCACCCCTTTTATTCCCTCCTCCTTCCATCCAATCCTCCTTCCCTCCGCAGCCCTCAACATTGCCTCCTCAGCCAGCTGCCAGCTGCTGGATTTCTTTGGAGAGAACTTGGCATACATTGATGAGTCTTCAGACACTCTGAGTGACCGTGTCCTGCCAGCAACAAGTGAGGAGAAAAGGAGACGACCACGAAAACCGAAGAGGAGCATGAGGAGGCAGTTGTCACACAAGTGGAGCCCCCTGCAGGTGAGGAGGTCCGACAATGAGATTCCACCGCCTTCAAATCCCCCCACGCCACCTCCAGACTATTCTCTTTCAGACTTGCCACCACCAGAGACCCATACAGATTCAGCTCCGACACTCTGACAGCCACCACACTCAAGATGTGAGTCAACATTAGTTCACACCAAAGCTGTGGGTTTACAGCAGATTTGACACACCTACCACTTGTATACCGAATGCATATCTCACCATCAATGCAGCTGATATTTCAGGATATATTTATTATTCATGCTTAGTCACACTATGTTCAAAAATTAGTGAAATTGATGAGGCACAACTTAAGATATATTTTCTTTGTACTGTTTTCAATTTGGTTGGTTATTCCTAGGACTAGATGATTCAATCCCTTGGTAGTTACACTATCCGCTATTGAATTCAATGTCAAAAAGGATTAAAACATTCTGCTTTATATACAGTGCGTCACATCTTTAAAAAAAAATTGCAATCACCAGATTATGTTGTTTTTAAAAAAAAATATTATGCAGCCCTACTTTCAATTGTTTGTAAATGCCTTCTGTTAAGCTCTTTGAATTGTGCTCTGCCACGTTTCAAAATGCTGTGTGGGCCGATAAGGGACGGAGCTGCTGCTTGCCAAAAGACAACAGCTGAGAGCCAGGGAGTAGAGCCACAATAAATACCCACACATAGTCACACTGTTCTGCTCTGATTTGGAACCATTTACTGGCAGGAGGAGAGCTTAGGGTTTATGTCGGACTTTAAACAGAGGAGTCATTGTTGCTTCTCAACCTGTCTGGAACAGCAAGCTTTGCAGGTGCAGTCCATGTTGCGGGAAAAAGCACTTTATTTCATGAACATACAAAGAGGAGAAGGGAAAAAAAGAAGAGTTAGACAAAGGAAATAACAGAAAGAACTGGAGTCTTTAGTTTAGTTTGTCTCTAAAGCTGGAGCTGTCATCCACCCACCGGAAGGTAGGAGGTTCGATCCCTGGTCGCTGCAATTCTTGATCAACCCCAACCTGACGGCTAATGTTGAGCATTAATGAAGCTTTAGTCTCTTTATAAACACCAGGGAGGACCAAGATGTATAAGACACGCACAGCACGTAGCTGTTTACTGCTACATTAATGTTGAAGAAATCATAGATAGAGCCTTTAAAGCAACACTAAGGTTATTTAGCAGTTTGTGGTCTTTACAGTATCAACTGTCCTGACACTACCTCTGTTGGCAGGATTTGTGACCGCTTTTCCTCTTGGCTGATAGTGTTTGTTTGTTTTTAATTATTTTTAAAGACTTAACCCCGTTGCCACATAGCTAAATAAACTGTGCATTTTTTTTAACTTGTGTACACACCTTTCAATAACCATACATACTGTTTGTCCTTGGTTGAACCCTGCTAGATGCCTCATAATGTCACTTTATGTCTCATAAATTATTGCCAGACCTCTCTTAATACACACACAAACACAAACACACACACACACACACTATTTGATGTTAGTATTAACAAGGCTGAGCATGAACAGCTGCCTCAGTCATCTTAATTTTTTTTATGGCACTGCCAAAAGGGGCATGTAGGGTGTACCCTTTTCAGGCTAGGGTAGGGTCAGGGTGAACTCTTTTCTGTCCATCTGTACTTCTGTAGTTCTTTCAGATTAAGTACCGCCTCTGATGCTGTCAATCATTGTATCCCTTTATGTCGCTCAGAGACTTGGATACTAATAAAGGGCTCAGGTCTTTGCCTTCTATTTTTATACCTACCAACAGCATTTTCTGTCGCCCTGGGTATCATTACTTCATTGTCGCCTCAGTTGAGTTGCGGTGTCCCTCATATCTCTGTTCTTAGGCCTCTTCTGTTTTCTATACACAGTTTATTGTCAGTCTGATGTCTTACTGTCTACCAGCTTTGTTGATGCTAGTCTTGGTGACCTATCAAAAATATTAAGCAGGTTTCTGGGAATCAAGCGGTGACATATGTTTCAATTATCACCTCAAAACGATCAACCTATTTTTTTAAGGTAGGGTTAGAGGTTAGGGCTATCCCTGTTTTGTCAATCTGTAGGAGCCTCCCAGATGTGCATCTCATAATTGCTTTCTGCAGTTAATTATTATTTTTAAGATTTTAATATTTTTTGCCATTTTTTAACTTAGTCCATTTTCATGTCAGTTTGCTTGCATTCACACATGATTGGTCATATGGTCTATCCACATCAGCTTAAATTAGATTTATTCAGTAGCGCTGGGCATGTCCTTGGAGACAAATTTTCTATTTTTTTTTTTTTTACTTTCCATGGGAAGTTTTTGGCCACTATTAATGCTGTATAGCAATATTTTTATAAGTGGGTCTATTCACTTATCCATAGGAACATGTCATGAAACACACTAATGCCCCAACAAAGCCAGTGAAGAAAGAGTGCAACATGAATATAATGAAAGTAAAAAAAAAAAAGAAAGTGTATTCCCAAATGTTTTTCGAGGAAGGAATGTATTTGATTGACCTCGAGCATTCACACTATTTGTTTTTGTGAGTAATATAGAATGTAAACAAAGATCTTGTTTAGTAGAAAACACCGCAGACCACCTCTAAATTGTGCAAAGACTGTAGTGCCTATGTATTGAAGTTGAATGAAATAAAATCAATGTCCCAACTTCACACTGTTTACTTATTCTAAGTTGCTTTTGTGGGTGTTCACACTGGACAGGTGACAAAATTCAGTACACTCAAAATTTTCAGTATTCATACTGTAAAGTGTTTATGTTTGAAGGGACTGTAAATGCACAGCTGTCATACATTACAATGGAAAATGGAAATTGACATTTTATCTGTAGCTGGAAATGAATTGAGGGGTGACAGACAGCTGAACAAAGATCTTAAGAAAAACAAACAAAAACATCTCTGGAAAAATATTTTGGTTTCTCTTTGTAATGTTTACTTTGATATAATTCAAAAGGTAAAGTATGTTAAAATACATTCTAACTGCAAAAACAAAAAAATAAAAGATAAGTATATTGTACATACTGCATAAAGTAGGGCCATAGCCTGTTGTTCGTAAAAGTTAAGTGTAATGACCTGGATCCTGAACTCTGAAAGTCCTGAATGAACTGTGACTGTAGCTCAGTAGGTAGAGCGGTCGCTCACGGAACGAAAGGAAAGGTCATTGGTTCAATCCCCAGCCCCTGCAAGTTGAAGTATCATTGAGCAAGATACTGAACCCCAATTTGCTCCCAGCCCACTGCTCCTCAGGGATGGGTCAAATGCAGAGAAAGAATTTCCCCCTGTGGGATGAATAAAGTATCTCCAAAAAAACAAAAGTTCTGAACGCTACAATTACATTTAATGATATGACTCTAATACTTAGATTTAACATGTAAAATGAACATTTATCACGCTTTACAATAAAACAATAGCCACAAAAAGTTTGTAAATCTCTTTAAATCTTGTAAATTAATGACCTTAAAAACCCCAAACAAAGGGCTTTTAAATGAAGCAGACTGGAGTGAATCCAAAAAGAAAGCATAGAAATGTCGCCCTCATCTGTTTTAAACAAGAACAGTCATGCCTCTGTGGGTTTGTCTCCATGGGGCCTCAAGTACAGCTGTTGTCTTAAAATATGACTGCTAAAAGAATATGGCTTCAATACTGCACAGGCCTCAGATTGGTATCTTCTTTTTATTCTTGTGTCTTGTTCTCACTTTTGCATTTACAATGGACTGTTGCCCCAGGAGCTGTCTTTAACTATAGGAAGAATTTAAATGTAGTTGTGGCCATTAATGTAATGCAAGTTCTACTTGATGCAGAACATAAGGTTCAATGGCTTTCGGACATTCTCTAGAACATTTTCCAGACGTTATCAAAGATTCTCTCAGTTTAGGTCAGTACTGGAAGGGTGAATGAGTGTCTAAATATACAGCGCCATATGTTGCTATTAGGAAACAAGCAGGATGTATGTGCATATGGGTATGTTTGGAGGCATTTAGGGTCTATGTGTATACGCCCTCTCTAGGTCAAAGGCACAGACATGGTATATGTAGAGAGGTGGTCAATATCCACTGCAGACTTTCCCTCTCCAAGGACAGTGGGACTCAGTGTGAGACAGACCAAGGCGCTCTACAGTGGGATAAGTACAGGTTGGATATAGCAAGAGGTAGTTAAATGGAAAAGACTAACAGATGCTGGGGCTAGTTTACTCAGGGGGAGGGAGCCTCACCACAGCTCACCAGCACACCGACAAACACATACACACATGGAGTGAGGCTGCATTCTCACTGTGGCTTAGAAAAAACAACTTTACTGCGATGGCTGGAGAACAGTTTGTATCTCTATTTTAACAGCAGAAGTAGAGTGGGTAAAAACCACTTCATTAAAGACAGGCCGATCTTCCGCTGCTAAATTCAAGTTCAGGAAATTAAAAGCCCAGTTCACTAACATTACTAAAAAACAAAAACAAAAAAAAACAACATATCTACCTGTGGAAACATCGAGCAACACCCAAATCTTGGTTTTCTTGGAGGTGGAGGTGAACTGAGTTTTGTCTGTGGTGGAAAAAGCACTGAATGAGGTTTGTTTGTTTTTATAATTATGAACTAGCCCTGTAAGAATCTCACAACTGCAAAGCCTGAATAGCAGTTTCTCTGTGATTGAGATGCAGAGAAAACAAAGTCAGATGTTACCAAAGAAATAACCACGGCTACGTACAGGTGTGTCCTGATGAGGTGGAGGTCAACACCACCTGTGACATCATGAGAGAAGGTGAGGCTGGGTATTGTAGAGCCGTCCACCAAGCTAGAACGTGTTTCTTGGAAACAAAGCTGCAAACGATGTCCCCGATGTAATTCTATATGATTGTTACATTATTCCAGACAGTTCTGCACTTCCAAGTTAAGCAAGATTGAGGATATTGACAAAAGAAAAAAGAGGTGAATTTAGAGGTGAATGCCACCAGACCCGCCCACTCAATTTTGAACCAATCAGAAACAAGTATTTTCTGGAACACTGACGTCACTTTCCCACTGAAACACATGTCTCAATTGGACTGAGTGGCAAAACATCTTGAAACATGGCTACCTTTAGTAAGGTAAACTATGAAACTGGAAGTAAAAAAAAAAAAAAAATTAACTATCTTCTTAGATTAAAGGCAGTTGGACTTTAAAGTGATCCTTACAATGTGAACATGAACCAGTGGTCCGTGGACGGTGACATGTGACCAGGAATCATGTTTCCTGACTGTTACATGGATCTGGAAAGACACAAAACAAAGCATGTAGGCAAACAAAAGCCTTGACGTTAAGGATGTTATGGCGAAATGAAATTGTGGAGGGTACCAATTGACGTTCTGGTTGGACACACTTTCCCATTCATGTGAATGGGATAGTTTGCCCAAACGTGTCACTTGTACTGTAAGTGGACAGGTTTGTACAAATTATTATTCCATTACAACTTGAAGAGAGGCATGTGGATGCACAATGAGACAACTTTATGGAGCTGAAAATGTTGGTTTTTACCTACACTGAGGTTCTCTGAGGACTGGAATCCAGTTTTTTCTATGAATTGCTGCAATATATTTGCTTTTACATATATATATAGCTTTTATTTCTTGTTAAATTTAATTGTACAGTCAAACACACAATAGCTCTTTCTTATTTTAGAAGTGTTTTTTGTGTTTTCATTCTAGTTGAACGGTAAGTTAGTGTCACCACAGTGAATTCCACCTACTATGACGTCATGAGCAAAATCAATGAAAAGCACTGACTCGTTTAAGACGTCCAAAACCGGATGTTGTTGCAACAACCTTGTGTTTGTCAGAATGGACAGCTTTCTATTCAATTAAAACTTTATTGTTAACCAGATTTCCAAATCCCATTTCCACACACACACATAAAGAAAAAAAAACCCACAAATCATATCTAACTTTAAGCTGGGTCCCCAAGAGAAAACCCCGTGTGACAATCACAATAAAAGCCAGGGAATAATGTCTGTGCTATCATGTATGACCTCACCAGCCACACACACATACAGTACACCCAATTGCCCTTCGTCTCTCTCACAAACACGCACAGACCACTGGCATACCAGAGAGCCTATATTTAAAATGAGCCTGGGGCATGTTTTTTTCAGCATTTAGACATTCTATGAAACGTGGTTCAGTGTGGATACTTGGGGTGTTCAGACAAATTGTGTGTGTGAGTGATCAGACTGATGGTATGACAGAGGCATGATAAAATATAATCATAGCGTGGGAATAGTAATGAGTCAACAGCTTCAAAAATTGAGCATGAGAGTGTGATTGCTGAATGTTTAAGCCAGACCCAAACAGTTACAAATTTGCTAAGGCTGCAAAATACCACCTTCCAAACTCGTTCCAAATACAGCCCTATGATCCAGTGTCTCATTTTCAAAGCCTCTCTTTTCTCTTGCTCTCTCCTCCCACCACAAATCCCAGAACCTCATGCAACAGAAAGAGAGAGAGAGAGAGAGAGGCAGAGAAGATGAGGGGGGAGCATTTAAATCTAGCGTTCCGTGAGTGGTCGGGTCGGTGTCTGGAAATCTTTCACATCCTGTTTACGCCGGGCAGATTTCAGGCCGGGACCGCAGAGAGCTGGCAGCGCCCTGTGCTTGGACACAGCTCCTCTCTCTCTTTCCTATCTGCTCCCTGCCTCCCTCGCCTTAAAGATCTCAGTCTGCAAACCTTTCCACACCGCCTCCCTTCTATCAACACCTTCAAACCCAAAGCAAACATGCACAACGTCCAGCTTACTCTGCTCTGTCCACAGCCGCAGGGGTAGGGCGGGGGCAGGATCGAAATCCTGATCAAAAGAATCCTTTTTATGCAGACAAAATGTGGCCAAGTCACACAACACCCCCTTTTATATTCAAGCACAGGTGTGGGTGTAATACAGCTATGTTGTCATATTTACAGTTTCCTATATGAAACGGAAGGTTCCACAATTACGAAAAATAAACTTTTCATGCCTGTAAAGAATGGGGGAAAAATCCTGATATTTGAGTCAGGAAGCATAAAAATATAACATCTCAAAAGTCTTTTAAAGATGCATCATCCATGAAAGCCTGTTTGTAGTTTTTGGTCCTGTTATCGTTTTGCTCCTCTTTGCCTCCCTCATCTCTTCCTCTGAGCTCAGCGGCATTTACAGGATTTAACAACCATGTTGGAAAGTTGCTCAACACGTGGTGTGCGGCCTATGAAGTACATAATGGTGAGGGGCTCCAGGTCCTGAGGAACGCAGCAGGGTGAGGCAGAGGCCTCAGGGTTCAGCTTGTTGTACAGGGGTAGGATCTGGCCAGGGAAGAAAATAAAAATGATATTTTTTAATGAGTTTCTGCATGTAAATGATGAGGTTTTACATCAACAAATGTTTTTTTTGGTGTGTTTTTTTTACTAAAGTTGGAGCACTTCTGGTAATTTCATAAAGAATTTATGTGTTTTATCTTCGCTCTTCTCACAGCAATGTAGGGGCTTAGTAGGGAAAAGCTGATGTCAAGCACATTTTTGCACCAATCAGGATTGAGAGATATTTGAATCAAAATGTGACGACAACTGTTGGGTTATTTACTTAGATTTCTAGGTGACTATTAAGGGAATAGCTTAGGGGAATATAAATTAATATTTGATGTCTGATCACCGCTGTCACATTTGTATGGTAAGAGGTAGGTCTGGTTAGTGTAGCTTAGCATAAAGAGGTGGCTAACGGGGGGGAAACAACAAAACTGGCTCCGTCCAAAGTTAACAAATGCACCTTTAATATTCACGAATTAACATCTTAAATCTTGTTTGTTAAATCTGTACTAAAAAAGTGGAAAAGGAAAGTTTTACAGGGATCGTTTTGCAAGATTAGTCAAGTGAAGTAACTTTCCTGAGTCTCCATTTGTCCCTGGCAGCATCAAGGCATTCAGAGTTCAGGCTAGCTGTTTCCACCTGTCTCTTATCTTTGTGCTAAGCTAAGATAACCAGCTACTGGGTGTAGTTCCATACTTACCCTACAGGTATGAATGTGGTATCAATCTTCTCATCCTACTTTTGGCAAGAAGAGCTGTGTATTTAGTAAATCATAAAACCCCTGTCTATCAATGAGTTTCCTTATTTTCCCTTTTAAATACTTTAAAATGTACAAGAAAAACTTCAAAACTCCTTTAAAAAAAACACAAAGCAAATCAAATTGTGTAAAAGCCAGATTGACATTTGTTGAAAGCAGCAAAATGTCTAATTGCAGCAAATTTAAGTGTCAAATAGATGTGAAGGTCAAACAATACAAATCTATACTACAATAACAGAAATGAGGGAATACAATTCATGAGGTTCTGTAGGAGTTACTGTGGAAAAGACAGACAGGCTATGAGACATACAGGCTGTGTTGCATGAGGCTATATGTTCTGTAACAGTCTTCTGCGAGGTGACAGCCAACTTATGATGGTGGGGTTAACCAATTTTAGCTAACTATGGTGTTTAGCAGCCACAAGCAATGCACTTAAAGCTCATTTAAACGCAAACATCACCCACATTTCAAAGTTTCTATACATTGAAGTCTGGCTGAAACTTGATTTGGTTGAAACCAGAGAGTTTTACTAGAGAGACAAGAGACAAAATATGTTTTCTGACATTCCAGAAGTTGCTTTTTGTTTGGACCGGAGCAACTATTTATAAGTGAAGATGGTTTCTATTTATATAACTTGACTGTGTCTCACATGTTTACAAGTCTGTCACTGTTTCTATTCAAACTATCAAGAAAAAAAAAGGAGAAAAGGTCATGATTCTGAAGACTGAGGCAAAATAGAATTTGGAAAAAGAGCACATTGGTCTTTGACTGATCTCACCATAATGGGTTACAAACATAGTCTGACTGGTTAAAATTGAGCTGATGATTCTTTGATAAAACCAGACATGTCAAGGTATTTGTGTCTAGACTCATATGTAGGGCTGGGGGTGTTTTAACACTAGTGTCAATATAATACTTGATATTTGGTAGTATGACACAGATAACACCTTATTGAAAAACTCTACAGCCAAACTTCTTAAATGTTCATCAGTGACTAAACACATGTAGTGTGTTTTTTCAAATTCTTTTTAGGGCATCTGATAGCAGTTTTTGGTGCCTCACCGTATTCAATACTTGGTGCTACAGACACATTTTTGATGGTACCAATAAAGTATTGAGTTTAAATATCCAGCTCTGGTCATATGTGATAGAAAATAGATGACCCCAACAACTCACCATGTTATAGTGGTTGTTGGCACTCCAGAGGTAAGGACAATTGCCGGCACAGAAGTTGGCTTTGTAGCCTTTGGGCTCATGGATCCATTTCCAGTTGAGGTCACGCCTGAAGTCGATGTACAGCGAGCGCAGGCAGCATCCCTGGTCTGAACCACTGAGATACAACAAACACAGAAATATTTCAACTCCCATCCTACTTCTCATGGTGTGGGGCAAAGGCACAAAACGGGTCATGGGAAAATGACAACAGGTCACTATTTAAAAACCAGCCATCACAAGGTAATGAGTCTTCAGCTGCAGAGTGAAGTAGTCTAAATAAATCACTGCATGCCTGTTGGCCTGCAGTCTAAACACAGGGTCATATTGTTTTACCACACATAGTCTGCAAAATGGGTTTTGGGTCAGGAGAGAAAAAATGAAATCCACTGCCCACTACAACTATAATTCCTAATTATAAATCCTAGAAAAATGTCATTGTTTTTTGGTGGTGGCTGGTTGGCATCCTACCGGGAGCAGGTTGTGGTGTCTGTGGCGGCAGCCCTCTTCTTGCGGTTCTTCTTGGCCGGGTTGTCCACTCTGTCACTGGGCAGCAAGGTGAGGATGAGGTGTGGAGTCTTGGTGCTGAAATCTGCCTGGCCCTTAACCTTACCGGGCTTCCTTATCTGCCGGAGTTTCTCATCATCCACGCCTACGGAGAGGAATGCAACAGTTAATACAGTGGTTCTCTACAGTTTGGATGCTAAAAAGTGTAGAAGTTCATTACAGTAATAACCACAAATTCACAGATTCTGAATTTCCTCTGATGCAGCTGGATGGCCTGCATGTTTGTATCTTATTCCATCATTTTTATGGGTCATAGTGTAAAAGCTGAAAGCAAGGCCCTGTTTGTCATGTCAGCAGTTTAAACCAAATGGTACAAAAAAAACTTACTTGGCTCAGCTGAGTGTAAATCCTGAGGAAAGAGTGTCATTTTTGGTCTAAATGAGGAAGAGAGTCTGGCTTTCAATAGATTCACAGTTTCTCCATTATTCTTGCAGTATTGTGAGTACAAGGTTGACAAATCTCAAACTAACAATAGAATCTCCACTTTTTGCAGGATTGTTGCTATGCTTATAATTCTTCCACAAATGCTTTTAATGCCCTTACAAAGACATTTACAACCACCCTGTTAAATTTCTTCATGTCTATGGCCATTTGGGTAAAAAGTGAGGTTAACATCACTTCTTTAGTTCATCAAATGGCACACTGGCAGTTATGTTTGTTACCTTGGCTAAAAAGAGGTGGAGGAGGTTATGAGGTAATGTGGTAATCACCCACATTTGTTTGTTTGTTTGTCTGCAAGGTATCTCAAAATGCTGTCAACACATTTTGATGAAATTTTTTGTAGGGGTGGATCTTGGGTCAAGGAAGAGTTGATTAAATTTTGAGGAGGACCCTGGCATGGATGCAGACTCTGAATCACTTTTTCACTTTCTTCAGCATTGTGAGATGGGGTCTTTTTTTAATTTTTTTTAAAAAACATTTTGCCAGTATTTTGAAAAATAATAAGGCAGGACTGGACAACCTATGATGTGCCACCACAAATCACAATTGTATCCATATCCGGATTGGGGACATTAAACTATATCTATTGGGGGGGGTGATACATATTGGATCAAAGTACAGTAACAGAGTGGGGTAGAGACATGGCACTACCACCACATTTCACTGAAGAAAGGCAGTAAGAAGAAGTTATTTAAGTTGTTAGTTGTTGTTATTTGCAATTTTTGTTAATCTGAGAAAAAGTTCAATTTTCAAACACATTTTTGATTAACATTCCCAGAATATCCAAAGGAGCCTCTCCAGTACATGGGAGATATGTATGTAAAGTTTTGTGTAAAAAATATTAAGCAGTTTGAGTTATGGGCCCCAGGACCCCTCATTTGCAAATGTTCAACTTGTAACCATGGAAACAAAACAATATTATTGAAAAATGTTCCTAAATGGCAAAAGACAGCTTCAGCACTTGGTTGTAGTGTGTAGGACGTTTTGTAGAAGTTATTGAATAGTATTTGAGAACAGTACTGAACATAATATGTGATGGACAGAAACACATTCCTATATGCCCCTCCTCCCTTTGTTCATGGCGAGGATAATAAAGTCATGCCATCATCACCATAGTGTGTTAATCAAGTTTACAATGAGTCAATATATAAATACAGTTTGAGGTTTAGTGTCACTGGGTTGAATCCGAGTACAAAGACTTTGGCAATTTAAGATGCAGTGAAAACAAAAAGAACTGAAACAAACCTGCAAAAAGAGCCTCCAGCTCCTCGCTCTTGTTGGGAACGATGTTGTTGGTGGATGGGATGAAGGTGCAGCAGGGACAGTGGATGCCCAACTTCAGGCCAAGATTATTCTCTGATCAGTGTAAGAGGAGACAGACAAGGATGCACATCGTCATCAGCTCTTAAACACTGCAAATGACTTGTTGTTGCTGAATCTGACCTGAATCTGACACCCAGTCCTTAATGGTTTCGGTGACCTCCACAGACATCCAGGCTCCCTTTGCCTTCAGCTGGACGGTGCGGGAGTCAATATAACGTTGAGTGGAGGTGCTCTCTTCATCTGGTTTCAGCAGCTGGTACAACACACACACACATACAAACACGTGGTGACAAGGCAGTGATGAAGATGTTCCGTTTTCTGGGGCTAACTTTTTTCTGAAGGAGGTATCCAATGTCTCCTCCGAGGCAAAATATAAATATCCTTTAATTGATGTTTGAGAAGTTATCCCCCCAGCTGTCCTTTACCTGAAAGATCTCCACTCTCTGCTCTGAGGCCCGGGCCTGTGGGTTGGGAGCTCTGAAGATCCTGAACTCAGCTTTGACCAGGGTGCTGTTGGTCAGGTCCACTCCACTGACGTCAAAGTGAACGACTCTGTAATGGGGGTTTTGGGATGCTGGCTGTACCACATCTGGATGAACAACAGAGCATAATGGACGACTAATGAGCCCAACAGCATCTCATGTTTATATATGCTCATAGTTAAAAAAGCATTGTCTCGGACATAATTACCACTGATGAGTGTCTTGAAACTAAATTATAGGTTTACTCGTTTTAAGTGAAGGTGTATGCTCTTATTTTTAATATATGGGTAATTATTGCTTTTATGCTGTATGAAAGATCCCATCCCAGTTATATAATTATAACCAGTAGTAATATGGCCAGAAGTACCCAACACCATTAATCTCAGAATAACAAATCTTATATAATATATAATATATTATATTATAATAAGGTCCATCAACATCTGTGTCTTTGTATGAGGGATGCTCTGAAGGTATCAGAGAACTGAGTGCCTTGCTCAAGGGTTCATCTACAGAAGCTGGGTTCTAACGTACTTTAGTTTCTATTCTTTGTGTTCTTTGACTTTTCTGAGGGAAATATGGTACTTTTTAGTCTATTTCCTGTAGCTGAGGTATTAGTAACCTGACTCAAAAAGTCATGATTAAATATTTTGTGTACAGGTGGATCTTGGACAAAGTAAGTGTTGATTCAATTTTGGTGCAGATCCAGGTATGGATGTAGATTTTCAATCACTTTTTCCCTTTCTTCAACAGTGCGACATCCGTTGGCAGTGAATGTCATTTATAGAACATTTTAAACTGTCATTTTGCCAGATGTATTCAGGATAGTGTGACATAACAACTGTAAAAGTAAAAATAGGTCTAAAGAACTTTATCATTTCTGTGAATGGGAGTATATAGTTCTCTAAGAAGAAATCATGGCAGTGTTTTTTACCTGCAAAACCAACAAAGTTATGTTTTTGCAACATTGCATGGTTTGTTTGTCAATCTGTTAGCAAGATTACTAAACAGATTTTGAAGAACTTTTTTTGGAGAGGTAAGGTATGGCCCAAGGAGCAATCCACTTTGGTGGTGATTCGGATCATCATCTGGATCCAGAACTTTTTTTTAAAGGATTCTTTACCATTGCAGGATAGGGGCAATTACAAAATTTTTGCTTCTAAATTCCTGGATAATACCTACAATGCTTGGACAAAAATCACACAATGACATCCCCATAAGATCTACCAGACATCAAAGTATGATCTGGATGCAAGTAATATTCCTGATCTGGTGATCCAGAATGTTTAAATTTATAGGGCTCACATACATTTCTTGACTGTGAGATAACAAATAGAATTTCTATAGACTTGCAACTAAGATCAAACTGTGGCCAAAACCGTTAGGTGTCAAATTTGATGTATCTCCAAAGGTTACAAAGCTCGATGCTGAAGAAAACCACCATTAGTGAAATATAGGTGTGTCTTGAAAAACTATCAAACTAATAATGATACCAATGTAATTCCAAATTGTAGGGGTAGGTTTCCACGGCCATCGAGTCATATTATGAGGGCCAAACTATCGTGGGACTATTATTTTTAGATGCAATGACATAATAGGGGAAGCTGCCTTGGTAGAGGTTTGCGCTCTAACCCAAGTTTGCCTAATAAAATAAGTGCACCACTTTCCGACAGATTGAACTACCCAGCCATAGACTTTAAAAAGTAACCACTGTTACAACCACTAGATATATTCAAGTGGTGCTAATTATTATTCAAATATTTTTAGTGCTTATGCAACAATTTAAACACTACGGTAGCCATTAGTATCATCTAATTCTGGTGCTAATGCTCTTATAATATTACTTGAGTAACATTGTAATGACTTGTTCTTGTATTAAAGTTGTTTGTGTATTGATAGCCTCCTTTTATTTAGGAGCGGACCACACATTGAGAACCAATTCATCACTCACTTAAGTCTGCGCGGAGGGGCACCATGTCAATCCTTTGCACCTCTTTGGCATAATAATCCTCCTCGCTGCTCTCGCGCTCGCACGTGGACTCGGCCAGACGCGCGCGCTCCTTCTGCAGCTCCCGCGTGCTGTTGTAGAGCAGCATGACCTCCGGGGGCACCGAGCCGGCCGGCGGGTCCTCGTCTTCGTCCTCGTCGGGCGGGCTTCGGATGCGGAGCTTGCTGAGGATCTGTCCCCGGACCGCCTCGATGCGCCTGGACTTCTGCTTGTCCAAGTTGATGGACTGGCACGTGTTGATCCCCTCCACCAGCAACACACCGGAGAACCGGAGCAGCAGCAACAGCAGCGCGAGGCGGGGGAGCCACATTGTCCGGTAGAGCAACGTAGACGGAGAGGTCGGCCTACTTCCTGAGCGCCCGTGAAGGAAATGAGCTGAGGTCACTTTTGTGGACTGTAACTAAAGCAGTCTCCAAACCACTCATGAAGAAACGTGTGCTTTAAGTGGTTTAAACATTAGAGGGTTAAACTAATGTCTCCAAAACCTACTTGAATAAAAACACCAAAGAAAAAAACATCCAGTTCTAACAGGTTATTTTGGTCAATTTTCTGTGGAAAAGGAAAACCACATCTGCTGACTTCACATTTATTCTGCTAAGATAATTTTTATAACATTGTTCATACATGCCCCTGCATATTTAACAGCAGACACATAAAGACGCATCATCCTGCATTATTTAGAGTCTAAACTTGTTATATCTAATCTTTTTAGGAAAATGTAGGCTAGTAATAGAAATACATACACATCAAATGATATCACACTACAACCAAATCAACTGTAGAAAGCTCCTATTTGTTGGTAAATAGCTATTTAAATTTAAATCTGGTGCGTTCAAAAGCTCCGTGGTTGTCCTGTGCCGAAGATATTTAATTGAAATGTTGACCGCTTAGTTGGATTTTTGTCCGTCTCCGTTTTCCGTCGTCCATCCTCGATTAATTCAATAGGTTTCAGAGAAAAAGCCACCGCAGGAGCTCAGCCCATGTCGCAAATCCTCCAAGTGAAAAACCCGAAACGCTCACTTCATCTGGAGCAGCGTGCTTCCCGTGAATTGACCGCCGAAAGACCCATCTGTGGGCTGGAGAACTGGCCCATGCCCGCTTCCAGAAGATGTAGTTGCAGCTTAAAAAATATATACCCAACGAGATCCTCCCATTCCCCGTTAAAGGTACACAAAACGCAGTCTGTACTAAAAGGCAGTAGAAAAAATGTTGATTTATGTTGGAAAAACCACGGTGGGGTTGTTATTCCCCCTCATATAAACATCAAAACACGGAAAAGTCAGACCACTTAAAAATACATGACGAAAATGAAAGAACTCTTTGTGCTGTGTATTAAAAATTAAGACAGGAAACTTTACAGTATATTACAGATCCTCAGGTTACACGGGCTCCAGTCTGATGTCTGCTGGGCTGAAACTTCTGCTGAAAACACTGAGACCTGCTGAAGATGTGACTCCATTATTCTGCAGATCATCTGAGAGAAAGGCACAGAGCTCCAGACAGAAAGGGATGAGGGATCGAGAGGGGGAGGGAGGGACTGGATGGGCTACTGGTGGTTGGGCTACTTACCACCAAAGCGAAGGAAGTGTGATTTTTTTTTTTTTATGCAATAGCCATCAGACACACACACTTTGCAATTTCTTCTGTTCCCAAAAAAGCCTGCACCATCCTCTCTTTGCAGGTAAACGTCCACTAATGATGAAATTGTTCCACATTTTGAGAGATCCACTCTCAAAGCATTTAAAGATGCATCACTGTGTTTATTTGCAAATAGGCTTTAATAGTTTGTGTCAAAAAAAATTTCTTTTGTTCCTTATTATTCTTGTTAACTTTTAATGATTGTGTTGATTTAATCAGTGACAAAAACGTGAGCACCACACATTTCTCTGGTGACACAACTTGACCATACAGCATTTTAAATCATCAGTTAGTGAGTCCTTCATCAGCATTGATCACAGCAGTAATCCTCCTCCTCATGGACTGGCACAACCTCCTGATGTCATCCTGTGGGATGGTGGCCCACTCCTGGAGTTGCTGTTGAGTCTGTGGAGGATGCTCATCCTGTCACACCTGCTCACTACACCAACCCCACAGGTTTTCTCTGGGGTTAGGTCGAGTCATCGCTGTTCAGTCCAGAACTATGACATCATTCTCCTCCAGAAACTGGGTACACACTGAGGCCCTGTGATCTCATACCATCAGCATCGGCGTAAAGTCGTCAGGTTTGAAGTCCATCATGCCTCAGATTGATTTCTTATTGTTTTGACGTGTAAAGGCCTCCTCTGGGTACCACTGGTCGCTGCTGCTGTAGTGGTGGCCGGTCAGAACCTGCTTCTGCAGCTGTGTCGTTACACATGCTCACAAAAATCTGTCAAGCGTGACCAAACCTCATGAATTGAGAATTGTTACATTATCCACCCGACATGTAGAAGTAAAACCAATATTAAAATAGAGGAGAGGCTTTTTTCCACTCTCATAACTAAATGGTAGTAGTAAATATCTAGTTTGCTTTGAGCACAAAGCTGGGAACACTGACAAACACCTAACCCGGTTCATAAGGTAACAAAATCCACCCAACTGCATCTTTAAAGCTCTCTCATTAAGACATTATATCGTATTAGTTTAATCCCTACAAAAACAAGTGTAAGCAGAGCTATTTGCCTTTTAATGGGAGTCATTAGCCACACAATAGGATCCAGGACACCAGTTGAGACTCTGGGAAGTTACTGGTCCCAGCCAAAAAACAGTTTAGTACATATCAAAATTATGAAATGGAAGATGAAGACATAATATGATCAGTTAATTCTACTGATTTCAAAATGCAGCTTTAGGTAGGATCTCAGTGGAATATTCATCTTAAGCCTCATTCATGTGGAGAGCTTTGAGGATTATCCTAACTTCATTAAATCACTCCACAGCTAGCTTTTAAATCTAGGCCCTTTCTTCCCTCTCTGTTCCTCTCCAGTCTGATTTTTAATTACAACCCAGAACTTGGAGAGGACTGTTAATCTGTCAGAGGTGGTTTTTATTGCTGCTCTGCTGCCATCCCATTATACCATTATTATAGTTGCGGGTGCAGGCCTATAATTGCTCTAAGTAGAAGGAAAAGGTAGGAGAGACTCAGGCTGCCTCGAGGCTTCTGGTCAGGAAAACACCCCCCCTTCATCGTCTGTCCTGGCACGGTTTCTAAAAATGATAACACCGGCTTCAAACAGGCTCCTGTTCCAACTCGACTGCTGCACCATTGTAGACCACAAGAAACAAATGGAGAAAATGTATCCATGTGGACCCCACCTCTTTCTTTCAGCAATCTTTACAAAAACAAAAGAGGTCAGACACTGTGGGGGATCCCAGCAGCTCTATCAGGTGGGGTGCAGTGCATGTGCTGCAATGTGTGGCATAAAAGAAAAAAAAATTAAAAGCCTTCCTCAAAAACAACTCCTACCCTGCCTGTTTTTTTTTTCTGCCTCTTTTCCTCAAAGCCAAATATAGACAAGCCACTGCCACGTCATCTGGCCTGAGGCACTTTCTTAAACCCTCAGAGAGGGTGAGATGGGGCTCAGAGCCTGCCTCTCACTCATGGAGCCTCCAAGAGTTACATTTTAGCATGTCTGTAATGTAAATGAACTCATATATTCCACAACAACCTTAAACAATGTTGGTTAACATTGAAATCAGGACAGTTTTATTGAAAAAAAGAAAAAAAAGAAAGAAAGCCCAAACAATTACAAAAAGAAATACAGATAAAAGCACTGGGGGTTACCCTCAGGGACATTTCCATATCTTTTTCCTCCATTGGCAGCAACGGCCATGAAAATGTCAGAACTACAAAGCAACAGATGGGCCAATTTTCTCATGGCACTAACTGAAACCAGGAGTCCAGCCTCTCTCCCCTCTTTGAATATCCATAATGCCACTGAGGGGCGAGGTTGCGTCCGCTGCCTTCTACACCTCGTCTTCATTCAGCAGCATGTTGGGGATTCCTCTGGAGATCGGGAACTCTCGTCCGGATTCGGGACACTGCAGACATCCCTCTATCACCTCCACCTGCAGCACACGCCACCCAGAGCAGAGAGGGCACATGAGTCCACGAATAGATGTCAGCACAGAGTCACATACACATAAAGCCAAAAGAATATGGACGGTCACACCCATACTTTTGATTTGGTGCTGGTTGGTATGGTTTGGGTTCCTGTTGAGGGAAGTCTTTAATGCTAGGGCCATGGAACATTCACTAGTTACTTACTTTACTAGGGCAATGAAAAAAAGATATGATTCAGCAAACACAGCCTAATAATTATACATCAACAGGCATTTTTTTTGTGTGGTAATTATCTTTGACTTTGAGTAACAAATGCTTAATGTTTCCTAAACTACACCCACGCTCCAAACAAAAATATACCAGGCCTAGGCTTTTAATTTTAGGGTGGTCAAAAGTAATTTTAGTTGGTCCTTTTAATTTCAGGAGTTAATACTGTTTGCAGACCTTTGACAGATTCCAACTATACCAGCCAAAACAGAAATGACTGATATCATCCTGCGGACGGCAACCTGTGTGTCGGGTTGATTTGAACACTTAGAAGACACGCCTATTACATGAGACACCCTCAAAATGGTGAGGCACCAAAACTACATGCTTATGGTTCATAAAGATCCCAGGGGTAATGTGGTGTAGTTCTCTTTGACACTGGAGCAGGACCTTTCTCCAGATGACATTTGCTGCTGAACAACCTCCGTACTGCCCCATGCCTGCGTAGGCCTGAGCCAAGGTAAAATGGGCTGCTGTGATTAGTCCAGACTTCAAGCATAATAGTAGCCTAACAAATGCTGCCTGTTTTTTTTTTTAGACAGAAAAAGTTATTTTAAGTAAAAGTTGAGAAAATACATGTTCTCCTGATCATTTAGGATCTTCCAGCTGTACATGTGGGTGGGTCCGGCCCCTTTAGGGCCGAAAAAATTATTGCCACCCCCTTCCATTGGGCCTCCCTTCAAAGCCACTCTTATACCAGAAAATCCCCCCCGCAGCTGGAAAAGTTCAGCTGATGTAGACAGACAATAACCTCTATCATAGCAGCATAACAGCAGAATGACATAAAACTCGTCCAAGTTCAATTGTGCCTGAAGACATAAGAATAAGCTAATTGATTGAATTCTGTCCTGCAGTAATTGAGGACAGACAAGGGTCACCCTATATAGTATGTCCCTGTTAGTGAGGGCATGAAAAGCTTTCAGAGGAATGACTGTGAGCTCCTTACTTCTATCAGAGCTCTGTGCACTTTCTTGAGGAACTCGTCGTCTTTTTCATAATGTGGCACCAGCTCACCCGGCAGGTCTTGCCGTTGGCCCAACTATAGAGGGAATAACACAGTGACAAGTGTTTAAATTGGGCAATTGTAAATTATAAGGTGGATGTACAGTAACTAGGTGTTAGAAGAGACCATAACACATTCATCACCTCAAAAACTGACCATAAATACTCACCACACACAACAACAAAGCGCTCTTCCATGTTTGAATTAAGATCCCTTCTCTTCATTCCTCTTAAATCTTCAGTTACCATACAAAGTATTTGCCATATGTCTATTAGAAAAACTGAGCTCAACTGGGCAAATATATTAAAACTAGAATAATACTTTGTTCTCCCATCCACTTTATAACCCCCAAACAGTCTATGCAGAATCAGATGAATGTTTTTAGACATCACAAATATCCCTTTGTCTGATCAGTCTAAATGGTCCTAGAGCTTTTACAAAGAATCAGGAAATGTCTGACCTCCTTTATGTACAAACATTGTTTTCCTCTGGACAGTTTTCCCCTAATTGAATTAATGAATTGTTGCAAATTCAACATTATCCTTTGTTATGATCAGATACATGGCAGTTTATAGGCTTTTGTCCATATCAATGTGAAAAGGTCAAAATAACTAAATAAATGGATTGGTGCTCATCCTTAATTTAATTTCTTCTGACAGTCTGACTAACCTCCTCTGCAGCCTGGACCAGTGCGCTCCATTCCAGTTTGGGGATCATCCGGATGACAAACTGAGGGTTGAATTCGACCTCATTCACCTTCACTTCAGTTGCCTGCACAAAGAGAAGAATTGCTAACACTAAAATAATGACTGAAGTCTGTCGTGTTAGCAGTTAGCCATGTTGCTAGTTCACCTTGATGAGAAGCGGATATCCTTTAGTGACTCCCTTTACGTGTGAAGTCAACATGTTGTGCGTGAGCAGCTTCATGTTTACAGCAAAGTGTCAATGAGTCAAAGGTATTTTTCCTCTCAAATATGTGTTTGTATAGATGTTTACAGTATACCGTTCTCGCTTAAGTCACGCTGTGTAGTTTACATGTGGACCGGAAAACCACTGGTTCGTCGTTTAAAGGTTCCCCTGAAGCTTTGATCCCACTGCCATTAGTTCCTGTGGCCGCAATCAAGCTGTTTTGAATATTGTCTATGGTGTATTTACAACAGGCTTGGCTCCTTAAGTGTACCCCACTATGTAGAAACACTAAATTAAATTTAACAAAGTTTTTTATGGTGATACAGTAATCGGCGGGGGAACTAGTATTCATTTTAGTGTTCACTGTTAGGATATACTGTAGCTATCGCTGTCTGTTAGCCTATCTGTCAATATTTTGTTCGGGCCATAAGTTAAAATCCGTTCAATATTTCTTTCATGAAACTCTGTAACACATCAAACATATTCAAGATCGAGGCCTTTTGGTATTTTTAATACCTTTATTTTTCTCATTTCGGGGAAAATTTTGAAATTAGGCAATTTTGGTTGTGGAATATACATCTGGAGCATAACTTTAAAACTATGTCATGCCTTTTGCTATTTAGAAGTTTTTACAGCTTTTATTTTTTGCACTTTCATGGCAAAAACTCATGCCTATTCGTAAGAATGTAAACATACAAGGAATGATGCAGACTTTATAGTTTTCATTAGCATTTGATGATTAATTTCCATTATTTATTCTCTTCACAAAATGTTATCACTTTTTCCCATTGCCAATGCCTGCATTTTGATATTGTAGGCTATGACGTAAAAAATTCTGAAAGGGTAGCATATCTCAAATTTCAAAGTCAAGGAGGAGAACATTTTCACATTTTACTATGCCAAGAAGCATTATTTGAGATGTGCTACCCTATATTTTGGAATATGCTCATTGGATTTCTAGTTTAGCTCTTCCACTTTGAACCCCATTGTTGAAGCATTACATATTTTAATATTGAGCTCTTAAATAAAATTTCAGAGGTACAAAGTTAATATCAGCTAAGTGTTTGTCTCTGAAATGTAATGGGGTATAAGTCTAAAGTAATACCATGAAAATGCAAATGCTCAAGTTCAAGTGCTACGAAACTGTCTCTACAGTATTTGAGTAAATGTATTAAGTTGATTTTAATTACCATTAAACTTAAAAAAAATATTGGCATCGATAAGCAGAAAAAAATCTCAGGCAAAGACGGCAACCAGTTTTTATGATCTAATTTTTTTATTTTTTGTATTAATTTTGTATACTCTTTTTTTATTATACAGGTCATTCATACAGTTTGATATAGTAAATACTAATTACTCAAAAGAGGTGTGACAAGCATCAACCTGTCACCCTCACAGACATGCATCATATGCGCACACAGACACACTCACATTCACACACAGGGACAAATCCCTTACACTTATTAAACAAAAAGATAAAGATTTAAAACATATGTTAAACGAAAAATCCCCCAATTTTTCACACTCCATTGTCATCCAGGTTCACATCCTCTCAACTCTTATTTTTATAAAGAGTATGTCAATACTTGTTTTAACAAAATTAAAAACAAATAAACATAAAAAATACAGGAAGGCAACTAGAGAAGTGGGCAAAACTATTCTGCAGTGTAGCTTAATTCAGACCCCAGTCTTCCACTTTTTGTGGAAAGCATAAGCATAAATGAGATGCACGTAGAACCACTGACTGACATTCAGGCAGTTTACCAAGAATTACAGACAAGTTAAATCAAAATTTGTGAAGCTTTAGGAGAATCCAGTATGGACATGGTTTTGAGTCTTCATGTGATCTGGTGTATCAACTGAGTCAGGTTTGTGTTACACTTGCAGCAGGGAAGGTGCAGGATTGAGGAAGGCACCACAAACTAGGTGAAAAGGCTCTGCAAGGTTTATGGCACAAATGACAGTGCTGAGAGAAGCAGGTGTGTAGAGGGGCTAAAGCTGAACCAGTGACAATGTGTTGTCATGGAGATAAGTGAAAATCATCTAAAAACATGTACAGGGTGTTTGCAAGGGACACTTCTGTAAAGTATTCTCCCTATTTGAATCACTGGACAACAAGCAGACCAAAGGTCTTTATCACAAGTTGCACCCAAAAGAGGTAAACCTATACCTGAATTAAGCTGGAAAACCTTTTATGGAGATACTGTTCTCAGCTAGTGATTAGTGAGTAAGAATACAGAGTATGGATTTCTGGCATAACTTCACCTACTTCCAAGGTTAATGAAATAGTTGCCAAAAGGGCATTGGTCTCAAAATTAAGCCGTACTCTAAACAATTAAACCATTTCTCTTTTCCATAGTCTTTGGAAGCACGTGAAGCCACAGAAATCCTTATTTTAAAGTACAATACAGTTTCAAACAGCTCATTTCAGAGTTCGCAATCTGTGTCTGTGAACAAGGTAACCCTGACAGTGATAATCCTACCTGAACTTGGTCAGTCTGAAAATTAAGTCAGTTGAGAGTGATATGTTTCAACTGACAGTAAGGAGAATATGCAGACTAGTGTATTACTAAGAGGACGATATATGAGGAGGGTGCTTGCCGAATTTGAAACAGCAAGATTAAATCTTGTTTAGTCCATGTATGATGAAACCATATAAAAACTGGATGTGTGACTGCAGTAGTTGTTAATTGTTGCTTTGTTGTTGCATTGGAGCACACACAGCCTCTCATTAGACTGTACACACAGGCAAATACACACTTGCTCCCTTCGCTGAGACCCTCTCGAGGCATGATCTCTCACACACACAAACATAATCACACACTTTTCTCTCTCACACAGACAAAAAAACACAAAAAAAAAACATCATTCTTGGCCATCCTCCATGCGCCACTTGAAGAAATCCTCCTTCCGGGCATCTGGCTTGATCTGGTTCCGCATGCCACCAAGCAGATTTGAGGTGGCTTCAGAGGCCACTATTAAAGGTCGGACCACGGTGGGCGGGATCTGCCGCAGAACGCCACCCACGGCACCAGGTAGACCCTTCTGTTCGTGGCCACGGGACGCTACATCACACAAGGTCTGAGCCGTGTCAATCACTCCCTGGAGAGCAGAGAGTCAAGGTATTTAGTGTTTCAGGGTATTAACGTGCACAAAAGAAACTAGGCCGCTTAAAACTAAGGTTATGTAATTGTCAAACGATTAATAATAAATGTCATAAAATAATTCATGGTGAGTATTAGAGAATCAGCAGTACAGCTACTTTGAGAAATGTGAGAGACGAAAAGATAAATAGTTCGATAATGAATTTTGAGAGGGTAAGTTAGGAAAACACACCTCTCTGACAGTGTCGTAGGCCTTTGCCACCCCTTCTCGGAGGTCTGCAGGCTGAGCAGCTCTGCGGGGCCGGCTGGAGGGGGCCCGGCCTTCTGTGATGGTGAGGCGGTTCAAGGGGGGAGTTGGAGACAGGATGTCGTACACTGTCTCTGCTGTGGCCTGTAAGAAAAATAGACGGACAACAACAATGGAGTTAAAAGGAATCAAATACCTGAGTCCCTGCTTATTCGGAATAGACTGGTTTAGAGCTGGACAACATAAAAATTTCAATCATTTAATATGCCTTGTGATAGTTAGTTTTCTCTAGACTCCTGTATACTTTTAATTCACAGTCATAACTTGCAGTGAAAACCCTGTACAGACTGAGTACCTACCTGTATGGCCTGCACAAGCCTGTTGCTGAGTTCTAGAGCAGCTGATGCTGTGGAGGTGCCAAAGGATGCTGCCCCCCTCTGGAGACCTCGAATAATGCGTCCATCCTTCCTGTACTGCTCTATAGGCAACCAGAACAGATCCCTCACTCCATGGACTGGAAAAACACACAGATGCAAAGAGGGTAAAAGAGAAGAAACCAAAAGATGAAACAGGATTAAGAACATGTACATATTAATCTAAGAACATGTACATATTAATCTGACAACATGTACAACAGTATTTGGAGCAGAAGGGCGTATCAACTCACACAGCTGCACAACCGAGTGCATGGGGCCAACACCTCCCAGAATGCCTGGCAGCTGATTCTTCCTGATGTCTGTCAACCACTCTGTGACGGCGTACTGGATCACTTTGTCCACACCGAGGAGACTAAAATGTGGTGAAAAAGAAAGAAACTTACATCTGAAAATTCAACTCTAACTAGTTTACCACTGAAGACTGAGAAGATTTGGACCAGGTGCAAACTAAAGAGAGTTTATGAGATGATACGAATGCTGTGCAATCGACCAATGAGATGTTGATGTTGGTATGGAGGGGAGTATTTCTACCCGTGTCTGCAGCAGAGCCTCTTCAACTTTAACTCAGAACAGTTAAGCTGGGCCAGACCGATCAGAATTCCTGCAAATGTTCCCTGTGAACATGTGGAAAATACAGTTAGTCTGGGCAATACCTCATCTAACATAAAGAAATCCTTGAGATGTATTTACTATAAGCTTTTGGTGAACCTGAGAGACAAATGAGGTGTTGGAATGGCCTCTCTCACCTGTTCAATAACGACATGTTTGCCATGATAGTCCAGCCAGATAGGCACTTCAGAGGTGAAACGAAACTCCCTAAAAGTAGCAGGATAAGGAAGGACAAAAAAACACGTATTTTCTACAACTTGTACACTCTCAAAAACAACTTGATTGTATGTATCACATAAGCCTTTTTAAAAAGCAGACTTTATGGTGAATTATTGTTTTCACACCGGAAGTAGATTGGCTGGTCAGAGGAGGAGGTGGAGCCTGCAGAAGAGGAGCTCTGCTCACTGTACGTAGTTTCCACAGAAGCTGTGAGGTCAGGTCCCAGACCAGCGGCTGACTCTGCTTCCTCTGATGCCTTTTGGGACGGGTCTGCCTTCACTGAAAAAAGGAAAGAAGTGTAGAAACATAAATGTTCACCAGAGTATGTTTTAAAACATATAGGATCAAATGTTAAACATGCTTAATATATGTTCTGCAGTCAGTGAAAAGTAATCATGATATTAAGTATTTATATACAGTATTTAGCCCCACAAAAGTGTCTTACTAAATAACAGAAGGCCACACAGAAGATGTTGTTCAGTATGAAACTAAACTGAAATATGCAGCAAAGAATAAAACCCAAACATCACTAGACGTAGTTCACCTTCAATTGCAGGATCCACAGGAAGATAAGGATTAACAAAGGAAGCTAGATTACTGAAAAAGTCCTTCAGGAAAAATAGTGCATCCTGGACAGGAGACAGAAAAAGATTAGATTAGATTAGATTGGTTAGATGTGGAGATGTTACTGTCCCAGTCAGAATGAATGGTACAAAATGATTGATGTACTGTAAACACATTTCAGTGATGTGTGCAATGGCTCATTTTCTAAATCATTTGAAACTGCCATCTCTAAACTAATGTAGCTCTAGTGCTTGTATGAATGGCAATTTCTGATTGCAACAATAATAAACAACATAACTTTTTTTGCAAACAAAGTTGTGTAATTCTCGAAGGGCTGAAGCATTCACAGAAATTCTTTGAATAAAACTTCAAACAGAGACTCAGAGTCATTTACTTTCTTTGTTTTGCACAAGGTAAAAAAAAAAAAATTAACCTGAAATCTGAAAACGCTTTTTTGGATGACGTGTACTCTGAGACTGGATTACACAAGCTGTTAGTGTGTAGTCTCAACAGTCTGTGTTACCTGGTCGATGTTAAGTCGTAGTGGTAGCAGGCTGATCCGAAGACAGCACTCTGGACCACCGAGGCCGGACTCTGGACACACCTGCAGGGCCTTCATGGTCAGCTACAAAAACAAAACACACAATCATTATCAAATGCATGACCTGATCAATATCCTCGCCCTCCTCGCCTTTCTGCTGCCTTACCATGTTGGAGTGGGCTCGGCGGGGCATGCTCTCACTGGTGTAGAGGTAGAGGAATTTATTTAATTGTGAGGAGGCCAGTCGGTCCCGAACCTCTAGCTCCTGGACGATGAACACCTGCCTGGAGAGGGGCTGCTCATTAACGGGTCCAACCCCAACCCCAGCTGCCACTGACCCTTCTCCATCTTGCCCCGCCACTGCCATGGCGTAGGACTCATGTTGGAAAGACACCTGGAACATAAAACAGGAGGAATGTGTTGAAAAAGATATTTAAATGTGTTTCAGTATTGCTGAAGCTATAGATCTACTGTAGAAGTAATTGCAGTTTTAACATGGGAAGTAGTAGAGTTCAGTTTCAATTTAAGTTTAATAGAATCGTTTGACATTTTGGGAAACGCTTGCTTCCTTGCCAGGAATTAGATGAGAAGGTAAATAACACACATAAATCTGCATAAAACATATGTGGAGTCAGCAGCTGGTTAGTTTTGCTCAGCATAAAGACTAGAAGCAAGGGGAAACGGCAAGCCTGGCTCTGTCCAAAGATACTAAAATCTGCTTAAAAGAGTGGTACTGATCTTTCCAGCAAGAAAGCAAATAAGCGGATTTTGCACGAAGTTGCATTATAAATTTAATTGTCATTTTAAAGGCACATTTACTGCTAAGATTAAATATTTCTCCTAGATGAAGTTCTAAACACTAAAGAAACATCAACAGTGTGTTTATCTATTAAATATATAAATGCCTAAATTACATAATTTAGTTTATTAACAAATGACTTCTAGTCCCACTTTCATCTCAACTAAGCAGACAAAAATACTGTATAAATACTTTGGAGAGCTGGATCTCCATCAGTAGTGTGTGCTGGCGCCCACTGCCTCCAGCCCAGCGCCAGGAGTTCTGAGGACGAGAGGAAGTAGCAGAGCGAGACGGTGACCCACGAGCACCAGCGGGGCCTGAACGACCTCTGCCAAGAGAGAAGGAAGGACACGATGAGAGGAAAGGAAAGGAGAGGCTGAGGAAACTGAAGGGAAAAAAAACATGCATGATGACACAAAGCTATGATCCCATGTGTCAGGGCACTCTTGCAGAAAGTTGCTTTGTTGTTTACTAGTATTTAGCAATACTATCTGAAGTCAAGTATGATCATAAAAAACCCCACATCTACTCTATAGTTATTGAACATAAAATGCAAGGATGACATACTCATATCTCCGCCTACGGTATGTTTTTCATTTTCTAGAAAACTACCTGTAAGTTTTAAGACTTGGTGATGAGGAATCAATAAATTGTACCTGTTAAACACAATTCTTATTTAATGCATATCTGAGAAAAAGCTCAATTTTCAAAATAAAAATAATAAATAAAATGTTAAGAATTGCTCGAATATCAAAAGGCACCAATTCAGTACTTGGTTGTTGTGTGTAGAAAGTTTTGTGAAAAAATAATGAATAGCATTTGAGATCTGCTTTGGAAACAAAACCCATTCCCAGAATGACCTTAAGCCCAACTTGTGATCATGGAAACAAAAAAATAAAAACTACAAAAAATCCAAATTAGTAAAAGGCACCAATACATATTATAACTGCTGTGTGTACAAAGTTTGGTGAAAAAACATAAAACAGTTTCAGAGTTATGCTCTGGAAACCTAACGTGACAGACAGACGGAACCCACTCCTATATCCCCCTCTTCATTTTGTTCATGGCGGGGGATAATAATACACACAAGTGAACAATTATCTGGACCATCGATGTACACCCTGTGTGTGTATGTGTGTGTTTCACCTGTTTGTGTGGGCATGAATGGACGTGGGCCTGCTGCCAAAGTCTTTGCCTCCGTAGAGATGCCAGACCACAGAGATTTCTCGCAGCACCACCCTGCTCTGCGGCACAGGGAAGCGGCTGGGGGCTCGGAGCAGGTCTGAACTGCCTCGTGGCCTGGAGAAGTGACTTTCCTTCATCCTGACGGGTCCTGGGGACAGCACTGTCACCACGGGTTCCCCATCCTTGGGCTGTAATGAATCCCATGTGTGGACACCCCGTGAGTAAGCATAAACTTCTGAAAATGGGTCATGTTGTCAAGGAATGAGAGCTAACAGTGAGGAAAAGGGATAAAGTTTTCTAAAAAGCAATGAAAGGGACTCACAGGAATGCCCATGCCAGGAGCCTCCAAGATGCAAAAGTCATCATTGTCAGTGGAGCCCTCAGAGCCCTCATTTGAGATCATATCTGTCTGTGCCTCCATTGCTGTGGTAACCAGTCCGTCAAGCTCCGAGTCTTCACCCTGTAAGAGAGAGGGGTTGCACTTCGAGGCTTCACCAGGGAACAGGTAGACGGAGACAGGCGACCCTCTCGGCATAGAGGGTGAATCTGGACAAATGCAGAGAATACACCGGGAAGTTTAAGATATTGTCAGCAACAACACACAAAGAAGTAAACAACGCAGTCACAGCGATTACAAACGTCCTGCGTAAACCACTTCTCTTACATCAGATTTAAACGTTGTGTTAGTAAAATCTGGGAAACGAGATGATCAGTTTCATGTATTTTTTACCTTCCTAAAAGACAAATTCAGCTCACTGAGAGAAAAGAAGATTTTTAAGGCAGGGTCTGAGGAAGTTGAGATCGGTCATGCGACATTTAGATTTTTTTTCCCCCTGCTTGATTCACATGTGTGTTCAGAGTTAGAGGACAAACCACAATCCAGAATCTTCACACAACAAAACATCTCAACCTTATTTATAGTTGACAGTGTGTGGGTGCAGATATGTTACTGTGTCTCTCTGTGACCGTGTGTGTGTGTGTGTGTGTGTGTAGGGTGGATGTGTATAAGTTCAATGGAATGAATGTGGATATGTATATGTATAAATGTTTATGTCTGCAATATTTCCATGTGAATTGGGACACTCTAGACCAACTGTTGAGGTTCTGACTCCCAATAAGCCTTTGGACCCTTGTAGCTCAACCAATACACATAAGAAATGGATCCAGCTTCTGGCACAGAAACAAATGATTAAAGCATATATAAAAAGTAAAACAGACAAACTCTGCAGTACCTGGATCTGCACTCTCTTCTCTGTGGCTCTTCTCTGTGTCAATTAAAGCATCAGCCAGGTCATACTGGTTGATCTCAGCGGTTTCAGCTGGAGGGCAGGGCAGCACAGACGCAGGGCTTTCTGCCATCTATGAAGACAGAATATCACGCAGACATTAGGTAACTACTTTTCAAAATCAATGGTACCTTTCTGTTCTACTCGGAAATTCTGCAGCATCACAGCATTCATTCTCTATTCATTATGTAGGAAATGTAATATCAAACTATTTTTTCTTTTCTTGCTTATTTATTCTAATTCTCCACTGAATACACCGGTCTTACTGGTAATTTCTGGCCAGCGATTTCGGTGGGTGAGGTGTGTCTTGGTGGGGGGTGCAGGTCACCCTGGGAGACCAGGTACTGCAGCATATTGACCAGGGCAGCACAGGAGTCAGCACAGGTATGAAGGTGGACGACATTGTTGGAGCAACGGAGCTCAAAGAGAGGCTGAGACTGGAGAACAAAGAGAGGGTACAGAGGAAGAATATTCAAATGAACGACAGGAGAGAGAATACATGGAACTATGTATCATGATGCAGTATTCTGCATTCTTCTTCAATGTCGTACCTACAACATGTCTCCCCTTGAGAAGCAGTAATGCCTTTGTGACATTTACTACTTATGCACTTCGTATTAGTCTGTGTTGACACATTTGTTCACTTCTTTTATTTCCGTTTGTCGTGTGATATATAAATCATTGAAAAGATTTTGCCAAACTTAGGAAATTATACCTCTAATACATTAATTTTCAAAATTAAAATGGCTGATCCAATTAAAATGTCCCAATTACAGGACAAAAAACAGCAATCTGGTGGAAAAATGCACCTTTCTTGTTATTTTTCACCATTTTAAATTAATTGAAAAGCAATTTTAACTCCAACAAACCCTATTAGCAGGTGTGAAAGCTGCAGTTATTCTTACTGACAGACACAAAAATGGGTGAGTGATTTGCACAGATAATATAAGATGCTACAAATGTCAAATGAAATAAGCTGAATGAGCCAATCTTTTGCTGACTCTATGAATGTAACAAATGAAGATAAATCAGATTTACAAGTTTTAATACTTACGAATTCAAGAATATCAGTGTGATGGGAGAAGACAACCAACATTTTGGGGCCATCATCAGTGGTACGTAAAGCTTTTGTGTTATTTATAAAAGAATTTATCAGCAAGAAAGTGTAAAGATATCATTCATAGTGTGAGCATGAACATGAATAGGGAGAGTGTATAGTCAAAAAGGTAAACAAATTATCAGGACAAAAAAGGTTAACTAGATCTAGATAAAGGAAAAAAACAAACCTTAACGGTGCCAAAATAAAATGGATGAGAATGAAAACTGACAACAAAACATAAATTTATTGTTATGTAACAAACTTTAAAATGAGCTTTTTTCATATTTGTACACCTTGTTCTCCATGGCTAAAAACAACAACACTGCTGAGGGATGACATGTTTACTGTTGCCTTGATGGTTTTGGTTCTGTGCCCAACTGAAGAGTGATCCTAGTTTTTAACTGCTGTCTGGAGCTATTATTATAGTGAAACTTCATTATGGTAACACAAATATTTATAAACACGGGGCCTGTGCTTGTCTGTGGTTTTTGAAGGAAAGTGAGCTAAATTATAATGTCTTGTTTTTGCTCACATTTTTCTCTGGCAGGGGTAGTCATTTATATGCTGCAGTGCTTTGTGGCTGCTGAGTGAATGCGAATGAAACACAGGTATGTAAATAGATGGTGAACACTTACCAGCTTGCCCATATTGTTGCCTTTCCAAGTGGTGATGGCAAGTTCCAGCAGGTCAATGTCCAGAACACACACATAGTCTGTGTGATACAAAGACACATGGAGGATTTTAATGGGAGTGCAACACATTCTGACACAGATTCTTTTTTTAACCTCAATAGGGCTGGGTATTGATACTCAATAGCAAAATCAAATGGATTGTTCCCTACCTCTCCAAAGATTTCATCAAGATTCATTCATAACCTTATCACCAGGGGTGCACATAACATTTTTGGTCTGGTTCTCAAAGGAGAACCTGAAGATGTTGCTTGGTGCTCACCTTTTGCACTGCATGAAGCCGACATGTTTTAGGTCACTGTCATCATTTATAGCCACTTGATTTTGAATGGCAGGTAATAGCCTCCATTTTTTTTAACAGTCTCTTGTCTCCATGCAGACCATCTAATATTGTAAAACTTCCCTGATTTGACAAAGGTAATGCTATTCTCACCACATATCTTCTTTAATTGTTCTGTTCGCTTTGTACCCCCTTTTCTGTAAATAAAAGCCTAGTAACTTTACAATGGGGTGAGTAAATGTCTTGCAGTACGGGACCATGCGATCAGCTTACTAGGCGCAGCTTTCATTGATGTGTGCGGTACACAGAATATGCACAAGGGAATCCCCGATCGCCACCATCTCAAGCAATTTAGGAATGACCCTGTTGTGAACTACAATGCTGACTACAGCTACGTGTGCAGAGCAACCAACTATGTTTGAACGAAGCTAACAAATGCTCTTAAATCTGGTTTTCATTCACAAGTGATGAGAAGGATTTTTTTTATCTGTGCTCATCATGACGAAACTGGTCATTCTTGGTCTCCCGTCTCTTTCTGTAGCTGCAGATGAAATGTTGAGACACTTTTGTCTCGTTTGTCACTTGTCAGGAATTTATTTTCTTCAGTGCAAAACATGTTTCCGGAACAGTCTGAACTTGCTTTACTATTTTTAGTGGTGTGTAACTCTAATTGACACGCAATCATACATGAAGAGCTACGACCATCACATGCAACATTCCTCATTAACCCCACTCTGTAGGAGCATTAGGAGCCATAATTAAGAGAGAACATCTGCTGATGACCAGAGCTGAGTATTGAATTTGTTACTTTTAATGGTAACAAATGAATTACATCACTATTACCAAATACCAAGTCAAGTTAAATCAATCTGCGCCAAATTTCAGTACCTGAGTGTGTATCTGGGTGAGTACAGAGTATAGAGAGAAAAGAAGATGGTCACTGATGACAGAAGAACTGCATTTTCTACAACTATTCTGTAAGTGTATGCATATATATATCATGCGTCTTACCTTTCCTCAAGTCCACGGAGTCAGTCTGACATTTGTCAGAGAGGTAGAGAGCAGAGTCATCCAGGATGAATCTGATCACCAAATGAAAAAGCAAGACAAACAAAATTGACAAAAAGTTGTCTATTTAATGTAATACAAACGGAGTTCAACATTTCAAAATATTTGCTGTGCTGATTATTATTCCAAGAAATGTACTACCGGCATTGTAATAATCTAATATAATCTTCTCAATATTTGTTTTATTTAATGGTAAATCGTCATGTATGTTAGTGAACTGTACCGGAGGTGGAAGGTAGCGGTGTCTACAATGATATTACTTGACAGAGAGAAGGACTCTGCTGTGAACAATACTCGCAGTGGCAAATACAAAGGTCTGCAAAAGAAAACACAAGGAAAACACAAGATGAGGGTGGAAAACAAGGGGAGAACTTTCTAATGTACATCATCATTTTATCACACATGTTTTAGGTATACCTGTAGTCGACGGCACATGTAGCGAGGTGTGTGTGGAGGACAGTGATGACAGCAGGGGCTGTGTATCCCAGAATGGGATCATCAATGACATCCAGGAAGTCAACCAGCTGTAATAAAAAAAAACAACACAGACTCAGATGGAAAATGACAAACAATTTAAATTCATTCACCTGATTCATCCACCTGGAGTGTTGTCTGCATTTTTCTGCAGAGCTCAAATGGTTTAAGTGGAGAATAAAACAGAACAAATTGCCAGTGCAATAATAACAGAGGCGGCAGGTCTTTTTGTTTGACTAATGTCTTGTATAAAATCATATTTTATTAGCTACAATGTCATAGTATATACCGGTTGTCTCTGGGAGAGAAAACAGAAATCAAGGAAAAAGTGTGTTTTTTAATGTATTATTTCCTGGTTGGGAAGATTCTCTGTTACACTGATAAGTTAAAATGCAGGGAAATATTTTAGGAGGGATTTCTCCTTTCATGAACTTCTAAAGAAGCACATTGAGGGGAAAGGATATATAGAGAAGACTAAAATCTATAAGAAGACTTTTAAGTTTTTCATACTGCTTCTCACCTGCTCATGCCAGCTTTGATTGGCCTGTGTCATGTAATGTCGCATTGTGGCACCTTGAAGTCGAAGGGCAACTAGGAACTCCTACAAGGACAAACACAAATATTTAATTTCAAACGATACTAGCTTCCAAAATCAAGTGTTTGAGGAGGATGTACTGTACCTTAACGCTCTTTTGTGGGTCCAGTGTGACTTTAATGGCTGTGGACAACATCTGTGGCTCCCCCTCCCTGCCGCTCACACTGCTCACTCCCACCTCGGTTGGGTAGATGGTGGGGTCCAAGTGCTTTGGGGGTGTGAAGTTGGGCATCTCCAATCGCTGTGGGATGGGGCTGTATTTCACCACTGCTGTGGTTGCAAAATACATTTAATATTTAACATTAAATCTACCTCTACATAATTCAAAGACGAAAATATTAATTTTGTTGCAACTAAGCGTTTGCAAACAACATTAGAATGTGCACCTCGATGGTAGAGCTCCACTTGTTTGCTCTCCAGGCACAGGAAATTAAGATTGGGATCATTTTGGTGCTGTGCAACACTGAATATCTTCCCTCCTTCTAGGTCAAGCACAATTTCCCCATGACTCTGGTCCTCCTGAAGCAATAAGATGAAATACAAACAGCTAAGAAACACAAAAAATACAAGATAGAAAATGGATAGGGTAAAGCAAACCTTTGAATGGATTAAGCCAGAGCTGTTAAGTGTTTTGACCAAAGTTTGACTCAGGTCTCCAGCTATGGATGAAGCAATTATGTGTGCAAGTGCAAAGACTTCATCTCAGTAAATTGCAGGTCTTCTGATGCTGTGTTATGTTGTGACACTGTTAACAGCCTCATGGCTCACCTTCCTGTCTGTTCTGGCTTGGAGGCGACCTTTGCTAATATGCACAGTGAGGGAGAGGAGGCTGAGGTTGTGGTTGGGGTGGGGAGCTGACTGTCGAGTCCTTCCAGCTGGTTCTTTGGCAAAGTAGAACTGAGACTCTTCCTCTTCTGAATCTGAGTCTGTGACACCGATAGGAACAAATATCTTTATCCAAATACAACACAAACAAACTGCTTGATTAATAGAGGATTTCGTGGGAGGATAGTTGCTATTATATCAGCTAGGTCTACATGTTGTTTTTCCACCAAAGCAACCAACTCACCAACTCTAAAGGCCGACTTGCACAGCTGGAACTCGTCGTGGGAATACCGGCTGTGGTTGGAGCTTTTGGCCGAGGGGGGAGGAGGCTCCCACATCAACAGATCATTATTGATCCTTTTCGAAGGAGTGGGTGAGGAAAATTAATGTTACTTCTGATGCAGGATTTGAAAACAATATAAAGACCTAAAGACATTCTAGAGAAGATAATTCAAATCAACTTTTTGGGGGATACCTGGATGAAGTTAGCTAGGTGGACAGCCATCATGCTGACATACCTGTTATAGATGCTCTGGAAGGCCTGTTTGCTGGGCAGAAGTATGTAGGCCAGCGGCAAGCTGATGTCCACAGCACACTGACACTGAGCCACACACTGCGCCTGAAACTGATTCATCTCCTCTGGGTCAGCAGGAATCACCATCTGAAACAAAGAGGGAGGAAGAATTGAGCAAGATCAGTCTTGATAGTTAGGTGAGAGATAGAGTATTTTTTTGTTTGTATGTCAGCACACCTCTTCAGTCTCAAACATGGTGCGGTTGGAGGAGAACGGAGAGCTAGTTTTATCATTGAGTTCACAATGACTTTCAAAGAAGGCGGCCCCAAGGTCCCTGATGAAGCCCAGGTTCATCCCATCCAGACCTGCTGCTGGGTCCTGAGCCTCACCTCCACGCACACGCACTGATAACCTGTTCACAAACACTAAGTAAATAATACTCTCTTGTGGTAGAGCACATCATAACTATTTATGTCTTATTTGCTGTGCAAGAATGACTCAATTGAGTTCTCCTCTGGGAGAGCTTCTGTACAGTAAAGTGCTGATTTCTAATTAATCTCATGAATACCACAACTAACCTGGGTAAGGAGTTATGGTTCTTCTTCACTCTGATACAGGGGAAAGAGTCGCCCTCCCAGCCCTCATATGACCCTAGTGACACATACACATCAGTCCTCTGTGACATTTCAAATGTCTATTTTAACCACATATACTTAACATACATATGTATAGCAGGGTTGCTTTTACTGTTTTAATAATAGTTGTCTTCTAAATGATGCCAGAACAGGAGTACATGCAACAGCAAAGCCTAAAAGACAGTCAATCCTACATATCAAGTCATGAGGAAACACAATTTGTGCAGCAAAATCCTTATAGAAGCAGAAACTGTAAAATCCTCAGTGAGTGACATTTAACATGCATTTGACACATAAAACATGCAAAAACACCAACTTTCACATATTATCTCCGTCATGAAAATCTTTGTAAAAGAGTAAGACAGTAAAAATGTATCAAATAATGTAGCTGTAATCATTTCATTCAATTTGTTTTTAGAACCCAGAACTCACTGCAAAGTATTACTGACACAGAGTGTAACACAACTGAAGTTGAGTAATGTGTATTGGTCAGTATGCTGTATATCTATCTTTGGTTATATCCAGTCAACACAAAAAACACTAACTGTATCATGTTCTCACCATGTAGGTCTGTGAAGGAGGCCTCCAGCAGCTGAGTGAGGCAGGAGGTCCACGGCTGTCCCGTGTAAGTCTGCTCACTCTGGAGGTCCGGGGCCTCCTGGTGCTTCAGCTCCAGCTCCGTGAGCTCCAGCACCAAAGTCTCCTGCCGCACTACCCTCTGTGTCAGAGGTCGACGCTTTGGGACAGGCCGCAGGTCAGGAATGGGGAAGCGAAGCCTGAGTACAGCGTGCGGGGAGAGGAGGGTGAAGGAGGAGCACAGCTCGATGGTCTGGGACTGAGAGGAAAGAAAGTGAGAAATCTTCAGCATTTTTTTATCAATAATAGCTGAACATTGATTTTAAGAAATGATTCACAGAGAGTAGTAATGGTGCAGTTTCAACTGGAACGCCAGGAGACCTCATAATCCAAGATGGCTACACCGCGTATCAACAGTAGTGGAAGCTCCAATAATATACTTTTTACTAGCACTACTGACTTGTTTGTGTCTCATCAAATTAGTCATACACATAGTATTGTCCAACTTATACCCGTGGATATGTTGCTACAGTGTTTGTATGGGCTACTAGCTGTTTATATTCCGAAAAGGCAAACACAACCAGTGTTTTCTTGGAGGCGTCCGTCTTGTTTTCTGACTTGTTAAACTGGAACGCGGTCAGCTCGGGTGTGACGTCATTCCCAGTTCCAAATTCTGACTTCCAAGGCAAATGGAATGCACCATTAGTTACCTTCTGTCACTGTTGATCACTGAGAAACTTTAATAGCTTTCAAAAAACCTTGGTTATATTTGCCCACACAAAATATATTAGTCAGACAAGAATATGTCTTCAAGCTATTTCTAAACAGGTTTGTCTATTTCTCTGTTTTTTTTTCAATGTCAGGCTGACATGGGAAACATAACTCCACATGACCAAACTGGATTATTAATGGAAAAATTATATTTTGCGTTTTTGAGCACCTTCTAATTCAATGTTTTTTCAATGTTCTTTATTATTTTCTACATTATTAAACAATGCTGAAGGAATCAAATCTATAGAATTATGTAGTAAGTCAAAAAAGTGAAAACAAAGCAAAATATGTTAAACACCATGTTTTCTGGCGTGTGTTTTAATTAATTTGCTGATGATATTTGATAACAGCTCAACATTTTCTACATGTAATTAGCTTCTTGATGAATAAATATATGTGTGGCTCCACCTCTGTGAGTCCAGGTCCAGCGGTCTGTGTGGGACAGTGGCTGAAGGCTTTGCTCAGGTTCCTCAGCCGACTGATGATGTCAAGGTCTAGTTCAGCGCACAGCTCTACCAGCTCCACCCGCAATACACTTTCCCGCCGTACTAACCGCTGTTTACCCTGCCAACACACACAAACACACACACATTATGTCTAGAGTTGCCTCTCTGATTACATATTTTTATGGAGTTAATCAATATTACAATATGGGAAGCATTTACCTGATATATCTTTCTATTTAAACTTATTAGATTCAAGTGTGCATAAATATTCTCATGATTACAGGCATAGTCCAGAACAGCTCAGTTTTAGTGATACCAAAGCTATTTTTGTGTGCAACCTGCTATGGATACAATTCTGGTAGTTCAAAAAAACAAACTTTTTTTGTTAGTAAAATGAGTGAACAACTACAATGGCATTCGGTAGAGCGCATACCTCCACCAAGGCCCAACAGTCCCCTTTAATTCAACAAAACCTTTCCCAAAATTGAACTTATAGCCCTGTAACCATAATGTAAGGTTACTTGACCAACTATTAAAATGCGATGATCTGGATTTTTAATTGGATCCACATAAAATTGCACACACTCATAGATGCCAACCCCTTATATGCCAGATAAAAAAATTAAAAAAGAACAAACAAAATCTGGATCGTTTGCACCAAAATTTAATGGGTGTCTATTCCAGCCCAAGCCCCATCCTCCAACCAAGTTTCATGGTGATCTGTTCAGAAGTTTTTGTGTAATCCTGCTCACAATTGTCACGGTTATTATGTAATCGTCTGATTGGGATGCATCATGATATATAAAATGTACTGTGTGCATCTAACTGTAACAAACTATGTATTACCACAGGTGACCTGACTGTTTTATTTATTTTGTTTATACTTTCTGTTTATATTATAAAAGATTACAAAAATACAATTAAAAGAAATCCTGCTGACAAACCAATCAAGCAACAAATGGACATAGATAAAAACAAAACCTCCTTGGTGGAGGTAATCAATAACGTTGCTTTACTTTTAGTCACGCATTTTTTTTAGAATTAGTATTTTTCTCTGTTTCTGGACGTCTGTCATTCCTCACAACCCTACTTCAAACAACAGTCTTTGTCAGGGCCCGGTGTTAACATTGTAATACACTTCTTTATCTACTAAACAAACCAAACAAACACTATTTGTATAACACATTGTGTGCATTGATATGCAAGACACTTCACAGAAAAACAAACTGAAAATAAAATAAGAATACAATTTTTTCAGATAAGAAAGATTTAAAAACATCTAGTTGTGTGGGTGTGTGTGTGTGTCTAAATGCATACCTTACGTAGGTGTTTCTCAGTGAGGCCATAGTGCAGTTGGGCACACGGTTTGGCTGCAGCTCCAACTGTGAACATACCGGCTTTCTGGAACTGCAGCAACTGGAAAAAGACACACAGAGAAATGCTCAGTCTTTTCTCAATCCTCCTTTACCAGCTTGTTAGCAGAAAAATTTGCATAAAGCCCTTTTAGGAAACAGGTAAAGGTTCAGTTATGTCTGACGTTTTCAACGGTGATTTGGGTCACTTTCATTTGTAGTTTAAAAGCTGATACATATTTGCTTTGTATGTTGTCCTCCAACATGAAACCTAACATGACTCCATAGTAGCATTCAAACAGACGTGATTAGGTTCTAGTGCAAAAGGCAGATGTGGCAGAGAGGTGCAGACATTAAGATGTTAGACCTTATAATGGCCTAATGTGATCGCTTCTTATTGCTACTCTTTGCACTGCAAATGATACTGGTCACAATCATAATATAACGCCAAAGGAAAACAAAGATGTCATTAAGCATTGAGTCTTACAGTGTAACTACAGCCAGAGTCACGGCTACACAGACAGACATAGACACTTTCTACCTCGCTGTACTCGGGCCTCCCGTCCTCCCAGAGGCACTCTAACAGCTCCAGTCTGCTGAAGGAGAGGTCAGAGGATATGGACCGATTGTGGCGTCTCCCGCTCCGCATCTCACAAACAACTTGCACTGCTGCTCCCGTCACTCTGGGGGAGAGGACAACGGTCATTAGACATTCACTCTCAGCTGGGAAAAGGCTGCAGAAGCAGTCAACAACAATGAACATGTGTATTTGTGTTTATGTGTAATGATGGCAGTAAGAGTGGGAGTGGAAGCAAACAAAAATCCAGAATGGAGGAGAAACAAAGAACAAAACAAACACACCACATTTGTAATGACACAACACAATAACACAGTAAAAACTCAATTCATGCTGATGTGAATAGACTATAACCTCTTAAGTAGAATAGTAGAAAAATGACATAAAAATTCAGTTTAAAATGTGCCTAAAAATGTGGAAATAAGGAAAATGAAGACACCAATTATGAGATGCCGTGGTTTTTGAGATGTGGAAAGACCAAACCCCCTTTGGCAGGGACATAAGTACTACACACACAAAACAAGTACTTTTCTATCTGCAATTTTTTGTAAAAGGAGACTAGAATGTTACTCAGTAGAGAGGTTACATTTGCCAAAGAGGAACAACACAACCTGTCTGTTTAGCCCGTCTGACCCAACATCTCCAAAACATTTTGTGCCTTCTTTCCTGGCCCATGCACCATTCTGTCACTTCTTTCACGTTTTGAGAACCAACCAACAAACCAACCAAAACATGGACATAGGTGAAAACATAACCCTCTTAGCTGAGAGGCTCCATGTCAACATGAATAATCATAACGAACCAAAGACAAAATGTGTCTGTATTTTTCTACCTGAGATGGGAGTATGGGCAAGCCTTGGCAAAGCCACCTCTCAGATGGTGGAAGTCTCTCTCACTGAACATGCTGTCCTTGAAGAAGGCCAGCTCTCGGAAGAACACCTGAGACACCTGAGGCGATGACGAGGCGCTGTCAGGCCTAGAGGGCGGGTCCTCCTGCAAGAGGGTTAGGGTGAGCCCACCAAGGCTCAGTCGCAACAAAGCATCTGGTTTCAGCTGCTCTGCCTGGCCGCTGTGGGAGCGACCTACAAGAGGAATGGGAAGAGGATGGGAGTTCAGTTGTTTTTTTTTTGTACTCACTTCTTCTTAATTAATACTGAAAAAAGTCCTGCGTAAGTAAACACATTTTAAATGTTCTTAGGTTTAAAAAAAAACCTTTAAAAAGCAGAATAAATTAACGATTAGTAACTAGAAGTTTTAGGACAATCCAATAGTTGATATTTTAGACTAATAGATTCCTCCATAGTGCCGATATTAAACTTCTGCACAGTGATTTTACCTCTAGTCCAGTTGCTTGACTGGGGTAGACTTGACAGACATCCCGCTACAGGATATCTCCTTGAACAGTTCACCATACCCTGAGAGAGAAAATTAAAGTTCCAGAATTTGGAATTTGATTAGTGCAGAGCAAATTCCAGCTCTATGATGTTCTTTGTAAGTAAAGAAAGAAAGAGCACATGTAATTCCATATCTTATGCTAATACCCATTCTACTATTTATTTACACATGTATAATATCCTATGAAGAAAATGACAAAATAAGAGAATGTTAACATTACAAATACCAATACTATTTCCTGAAAACTTAACTATACTGATATTGGTGATTTTGGAATTTAAGCTTATTGTGCTGGTTGAAGATTTAAAAAAAAACAAATCAAGAAAATGATCTTATTGTCTGATGTTTTTTTCCTCACCCATACAGCAGCAGTTGCTCTACATTTGGCCATGCTTTGAAACAGTTAAACACACACGTAGAGAGAGGCTGTACCTGTGAGGAGAGTGCTGCAGGCTGCGTGAAGCTGGAGAGACTGTGTGTAGAGGACTCCATATCACTGTCTGACAGCTCGCTGCCAGAGCGCAGAGACACCCCGCTACTGGCCATCCCAACAGGACCCATTGAGTAAAACATTTCTGCAGGTGCACATACACACACACACACACAGTGATATGTTGTATACTATAATGTACAAAAATACTTAAGACACACTGTAGGAAGTAAAGGAGCAGCAGGATATTATTTCCACACCTCTAGACCATCCAGTTTTGTCACTGAATACACAGCCAAAAACAAGACTGTCTTTGCATTTCATACAGCCTAAAGACTAATTTCCTGTAAGTTCAGAATAATGAGGATGTATGTTAGCCTATAGACTGTAGGAATGCTACATTTTTATTTTAAAAGGGAAAACTTTCTCTTTTTTTTTTTTTTTTTTTACCAGCAGTGGCTCACATATTTACAAATGACATGTCTTTAGGAGCAGGCCTGCTGAGGTTATGATGCACAGACAGACATTTTATAAGTGGACCTTCACTGCTTTGAGTACCTCCGTTCTCCAGGCCAGTGATGTAGGGCTCCATAGTTGGCTCGGTATCCCACTCTCTATCTCTGGGACTGGTGCCCAGCTGCTTACTGAGGTCCTCTTCAATCAAACGCAGGTCGTCTGAGTCTAATGGTCGACTGTGTACTCCACCACACTTAGTCTCTGGCTCTGTGTGGAAGGGTGAAAGAGTTAGGTTGTGGCAGAGTGTGACCTTACTTGCCAGCTCTGACCTGCAGAGGACACAGCACATGCTTATTGTCTTTGTCTCAGTGTCATCTGTTCAGTCCTCTTGACTTTTGTTAGGTATATAAGCATTAAGTAGTGTATTTGTGGGTTTATTTCATGAGGGCCTAACTATGACTTGATTATACTCTGACTCGTTCATGTCTGGAGTCAAGATAAACAAACCAGATCCCAATAATCTTTTTTTCCCCATAAAGGCACAGGACTTGTTTCATGCCACATTACCACCACATTATATTTAATATGAATATGCTATATATGATGATATATGTGCCATGATACTGTATATTAAAGAGAACCTGTACTGTTAATGAAATTCAAGAATTGTATATGGAGCGATGATACGCAAAAGACAAGCTGAAACAGCAGGTGTAACAAAGGTCGGGGATTGGTGCTAGTTTAGCAAAGCGGCTGTGTTTTAATATACCAGTGTCGATGCAGAGGGCTGCCAGCAGGTCTGTCAGATGGATTATTTGATCCGGAGATAGCAGCATGTGGACACAGCCCACCTTCCCATCCAATTCCAACTGATGCCCAAACAGAAAGACAGGATACAGAAGTCAAAATGGGATAAAAGCTGCATAGCAAATCCCAGGTTTACACACACTTTCAATGGAATATGTCCCCTAATGTGCACAGACACGCACTGACCTTTGGTCCAGGTAGCATGTCATTCTGTTTGATCTTGACAGTGGTCTCGATAAAACCGGAGCAGCTTCCTATGAGGAGTGGCTGAGAAGGAGGACAAGGAAGGGATGTCTGGGGACTTGTCTCTTCTTCTTCTTCCTCTTCCTCCTCATCTTCTTCTTCTTCCTCTTCATTTTCTCCTTCACTTGTCGAGGCTGATTCTGGGCGTTGCTCCATAGGAGGACCCTAAGACATGTGGAGATATCTATGAGCATTTCTGGTGATAAATTAGATTGATGTTTTCGTAAGTTTTGTCAGTTGTGCTCTTGTTTCCCTCCAGTCTGCTTTACACAGTCAGTACAGCTGGAAACATCACTGCACATTTCCTTTCTTTACAACAAGTGGTTTGCAGCCAATTATTTATGTACAATATCAAAGTCTTTGAAAATAAGGCAAAGTCATCTGCATAGTCATGGTCAGTTAGATGCTGCAAAATGGGTTTATATTTTACATAAAAACAAATGTAAGTGGTCATTACTTTGTTATTTAACAACAGAGGTAAGAGAGACAATTTAATCTTGGGTAGACAATAGGTGATGATGAATAGGCTGATTATCTGAATAGCAGTAAGAGCTGGAGATTTTGTCCAAATAACCCCTTTAATCCAAATTTGCTCATCCTAGACGGCCCATGATGTATTGCAAAATGTTGTGTAAGCATTTTGAGCTTTTTCTCTTTTCAAACCATTTTCAAGAATTATTTTGTTAGGTTTTGTCTGTAGGTTGCTTAATCTTTCAGAACCTTGCTCGTACCTAAGCGAAGAAGTTAATTATATTATTTCCTTTGCAGTGTGGCATTCATCACCTGTGCTGTGCCGGTTTTGTCATAGAGCAGCTGAACAGCACTCAGCTGGAGGATCTTATGCAGGAAGGCAGGCGGCTGGTGGATGTCAACAGGCACGGCAGTCTGGCTGGCTGGATCTCGCACGGCCTCGTCAAAGTACTCGAGCCTGGAGAAACACCATGCAAAACAATCACACATAAACTAGCACCATGACAAAAAGTACGTCCAGTACACAAAAGTGAGGGTGATAAGGACTGAGAGGAAAAAGTCTGCTGTTACTCCAGTGAAAATTAAGACATAGCTACACCTGCATGTCAGTAAACAAATTGGTTTTAAAATTAGAATACCTGATAATGGCATACTGCATGCATAAAATAACATTTAATATTTTGTCACTGAAGTACAGTCCTGCTGTCAGTCCTTTAATCATTCAAAGAAAGATTATCAGATCAACACCCTGTTTGGTAAATCCTACCAATAGACTACACAGGACTCTAAAAAAATGGAGCTTTTGAGATGATGGGGCCTTTTGGCCACTGACCCTGGATCAACACAGTAATCCTGAGCAACTTTGTTAGGAAGCCAGTAAAAAGGGTTTAACAGTGTCACGGTAAAACATGTTAGCAAATGGCAACAGAGTCAGGGCACCAAATAAACAGAAACTATGTGGTGGCTACCTGGTGAAAGTACATTAGCTGATTTGCTGTCATTACAAACAGCAAATTAGCTAATTTACTTTCACTTTGCAAATCTGGCTCTAAAAATACTAACACTTGAGCACTATTTGTACATTTATTTTGAATGGGAATGAACACGACAGCTGAAAATAGCAATCCAATAAAAACAAATTTCAACAAGTCATGATTGTACAAATATTAGTCTTTCTGTAGTCATACAACCAGTTGACTCCCTGGCTATGGCCACATTATACAAATGCATCATTGTCAAGGCCACAGAATCCCAACATCACAAACTGACAACACCTTAAGTAAAACCTTGTTCAGGTGAATGACCGAGTCAATACTGACCCTGTTTAAAATGAGCTTCACACTGTGCCTCCCAATACCAGGCCAAGGAGGTAAGCTCATAAATGAGCCCAGGCCTCCTTCTCCATATCTGCTGATGAGCAGAGACAAGTTGAAATCTAATCCTTGGCTTCCATTTTTCATTCACTCTCCCCTGGCTCTAATAGAGGTGCTGATGTTTGAGAGTTGCAACATTACTGATGACAATCACACATTTTAGCACGCTGCTGTGGCTGTGAAAATTCAAATACAACAAATATGAGCTGTTGGATGCCTTCATTTATAGGACAGAAAAGATTAAAAAAATATTATGCTGACCACTATGTTTAAGCTCTTCATGTTCATGTTTGTTTGTATTTGAGCTTCAGATCCAGTTTTTGTTTCACTTTGTTTCCTCCCATTAAGAAGGGGTATTTATGACTATGGCCCATTTACTGTATAAGAAAAGCACTTGGTTCACACATGGCACAAAGGAGGAAGCACATGTCAGTGCTACAGTGAAATGAGGAGGTAAGCATTAAAGATACACAAAAACAAAAATTATAAGTATCAGTTTACAGAAAGTACATATGCACTTCAATACAATGTACATTTCCTGCAAAGAACTGTGTATAATCAAAGTAAGTAAACTTGATTTCATATATAATGCATTGATTTCAAGTACACCATTAAAGGTGTTTAATTTAATATTTTACCACAACCACTGATGTGTTTGCTCTGATTAGGCTTCAGAATACATGTGGAAAAATCCTCTTTCAGATGATCTAATGAAGAGACTACCTTTGAAGCTGTGCATGCAAAAAGGTCTTTGGTAGTACACACTGAGTGAGTATTCTATACAGATCCTCATAATACTTCCGGAGTGTAATTGATTGAAAGGCATCTCAGGTAGGTGGTATTGCCAAATTAACTATGAAAGCTGTGTTTCATATTACCCCATGAAATGCTCTCTATCAATAGATTTGAGCATTAAAACAGTAGCATGAGTAATGTGTAGTGTATTAATAGTATTTCAAAAGGAACTGAAAATGAATTCACTACAATATGTGTATCTGAAACTTACAACAGTATATCATTAACAAGGAGAGTATATGTAATGAAAAAAGATGAAATACTCAAAAGGTCTCTTGCTGGAAAATTTCCTTCCCTTGCAGCTCATTTATGGGACCTACCGTTTGATGTGCACCTCTAAGGCAATGCCTGTTTCCAGGTTCAGGGGCTGGTGCTCGATTCGAATGATAGTGTCTATGAAGGTGACTTTAATACGACGAAGGACTAGAAAAAAAGATGAGAGACATGCAAGGGTTCATTAGCACTCATCTTCCAAATGATCTCCTCTTAGCTGTGTGTTCAGACTGGGTTTTCCATTTCCCACCAATACTGTCAGGGTGCATATTATTAATGTAGTGGAAATTTTCATATCTGTATACCGAAAGTGAGGACATGCTAAGCTTTCACTCACCAGTCTCAATGGTTTGTGCAAACATTTCAAGCCCTTCCAGCTGGGCAGGTGGCTCCTCAGATGCCTCTGGGGGGTCCTTCAGGCACTCCTGAGCCAGCTGTATGCTGGAGGTCATGCTTGATGACCAGCCTTGGGAGTCCCAACCCCCACCTGAGTACAAACAAAACCACGTGGGATTGAGTGATTCAAGTACTTTCGGACTATTGTGTAAATGATTTATTACTGAAGATTCAACATCAGATCCAAAATACAACAAATTATTTGATTCCAATTAATCGATGTGAGGAACAAATCACATATGAAGAAGCTGTTCTTCTTCTTCACATATGACTGATAATTGAGTATTATGGGGTTCTTGGACTGTTACTCTGACAAAACAACTCATTTGAATATGACATTAATATCAAATTTTACCATATGTCTATGCTGATAGGTGTGACAAGAACTCTTCATCAGTAATTGGTGAAAACAGTATTAAAAAGGAAGGAATTTGTCTTTCCATTAATGATGACTTTAGACCACAACTTGCAATCAGCATGAGTGGATCTGATGAACCTCTGATAACCCTCTGATAAACCGTAGAAGATCCCCTCACTCAACATGTGGCTGAGTGATGCATGTCCCATAAGGAAATCCCACAACTTGACTCAAGAAATTGTTTTTCTGAACTTACTGGTGCGGTACTTGGGTCGACATGTTATCTGAAGACCAGAAACTTCTAAGGTGCAGTGATCAGTCAGGAGAGCTTGCCAGGGAATGGTCACCGCTATGGTGCTCACAAAGCCATCCACTATCTCCAGAGGAGCACCAAGCGACTCCAGAAGCTCATTGACCGCCTGGAGCCAAGAGGGACCAGCCAACAATAACACAAATTAAACAAACGAACTCTTTTTCTTTCATCAATTAAGTTATATCAAATGTGAACACATTTGTACAGCCTATATTACAGGGGAAAATATACATATGTATATGAACATATATATACACATATATATATATACACATACACATATATATGTATGTATGTGTATATATATACATATATATACACAACTATATGTATGTATGTATGTATATATATATATATATATACACATACACAACTATATGTATGTATGTATATATATACATATGTATACATATATATATACATATGTATACACATACACAACTATATGTATGTATGTATATATATACATATGTATACATATATATATACATATGTATACACATACACAACTATATGTATGTATGTATATATATACATATGTATACATATATATATACATATGTATACACATACACAACTATATGTATGTATATATATATATATATATATATATATATATACATATATATATATATATATATACACACACACATACACAACTATATGTATGTATATATATATATATATACACACATACACAACTATATATATATATACACATGTGTCCCATTAAGTGCAGTTCCTCGAAGAAATGCGAGCTAGGCTCAGGGCATGACGTTGGAGATTGTTGATGAACTCGGGTACAGTTGCGAAACACTCAAGGGTGCACGAGTTCGACAAAAACACACGATGACTATTGTGGCGCGGCGATGTTTACATGTACCTTCTCTTTTAAACACTCACCCAGACATCGAGGTTGATTTCCTTGATGACACCACTCCCGTTGTACAGGTCCAAGCCCAGTTGGTCCAGGCTCAGTCGTTCCAGCAAAAAGTGACCGAGATAGTGCTGTAAGAGGTACCGACAGGCCCGCTTCTTGATTGAGCCTGACCAGGGGAAAAGCCAGCGAGACATGGGGCCAGAGAGAGAGGGGAGAGGGACCTAAGAGGTGGCGGAGGAGAACAAGTGCGAGTACAGTTCTCTGGCAACTGCATAACAGACTAACACAAAGTGTGCAAAAATAAGGAATGAGCCACAGCTAGCTAGAGGGGGCTAAGGAAGGGGTAGACCGTAACTCTTGTTCTCCCCTTGGTTTGACACAAAAACTAGAAAATCCTTTGTGTCAGGACCGACGAGACTCCCACTTTACTTGACGAAACGTTACTCCAATCGTGTGTCGTTGTCTCGGTCCATATTTTCGGTACGTTTGTCTAAAATTCGAACGACAGGTCTTGTTGGTGCGTATCCCTTGTTTCAGGGTTGTTTATTGTTATCATACGCCAACCGATGGTATGATGAACGTACTTGCGTCACAGCAGCGAAAAGCGAAACCCGGAAGAAAGACATGACGCTATGCAGGCGCCATCTTTGTAAGGGCATTCTTTAATTTTTCCAATATTGCAACTATTTTAATTTCTTATCTCTGCCATGGAGGTAATGTTTCCGTCGGCGTTGGGCTGTTTGTCTGTTAGCAGGATTACACAAAAACTATAAGACGGATTTTCATGAAACTCCATGGATTTTTGTTTCTACATCTTTCCTAATCCCATTGGCAGGTTTTAATTGCAACAAATTCATAAAACTCAAAATGCATATTTTATACTAATAGCAGAATGGTTAATGACAGCATAAAACTTATTTGTCTGGTGAATGTATTAGTTCATAATACGTGAATTTGTCATTTGTTTGGACGTCTCAATTTCTTCCAATTTTATTAGAAGTCATGGATTGTTTTGCTTCATCCTCAAATTTTTTTAATCCAAATGTTAGAGGCTCCATATAAAGTAGCCAATGACTACTCACTTATCTGTGAATATAACTACAAATTTGTAGTTTCATTTGTAACTTAGCATTACAAAAATTAGATTTTTGATAACTAATCAGAACAGCAAGTTCTTTTATTTTTCCATGCTTTTAATTGTGGCTTTGATGAATTTTGTGAGTAATGGTACATTATGCAGCTTTGAGTTTGACATTGGAACAAGACTCATCTGATGACATATCTCCTTGGCCCCACTCAAAAACATTTGCACAACAAACGCATCAGTATGACATATCCTCATTTCCTTTGGGAAGCTAAGAGTAGCCTATTATTTTGGATATATGCTATGGAGAAGATGATCTACCTTCATTCACCTTAAAAAAATCATCTTTCCATGGAAAACTCAAATATGAAAAAGGTAAAACCACTTAAGGAAAATTTCTATGCAAAGGTTGCAAAAGCAAAAATGTATTGAGATATGCTCCAGACAAAATGACCACAATTCAGTCACAAAAACATGTTTCCATGGATAACAAAACAAAACAAAACATTCGTTTAGTATCAAAAGGCACAACTATGTATTATGGTCAATATGTGTTAAGTTTGGTGAAGCTAGCATTTATAGTTTGTGACATGCTCCAGAGAAAATAAAGATTATGGACAGATGGACTGACACTGATAATTATATCTCCTTGCCATTTCATGGTCAGGGGGGGATAAAGCTATTTTCATGTAATAACTATGTTGTTGCATTCCTGACTGTCAAACTAACATCATCTCCTTTTCAGGAGCTTGCAACAGCAAAGAGAGCAAACTCCAGCCTCTTCCTTAGACAAATATCTAACGTCATCTGTTGACATGGTGGTTGAAAGTTCCAGACAAACATAGTGAGAAGATATCAAGTTAGAATCTTTCCACGGTTAAGATTCATTTTGGTCAATATTTTGTTCTTATCGTTGCTGAAGTAAAATGTATCTGCAGTGTAATAAAATATTTATTTTAATACATAATACAAATAAATGTTAACAAGATAAACTATAGGCCATTTGTCTTTATTTCTATGAAAACATGTAGTGACTTCTACACACACACACGACCAAAAACTTTGGTTATAATGGCAATCGAAAACTGTATCAGAGCAGCAGTCCTTAAGTCAAGCTGTTGACATTTGGCTGTTAAAACAACAAGAACCATACATAAGTAAACATGATCTACATCATTTTGAAAAAAATAAAGTGAAGGATAAAACAAAAGCCTGAAAATAAACTTACAACAGATTTTATTTCACAGAAGTATGATCAAACTCTTCATTTTATAAATGCAACATCTGGGATCTTGCCCTCCGTCTGAGAAGAGAGGAAAAGGCATTTTATGGCCTTGTTATTAAAAGATCAGACATTTATGGAACTGCAGAAAATTGAAATAACTTGTTACCTTCAACTGAGTGAAAATCTGTGCTGCGCGGTTGAAATCCCATCCATTGTCTTGCAGACACCTGTGCCAGAGCATAAGTATTCAGATGTTTTAATGCAGTGAATAATAAGTTATATTACTACAAACACAACACGTAAAAAAACAAGACTTACTTTTGGGACCATTCCAGGTTCATGCCAGACTTCTGTGAGAAGGCTGTGAGCATCTCCTGCTGTGGTGCAGTGAGGGTGGGGACGGGGCTCGAAGATGGCGTTGGGGCAGGGGCAACAAAGGCTCGGCGGATCTCCTCTGTTGTTGCCATCCGGATGAAAAGCTGGTCATTTACAATGCATAGACTGTGGCCGAGGAGAAGAGTAGACAGACAATTAAAGAACTGAATGGTTTAGGAATCTCAGAAGGAACTGAACTTCTTGCTCTTGGCTATGTGTCATAACTGGCCTATTGACTCTGCTGCCATATATGCTCAACTATAAGGTTCAACTAGCTAAGACCAATTTAGTCAGATACAAGTGCAGTTCAATAAATTTCACCGTGAAGGAAACTGACATTCTGTTTTTCTTAACACCGCTCTAAAACAGTTTCGACTGACATTAGAGAGCATTAACTTTATCTAGGTTTACCTAATTAACTGGCATATGTGAATTTGTGAATTTCCCCACTGTGGGACTAATAAAGGGATATCTTATCTTATCTTATATGTGTGTAGTTTGGGTCAGTGTGTAAATGAACAAATAAAGTCTTTTATTGGAGCTTCTCTGTTCAGAATTTTTTTTTAGGTATCTGTATTAACATTTTCCTACAACCACAAACTGGATTTAAGGCCAATTTAGAAAAATGTTGTAGCGAAAAAAGTCTCTGTGTAAGTGAATTATATCTAGTTGTAGTTATGAAACAATTGATATTGGCCATCAGTCAAGTCGATTTATTTATATAGCACATTTAAAATACAACACAGCGTTGTCAATGTCATTCACGCAAGGAAAGAGAGTAGCGAATTCATGGTGAACAAAGCATTAGAGTAATTTGACGTAATTTGATGATGCACAATATATTGCAGCTTGTTACACAGCTGCAGCGCTCTAGCTTGATGCTGGACCAATTAAAAAAATTGTTATCTCAAATAGTCACTTACACACAACAACATGTGGAAGAAGGGTAAAGGTTGAAACATAGCGACGCAACCCTTTAATAATTTCATGCCATTTCCCCTTCTTTAGGGAATATATGAAAGGACAGCAGGAAGGTGACAGAAACAATTAGGAGCTCAGTAGACCTACCCAGTATTTCCTGCTGGGACTGTGATGAACACTCGAGAGAAGGCCATGGTGGACTCTCGAGATTTACCATCAACGACAACTGAAAAACGGACACGATACAAATTGGTAGCACAATCAACAACACTCAAAACTGGCGTGGATCACTAAAAAAATTTTAAAATTGTGATGAACAAACAAGTCACCTTCTTTAAAGACTCCGCTCACAGTGAATGATAAAAGCGTGTTCTGTTAACGGAGAACCATTTTGCAAAATTAACAGAATGACTCAGTGAGAGGAAAACACTGACAAGTGTGTGCTGACAGAACAAACATTAACTCACAGTGTAGGTGTTGACATCAACATTAAACGAGGCTATGTCATGCTGAGTCTTGGGCAGCTCATTGAGAAACGCCACCACATTCAATCGTGTGTGTTTCAGAAGTCGAAACCGTATTGCTAAAGGAGGCAAGATTCAGAGAGGGAAACATAGGGACAAATCTCAAATCACATAAATATGCCGTCTTAATTCAGATACCATGACGGGTCAACAGCTAAATAGGTAAACTCACTGGAGTCTTTGAGCCTTTTCAGATTTCGGCTGTCTTTATGATACTCTCCCAGACTGCTCCTAAAACCAGAGGAGGGAAACACGGAATCAATATGAACACTCTTTTAAATAAGTGAGTCAATAAAGGTTTAACACTGGAAACTCGTAACTATACATCTCACAGCTTCATGTGATTATCAGTGTTGTTACGTATTCATTCATGTTTGATGGGGACAGACACGGTATGCATAGATAAAGGTATCCAAGGTTAAGTATTGTAGTGCTTCTAGCAAATGCTAGCTTGAAACACTTTTTGTCTAGCTGTGCGCACTTACCTTGAGGGGTTCTGAGTGGAGTAAGGTGTCGTGAGAGACAACGATGCTCCATCGTGGTAAGCATCCAGGAGTGACTGTCTGTCCCCCGAGTCATATATACTGTAATACCTGCAACACAACAGCTTGTGTTTAATACATGAAACTAAAGTCACTTTAAAAACAAAGCTGTTAATCAGACACTAGTTTGACAACATCAGCCCTGGAAAACAGGTAGTTTTCAGCTCACTGTTGTGAGACGATTCTCCACTTAAAAACAAGAAAACTCACTGTTGCAAGAACCGAAGGATGAGAGCCTTGATTTCATCAGAGCCAAAACAGCTGCCCTGCATTGTTAAATGACAAAATGCTTGTAAGGTACATAAAGGAGGCAGAAACTGTCTAGAGACTTTCAAAAGAAAAACAATGCAGCTTAAAACATACATTTCTGACATGAATTACTAAAGAGTATAACATCATATAGAGCTTCTACACGTATCATAGCACCATAAGATATCAATATTCAGTTTGAATAAAGATATACAATCAATCACGAGATTAAACAAGCAACCTTGCAGGGGGGGATAGTAGTGGGCGTTTCAACATCAAATCCAATGGGTGGGGGCAGGTCATTACCGTCCTAAAAAGAAATCATACAAGTAAGACACAAGGATATAATTTCACTGCATCCAGATACTAAAACATTTATTTTAACCTCTTTTTTCAAGAACTGACTAAATTTAAACAACTTGAAAATGTTTGACTTACTAGTTTCAGAAGCCGTGGAAACCTCTGCCGTACAGCACTGGTACAGGAACAAAAGATTATCATCATATACCACCACATAAACAGAAATCATGCTCATGACTGTATATGATAGTGTCAGTCACACCAGAGGACACAATTAATGCCACTTTGTTCCTTCCAATTAATTAATCTTCAAATGCTATACTGTCAATAACACTGGGAAGAATACAATCAAGTACAGATACATGGGTGCACAAAATTGTAGTTTAAATACAACCAGTGCCACAAGCAGTTTAACCTTTGCATACAAGTAAATCCACAAATTGACAATGATTCAGGTCTTTCAGTTTAGAGCTGCGCCCTTTGACAATTCTCCCTCCCCAAAGTGTACTTACCAGCAGGTATACTCACCCTCTCCCCCAATATGGAGATATACACTGATCTGACATGGGGAAGCAACATAACTTGGAAACCAGTAAACACTTAAGTATATAGGCACCAATCACTCTTCAGTTTGTCGGTCTGTGCCAGTGATTTTCAGCAAAGAAAAACAACCTGGGATCAGAGCGAAACGAAAAAAGGACAGCTGGCCTCAAAGTAAGCTGCACCCAACAATCCTTCTACTCATCTTATAGCTTCCCCTTGCTGCACAAACAATTATCAGTCATTGTAACCATCAATTCTGAAGAGATGGGTCTTCATGAATTGCAGTGACTAGACTTCTTGTTGTATGCATAAAATTTTGTTTAATTTGGGCCCAAGCTTCAACTTAAAGAGAATGGAAAATCATTAAGCATTCAATTTGAGTGATAACGCTCTCTGCTTTAATGGTGGAACTCCTTGTACAAGTTAGCTACTCTCTGCTTTAATGGTGGAACTCCTTGTACAAGTTAGCTACTCTCTGTTTTAATGGTGGAACGTTTTGTACTAGTTAGCTACTCTCTGCTTCAATGGTGGAACTCTTTGTACTAGTTAGCTACTCTCTGTTTTAATGGTGGAACTCTTTGTACTAGTTAGCTACTCTCTGCTTCAATGGTGGAACTCTTTGTAGTAGTTAGCTACTCTCTGTTTTAATGGTGGAACGTTTTGTACTTTTTGCAGCCATCAGAAACTGGAAGAGGAAGTGTTTCCTTTTCTTTCCAACTGACGTATTTCAGGCAGAACTGAACTTAACTTTCCAGTTCAAAACATATTTCCATAAGAAGTTAGTTAAGGGTGTTGGCCAAACTCTCCACATCCTTCACTGAACAGCAGAGGCCTGTTTTAGGCCAAAGAGTACCAACTTAGTGGAAGAGACTGATTTTCTCCTTGGCTCATCATTAGTCATTGATAATGGCCCTTATGCCCCTCCGCCTCAGCCCAAAGGCATTTCCTGTAGAGTCCCATCTTCACAAGTTCTTGTTGTATTCTCAGCGAATCAGAGCTCTCAGGGACTGAGGCCGAGTAATCGTGACTGTGCCTGCCTTAGGTTGTCCCGGGGTTTCGAGGTGGGATCTTACCCGTCATGGGCTATCCAGCCTTCCATACTCGCCTGATACAGGAGGCCTGGGGGGCAAGGGTGCCGAGAGGGGAAAGGAAATCGTTGGCTGTGGACTTTCTCATCCAGACATTTGTCGAGTCATCTTTAGGGTATGTTCTCATTCTCTCTCCAATAAACAACAAACTGTTTCACAGTATTGCTATTTTATGGCATCGTTTTCGATATTATATTTTCTAAAGCAGTTTACAATGTATTGTGTAACAGGGATGTTATTGCTGAATGTTTTCATTTTAGACAAGTGCTTATATTTCATCACCAGCGTGATAATATTTCAGAGCAGCTTATGGGACAACCAATCAAGATGTCAGTAGGGGGAGTGTTGGGTACAGCATCACTGAGAACAGAACAAAGCTTGAAAGGATGTCCCAAAGAGAAGCTGAAGAACAGGCAGAGAGAAGATAACTCTTCAAACTGTGGAGAGTTAAAAGCTGAAAAGAAATAATGGGGAACTCCATCGTGGGCAGATGTCCTGTCAGCAATGTTCAGAAGTTTTAAAAAAAGTTTAGTTTGCAGTGTGAAAAGGAAATGTTAATCAAGCGGGGAAAAAATATTTGCAACAAAACCAAACAAGATAATTTGAACTGATTGCAAATTAATCTACGCATTTTTCTCCCCTTCGTTCTCTCTCAAACTCACAAGGGCACACCAGATACACATATACAGGGCATTCATGATGAATGTAAGCTGCCTCTGCTTCATTAGTTCATCCGTGATTGCTGGGGAAGTGGATTTAGTTTTTCTACAGGCATCTTGCACACTTCTTTGTAGCACACTGCTGCAGACTCCTATCCAATCCTACTTGTGCATGGTAATATTGCTGTGTCAGCTCCATAGAATCTTACCCTCTCATCCCCCAAAATCACCGACTGACCTGATGTATGAGGCCTGATCCTTGAAGAGGTCACACAGAGGGTTCCTGTTAAGCCACAGCTCCACCAGCTTCAAGCCTTTCAGTTTGTCCAGCTCCCGGTCTGACTTCAGCTGGACAACCACACAAAACAGAACAATCGGGTGTAAGAGGAGGATCTAAATATAAATCGGGTCAAGGGCCCGATTCGTGCCTGGTTATTCTCTAGATGAACTGAGAAGCCAATTTTACCTCGTTGTGGGAAAGGTTGAGGGTGTTCAGATTAGGGACCTTGGAAACTAATTCAGTTAGTTCATCCAGTTTGTGAATACGGTTGTTACTCAGGTTCAAGCAAGTCAGCTGGCAAGAGTCAGAGAGACATATTAAAGCACTTTCAGTCCGACCCATCACCTATCTAGAAAATAGCAACATTTTCACAACAGAAAATAGTTTGTTGCTTATTTTCCAGCAAACAATGTCATGAATATACACTGTATTAAATTACCTCTGGAATGTTTTCTTCAATGATCTTGAGGACAGCTTCCATACTTGTCTTCCTATTCAAGATGACTTCAATGTTCTGCGACACCAGGTCTGTCATATAAAATAAATGAGCAAAATACAAACAAATATCCAAAGTTGCAAAAGATTTTAAAGCATTTTCACTGAATAAAATAAAGTTCTGTCTAATGGCCAGATTGTCTGCACCATCTATTGAATGGTCATTGTAAAACAACATTGTAGTGACAATTTACTAAGAACGTAGAGCCTTGATTCTTGTTTAGCACAGATCATTTTAAAACACCTTTCATAATTCAATGTTTTACAGTAATGCGTGAACAGCACCAACCAGGTACTTAATTGTACAAAGTATTCTTGTGTGTACTGTGACGCACTGCCACTTGTTGAACTGGTCTTCAGTATCACATCATACATATGGTTTATGTCTGTAAGAGCATATTTACCTGGGTCTGTTCGGATGTTGTTTAAGTCAAGTGCTTGCTGGGAGCCATCAAAACGTTTTGCCATACATTGCTGAAAATGATAATGACATAGTGATGATAATAGCCAACATAAAGCCTCACCTGAAAAGCAAAAACCATCAGTATACTTATGTCATCACAAGAGCCATCAGAAGATGCCATATCCCCCAGGACCCGCAAATTCATACAATGACCAACCATAGTAGCAAACTGGTTTATATTATAATTTAAAAATACATTTGTCATAAAAGCCTGAGCAGGACACAATGTTAACCTCAATACCTCAATGAAAATACAACACAATGTAACAGAAATATTCTAAACAGCAAAAGGCACCACTTCAGTGTTGGGTCATGAGAAAATATTGAGTGGTTTCATAATAATAATAAAAAAAATAGAAAAAAAACCTTTTATTTCAAACCATGTCAAAACAAATATTATATCCATATTTTGCGTCTGCTTTGAAATGTGAGACTTCAAGTAAAATATTTTAAATTAAGCTCAAAAGGTTCATCTTTAGTACATAGGTGATACTGGAAAGTATTGCACATGGACAGACGACATACAGACAGGCATACTGATAGCTATATCCCCTTGCCATTATGTCAGTGGGATGATAAAAATGAATTCCCAAAACACCCCCAAAGGTTTGTTCCTGGGAATATTGCACCAGGTTACTTAATTTCCAAAGTTAATTTCTACTTCTGTCATATCAAGTGCAAAGGTGAAGGCACAAGGGTTACTGACATGTACAGAAATTAACTAACGGACCTCACGGCTAAATTCACTTCACTTTCTCAAAAATAATCTGTTTTTTTAAAGTCAAAGTATTTTAAGTTGTACTCACTCTGGTCAGATATTCTAACCACGGTTCGAGCAATTCTACCAATCATCTCAAAATGTCACCAATGTCAGGTTTTTATTGCTACTTCAGCTCACCTTCAAGTGCTCCAAGTGTTCAGGCTTCAAGTCAGAGAGGAGGAAGGATGGTGGAGCGCTGGGGTTGACATGCACTTCCACCTTGTAGATACATCATCAGGTGGCATGAAAGAGATCAGTGTGATTTGTGGTTATTGATAATATAAAGCTTCTGGATATCATTTAGATTGATAAGAACTTAACAATGTAGCCGTTACTACAAGGTAACGGTGAAGAATATTACCATGGTCTGATGATAAATTTAGGGTTGAAAACCTCTGAGCACGACACAATTCTGTTTTTGCAATAAAACAATGAGTCTTGAAATAAATTTATTATTATTATTTATTATTAATTATTTTGTCTCACTGGGTGAAAACTTACATTTTGAGACAGCATATTTGAAATGATGCAAAATTAGTTTATACCCAACAAAGTGAGGCTCTTCAATGTCACAGACACCAAAATGTTTACATATGCTAGCTTTTAAATCAGGGGAGGCATGTCAGATTGTTATTGAATGAATCATTTTGAAAGCATCTTTCAGTCTCCTGCATGTACGAGAATAACAAAATAGAGGAGGAGTACTCTGTTGTATTGTTGAACATCTTGTATATATGAACGTCATGTCTCCAGCAGTGGAGCATCCATGTTAATTATTAAATAATTTAAGCTTATATAGGCAAACATTACACAGGCTTGAAAAAAAGCCTAATCAAACTAACAAAAATGTTATCAAGGAATGTAGGCCTTTGTAACTAGAGGTTTAGCTACATTACCTGTAGCTCCTTGGTGGCCATCATACAAATTGTAATTCCACAATGTGCAAAATGCATGTGGCATGTGCACTTGCTTTTTTTCATCCTGTTATAATCAACTCCTCTCATTACAGTTACAGGTTTGGCTACAGTAAATGTCACGTTATACCATCTGTGACAAACGGGCAACATAATTTAATGTTATTTATGCCAACTTAAATGCATGGTGAACAAGCAAGCTAATGTAAAAATTGCTTAAGTTAATAACAGTTAATATTTTCCAAGGTTGTCAGGTCTGCATAAACTAAATTCATAATTGCAATTTCAACTTTCCTCATCCACCCCAGCCTGTTCACCTTTTCAAAGGAGTTAAAAGCACCCTGTACACCTTATAAATCAGCCAAACAAAGAGGGGTACGGTGATAAAACTAGATTTATGTTGGTTTTGATCTCTTGAAATGAGAATTTATTTTTCAAAGAGCCCCTCTTGAACCTAGCAAAGAAAATGGTCACACCGTTTTTTTCTGTTGCCTTTCAAAGGCTAAACAATGCTGCCTCTTGCATTTGGACTTAAGTACTGTATGTGCTCAATTGAACACACGGGAGTGAAGTGTGAGTGTAATTTAGAGTGACAAATCACATCATCAAACTTTGATGTCAAAATACGTAGCTTCTACGCAAATTGTGTGACCATTAAGGACAGTAGACTTTCTGCGGCAAAAACAATAAGATTTCCATTATTACCTAAACCTACCTTATAACCATCAGTGTCTGTGATCTTGTGAGAACATTTGTGCAAGGCAGTTGCAGTAGAGGAATCATCCACATAGAACTGGACCCTGTTATGGTCAACATGGTACTGGACAGATTGAAAAGATAAATTAGAAAATATGCACAAAAAACAAAATCTTTTATTAGAACTCAATACAACTATGTAATTAAAGGTACAATCCACGATGAAAAATTAATAGTCATCTGAAGATGATCTAAACATAGTAATAATTTCAGAGATATACTGTACTCTGGTCAAAATGACCACCCTTCAGTTTACCTGAAATCACATGTTTCCATGGAAACAGCACAAACAAAATCTGTATAAATTCTAAGATATCAAATATATAATTTTATATGATTATGGATATGGATGCAGTGATTGCAATACTGTAAGAAATGCAATATAGTCTTTTAAATTCAATAATTTACTTTTAGCAGTCCAAAAACAGTGCTGAACCTAACCTGTACAGCTGTGAAGGGAAGTGGGCAGATGTTCTGAAGACCTGTCAATAACCATTTCTTGTCATATTTTCTTCCATGAGGTATCTGCCATACAAAGAAAAGTAAAATATTATCACTTGACAGGTTATGAGGTACAAGTATGGATGACATGTGGCAACTGTTTTAATACGCACCGTTACTTTGTACCAGCCTGATCGGGTTCTCCCTCCTCCTCCATTGTTGCCTCCTCCACTTCGTTCTCCTCTAAAGCCACCACTCCCTCCTCTACCACCTCCTCCCCCTTTGCCTTGTCGCCTGTCTCTGTCAAACCGTCCATCTCCGCCTTTTCGAAAAGGTCTTCCATATGGCTTGCTATTAAGACAATATATATACATTTCAGAGATGCACTGATCCGATTCAGACAACTGAATATGATATCATCTGATACAGCAGCTCTTTAACTTATTATCATTATTAGTTTCCCATAAATTAATTAATTTGTGACACCCCACAATATCAATGTTCTGTTGCTCTACTTTCCTTTCTTTGACTCACTATAGCACCTTCAAGCAGATCCACGTCTAAGAATTAGGTCTACATATCTTTGTCTTTCTTTTGGCATGCACTCTAATCACAATTCTCCAAGCCCTCCTTATAAAGTAAAGTGCTTATCAAATAGTGTGACCTATTGTTCACATTCATTCCCGTACACAATAATCTTTATTTAGATTAAAAAAAGAAAACAAAAAATATCTTAAAAAGGAGATATTCCAATTTATTGAATTATTAGGCTAATTTGCAGCCTTCTCAAGGTGGGAGTGGTGCACCTTTATTTCGCCCCGACGTTCTGTATAAACGCAATGAGGGCATAATGGGGATCTGTTTTGTTCCATCTCTGTGACAGAAGAGGGGGAAGTAACAGCACTGAATCACACAGCTGTGTATACGTAAGATGGAAAGGCCAGATGGGACTGTGATATATTGACGACATATTATTCATGTGGCCCAAACTGGAAGACTTAAAAAGCAGCTAGTAGTAGCTAACTCGAAGAAGAAAAAAAACAACCAAAAATGTCTTCAAAGTAGAGACAGAACAAGGTTTGGGAGCTCCTTATCATCCGATGAGAGCCATCATGTAACAGGGAAGCGCTGCTTGACGCATATATTAGATGCCACTCTAGACCCCGGTGCTGCCATGTTATACATCACACCTCTTTTGCTTGCCGACACTCGCTATTTAAAATCACACACTAGAGTGGCGTTATTCTGCATCGACATTTTAAACAAACAAAACGAAAAGGCATTGTAGGGAAGACTCTTCATTGTGACACTGTTGCGTGATGTCTGTGTAAAAAAAAAGGATATTGACGTCCTATAGTCATATGCACATCAAGAAGGATGGCAGAACACATAGCATTTCTACCGACTACGACTGGTGGAGTTGGAAGTCACCCCAAACTTACAATCTGTGCTGGGAGGTGTTGTCCTGAGAATTGTCACTCATAGTTACATCTGCATCCGTATCATCAAGCCTAGACCGTGGCCCAGGACCTCCAAAGCTTCCTGAGTGGCTTCCTCGTTGGCGGTCTCTACGGGATCTGTCATACAACCGACCCTTGTAGGAGCCTCTGCCTTTACGGTTGCGAAACTGTGGTGCTGTTCTATCATCATGCTCTGAAAACAGGATAATAATTCCAAAAGTTATTAATTTTGACAAAAATATCACATCACAGGTATACATGATTAGCATTATCCTCTGTGAGATATTTATCCTCGCAGTGCCTTTCAAATTGAATATATTAAAAAATATTATTAGAACATTCATACTAAAACAGGAAACAAAACAGCGTGCAACAGGACCTGGTTTACTGACCTCCTCAGTAACTGAATTCAATGTACAACCCATCCTTGAGTATTGTATTAAGATAAATAACAATATCCAAATACTTATATCTATACAGAAAAACCAGGTACACCTCCAGGGGGGCAAAGATATGATTTTACCTCCAGGGACCAAGTAACCAGAGCTTTTGACCTCCCTCCTCACCATGAAGTCTCCACGGTCTGAAGAAAAGCGGTACATAACATGTAACATTAATGCTGTAGAGAACAGAGTTCCTTACCATTGTGGTAATGTCCGCCATCCGCCATGTTTCCAGAATAGTATTAGATAAAAACACAGCTCTGTGTGTAAAATAATCACTATTTGCGATGACTCGTTTCTCTCTTGACAAAACACAAAGCTTTGGAAGAAGCTCCACTAACCAAGCCGTTCAGAAGACAAACAAAGGCGACCACGACCTGATCGAACGGCTGCTGTTTAACTAGCGGCTAGCTTAGTTCGCTTCTCTTACTGCGTGTTTAGAAGATGACAGCGGAAATACAACATTTAAACATCTTCATTTCCGGGGCAACATAATGTCGCGGGGAATTTAGACAAAACCCCTGCAGGTATTGTGGTCATGATCAAATAACAAGATATTGCAAAACAACGCAACACATAAAAAAATTAGTTGAAGTGTTTGCTATTGTAACCTCCGACTTAATATAACTCGTTAGCTAAAGTCAGCACACTTTTTATTAAAATATACAAAATAACTTTACCGATGAACTCTGCAAACAAAGTAACACTGAACAGAGAAGACATAACACTAAAAAATAAAAGTGTTTTAGAAAAGTAAAATACTTATTAAAAAGAAAAAACACGAGAGCATAAGAAGCTTAGATTTGTGAATATTTATTTTATTTGTGAAAATAAAATAAAAGAAATCTTGCCGTTTTCCACGCCTTGACCACATGGCACCTTTAATTTGTACTGAGGGTTATCAACTATCCCCAAGATTTGAAAGAGTACTTAAAATATGTACTATCTCTGTCATTTACAGTTATGGTCTTAAATCTGATCAGGTAACATCACAGTGACATTTTATTAAATATAATTTTGCCTACAGGGAGAGTTAATTATTATGCTGATCAAAGCATTAGTAATACTAAACTTAAAACAAACAATATTTTATCCATTACGAAAGCAGACAATGCATATTAAAATAATAACTTGTTTTATAAAAAAATGTTAATGTTCATTTCTTTTCTCTGTCAAATACTTTCAAGTCTCTCCCACTTTTCTGAAAATATAAATCTTGGATTTTGTAAATATAAATAATATAAATCAATAAAGTCTATAAATAAAAATGCACACGTGTATATAAATAACCTAAGGACTCATTCAAAAAATGTTTAACAAATTCACTTTTATTCTCAAAATTGTGTCCTAATCTATTTACCCCTTAAAAACTTCGAAAGAAATTGTATTTGTGGCTTCAAAAGGCAGCTATCCAAGCAGCACTTTGTTATCCTAAAGTTTTCTTGCTGGAAAAATATTAATATTAATATTCAGTAGTGTGGAAAAACAGGTTACTGTTGTTTTCCAAGCCCACAATAATTTCAGTGACATTTAAATGCATCAATGTCCACACAGTTGAGGATGTCCATTTGAGTAATCATCTTTTCTGTGTTGCTGTGTTGTGCAATTTACTGCCACTTACCCATTAAGATAGTTTACACAATAACATGGGTCTGCAAGTTACCTCTCCAACTCAGTGCTACGTATGATTTCTCTCACAAGCTGAGCTTCAACCACAAGGTGAACAAAAACAAAGAATGGTCTGCAACTAAGTGGCACAGGCAAGGTGCAGCCTCCGCAGCCAATTTAGCTTTAGCTTCAAGTGTTTGACATAACATTTGATATAAATCACCGCCACACTCATCTCTATTCGTGTATATTTAACCTCGTTAATTATTCTATTGACCCCCATCAAAACCTATCCATACTGAGGCTACATGGACTCTTATATTAAATAGGCCTATATTAATTAATGGACCAAACTTACTTACCATCATCCATCACACGTGCAACCACAGCTAGGTTAGGGTAGCTTTTTTGGCAGAAAGTCACGCGGTCCATGAAGAAAACTCTTTGGGAAATCTGTCAGAACTTACTTTGTCGTTAAAAAGTATTTAAAAGAGAAGAGTTACAGATGTTCCGTAATGGTAATCTGTCTCAATTTATTTTTTACAACTTACCTTATGCTAAGTAACTTTAAGCACGATCCTTCTACATAAGCTAATTTTGGCTAGCTAGCTATTGCAGATAGAAAGGCAGAGCACCCACCCCTCTGGAGTCTATTCTACTGTAGGCTATTTACCAATCACTGCTTACACTGAATATTTCTCGTTATGATATGGGAAACACTTCACTCTGTCTTGTCTCGATTGGTGTCACTCCCGTGCGCTTCACTTTCTCCAGTACGATACCATGGCGCTCCCTCGTGGACACCAAGTGCACTGACCTGATGTTGGGCATCATTCAAGCGCGTCATCCCCGACGTGTGGATGGAGGTGATGTATAGCAACAGTAAAGATTTGGGAGAAACCCACTGGCACAGGAATAACGTTAAAAATGAAACAATAGGCTCTCAATGGGTACCTCAGCCATACAGCATTGTAGTAAAGTGTTGCATATAAAAAGGAACACATGACAATATATAAATCTTGTCTTATGAAATATGTTTATGGATTAATATTACTGCTGCATTAATATATGTTACATTTTACTACTGTCACTGTTTGTGGTTGAGCTCAACATTGTATACTGTTGGTTAGTTAATTAGGTGTTTGCATCCTATATGTTAGTATTTTAGTTATGAAATGGAATATTATATAGATGCTGTTTGCACATTCTGTATCCCTCTTTTGTTCAGTCATTACAGACAGCTCTCCAGTGTCTCTTCTCTTCTGACCTTTGTGGATGTCCTCCTCTTTGAGGCCAGCATCCTCTTCTTTGCTGAGGACCTCATCACTCTCTGTCGAGGGGAGTTTGATGGAGGTGCAAGAGGAGTTGGATGAGGAGTGAAAAAACTTAGTGTATTGGAGTTGAGGAAGACCACTGATGTCTTGTGTAACCCCTGGGGTAGTTATTCTGACTACACAAAAGATTAAACAAATAGTCTGAACATTTTTTGAACAGGTTTTAATTAGCCAGTAACATAGAATGTAATTTGGAATGGATTTACAGCAAGTTTAACATTTTGGCTTAAAAATCAATCACTTTAAGATATATTCATACTGTTCGAAATGATAAAGTTTCCATATGATCATATAATTTTACATTTTACTCAAGTGATAAACGGGTTAACAACATTTTTAAGTAACATGTCAGGCAGCATGATAAGAATTAGCAACAAAATCTTACTTTTCATAAGTGAAATACAAATCTGATTTCCTAATAGGTGGGTGTAAAACAAAAGAACAGAAATACAAATAAAATGTGATCATTTGCTGATCATTTTTGACAAATACTCAGATGAAAAACACACAAATACAATACATTTAAATCCTTTTAAAACTCCATCCTGTTTGTTTTCACTGTAACAGTTTACAGGTCATTTTTAATTCCCACAGTGTGAGTGTCTCATTTCATAATACCAATTTTCATCACATATTTTCTGTCTGTGAATCAAGACAATGAAGACCAGGACAGATTAATTCAGACCAAAGCAAGAGTCAGTCACACAGCTGGCTCCTGGTTGTTGTTTTTTTTTAGAAAGAACTGGCATTATGAAATAGAATAGACACAGGGGAATATTGCATGGTGGAAAAAAAACAGAAATAGAATATGACTTGAATGAAATAAAAAAAAATACTTGCATAATGCTATTTATTGTATGTTATTGGTTAAAATAACCAGGATGAAATTATTCATGATCATTTATTTCATTACGTCCTGTGAACGCAAGGAATAACAGTTATAAAATGACTATAGATTTCTATGAAGCTATGAAGTTTCAGATGTTTCCCAAAAATCATAGGGTCCTGAAATTAAAGCTGAAATAATTACAGCAGGACAGGTCATCAATACGTATATTTGTCAGTGGTGTATAGATGCTTCCTGAGTCATTTTCAACCACAGTTCTCTCGTAAATCTTCATCCTTACATCTTGCTATAAAGATCACTCTCTACTCTGTCTGCCTCTCCTTTATTAATGGCATTAGGCTGCCTCTGATTCATTTATTTCACTTTGACAATCTGTCTGTTGTGCACCTCTGTGTCGTAGCCAAAGAGCAAATGTGGGTTCTCCTGGCTCAGATATGTTGTCGGCACCTGTCAAATAATGTGTTCTTATAGTCAATACTAAGCGACTAGTTAAAAAAAACTTGAATAAGTTTGAAATACTCTGTGGCTGTGTCTAAGTACCTGATACAGCATCTTTTCCATCTCCTTGGTGGTGGTTGTTGTTGTTGTTCTCTCTATCTGATTGCAGTCCATCTGTTCTGAGCTGTAAACAACAAAGAAAACACAGAACTTGTTGAGTCTGAGCAATGACACCTGAGGGGAACCTGCTGATAATGCACATTTGTTTAAACACCGACTCGTGAAGTGTCCAACCCTGCTGATGAAAGACATTTTCAGTATTGTCAGCAGTAATGGTGCTCTCCTCTCACCTGCTCTGGAGCTGAACTCACTGTCAACAGCAGCCTCAAGTAGCTGAGGCCTAAGAGAAGACTGAGGAAGATGAAGTTGCTGCACACACCCACCACGGCTGATAGGATAGGGAAGTTGAACAGCAAGTATCTGACGAGGGAGGGAAAAATTATTATTGCTTCACCGTAATTACGATATAGTGAAGTGATAGAAAAGGTGACTGTATTATCCCACTTTCCCTCAGTTTGACTTATACCTCCACACTTTTACAGGTGATTTTCAATCATTTCATTCATAAACCTACACAAAACATCTGAATGTGTTATATTTACTCCACTGTGGGCTCTAAGTGTAAGTGGAGACATTGGAAAGTGAGGTTGTCCAGTGAAGGAAAGGCAAGTGGCTTATTTTTCCAAACCACATGTGTCCTGTGGTAACAGCAGCTGTGGAGGACACATTCAGATTCTCTACTTAAGTAAGAAACCAATACCACATTGTGGGAAATTAAGTCCTACATTAAAAACTTTATTGAAGTAAAAGTATATATAAGTATTTCAGCAAAATGTGCTGAAAGTATCAAACATGAAAGGGCTCATTGTACAAAAAATGAACCTTGCCAGTGTTTTACTATACTATATGAAGTTTGTGGATTAGTATTACTGCTGCATTAATGTGTACCATATGTTGCATTCCACTCCTGTACATGATTAAAGTTGAGCTTCTGACTTTACATACTGTTGGGAAGTGTAATCTAAAGCAATGCATCAGTTTTCTACAAGATCATCATGTGTTTCTTTGTAGAACCACATATTTATAAAAAGACAACTATCCATGAGCTCAGATAAACAGCCCTTTTTCAGCTAATCGCCGAGGGCTTTTAAATTGTAAATAGAAGTTGACACATTTTCTCAAAATTTTAAGGAACCCTTAATCCTTCAGTGTATCTGAACAATTCCAAATCACCAATCTTGGAGATACACGGTTTTCACTTGACAGTAAAGGTATGAAAAATTGGATGCTGAAAAGTAAATAGTAACTAAAGCTGCCAGACAAATGTTGTGGAGTGGAAGCACATATTTGTGTAACATGATGATACTCAAGTAAAGTACAAGTACCTTGAGTTTGTACAGTACTTGAGTAAATGTATTTCCAACACCAGGATAGTCCTTGAATTCTGGCCTAATGTGTTCATTGAAGGAGGAGAAATGTATGTGTCGACGTATTTCATCACCAGATATACTATAGTATAGCCATGGTTAGATCTGTTCTACAGCATTGTTAACACATCAGTTTAGTGTTACAGGTATGTGCACCATGCTGGTGACTCTTACCTTATACCAGTGAAAATAGTGTGAATGTGAAGCTGAGATGAGTAGATTTGAACCTTGTTGGACAGGATCTCAATGACGACAGAGGTCACAGGGGCATACTGTACATAGAGGAAAAAAACCCACGACGTAAACTTCGACAAGATATTTACTTGATATTCAAGCACACTCTCACCATGGGCAGATCCAGGGGCCCAGCTGAAATCCGATTGCCCCCTGAAGTACCCCTGTCCTGTCACTTGTCTTTTTTTTTTTGGGTGGAGCCTCAAACACATCTTGTAACTATATTGATGCTACATTTACATCATGTGAGAGGGAAGCTTATAATAGGAAGGATTCCCATGTTTATGACTTTTGATGCAACTTGGATGTCAAGGAGAATCTTATTTATAAGTGAAAATTGGTAATTCCGATGTGACTTGAACGTGGCATGAGACTGTACGTGCACAGTCATGCAGAAGCACATGGGGTTTCCATCCCCACAGGAGCTTTAATCATGAGTTATGATCCCCCACATCAGTTTGTGTTAACATGTGAAAGAGTTTACTTAAAGTTGTCACTGAACTTAGGTTGATATCAATTGATATGCAGTGCAGTACTCACAGGGCTGTCTGTGAAATCTGAGAAAAGCTCCACCTCCAGCATTTGTTTCTGCTCAGCGGCACCACCCAGGAAGGCCGGAAGGAACAGCAACATCTCCAGGTACCTCAGCGGGTCTGAACGGTACCGCAGCATCGTCTGACCATAGCAGGACAACACTGTCATACTCACTACTCACCCATGGGCAATAACAATATTAAAAACCTTTCTAGTATGGTTTCAGGCTTCAAACACATTAATAAAGGACTGCTGCACTCTATCACTCTGCTACACTGCACAACAATGTACATGTTTCTGACTGACAGTGTAAAGCAATTGAAGTCAATGATCGGATTCCTGGACATTAAATTCACTGGAAGATCTTTACTCCTGCCATGTTTTTCTATCAGTCGTTAGTCCACATTTTTGTCCTGAGATCTCCTGAGTATTGAAATCACTGTCTGTTGCAGTGGAGCTCAGCAGTAAGCATATAAGCAGGCAAAATCTGGCTTAGACATGGCTGTGTGATTACTGTGCATCGGTGCTGTACTCACAAAGCGAGAACTGGAGCCAGACAGCAGTTGGCTTTCCTGAGAAATACACAGCAATGCAACAGTGAATCATTGGAGTTTGCAGGAACTAGAAGCATTGATTGCCACACACTGATGGCCACATAGAAGCTGAACAAATCTTATTGAAACTTACAGAGTGAGCAGATGAGGTGAGTTGGCCTCCATCCGCAGAGAAACAAGTTGTCTTGATCATGAACATCCCCTGCTCCTGATTGGCTGGAGAGTCAGGCATCTCCAGATGCAGAGAGAACTGATAGGCTTGGCCAAATGTCAGCACCTGAATGAGCATTTTATAAAGAGTGCAGAATTCTTAGATGAATGGATAAAATGCGGAATACACAGATAACATTCTCATACGTACATGTTTTTTGTTCCTCATCAGTGAGACGTTGGCCACTGGATATGAACACAAAAAAGAAGCTGGAGATTCACATTCTGTCCTGCAGGCAAAATGTGAATGACTGAGAGATTATAAATCAAAACAGACTCAAACAAAGAGTAACTGCAGTATTGTTGGTGCACCTGAACAGGACTTCACATACAACCTTAAGTAATAGTACACAGGAGTGGAAAACGCTGCACTGGGCATGTAAGAGTAGTAAAAGCTCCAGTATAAAAAAGTGGCAATCCAGAAGAGCAAGAAGACAGCAGATGACACAGTAAAGCTCTGTATAATTCTCTGACGGAGGTGTGACATTGTTCTCTTTACAGCATCCTGGAACGTTAGCAGTAGCCGACCTCTGAAGACTGATGGTTCTCCATCATCTCTTGGACTCAAACAACTTTCTTGATCCATAATAACAGGAAGAGCTGCAAAACCACAGATTGAAAGCAAATTAAACAAACAAAAAGTAATTGTAAATTAACAAACAAAAAAGACCTGTAAATGCTGCCACATAACAACAATGTTTTAACAACTCAGTCCACAATCTTTGTGACTGAAACTTCTTGAATTTCATCCAAAAACTTGCTGGTTCTTGTGAAAGGGAAAAAAAGAAAGATGGATAGGTCGAGCGTTGTCTGTTCGATGTCGTAGAAAACTGATTATGTCTGATGGTATCATGATCTTATGAAACCTAAGACACAAGCACCACTTTGAGAGTTCTAAAACCACTGAGTCCAATCTGAGTCACAAGAAGAGGTCTTTCCTATCAGATGACTCCAAACTGTGTCAACTATCACTGTGACTGTGTTGCATACATTGAGAGGCACAGAAAAAAGTCGGAAGGGGGGATTTGTTTGTTTTGACACAATATCATGTAATAACTGACATCAAGTATCTATAAAGTTAATATTGGCTATTTATGTCCCCATTTTAACTTAAGTTTGAAAGATAGTTACTGATATATCAAAAGAAAATGGAGTTTTGACTTGTCCAACCCATAAAGGAAGCCTGAGGCTTACAGTATAATTCTGGATCAAGAGTCATCTATGCCTCTAAGGATTACAGAGCGAGGATACAAATGGATTCTCAAATCAACATCCAAATCCAAAACGGTCTAATTAAAACATACATGAGCAGCATGCTTGCAGTAATACTCTGTCTTGCTATAAAAAAAACAACTCACCTCTAGCCAACTAGGAGCTGTTAGGACATCTCCTGTGCTTGAAGTCTGTTGGTCCACAGCTTGACACTGTCTTGATGAAATGCTGTGAAACCAGCCCCCCAATCCTTAGCTGCTAAAAAGCTGTAACTGGATAGGATTTAGCCCATCCCACATCAAGAGAGATGCTGCTGTTATCTAAAACAGAGGTCTTAGTGTTGAATTGATGAGGCCCAAGTCTTTATTTTGTTTTGGCAGTTGTTAAAACTGATATATTTATTACAGCCTATGACAATGTTGGATAATATGACTTTCAAGGGCAGCTGATTATTTGAGCTTATTCACTCATTGTATTTGTCCACATCCTCTACCCTAATCTATACTTTTGCCCACACTGCTGCACAAGCTTAATAGCTCAATTCTGTTGTTTATTTTTTGTCTGTTTCTTTTCTCCATTGCTGCTAAATGTGTCACCAAGGTCTAATTTTCCCCATTTATTACTCCTGAGTTTGTGATACTGTCTGGTAAATACCAAAAGTTTTCATGTGTTTTTGCAAAGGTACCTCAATTTTGTAAACAGATTATAGTGAATTCAGATAGACCTTGTCTTTACAATGTTTTGCTGAAGTAAAAATGAGTCTGTCTGATTGCTACTACTTTATTTATTCTTATTTATTTACATGAATGGTTTAGACTGTGAAATGAATCGGCCTTCTGGGATTAGATAGATAGATAGATAGATAGATGGATAGATAGATAGATATATAGATAGATAGATAGATGGATAGATAGATAGATAGATCCTCCTCCAACGAAACAAACAAACACGGGTGATCACATATCTCCCTCAAACTCGCAGTCCAGTCATCATGCAACAGACACATTTTAAAGTGAGAGTAATACCCCCTCGCCAAAAGGGGGTAGCATCGCCTGCAGAACAGAAAATCTCCGTCAATATATCTTTCAGCGAAGAAGACGCTTTGGTCCAATCATAACACGCAGCGTCTGGCGCAAACCGGAAACGGTCCAACTTTACACATCGTCTGGAAAACTGTTGAAAGGTAACGTTTGAGATATTTTTCCAAACATGTTTAAGATGTTTACAGAGAAATGTGAAAACACATCGAAGTCATGCTTTTTATTTAGGGAAAGTTTGCGCTGGTTGGTGTCATATTTCGACAAGCAGCAATAAAACAATGGACAGCTTCTGATACTAATGTTTATCCATAGAAGCACTTGTCATTCAAAATAACTTGTCATTCAAAACATGACTCATTGAACACAATGACAAGCTGCCTGCACATTAATTACAGTTAGCAAGGTTACAGCAACAGATGCACGTATATAGCCATGATGACACGTGACCTTAATTAAATTAAAGTATCGTTAATTCTTGGGGAAATACACTTCAGTGTTGGAGCCATTACATTCTCCGAAACAAAGCTCTATTTACTGAGCACGCGTATTAAAAGACATTTTATGTTTAAATAGAATAGCCAACAACAGTTTGATTTGTTGTCTCACGTTTTGTCTCACCAGGATGTCCTGTAACACAAGTGTTATTCGTGTTCAAGTTACATCTGTGAGCCAGGCAGAGCGACCTCCAGTCCACCTGATGCCCTGTGAGATAGAACATGACGGGCCGGCCCAGGTCTCACAATACCTCACTGCTACTACAAGACACCGCAAACAGGGTACACTCACAGCATGTTTGATCTCTAGATCAGCTAGCGTTATTTGCAAATGGAACTATTTGCAGTTTTCAAAGAAAAGAATCTTGGACATGAAAGTCATAAAAAATTACACAAATGATACATTTTGCGAGCTTCTTTACTGTTAGCGAATTGTTATAAGCTCTTACATGGCAGAAGGGTATCCAGCTGTTTTACCTGTCTGTTAACAAGATTTCTGTGCTGATGACCACCTGTTCTTTAGTTTACGGACATTCCACCACGATCCTCATGACAATGGAATGGATAGTTACCCCTCTTGACAAATACATTAAAACATTATCCCACCAATCTACTGCTTCTAGAAAATGGGTCAGGATGATGGTGATTTGTTCTTTAATTATTTTAACATCTAACCAGCAATTTAGGACTTCAAGCAGCCTCATCAAAAGGATGTGTCTCTGTGTTTTATCGTATTTATTTCTAATGGGGAAAACCATCTCCAACAACCCTTGTACCTCATACTTTTCCCATTACAGAGAAGACTGTGTCATTCAGAGGTCGTGGGTTGAAGGGGCAGGAACTCAGCTGTCCACAGGGCTACACTGGCTTGGTGCTGAAAGAGATCAACAAGCCCAGCTCTGACCAAGAGGTAAACATCCGTGATGTCACATCACAAAAAATGGTTATGCTGATCAGCAGCATTGGGTCAGTCAAACATGAGGCAAAGGAATGACCGATTGGGGCTACATTAAGCTAAATTGTGTGTACTTGTATGTGTGTCCAGGACAGGACTGTGAGGTTAACCTCTGTGTTTGACAAGCTGACATACTGGAACCTGGAGACACCTCCGAACTCTGACGATACAGTCGTGATGGCGATGGACTGGCCAGAGTTGGCTGAGGCGGTCAGTTTAAAAAAAATTTTTTTTAATTGTATGAGTTACTTTAAAAGCCTGGTTTAATCAAAGACAGAACTAACCTAGTCATGTGAAGTTTTTCTGTTTAATAAATATAAATAAATATACATACTTATTTGGCAATTTTTGTATGAGGTCAGCCACTGTCTCTGACTAGCCACCAGCTTTTTTTTCTTCCATGTTCCGGAAGGGGTGCCACACACTGATATTTTGTCTCTTCACAGATCCACGGACCAGTAGAAGACTGAAGAGACAAATCTACCTGCTAAGAGGTGGCAGACTGGTGTCGCCTCTTTATGTTACAAAGTGTACAGTTTACTTGTAAGCGGCTACAGTTTTTTTGTATGATATATCCTTTTTGTAGTGAAACAAAGAAAAATAAAAGATAATATTGACTTACCAACCTGTACTTAACTGTGCATTTATATCACTGAAATAATACAGTATTTACTTATTGTTTACACTGAACAGTGTTTATTCACAAGGTGACATTAAGATTTTGAACACTAGCTACCATGAAACCTTCAAAATGATCACTAACTCAACAGTCCCTTATGAGTATCCAGTGTAAAACTCTTGGGTTTGTATTGTAATACCAATACAAGCCAATGTTTATATATATATACAAATTGTAAAACACAGTGGACAATTCCAAAAAATGTCAAAAAGTCATTCAGGCACATTCAATTTAAATTAAACATTTCATAAGAGGGCAGAATTACTCCAAGTTTCAAAGTGGCCATACTGAATGTTCTGCATACTACAGGATTAACAGAAGGAGAGGTCACATTGGCAATAAGGAAAGCCAAACACATCAAGGATGTCCACTGCCATCCTACCAGAGAATGTTAGCTGGAAGTTCAACAATCAGGTTTATTTTCCACGAGGTTAAGAAAATCACACATAACAACAAGATAGTGCAAAGAAAATCTGCCTAAATTTAGAGGATACTATCAAATCCTTAATGGCCTGCAGATATGCATAAGAGGTTTTGTCAGGTAAAAACTACTGGAGCAGAAAATTGTGGGGAAGCACTGTTGTTATTTTAAGATGTGCTGTTTATTAAACAGACAAAACAGCACTTTCATTATCATTAAGAGAATTCACTCTTTGTATAGCTGCCACTGATTTCTGGTTCAGTTGCCTCATTTAGGAATCATCCTTAAAACTTCTTACTACAGATAAGGGAGGCAACAGAAGGAGAAGGCATTTGTACATTTCTGATTTGATGTAACTGATAAAAGCTGTCCCCTAATTGTGTTTGAGTACATATGGCAAACATGATCTGTACGATGTAACACAAGTCTAGAATCTTCTTACAACCATGAAGATTGTGATAGATTTTTACCCATACAAATATGATAAAGTTATAAAATACATAAACTGGGAAATACCTCTTAAATTTTACAAAGAGTAGCACAAAGTAAAATTTTAATTAAATGAATCAGTCTCAGGGAGAAAAAGGTGATACATGAACATGTTAGTCAGCATATTTGATGAATAAGGGCCAATATCAGTGTCACACAGATGGTGTTTACTCTGCAGATCAGGGACGAACAGTTAGTCAAAATATGATCAAAATCACAGTATGGCCGAGTGCAATATCCAGATTAAAGGAGCTACACTTTTTATCCCCTGACATAAAAATGACTAAAAAATATAGTCAGTATGTCCGTAATCATTATTTGACATTAATGTATCTTGTAAACTATACATGCTAGCTTCACCAAACTTTACACATATATTAACCATGATACGTAGCTGTACCTTTTGAGATTTTGAATTTTGTTCAAATTTGATTATTTTTTTGTTGTTTTCCTGGAAACAGGATTTTTAAGGTAAGCTTCAAGGGTGGTCATCTTGTGTGGGGCATTTAACTACCAAACAATGCATTCTAGTTTCACCAAACTTTAAAACATCTGGTATATTAACCATTTATAACCATATGTATTAACCACACCGTAGTTTTGTCTTTTGAGATTGGATTTTTCTAAAAATGTTATTTTAATATTTAGTTTTCCATGGAAAGATTATGTTAGGGTGACTCTAAAGGTTGGTCATCAGCTTCATAGTATTGTCCAAAACATTCACTGCTGTAGGCTCACCAAAGAAATAAAGCATATGTTATCAACGGATGCATTTCATCTCCAGATGACTCTTGTTTGATAAAGGTAAAATGTGTCGATTACAAATGGAGTGTTGTGGTGCAACACAGACACCCTGTCCTATAGATTACATTCTCCAAACATAAGGGAACATGTCTGCTTGGTAAAGACTTCAGCAAAAAATCATATAATCATTTTATTCTTTAATTTTCAAAATAATTGCCATTTTCTTTTTAAATAGGGGCCAACAGAGACCAACTTGTTAAGAGGGCTTTATATGCAGTACTTAGGTTATTTGATTACATCTGGCTAACACATTTTAAAAAATCTATTATTTGCCTTGATATAACAAGTCATTTGAAGTCACCCTAGCCCATGGGACAATACCAACGTAAATGACGTAATTTCGTTCTGCTGTGTACCTGTCTGGTGGATAGCCGAATGACAATAAAGTTAATCTTGAATCTTGAATATGAAAGACATTCTTTAGACCAAAAAATGAATTAATTCGGTAAATAACGGGTTGTTACAGGCCTACATCATTTATGTTTAAAGGTGGAATTTGAGTTAAGATATTAATTTTAGGTATGTCTGTATGGATATAAAAATACAACAGTGGCTTTACTTTGTGTTAGCTGAGTGGTGGTGGTGGTGGTGGTGGTGGTGGCAGGGAAGGCTCCGTGTCTGGCTTGCAGCGTTTGGCCGGTAGTGTGTGGTCATGAGCTTTGCGTATGTGTCTGTACAAGTCGCCTGATTGTGTGTAGGTCCGATAGCAGTAGCGACATTCAAAAGGACGTTCGCGTGTGTGCACGATGGCGTGGCGCCTTAGAGTGTATGTACATGAGAACGTTTTTCCACAGACTCCACATGTGGGGACATCCTCCACAATGTTCCCCATAGAGTCCTGAAAGTAGGAAGGAGGGTCTGAATGATGCTGAGCTATGGACAGAGGAATGAGTGGGGTGGGAAAGGAGGAAGTGTCCTGGGAGGAAGGGCCACTACCAGAGGAGGAGGGAGACAGAGAGAAGTAGTCATTTGAATGGGCTGTCATATGTAAGAGGCTCTGTTGGTGGGAGGAGAGAAACTGAGGGCTATTCAGCTCCTCCTCTTGGATGTCATCTTCAAACTCATCATCTACCCCCATCACTGGTTCTCTCTCCCTGCTCTCCTCTTTCTCCTCCTCAAGCTCTTCGTCAGATATAACAATGGCCTCCACTTTGACTTTCACATTCTCCCCATCATTGTTGTATGTCCGCACTCTGCCCGTAGCTCCTGTATTCTTCTCATGACTCTTAAGGGTTTGGGTCTGAGCAGAGTGGAAGTCCAAGCTTTGGCGTTGGAGTGATACAGTGCTCTGGATTCGAATCTGGGGAAGCACATGCTCTGCAGATGAGTGTGTTTTGTTTGTTTCCAAGTGTTGCGTTTGTGCTGATGCTTGGATTAACGTGACCATATTTTGTCCTCCGCCTGACATAGTCATGTTGTGAGACTCTGTGGGTCTCCCATGAGAGTCGTTACGGGCTAGTCTGGGTATGTCCTGATGGGGGCTTGGGGAGAAGCTGGACTCTGACTGGGAGAGAGCAATCACTGACTGACCACTAGCCTGGCTCACTGGCACCAAGGAGGAAGAAGACGAGGAGGGCTGCTGGTTACTGCCGTGGCTGGTGAAAGACAGACAGAATGGAAGGCACAACTTTTTAGTAACAACAAATTAAGAGTGTCTGTCAGTACATGGAGTAACAATATCATGTATATAGTAGTGTGCTCTTAAATTAGTTTGAATTAGTTCTTACTGTAGTTAAGATTGGGAGATATGGCAAATTATATAAATACATATATAATATATATATGATAATAAGAACTTCTCTTTAATGCCTCCACTTGTACTTGATTATCATTACAAACCAAAGAACAGGACTACTTTATTATACTGGATCTACAGAAGTTCTCCCTCTGTGTGATGATGTAACTTTATGTGTTAAGTATTAGATTAACTAAGAATAAGAGCATTCTTCTGATCATTTTATTTTATCTATAATCTGATCATTAGTTTATATCATGATGAAGATATCAAATTTCAGCTCATATTGTTAGCTAACGTTGCCAAGAGTTTAGGCAACAATCCACAAAACTTGTGATTTTAATATAATTTTGACTTCTTTGAACTTAATGCATGTTTGAATTAAACAGACACTGATCACCAGTTCAATATCTAAACTGTTTATCAGTTCAAATGAATGTTTTTTGAGTGTTGTTTTTTTAAATTTTTTCCAGTTTACAACAGTCTAGAAATTAACAACATACCTGTATGTCTCTGTGGTGCTGCAAGGGCTGCAGAGTGCTGACACCTCTCTCTGACCTCCAGTCGTCAACCTAGCATAACCTCCCATGGCAGGAGCAAACGGGCCCACAAGGATGCCCTGCAACTGCTCTCCACCTTGGGGCAGAGGTGGTGCATCCATGCCTGGCTGCGTCGTATCAGCTACGTCAGGGCTCAGGGGAGTCTGAACTCGTGCCTCGGATGACCCCTCACCAGTCTTTGACTCAGACTTCACAGTCTCTACGTGATCCCTCTCTGCTGTTATGGATACTGTTGAGAGTCGTGCTGCTACGGGGACAGGATTGAAGTGATCTCCTGCCATGGCCACCACAGGCTCAGTTCTTCTGTCACCCCCAATCTCCCTTTCTGTCTCCCTTGCCTTCTTTGCTCCAGTGCTCTCTTCAGAGCGAGTGCTGTCTGCCTCAGCCAGGGGGCCTCGCCTCTGCAGTCGTCTCTTGCATACCCTTACCACCTCATTCATGTGCAGAAAACTTGCAGCTGCCAATATGTCCTCCACTGGTGGAGACTCGTGCAGATGCAGCACACCTTCGTATACAAAGTCCAAAAGCAGACCAAATGCAGCAGCCGTGACAATGTCACTGTCAAGTGTGACAGAGCTGCTGGTACTATTTCCACCACTGACCCCTGGAGAGTCTGAGTAGAACATGTGGAAAAAAGGTGAGCAGGAGGCCAAAACAGCCCTGTGAGCAAGGAAATGCGATGAGCCCACTAGGACGGTGCAGTCACAGAGGAAGCCCCGCTGGCGCTGGGAGCGCAGAGCTGACAGCAGCAGCTGGGAATGCTGGGGGAACTCCATCACCTATGCAGCAGACTAAATTGGGTGAAGGTAGTGACATAAAGAGACAACGTTACTGTCACTAAAATAAGTCAATATGGACAGCTACATGAATTACACTGAGAATTTTTTTTTGGGTAGTTCCCTTGTGATTTCTTTAAAAACATTTGGCTTACTTATATTTAACATCAGTCATCCTACTTGCCATTAAAGCCACATAAGCACGTGGATAGTTTTGGTTATGGTTTCAGTTTTTTTCTTACAAGAAAGAATAAACAGTCCCTATGAAAACCATGAAAAACTAGAGAGCACTCAGACAGCACATAGCTCTGCTGATCCTCTGTCACTAAAACCTCAACAATCAGAAAATTATTTTCAGGCTATGTCAATCAATGTCAATTTTGTTAACAATTGTTCATCAGTGGGCCTCTGAAAAAAAAGAAATGGGCATGCTTGTGAGTATGCACAATATATGAATTCCATTTTGTATCACCATGATATCAGCTGTTGTATCATTGCACATAGTGCATTGCACACTCTCATGCAAAATTAAGTAATAGCAACTAATTCCTTGATCCTAGAATTCAATTTTTTTTAAATAATTTGAATTTTTCCCTATAAAGACTATCAAACTTTTTCAAACATGCTTAGACAGTCTATGTATTTTTTGTCTCATATTTTGCTTGTACTGTAAAACAACGAGTAATTGCACAGAATATGATGGAAAGATATTAGCTAATTCTTTTACCCAGGAGCGTGCGTTTCCATGGTGATATGCCCGTTCTGAGAGCTGAATCTTAATTTTAAACGCTAAATCTACATATGAGACAACATAAGACATGTATGTGAATAACAGGCATGGCGAACAACATGTCATTTGTTTTAGAAAACTCAAAATGGCCCAAATGACGAGGTTGTCTATCAAGGAAAATAGGCTGTTCCAGTTCAACTATGCTAATATTAGTTAGCCAAGTTAGCTCAGCCAAGACGTAAAATTCCAACACCGGAACCTCCAGTGAACGTAGTTTGTTGTTTTGATACACCGACATGAGTTCTATCTTACTTTGAAAGAGTGAACATCAATGTTTTAAAAATACCTAACATTTTTCGTGGATAGAAGGAATATATTCTTACTTGCAACTGCTATCTGAGTGATGTTTTCCTCCTGCACGAGATACAGCTCTTCCTCTGTGGTGCCAGGGCACCGCCCGCGGCCACAGCGCCATCTACAGGTGGATGGCCCGAACAAACAGGAAGTACGAATCTGCACGTTTGTTGACAGGAGATTGTTGCGGATTCCCTGGTTTGAAACAAGTTCAATTTATGGCACAATTCGTTGACAGAGGCGGAAGGGGGGGTAGAGAGGGGAAACGAAGGAGAGGAAATCGTGGTTTCGAGGTGAGAGATTATAGCCTAATAAATTTGGATATTTCTTAATAGTCCTGATAGTGATTTCTGACCTCTAACACCCATGTATTGGTTATAAAGGCATGAATTGTTTACTATGATAAAGTCAAGGGCCTAACCCAGAGTACAATTAGAGCTGAAATTTGAATGTGTGAGTCTTTCCCACCAGGACAGAGATGTACGACTGTCCAAATCCATGTCTTATGCTCTTCGCCATGGAGCCAACCAGATGGGTCTTCAAATGGGTACAGGTGAGCAGTATGGTCTTACGTATTTCCAGGTTCCCTTCAATGAAACTTTGACTTTTTCTGACACAAATTTGATGGCAAGTAAGGACCTTAGCATATCAACAGATGCTGTTGTGGGATCATTTTTCGTTTAGCCTGATTCAAACAGACATAATTGAAAGAAATCCTGTACATAGGCAGTGGTGGAAAGTAGCTTAGTACATTTACACATTAATGCAATAATACAGTATAGCATACATTATTTGGAACTGGCCTGTTTGGTATAATAACTGTTTTACTGAATGCTGGATTTTAACTTATAGCAGAGTATTCTACAGTGTGGTATTGATACTTAAATAAGACATCTGAGTACTTGATCCATCACTGTACAATTGTTAGCTTAAAATGTGATAAGCTATATTATATATTATATTATATTATATTATATTAGGCTAATTCGTTTATGATGGCTCACGGTTGCTTACTCATCAGTTGGTTCACAAACATTTTAATAAATCGTATTTTTTGTCTTGCTGTAAATTAGCATTGTTAGTTTGAGGTCTTTCTTCTTTCATCATTCATAAACCAACATCTATATTCCCTGCTTCACAAATGATTGCAGACTATCAATGTATTGCAAGGCAGCGTATCAGGTAAGGAGGTAAGTACATGACAGAAAATCCTTTGTGGAAATTGGATCACCACTCTTAATTTCATAGATGGCTTCCTGTTTGTGGAGGAACTCCTGGCTCACCCACAGTTCCGCTCATACTCACTGGAAGACGTTGAAAGAGTCGTGGCCACAAATGACAAACAGCGCTTTAAGCTTCGTCCCCACCCCGAGGATGGCCGCCTGCAGATTCGAGCCAGTCAGGGCCATTCAGTGCAGGTAAATCTCAGAGAAAGTATTCTTGAAAAGAGACGCATGGAAACCTGCAGACAAAACAGAGAAGGGGATATTTAAACCATTATGCCTTGATGTATTATCCCTCTGGGTAAATGCTGTAGTTGGTATATAAAAAGATTAACACTAAAATTACTAGAAACATTTACCATTCTCGTGAACCAGCTATCATTGATCATTTCTATGTGATACAGATAAATAAAAGTCATGTCTTACATTTGCACCTCTTCATTTTTCCAACCACACTTAAGGACTTAAACCAGACAGCAACAGAGAGAATACAAAGGCATTGTGGGAGTCAGATGCCTTCTCTGTGTCTTCTATATGTGTGTGGGAGAGTGTGAGTGAAGGAAAGGCATTTTTTTTTAGAAATGATATATATGTACTACGCTGTATTTACATTTTTCATATGGAAAATTGACATTGGGAGATCCCACCATAGCTCAGATCACTCCATTTTGTTTCACCGAATACATATAAATGCTATTTATTTTTTTAAATGTTTGAAATGTCACTTTTAATCTAACAAAATTGTCATTCCACTCTAGAACAGGCAGGTTAGTTTGTCTATGTATTAGAATTTAAAACCAAGTCCAAAAACCACCAGTGTACTCCCATTTTAAATGTGTTAATACTGGCTGCATTGCTTTGGCTAGGTAACAGATTTGGAGCTGAAGCCGCTTCTGGCTGGTTCTCCAGACTGCCCTGCTGAGGCTGTTCATGGCTCCTACCTCCGCAACTGGAGCTCCATCCAGCAACACGGCCTGAGCCGCATGAAGAGGACACACATCCACCTGGCACCAGGTCTGCCAGGGGAGGATGGCGTCATCAGCGGTAAGGTCTGTATGTGTGCATGTTTCAGAGCTGAATCAGCTGAACACGAATAGGTTCAATATTGTGATGAACTCTCCCACCAGGCATGAGGAAAGACTGTGACCTAGCGGTGTATATTGATGTCCCCAAAGCTCTTGCTGGTAAGTTTAGCCAATAAAGAATGCAAACCAGTCTGCTCAGTTCAGTCTGTATGTTCAGTAAAAAGTCTCTCCTATGTGTCTCATGTGTGTATCTGACTGTACAGATGGTATTGAATTCTTCTGGTCAGAAAACAGTGTGTTGCTGACTGCAGGCAACGCAGAGGGCAAACTTCTACCTAAATACTTCAGTCGAGCCTTAAGACTGAGACCTACACGTAAGAAAAATTATCACATTTTACATTAAATTTTTTTGAATTTTAAAACTTGATAGAGTCTCAACATTTACTTGTTCACTTAAGTCACTTTTATCTTGTGTTTCAGGGAGCATCCTGCCACTGCAGTAGCAGCAGGGGACGCTCTGTGATGAGGCATAGCATGACTCACCTGACTGTGCTAGGATCTCATAGTTGTTTGACGCTTATCTTAGTTCCCTTAGTAACTCTTGTTGTTAAGTAGAGGTATCCTTGTGAGTTTTGGTCAGCAATAGGAGAATCCATGCAGAAATCATCCTCAATGGGTGTTGTTTTATTTTTTACAGGATCCAGATGGCTTTTGGGAAGCATGCTTTATTATTATATGACAATTCAATCTTATGATGGTGATTACCACTTTTTAGGGCTTGTTTTCTCTTTTGCACTGTTGGTGCTAAATAAACCATGACACTCATAGACTACCAAGATAATTGCACCAAGTAGTTGCAAAACATTTAATTCTTGTTACAAACAGACACACTGGCTGCTGAAAATAACGCCCCAGACCTTCAATTGAAGGAGCCTTTGAGCACAATTCGTGTGGTTAGTCATGTGACTAAGTAAGGGAAAGCAAAGGATGCAGATGCTGTGGTTTAGTTAATGGACTGCTTCAACAGTTCCTTGTGAGATATGGACACAGAACGTGAGGGGAGATAAATGGTTTGAAGCTTCCTGTTTAAGAAACAACTGGAACTGCCACCATATGCCATGTTTGTAAGGAGTGAAGGCAACAGAATGAAAAGTGGATTTTTGTTTATTTATTTTAATAAACATTTGTTTATTCATACATTTATGAGGGAATACATTACATTTTAGACAAAGGGAGGCTTTCCGTCTGTCACAGGAAGTCTAAATACTGTGAGGCAAGGAAAGAAAAGTTGCTGCTGGCTGTTACAAATGTTGATTTTACATTTCCATGACCTTGTTTGATTGTCAAGCCTGCTGATCCTGAACCAGATGACCAGCAGTTTGGCCCAGTAGCAGCCAATCCTGAGGTAAAGGGGAAATCAGCACGAGCACCATGAACATGTGAAATCATCCATCCACTATTGCTCATGACATTGTGTGTGTATGTGTTTGGCTATGAAAACTTGGACAGACTAAGGAGGTAACACATTAACACATGAATAGAATATCTAATTTTGACCATTTGTTGCACTGTTCTCACATATTTGTTGTTCCCTTAATTGAACATGAAATCTAATTCCACATGGTTTTCTGCTGTTGAAGCACACAGGAAATCTCATGTTGGCCGTGAAAGATCCATTTTTGTTTGATTTAGTCTCAGAGAGCCTCATGGCCACCAGTCAGCTTGTGGAAAAGCTCCTCATTTAGTGTGTCGCTCTTGTCACGACTACGTGTCGACATGAAAATGTAACCTCCAATGAACTCGTGGACGATTTTGCAGTCTGCAGTCACGCAGCTGAAGGCAATGTTGATGTTGCCTTCAAACTCTATGGCCACCTGGATGAGTCAGAAACACAGAAGATGAAACCTGAATTTTGGCCTAGTGAAACTGCATCAGCAACAAAATACACTGTTGATTTTATATTAAGGGTTTCTTTAAAACTTCAACTCTGCACTGTTAAAACTTTAAGTCTTGGTTTTACATGCATTGTTAATGAGGTCATTCTCTTACACTGGCAGTATGGTTTGTGGAGGTGATTTTGACTTTGTGTAAAGCCATCACTAATAGATTTCAAATAAGACTTTATAAGATAGTCTTGCATATCATATAAGCAATACAAACAAGAACAGAAAAGCATAGTGAAAAATAAACTTTTTAAGGTCTAATTCAGGTTAATATACAAAAGTTTGAGATCTGCTCTCCAAAACAGAAGGTGAATTAAAAGATTTATGTCACCTGTCTTATGTCCCAGTTGACATTCCACTGTTTCATGTTGTTGTAGCGCCAGGTCTTCACCACATTACCCACACCCAGGTCAATGCGGATCAGACGGTTGGGGGCTATCCCCAGTATCTCGTCTTTCCGACTGCCCTTAAACCTGTTGGGCCAAATCATGTTCAGCTTTTTACTCCCAAACTTTGAAAAATTCATTGACTTTTCTGCTAACTGGATGGTGTTTTCCACCCTACCAGACAGTATATTTACAATACTTTTACTCAGAGAGCATGGACTCCTTTTTCTCATGTTGCAAAGTCAGCCTGTTTCACAAAGTCTTAAACCACCACAATATCATGGGCCTAGTGACTTATAGCTACAATTTGTTGACAGGAACTTAAAATAAAATCTTAATTTCTGCCTGTGCAACATTTAAGGATATTACAGTTTAGTTAGCTTTGTTTTCTTAGTCAGAAATGCACTTTTACAAAATGGTAATAAATCGACACCAATTTGCATTCAATCAACTCTGAAAAACTTAATTTGAACTTAACCTGACAACAATGTATGAGAGCCCAAAGTCAGGTAGAGCTTGCCAGATCTGCAGGAAGCGCAACACAGCATCTGTCAGTGAGAGCTGAGCCACGTTCTGGTATGCGTCCAGGATGCGAGGGGTCAGCTGGAGGGGCAGGCAAAGGGTGAAAGATGTCAGATACAGCTATATTTTTGCTGCCTTGAGGAAAAAGTGCAAATTTGTCAAGAGAAATGAGAAAGTTCAGTTTGTAATTTAGCCATTGCTAAATGTCATGCACAGTATACACGATCAGATAATAAAAAATGGCTGTGATTCTGTAGCTGCCACCAAAAGATGACACATTTGTATGAATTATTTATTTTATTTATTTAGTGTCTATGTTCAAACATTCCCTCTCCTGTACCTGTTTGGGTTTGTACTTCTTATGGTAACGTGGTGATACCAGACTGTGGGTATTGATGCTGTCATCAGTGGCAGCTGCATTGCCATGGGAACTGGAGCTGCTTTTTTGCATTGCCAGGAAGGAGCGGATGCTCTGGATCTCGTTCTGGAAACTGCTGTCGGCCAGAGTCCTGCCTTTGGAGCCCAGCCGACAGGCAGCCATCCACTGAGCATACTGGTGCTCCTATAGGGCCCGGGAGAATAAGACACAGTAGAGAGTGAGGAAGTTGAGGTTGTGGTCAGAGAGGTGGTGGACATGGCAAATGTGATGTGTGTGTGTGTGTGTGCATGTGTGTGGCCTTACATTTTCACAACGCAGATAGACCTCATTCATGCCCTCGGGTGCTGGTATCAGGAGTCTGATAAGGAACTTTTGTGCTGCCACGTTAACATCAGGAGCCACCTCACATCCTATGTGCAGAATAAATAGTACATCCATTTCTGAAATCTGACATTTATTGGTTGTACATAGAAACAAAGGTTAGTAGGAAAAAATAGAAGAGTGAGTTCGAGGGGCTCTCTTGTAGAGCACACTGAGCAGAACTTGTGTATCAAATTTGGATTCAATCAGACTTATGGTGGGAGTCTTTTGAACTGTTGAACCATAGTTAAAACAGTACAATGAATACCTTTGAGGTTAATCTGTTGAATGGGCTCTCCAACGCTCTCCTCTTTGCTCTTGAAATAAGAGATGGAGGTATCCTGGAACTTGAACCAGTACTGCTTGTATCCCTTCAGAGTTAGCCTCTTTGGCCTGAAACAAACATTTAAATTGCTCAGTTTTAACATTTTAGTAAAATTAGAAACATGTTTTATTTTTCAGGGAACTGGTGCTTTGCTCTATTTGAACTCATCTGTCGTATTGGCCACACCGAAGCCGATGGGCGCAAAATGATTTTCACCTGAATATCTTCAGATAGTCGTTGAGTTCTGGTGCAGTCAAGTTTTCCTGAATGAAAGACAAAAGTCTTTTCAGTGGATAAAACACTGTAGCATTGTTTGGATTTTCTTTTTGTATGATGTCACTACTTGATTTGTTTTGATACTGTGCTTAAAATAAAATGTGACATTTTAGAAGTCCTAAACAGTTATAGTCTGTCAAAATCACAAGTAAAATGTACTGTTAATTACTTCCATTATTACAAATGAGTCTACATTAACAGAACAATTAGATTTAATAAAGTTGAGAGTTTAACACAAATCACTTTGTTGTTTCAGTGTCTTCTACTTTTAGCTGACACTCAGTGACAGACAAGTACATCCTATATGTCTGACCAGCATCTCAGATGCAGAGCTCCTCTCTCCCTCCATCTTGACCTCTAGGGACTGCAGGGCGAAATCCAGGTCATCCATGGCTGCACTGGAGCTCAGCATCTGGGGCTCCGACTGAGACACCTTACTGACGTGGTACTGCAGTAGTTTGAGTGCAAGAGTGGAGAGTGACACATTAAATATCTACCGAATGGATGGATGTTAAAAGAGATTAATAGCTTAAACTGTGGGCTACTGTATTTTTTTTTTTTTTACAGGAGCAGGTCTTTGTGAGCAAGTTGGAACTTTTTACACCCAATTGGGTTTTATCTGTAATGGTTTGAAATGAAAACACCACTATAATAGGGCTGTATATCAGACAGTTGATTTGATATAATACCTTACTGGTCTCATTTGATCCAAAACAGCACATTCAGATTAAAAGTGTATCTGGATTCATGTAGCAAATCCTGTAGTTTAGATGAAGTGACATTTATTGACCAAATCTGAAGACGGACTTTGGATTCTTATTGATGTCAGGTTGGTTTTCTTTTCTTTTTTTCTTTCTTTTGCAGATGAGTTTAATACGCAGAGGGTTTCGAGCCTAGAGATGCATTTATTAGACATTTTTTATTTATCCTATTTAATTATCCTGTCAAACAATTTAACATAAATATTATGTGTCTTTAGCGATAATTGCTTGTAAATATGGATCATGTGAATTCCTGTAATATGTGGCATTTAAATAACTGATAGGGGAAATGTTCACTTTCTGTACTGTGTTTTTAACATCTTTTTTTATCATTTCCAACCCTGTTGACATGCTTTCCATTCAGCATCAGTGTTTTCTACCTGGAGAGCTCCAAACAGCATCATCTCCTCCTCAGTACAATCGATGTCCTCCAGCAGGATGGTCCAGCGTGCCTGCTCATACAGCTGGGTCAGACGCACAACGTCGTACTGCACAGTCAGGGATAAAGACCCAAATCAAGAGAGGTCGACACGGGGAATACACATATTTTGTCTCTAAACACAACATGTACACACAGACACACCTTTGGTTCTATATCATAGAAGGCAAAGTATTTGAAGCGAAGCCACACTCTGTCATTTTCTTGGATGCCCTGCTGCATAAGACAACGGGATGAGTCCAACCACCTGAAAGGGAAAGAGCATCTATTTTTCCTTTCAGAGTCCCTCTGATAAAAGATTGTTATATGAACTTATTTTGACATATCCTGGAAACTATTTTACGATATTCAGATTCTAGTGTCAATAGCATTACGGAGTTACATTTTCTCTAGCTGCTTTCTTATATGTGTGCAGTATTGAAATCAAAGGATGAGCTGTAAGTTAGAAACTCAAAGTGGAGAAAGATTCAGGCTTAGGTGTGAACAGTATTTTGGGACTGTAGAGATTCAAAGCTCTTGTTCATGCGTGAAGGCATACCTGCCATGGATGTGAGCCTTGTCCACCACGCTGGCTGGGCGGTACTGCTTAGCTAGGACCTCAGGAGCCGGGGGAGGCTGTGTGACTGACAGCATCTTGTAGATGGCCTCCATCTGAGGTGAGTCAGCAAAGTGAGCCGGCATGCCATTATACAGATGGGATGCTGTAGAGAATGGGTTGATGGTTACAGATACATTTTCTGAGGGAGCTCACTTTGAAGACGTCATGAAAAAAGTCTGGCTTCTCTAATACATGAATACATTTTTACAATAAAATGCACTGTAGATGCTTAAGAAAACAACTGTTATGTATTTTATACTTGATCGCATCCAACATGCCCTGGATCTACCTTTCAATCATTTACAGTTAGATCATCATGCAGACTGTGTGTTTCAATCTTTTGAGGAAAACTGTTCCCAGATCTCATCATTCCAAATCTTTTTTAGAACCAAAAGTGACTGTAGAAACAGTCATTACTGTTACAACATATAGTTCACCTGATCTGCTTTGACTATGCTGAAAAAAAACTGTAAGGATATTGTAGCATTTTTCAGCGATAATGGGTCAGCACTAAAGGAAATTAAAATGACAAAATTGTATCAAATGGACTGGTGAAATTTTGGGCAGGAAATGAAACTTTTAATCTTTGAAGCTTTTTCAAATTTTCTACCAAATGCCATCGTTTATAAAATCTTTGTATATCAAGCCTACACAGTGTAAATGAAGTGTACCTGATGAGATGGGCACCTCAGTCAGGTCGAAGATCTCCTCAGCTGAGTCTTTATCTTTCCTCTTCTTTTTCTGCTCTACAGGCCGAAGGAGAGAGAGCTCCTCTGGGTGACGGATATCTGTGTGGAAAAGGAAATGAGATTTTGCCTCTGCTTTAATAGTGACAGAAATAATATATATAGAAAGGACAGCCTGATCATAATAGAAGGGGTGATGGAACAACTGACAACAGCTGCTGCAGCATTCATATTTAAGTGTTTTAGGTTAATGCCATGTTTAAATGAACTGACTGGAGGACCTTTGATGCCCGTGTTTCAGATTTTATGCCATAATGTTAGTACATCAGATTGAGAAACAAAACAGAGAGATATGTTTTCACCAACTTGAAAGCGGCTTGGTGAAACCTGGTGGCCCAACTAAGATTTTTGTAGACTCTGTGGCACAATGGTAGCGCATCTGACTCCAAATCAGAAGGTTGTGTGCTCAAATCATGTCAGGGTCAAACATTTATTTATAAAAGTAAGAAAAACAAAGTTTTTGACAACTTAGCAGTAATAGGCTCAGTGATGGTTTATGTAATGTACAGAATAAGTGTTTATTCTACTTAAGCCCTCCCCTAGATTTTGACTTGCATACTGACTCTGTGGTGTGATGGTAGTTCGTCTGACTCCAGATCAGTAGGTTCTGTGGTAAAGTCACATCAGGATCAGTTCTTTGTCCATGAGGACCATGAGGACCCTCATGGATGAGACCAAATGATGAACACCAGTCATACAAGCCTATCGAAAACATAGCTCTCTGGTTTGTTAACAACTTGGTGGCCAAATGGAGTACTGAGTTGACTCTGTGGTGCAATGGTAACACGTCTGACTCCTGATCAGAAGGTTGCGTGTTCAAGTCACATTAGAGTCAAACATCTTAATATAATGTGAGGAATCTCTGTATCTGAATCTGATTCTCTTGGTCACTACACAGAGCTCATGATCATAGGTGAGGGTTGGAACGTAGATCACATGTAGAATCAAAAGATTTGCCTATGCAAGCTTTGGTCTCCACTGAAGGAAAAAAGAAAAATGTTGGCTACAGTGCATAACTTTCAGACTCTGTAATGCAATGGTCACGCATCTGACTCCAAATCAGATGATTGCATGTTCAAATAACATCAGGGTAAAAATTTTGTTCATCAAAGGAAGAAAAACAATGTGTTTGACCTCTTAAAAAGAATAGTTACAGGAGAGGTAATGTTTTGTACTGAACAAGTATTCATTCTATTTTTCATCCTCTCCTCATTTGTATAATTGCATACTTAGTGTACATGGATAGTGTATGAAAGAAGGAAGAAATAACAAAAGGACACAAAAACAAGAAAGAAAGAAAGAAAGAAAGGCTGTGACTCACTCAGCATTCTGCAGATGCCGATCACAGTTTGGAAGACAGAGTTGGAGAAGCAGGCTCGGAGCCTCAGGGTGATGCCGTTGGGCAGACACAGCTTCAGGGGCTTGTGTTGGGCCATGAATATCAGCCTGGCATCAGCGTGGATACCATATTTTTCCAGGGTCCAGGAAGTTCGCAGCAGCCACCGCTGCTTCTGCTCCCACCACAGCGCATAGTCTGACCAATCACGTTCCATCTCTGCAGAGGACAGACAAGACACAGATGTCACTGCAAACTGAAATTAAGTTAACATCCATTAGTTTTAACCCTGATGTGTGAAGTTTGTAGTTGTCTTATTTAATTACAGAACCTCTTAACATGTATACTGATTCCACTGGTTCTCTGGCTTCCTCTGTGCAGCAGCAGCAGTGCAGCTTCAGAGGTCTGCGGAGACCAGCATGTCCTCACCTAGATCTGCAAATAGTCTTTACACGCTGCAGCTCTCTGACTGCAGGTCAATTTTGAAGCTGCATCCAGCTATACCACCATCCACACAAAGGCCCATTCCAATCAGGTAGACTGGTAACACTTTATTATTTTATATAGGATTAAAAACAAATACTAATGTAATGCATAAATAATGTCTGACTTGAAAAGTTACCTGTACACTATATGTACATTCTTGTGTGTCCATGCAAATGTTGTAACTATTTTTAATCTGTGCACAGTGACTGAGAAAGATTGAGACAAACAGAGGCAGACATGGACCCACGTGTCTTTTCCACCAGCTTTAGGATGACCCCTCCAACATGGAGGTCAGAGGCTACGCTGATGGTGACAGGTCGTGCATCAGAGCCCAGGTCCTCCACTGTGACTGACAGGTCCCAAGCCGCCATACTGGGAGAAAGAGAGAGAGAGAGAGAACAGGAGACGAGAAGAAGAAGCATGACAGACAAGCATGGAGAGAGTGAAAAGAATGAATGACATATTTAGTAACATTCTCAACCTGATAACAAATTGTTGTAAAAGGCTGTTTAACAAATGCTCTTCAAATGATGTGAAAATGTTTGTTTTTTTGTTTTTGTTTGCAAAAATATGGGACAGCTCAGATAAAGCAGTCAAAGAAAGAAAAAGATGAAGACATGTAATGAATAACTTCAGGAAGGTTTATCCTTCATTTGTTTGTTAGAGAACTATATATGTCAAAAGGGAGAAATCAGGCAGTTCAATACAAGAATAAATTATTAAAATGCCTCCCAAAAACATTACTTTACGTTAACTCGTGGTTCAATATCACATGATACTGAGTGACACTGACACACACACACACACACACTGGATGGTTGAGCTGCCTGTCAACATGTTCAGTTTGATGAATACTTCCTATTTCTGACTTAGCTATCACCAGGGACAGAAACTTCCGCTTTCTGACCTGCCCTATTTGAGATGTTCATCCAGTGCCAATGAAGGGAACCCACTGTAAGCCCATCTTAAATAAAGTACATTTAAGGATTAAAATGTTTGTCTTTTCTCCAAGTATCTGTATTTAAGAGACTGATATCACAGACGGTTATATAACAATGAACAGATGACATGTCTGTCACCTCCATACCTCTGTTGGAGGGCTCAACTTTCTTTTTCTGCATGTTTTGAATGTAAGTTGTGATCAGTTCATTTCATGAGGTCTAATAAACGACCCCACATCTGCATATTTATTAAAGAAGCCTCACACATGCAAACTCTGCCCAACTCTCTTTCTCTATCGACATGCTTTCTCCCTTTCACCAATGCCGTCATACATGCACTCACACTTTGAAGGACAATACCGTTAGTCTCCTCGGTCCAACGTGTCGAGAAATGGAAATTAGGGGAGTCCCGTTTCTCTGTCAGATCTCTGAAGAAGTAGCCTTTTTTTGTGTGAAAATGTGCAGAAGTCACTCCTCTCTCAAGCTAGGCAGGTTGTGGTCTGTATGTAAGTCTGCGCTGTTTGTGTCACTTCTGTCAAGAAAGGCTTGTTCCTTTTTCTGCCAGCTTCCGACAGGCGGAAATGTGAAAAGGGTTCAGGCTTTGAATGACAGACAACACACATGATCACTCCCCCTCTTGGGCTCTATAGCTACATTCGCACTGCAGGAAAAAGTGGCCCTCATTTTAGTTTTGTTCATATGACTCAGACACACAATTTTGATTTGGCTCACTTTCATATAAGGTCATATATATGTGTGATTTCTGCTGATGAGTCAGCTGTGCGAACAGTCAGATTAAAATGAAAGGTTTTTCTCTCCATGCTCACATCACTGTTACTTCATTATTCATCAATTGCCGGCAGTGGTGGAAAAGTCGAACATCACATCAATGATGACTGGGAGACAGGAGGTTGCATATTTGAGAGATACATGCGAAGAAGCTTCAATTCAAGTCCTTTTCTTTGCCTTTATACCCTCAGTCTGAAGAGCTGACTGTCACCATACCGTTAACATGGAAAATAATTCAAGAAATGAATGCCTGCAACACTATTTTAGTAATTTTGATAATGTACTGCTGAGCCAATAACATTTTCCTGTTGTTCAGCTACAGGGTCTGTTCACACTGATGTCAGATATGGGTCACGTATAAAGATGAAAGGTGAAGTCACTTTTGAACACACTGTGAACATAGCCTGTGTCTTTTGTTCATTTTTCATGAGACTTGCAGGCACACATACAATAGATATATAGATATACAATAGATCATATTTTGTGTGCTGCAAGATCAGCAATAAGTGGGTTTGAGGAATGAATCCTAAATTTTAGTATCATCTTTTGCTACTTTTGTTGATGTGTCAGAAGTGAAGAATGCACAGGTAAAGGGTTTAGCTAAAGGAGCCAATGAATTAATAATTTCAGCAGTTTTAAGGCTTTCTTGTAATAATTATTTGGTTAAATTACAACAGAAATACATCCTCTGCAGGACAAGTCCAGATTACTTTGATACTATCACATGATTAACTAGACAGCCCCCTGTCAAGGCATCTCAGTTTCCTCAATATGTCATTGCACCTTAAAGCAATAGTCCCATGACAGTTTGGTCCCCATGATGACTCGACCATGAAAACCTACCCCAAGAATTTGGAATTCTATTGATTATTAGTTTGACAGTGACAGACAGTATTTCAGTAATGGTGGTTTTCTTCAGGATCTAGCTCAGTAACTTTTAAAAACTTTTTTCACCTCAAATCTGACACCTAACTGAATCAGCACACTGTTGGCTACAATTTGATCAGCTGCAAGTATGTAGTATTACGATATGTTATCTCACGGTCATACATTTTCCATGAGATCTATAAATCTAAAAACATTCTGGATCACCAGATCTGGAATATTACTTGGATCCAGATCATATTTTGATGTGTGGTAGATCTTATGGGGATGTCAACAAGTTATTTTTGACCAAGCATTGTAGGTTTTATCCATGATGTTAGAGCAAAAGTCTTGTAATTGCCCCTATCCATTAATGGTAAAGAATCATTTACAAAAATTCTGGATCCAGATAATGATACCGATCACCACCAAAATCTAATGGATTGTTCCTTGGCCATATCATGCCTCTCCAAAAGAATTAATTAAAATCAATTTAAAACTTTTTGAGTAATATCGCTAACAGAGACACCCAAACCAACCAACCAGCGCTGGTTCACTGATATGATTTGGGGAAATAATTCTACCTTCAAAACATAGTGATCCATCTTTTCCAGGTATTCAGTTGTACAATCTGCTAGGTGGCGGCAGACTTTATTTTCGGTGTTGTACAATAATCTTGTCTTCAGAGGACAGGGTGTGCTATGAATGAAGATATACATGACATAACATATATGCAAAATCTAGAAGACTAGTGTATCAAGTTCAGTATATGGTGTTCTTTTTCACAAAAAGCCTTTCTTACAACAAAAGGATAATATTTGATCTCTTATTCTTAATATTTGCACTACTGCATACAATAAACCAAACATCTTGTACACTAGCATGTTGAAGAGCCCAGGTCAGTAACTACCTAGACCTTGGAAGAACTGGACACTGGGTCGGTTACTGTAACCTCATCTTCTAATTCCATTATTTCCGACTGTCTTGAATGGACCTTGGTGCCATTGGAGTGGGTTTCCCCCTCTGTGGTCTGTGTCACATTGGAGTAGGTGGACGGATCTTCAACTTTCTCCTGGAGAGCTGTGATCATGGACAGGTCGAGTCCAGGAAAGCCATCAGTCTTTGAAAGCCATCTGCAATTATGTGAAAATACATTTAGCATAATATGTCATTGCTGAAAGAATGACAACAATATGTAATCATTCCTTCGGTAATTACATATTATAATATTAATTAATTCTCCTCCGCATTCTTGCTCTAACTGTATGAATCTTTTGTTAAGCAATGTACAAACTGTGAATATATACATATGTGATATATACGTCTGTGATATAAACACCTGTGATAGACCGGTATGTGTCTGTGATATGCACACTGTGATCTATACAACTGTAAATATAGCTTTATGGGTGTTGTCACTATATTGCATTCAGTTTAAGTCTGTGAGATTCACCTTCTCAGAGTTATAGTTGATGGTAGATTAATTTTTGTTCTCAAAAACTCGTAAGCTTTTGGACCGTACAAATGCAGAGTGAGTGCAAATCTCTTCTGTTCGTCAGTGTAAGCTGGGGAACTTGCAGACTTGAACAAGTTGATTGGAAAAGCTGCAAGACAAAAAAAAGGCCTTAAATTTAATGGACATAAAATACAAATTATCATCACAACATTATTCATTAGGTTTTAATTCAATCTATTACATGTGGTGAAAAGTTATTTATTATAATGAAAAGAGCTATACATATTAGTAACTTGCTACTTTCAAACACTTCACTTTGTTATCATACCGTCAAAAGCATCGAGCTTTTGCTGCAACTGTTCAGATAGAAGGTTATTCTCTTTGAGTTTGTCTTGCACAGTTGACAAGCTGCTCTTGAAACGCTTCTCTCGCTTGAGGGCAATCTGTAGCTTTCTCTCTAACTCCATGGCTCTGCTGTCAGCCCGCAGCCACTTTTCCTTGAAGCTAGCGTCATCTTTACCAGCATAACTATGGAACTGGAACAGAAAAAAAATTGTTACACCTCTTAAATACATATGCATGCATACATCTATTGCTGTAAACACGTCTTTTGTAGAAACTAGAAAGTGAGCAGCAACCTACATTTGGGGTTGAACACTGTGACTGTTGTGGTAGTTCTTTACTGCACAATATGCCAGTATCATGTGATGACAGTGCTGCTGGAGCTGGTTGCTTTTTGTTGCTGTTCCGCGTTTGTCGAGGCTTAGACACCTGAAGTTTAAAATAATGATACATAACTTTCATTTATTTGATGTGCCACTTGGTATTGATAAAAGCAATATCACCTGCTAATAAACAACTTTCAACATTATCATGCAGTCCAGTTGATCATATTATTATGACGTATGTGCTGATTTACAAATGTACATTTTGGCTTAGTTCTGTTGATAAAAGTACATGTAAAATTTTGGTAAAATAAATAAATAATAAAATTAGATGATGTGGTCATTATACTTCTATATGAAATTTGAACAACTTCCATATATTTAATAATCTTTATCAACCTTCTGTAAATGATCTGGCAGATCAAAAATAGATGGTTCAACATTATCCCGAAGGCGGATCGTCTGCCCAGTCCGGTCAAAGTCGGCTTCTCTAAAATGATAGCTACAGATGCGATCATGCTCCTTGGGGGACCAGTCTTCACGTTTTTGCATCAGCCATGCCCATCGGGCACGTCTTTTGGGATCACTTGGGAATCTGAAAAAGGGAGGTACAATTATCAGACTGTGTAGAGCCGTATCGACTTTCCGGTGAATTGTTGCTGTTCAGTGGGGAGGATATGAGACACAGTCATACTAGGGCTAGCTGTGTATCTTATCCTGTAAACTACTGTCTTGATGCACATTGGAATACATTTATGAAGCAGACTGTTATTTCTCAAAAGATTACCTATGAAACGAGATTCCTTCCCGGTGTCCAACAATGTTGCTGCAGGTTGCATGAGCACACTCTGTGGGCATGTCTGATCTGTAGCACTAAAAGTAGACAGATTCTGACTGTGAAACTGTAGAAATGAACAGAACACATTAGCTTACCCAAGTGACATATGTATACAAGTATTGACAGCATGTTCATACTCATAGTTATTCAAGAATTGGAAAAAAAATCAAAAACGTAACCTCCTTGGTCAGAGATTATAAAAACAGGGCTAGTTCAATTTTATATTTCTATTGGAGTTGATGCAAATACTCTATTGAATATTGCTCTTGGACTTTTGGAAACTCTCAAATAATAATACCAATAAAATCGAATTGTCCATCAACAGATTTGCTTCTGTGTTGTTACTTTCAGCAACAACGTGTTTTCTGTCTTGTTTTGTTTTTTTAGGTTCCTCTCAGCACCATAGATTTACATCAAGCTGTGTTCAATACTCTTCCAAGCTCGACTGTTTTTGAGACATTTGCCCTTACAGCATTTTGTAAAACACAAACATATAATCTTGTCTCTCATCGCAAGATTTCCCTGTATTAATAAAAGCACAAAACTCCTATTGGATTCAGTTTTCGACTTCTATTTTATGACAGAAATGTTTCATGTCACCTACCGTTCTCTTTACCGTCGTAAGATGGCGGCCGGAAACTACCACGACAACCAATAGCGTGTCCACTCTAGAGCTTTTTTTCGAGCTCTGTGCGTTTTCCCATTGCATCTCAGGGGGTGTTTACTCGGTGTACAACTGAAAATAGAGCAGCCTTGGTCAAATTTTAACATATCCTTTTCACTTGTAATAATAGTAACATTCAAATACCGGCATTGGATACGACATTAACGTTCAATGGCACGTTTAGTCGTAAGTTTGTCGTTTAGTGGCTGCCATCTACCACCCCTTGTAAATGGTACATTCCACACGGTAGCGTTCAAAACAAATATGGCACATGATGACCTGCTGCGTTCTTAACATACATAACAGAGAGGTATATATTCATATCGAAACCTTAATAGAAATACTGTATGATTGACGCTGATTTCTGTAGAGCTGCTATACGAATCGATAGGTTGCTCGGTGTCATTCAGGTATGGCACAACAAGTATCAGCTTTATTATCATATTTCAGAGTTCCTCTGTGCACCGGACCGCTGTCCCGCGCTAACTTCCAGGGAGCCGGTGTCAAGTTTAAACACGTTTTAACTCTTGGAAACCCACAGCTTGTAGGGAAGCTAGCAACAAGTCCTCTATGTGGCCATATTAACACTGCCCGCTCGACTAAAAAGTTTTCAACAGCAACGCCAGCAGCCCTTTGGAGGTCCAGCCAGGGGAACAATTCCTCCATATCCAGGGGTAGGAGAGGCTGCCTGAGACAGGTCGCACTTGGTGTCACCCTCGGAACGGCCACAGTCTATTTTCTTCACACCGGGACCCTTACCGCCATGGCCCGCAAAGTTAACCTGAACTCCGCTGAGGGAGACTGGAGGGAGACCAAGGGTGAGACTTTCCAACCAAGGCCGAGAAGATTTTAGTTAAATGTTAAACAGCTACGCTGCAGTATCATTAAACGAAAGAGAACCTTGTGTGCTGTCACATGATCACAACACCTGTTCATGTGTCAGTCTCTGGTTAGCCATACTAACACATTATAAGTAAAAGAATAATTATTTTGTTATTTTGTCTCAGAGCAAAACTATAAACTCACAATATAAAGTATATATATATATTTGCTTGTTTATTTTATATGTCAATAAAACTTATTAACTTTTAGTGATTATTTTTAATTTAATCAGCAACAAAAACAAAGAAACAGAACAAAAACTTCAAAAGATGTTAGCAGAATAAATTTCCCAGGTCAGCGTTAATTCCAGCAGTAATCCTCCTCCTCATGGACTGGCACGACCTCCTCCGCTGCCTGGAGTTGCTGATGAGTCTGTGGAGGATGTTCAAGGTGTCACACTCACTCGACTTTAAACATACCTCAGTTGACGTCTTATTGTTTTGGCATACAGGACTATTATGGGTACCAGTAGTCTCTTCTGCTGTAGCAGTGGCCGGTTGGAAACTGTTTCTGAGATGCACCAGACGGATATAGGTTCAATCCCTAATTCCTCCAGCCTTCCCTTCATCCAGAGCCAGGGCCAGAGCAAGTACTCTACCTTGTTCTGACATTTTTACACTCAGTATTTGTTAATAAAACAAACTCTGCAAAATTAGGTACTTGCAATAAAAATTACTTCTGCGGATATTCCGTATCATAGCAACAAAAGGGCCTCAGCTGAAACACTCTGCGCCTCCAAAGTGCTCTCAAGCACTTCCAGCTGGGCGTTTTCAGAGGAGCACCTGGCATTTTCAGCTGGGAAAAAGGCTTTGGTGGACACAGGCCCTTATTCCAGCAGTACCAGTCCAATCTCTCACTAGATCATCACCAGAATTTAATAACCTCTACGATATACTAGGGCCCATCTTTGGTGAAAATGTCATTCAAATCCGTCCATTAGTTTTTGCGTAATCCTCCTAACAAACAGACAAACAAACCGAACCGATCACATAACCTCCTTGGTGGACATAATAAGACAATCCCAGTCATTTTTCCTCTGACATGGCATTCTTGCAGATGTTATTGATGCATTCTTATAGGGATGGCTTAGTCTAATAAGGGAGAGGTCATTTGGGATTATTATACTCATGACTACACACAAAAATCAGTCAAGTGCGACTAAACCTTATATGTTGCAATTTATCATTCACATATTGATACAACCAATTTTAAAATAGAGCAAAGGTTTTCTCAAATTCAGCCAAAAAATGAATCGTGCATTTTTAAATCTCTTATAGGCATAAAGCTAATGATCATTTTAATTTATCTAACCCAAACTGATGTCACTTTACAAGCTATTCCCTCTTGTCAATGTTGAAAACTAATAGATATAAATTTGAGAATCATACATTCAATAACAAATTATTGAATTTGATCAGATGTGACAAACAAATATTTTGGGTTTTTACTAAATAAGTGTTGAAATAAATCTTCCTTGAACAAAGTGGAACTTTAATGCAAAAGCTATACATAAAGAGCATTAAGTGGTATGCCAAAAGTACCTTGTTTCTCTGTTGCTTAACATAAATATTTCACAAAATAAGCTAACAGATAATTTACTGCTAGCTCTGTTTCTCAATTGTCTCTCACAGACTTCCTGCTGTCTCTTTCTGTGAAGGACAGACGCCAGTACTACAGAATCTCTGGTTCTGTGCCACTGGACGACATCCCAGTGTGGACTCCCACAGCAGGTCAGACATCCAACATCGATCACAGTCGTTGTCAAATGCATTCAGTTTTGGGTTGTAGTGGTGCAGAGACTTTCTTGGGGTGTGCAGAGACATGAACTGGTGGTATCAGATATTTGTCCACATCAAATAACAAAATTGCACATTAAGAGCGTTTTCCATTTATGAGTAACATAAAGAAAGTAGAAAACAAATACTATGTAAAATGTAATCATATTCATGTATAATTGTACTCTTTTGATACACATACATAAGCACACACAAAGCAAAAGATCAAGATAAACAGGGGTTACTCACCCATTTTCACAGACGCTTCAATATATATTGTAATTCTTCCCTAGCAAAGTGATGACAGCTGTATTTATTTTGATCCCCTCATTAAAACCTATATTCCAGTCATCTGTATCTGACAGAGAAATGCAGGTAACAATTACATTTGTTCTAGTTTACACTCTTAAAAGAATTTATAGGAACTTGATTGGTAAATTTTGTCTATGTTAAATAATCTGTGCTTAAATGCTGCAGAGCCATAAACTAAGACCTCTTTGGTTGATTTTATTATTTTGATACAAAGTATAGGAGTAAACCAGAACACATTTCTTGTGCATATTGACCAGGTAAAGAAACCTCAACCTGAGACTCAATGTACTTAATGTCTGTGTGTCACTATCAGGTGGCTCTGAGAAAACTCACTACCAGAGGAATGAAAAATTGGACCAGAAGATTTCCCTCTATAGTGGTGACATCACCAAGCTGGAGATAGATGCCATTGTCAATGCAGGTATGTGTGTGTGTGTGTGTGTGTGTGTGTGTGTGTGTGTGTGTGTGTGTGTGTGTGTGTGTGTATTGTTGTGGTATGATCAGTGTGTAGGTTAGTCATCCAACATGATCATCAATAATCGATCTTTACTCTTGTTAAAATAAATGGAAAAGTGAGTTGAAATATGTTTATGCCGTTGTATTTCCTTTATTTGCAACAAAATTTACCAGCATGGAAAAAAAGGAACATATGGATGACAACAATATGAAGAAGAAAGGCAATCAGTGGTAAATATGTGAAAGGATTAAGGATTAAAAAGCTTGGTGCTGAGCTGAGTGCAGCCCCCAGTCTGTTGGTGCATTGATGTGCGTACTGTACATAAACAGCACAAAACACCTGTCAGGGCCATTTGTGCTGTAATTATGGGTAAGATCTTTTTCTCAGTGTGTGGGAGGGACAGCTACAGGCTTTAAAATGTTGCATTCATGTTTGTACTGTGCAGTTTCCTTTAAAGAAGTGTTCATACTGTACAGGTGAATACAAGAACAACAAAAGGATTTAGAATGACAAGGAGCTTCAAAAGGAGGCAAAGCGACCCAAAAACAGAGGTCGTGTTTATTTGAAGTCTCAGTACGGATCAGATTATGGAGAGACGACTTTGAAATGAAACTAAATAACCAGAGGTAAACTGATGTGCCCTTAAAAGGCTAATACCAACTTCTTTGATCCTATGTTGGTCAAAAAGACCTCAGCTTCAAATGTGATGAATCACAACACGACATACCAAATAAAATGTGTTACAGACGGTGCACCTCGTTTGACCTAGTACTGTTTTTAAGGGTATTTTGACTGTACCAACTGTAAATGCTAAATATGAAAAATGTATATTTCCATTGAAAATATTTCAGAACGTTTAAAGAAGAAAAATATATTTCTCAATCTCAAATTGTTGTGGCTGCGTTAATTTCTTTTGAATAAGGTTAAAACTTTTCAGCGTTTGAGTTTGAAGTCATCCAAAAACATTCAGTAACATAATCCATTGGATTGCATTTCTATGTAATCCAGTAGATTATTCAACTAGTTAGAAAAATTGCCATGAAATCTGTATTCAGCAATCTGACCCAACTCTGCTTATCACAACCAAACGAACCTCAGCAAGTCATCACATTTGAAAAGCTTGGACAGGATAATATTGCCAACTATTCCTTTGTTTAAAAAATGAATAACACATAATTAGTTATCAAATTGTTGCTGAATAATTTTATGTCAGTTGACATATTTACTAATTATTAAATGATAATTTAATCATAATTATTTTAGAATTATTTAGTTTATGTACTGGTGGCTCTTTTTTTCTCCATATGAATCATTATATGGCTGCTGAATTGCCAAGCCTTGACCTGTTTTCTTCCACATCTTTTAATAATGTTAAAATGTTCACGGAAGAAAAAATAATCAGTCATAAAAATATCAATATTGATGAGGAAAACAAATTTGTCGCAATGTAATGTACTTATTTGGCCTTTCAGGTAAACCAATTATAATGCTAGTTATTTAAACCGTCAGTCATCATAAGTGATCTGGATAACAATAAAACACAGTTACCAAATCTAGTAATAATTAATAACAAGGGATATACTCGTGTAGATCGTCATCCATTAACGTCATGGTAATCTTCAAAGGTTGAATCAGAAGCAGCTGCACTTCTTTGTTTGAGGTTTGAAAGAGACATACTGTATTAGTCCAGCCCTTTATGCTTTGAATAAGATAAATGAGGCATATGACCTCTCTAAAAATCATTTTCTTGTTCCCCACATTATAAAGGCAGGTGTAATATTTGCTCACGCTGCCTCACACCACTTGTTTTCCACCTCAGAAGTAGGATTAGAGTTTCTCAAGTGACCATTAGATGGAGCCCAAAGGTAGTTATTGAGTGAAGATCTTTTCCCACATGGCTGTTTGGGCTTTTGGGAGAAATTCAATCGGTGTCTTGGCACAGACAGACTGACGCAGGCCTGCTTGCCAAAATGATGCTTGACGATGAGGCTTCAGCAGAAAACGGTAGATCTTCATTGGCAGCTGACTGTCAGCAGGTGTAAGTTGTGCCAGCATCCAGTGAATATGTTGATCATTGACTCTCATCAATGTGCGTGTTCCTGAAGCGTTCTTCCATGCATCTGCCTTCAAATATTTAGGTTACTATATATTTGTGTGTTTACAGCCAGCAATTGTAATTTGTCCCCGTGTCTGTAGAGGTGATTTTGTTGGGGTACGTGTTTTACTAGGGCTTTTACAGAGTCGCACAATGCAGAGCAGCATGGAATTAACAAGAGGAAATAGCTAGTAAAGTGTCATTTAGTGAAGAGGACAAGGCAAGGTGAGGGAGGGAGACTGCAAAGCACAACAATGCCTGAGGAAGCATGACTGAGAGATGGCAGCGTGAGAGAAAGTCAGCATGGTGACTGACAAAAATTAAAGTGAGGGGAGTATCTGGAGGAGTGAAATGAGGATAAAAGAGAGGCAGGCATGCAGGCAGGGGACACAGGCCAGTATTTAAGTCTTGGACTGCATTTCCGTGGCAGTGATCAGGTCCAGGTTACCCCTAAAGTGGTTTTGGGTGGCTCACCCTTTTCTGAACTGACCGTCCCTGTGGTCATTTTGTGGACTAAGTGGCTGACCTTTTCACTCGATGACTAACTGATGGACTAAGAGGCTCTGAGTGAGGCCAGCCATGCTTGAAGAGATAAGACATTTAAAAAAAAAGAGCAGACTTTGATGGACAAGAAAACAGTTACAAAATGGACATTTAGTGAGACTCATTTAGAAAATTGCTGGCAAAATTATTCTCATGCTGCAGATCTAGCAGCAAGGCATCAGCGTTAGAAAGCAGCCAGACCAGAGCCTGTGGTTTTTGACATGTGGATGGGAATGTTGTGTTTTTTTTTTGTTTGTTTTTTTGGCTGCTCTGATTTGCCTTGAAGAATAATTTAGCCCCTAATGCTGCCGACATTCATTTGAAGCCAGCTGTGGCCAATTATATGCTATACTGGCAGACTGATAGGTTGGGATGGAGGCTTCAGGCCAGGATGATGCTAGATGTAAACACTCAAAACGCACATATGTACGCATCAGAAGATGCACTCAAACTTGTGTGTGTGGATACAAACAGATACAGACACAGAAGCAATAAAAACCTGTGAGCTAACAGAAGTAATATGCTGTTCCACCCTGTTCCTTCCTTCCTTCGTTCCTTCCTTCCTTCCAATGTTGTCAATCAGCCCTGATTGATCAGGTAAGCAGGGCGTTGCAGGGAGGCTGGACGCGTGCTGTTTGTTGTTTGTGTCGCTCTCCATAAAGATTGGATTTACAGTAACTCCCCTCTCCTCCTCCTTCTCCTCCCCCTCATCCGCCCCCCTTCCACACTTTAACAGCCCCTGGCTCCTGCCCACTCCTATAAAACACTACAAACATAAAAACCCACAAGCACTTAAGAGCCGTCTTGGTGAGGAGGAGGTGGGAGGGGGGGGGCGTTATGGGGGTAGGAGACGGCGGACTGAAACATCCTCCTCTTTACACCCCTCAATCACTCCGTCCGGAGAAGCAGAGAGAGATGGAGGGGAGGATATATTGTCTCTGATGGGCTAGCTGATTAAGATGGATTGCACAATGAAATGTCGTTGGAGTGATGAGTTCTTGAAGTGTGTGCATACGAGCAAATGTGCGAGCGCGTGTGTGTGTGTGTGTGTGTGGATACAACATCTCAGCAACTAACTATGCATTAAAACCGTTTTTCAAATTGATTAAATGCAAATTTGCTTTGCTGCACTGAGCTGCATTTTCACCTCCAAAAGTTTTATTCCTCATTTCCATTCCAGCACTTAATTTCAGCTGCTGTACTGTTTATCTTGTTTGACATTAAATGACATTTATTTTGGCATACCTTTTTCTCTGCATAGAATTCAAATTTGATTAAAGAAGTCTTAAACATTGGACATATAAGTTTTTTCCAGTGGTGTTATTTAATGTCCGCCATGCATGAGCAGCTCTTGAATCTTTCAGGCTAGACTGTAAAAAAAAAAGTAAAATTACGACGTGAACCATCAAGACATAAAGAATATTCTGGTCCTGACGGAAGCTTTAGAGCTGAAACACTTGTCAACGTCACAAATTTCTGCTTGCTGAGAGTCTTTATGTATGTGCCTCTCACTCTTGAACACATGTTTGGAAGTGTTGACAAGAATACATACATGTATGCCTGCATGTGTGCACCTGTGCAGCTGCACCTGCTTGTGCCATAAATAAAAACGGCACCGCTGTGAATGTGTGCGTGGCAGTGTGGTGCATGATTGGTGTACTTTTATATGTGTATTGGGTGCAGGTGCCCTATCATGTGTGAATGTGTGTGCAGGGGATTGGGTCTCCCTGGTTGTCCTCTGCAGTTCAGAGATAAAACTGTTGGTTGGCGCTGGAAACAAACTGACTGTAGTAACGGTTGAGGGATATAAATATGAGCCCTGGCCCTCAGCTGACAGACAGGATGAGAGAGAGGGGGCGTTTGTAGACTATACTGAAACTTCCTCACCGATAAGAAACCTATAAAGAAAGCCCAGATGGACAGATGAAGGGCTGGATAACAGTATGCAGGCAGACAGGGAGGGGAAATAGCTCAGAAAGTCATTAGTGAGGTGAGGAGTACAGATTCCACTAAGTATATTTTGCCATTACCAGTGTGCCATCATTGTGATGTAGGTTTTTAAACAGGAATGTGGTTGGTCAGATGGACAAGCATTTCTTCAGACTGTCTGGAAATTGCAACCACAAACAAGCCTGCTTTGACTTCTGACTAAAGGCGGACTTGGAAAGTTGTGTGAATATGCACAGAATTAACTTGAGATGCTGAGAAAAGCCCGAGGCTCAACTCATCAGGAATGATAATAAATGTTTGGATGTGATCGATACAAAGGTCAGAAGCACATTCAGCCAAGGTCAAATGACTATCAAGTAATACAAATCAGTCATAGTGAGAGACATTTCAGTATCAATGGATAACAAGGTAAACTGATCTCTATCAGATAAATATCTCTGATCATAAATGAGATCCTTTAAAGTTGTGGATAAAGACTGTTTGAAGAAATGGTTGGACTTAAAGGAGGGCTAATCTAACTATATTTATCATGCATGTGCCCTTCTTACCCCGACCTACCACAGCCATGAGTGGTAATATAAAGTTCAGATGGTTAATGTGAACTTAAAACCACCTTCAGCTCGTAAAATGTTTGTTTCTAAACTGTGATTATCCAACTAACTTCAGCCCAGACAATGTCTGATTAATTATTGTGAAGTTAAAATATGATGGTCAATAAATACTGAATAGTTTATATTCATAATAGTTAATAAATAGTCAATAACCATCAGTGAATCAGTCACCTGGTGAGATGAAAAAAACAGATTATGATGCATCTTTTCTAAATCATTGTAGTGTAATGTTGTCATCGTTGTGTTTTCCTTGAGAATTAATAAAAATCTAACGTTATTGTCTGATGTTAAAGGAGGTGCTTTATTTCAGATGAGGCAGGGCACCACCGTGATAAAACCTTTTGTGAAAAATGCAAATGTATTTCATATTTAAGTAAACTTATAGTAATAAGTGAAACGTTTTTAAATTGGTTGCTTAAGTAAAATACAGGAAGCATGACTGCACAACAGCGTTTCCTCCATTTTTCATCCACATTTTCACACTCCTCTGTCAAGCAGTTTGTCATGGGACTGTTTTGCTGTTAACATTTTTAAGGCTGACCGTCTTAAAACCTGTACTCTATGACACAGTATTTCTGCTTGACAGATGTTTGATGACTGCCTTGTTGGTCACTCCTGGTTTTGGAGTTGTCAAGTGATGGAGCCTCACTGCCTCGCTCCAGTTGTTTTAGTGACACAATTGCTGAACTGAATTTATAAAGACGTTGTCCTTGAATCTGAGACAACTTCAACTTTTCATGTCATTTCCAAAAAAACAAACAAACAAAAAAAAACAAACGAGCTGCTATGAGGGCTGCATCATTAATGGGAATATCCCATTAATATTATTGAAATCATAATATGTGCAGAGATGCTTTATAAATCTTATTCTCCTCATATTAGTTTGGTACAGACCCCTAGAAACTTAAAACATCATGCTTTTAATTGTTTTTCAGTGAAAATGAAAATTGTGATAGAAAAAAGATCATTCCCACTATTGGTGAATTATATCACAATCACATTATCTGCCAAAATAATCACAATATGATTTTATTTTTTCAGCCTATCGTGCACTAGCTGTTATAGGTCAGCTGATATAATAATGATATTTTGTAGCAGGACGAAGCCGTTAGATAAATAACCATCGGATTAATCCTCAACCTTTGCAATAAAGTTTGTCACCGTCAGAAATGAACAATATTTGATTTTATTAGAAACTGGATAACTGTTGAACTAGACATCTGATTTGGAAAAAATAAGTACCTAAATAAATAATTATGAATCACTTCCACCATCATCAACATCCAACTCAAAGTAATTCATAAATAAATATGGGACTAATCAAACTAACCATAAAAAAATCTAAGTGGGAGTGATCTCTGTGTGACTTGGCACACCTCCATTATACAGCACTGTGGGAAAGCCTGATATGATATTCAGAGCTTTGACATTATCTCACTTCATATAAAATGTAAAGGCAGACTGATTGGAAACAAATAAATAGAGATAAAGATAAAAAAGATACGTAATTCAGCTTGGGTAGAAACCCCCAACATCACTTTACTGTGAGCATTATTACACAGACTGGATGCGTGGGTAAACTTCAGTTACACATTAATCTGCCTTGAACTTGTATGTTTCGATTGCGTTCCATATAAATTCATCCCCAGCAGTGGAGAATCTTTTACTGAGCCCAGAAAAGTCTATGTTTGATGATGACTACCAAACATAGTTGAGCAGACTGAGGAGGATGGGACCGGAGCGTTGGGAAGCCATGGATCAGTGTTCGACTAGAGCAGCTGTAGGAGAAAGGCGAGATGGATGTGCTCTGTGATCCTGTTTGGGGATTTTAAGAGATAAATAGGCAAACCCTTGAATAGAGATGAATAGGCAAACCCTTGGCTGTGCAGGTAGAGACCCTTACAAGTACCATTCCTCTATATTGGCACAGCATCACTCTCCGGCTGCAAGGCTTCACAGCAGACTTTGTCAGTGGGGCTTAGCACTGCGCTAAGCACCAAAATCAGCCTGGCAGACATCCCTGCTGCCGACACTCTGCTAGAATGTGTTTGGAAGATTTCCAGGCCTAGTTTGTTTTTGTAATTTACTTCAGACTGACTAAAATAATTTCTGAGATTTCACCCGAGCTGCATTTTCCTCATTTGACGAGTGATAGGGGACATATAGTGGGATCCTTGCATGCTTAACGACTTTAAAAGGGATTTTCCAGCATCAGGTCAACGATTAAGTGATTTTTGTCGCAGAGCGGCTTTGAATGCAGCAAGATCTACTCCACTCTGTAGTGCTTAAGATGTCAATAGTGTGTTTGTTTTACACGTGCAACCCATAGCAGCGATCAGAGGATAATCAAGTCGTAGCCATCTGGACTATTTGTTTTAATGTTTTCAAGGCTGCATTTCATGCTTAGACCACTACTAGTTGGTCATTGTCACTCATCCAAGATTTTAATCAGGAAAGGCATGTTGCTGCTGTCCACCCAGCCTCCTATAGGTATAGGATCTGGGGTCAGAGGTGGTGGTGGAAAGTGCAGTACAGAGATTTCTTGTGCTGTTGAGATCCCACAGCCTCCACAGTGTGTGCTCTCAATCTCTCTGTGCTGCAGTTAGCATACATCTACGCTAGAGCTCTTATCAGCTCCTCTTATGACAAGCTCATATTACAAGATGCAAAATGTCACACCAGGTTTGCTATCACAGATTAATATTTTGTGTGCGTGCCCCGAGACACCTTCAAAACCGATAGCGCACCATAGTGATGAGTGTATTTACAGAATGTGTGTGTGTGCATAATCAAACAGAAATATGTGACCAATCTACTTCTGTAAAAAGCTATTTATTTGGAGATCCATTTTTCCCCCCTTGAATAGTAAACTGGGTTCATATCCTGATGCTATGAGGATCCTTCATCAGTTGCCCTGTTCCTCCCTGCTGTTAGTTAACTGCCTTAGCTCTATTTCCTTTCCAGCTGCGCTGACTTTGTGTTTTGCGAAGCAGTGCTAATGGACTTGTTCTCTCAATATGCCCGTCAACTGTCTGTACACACAAGCACTTACAGAGCCGAATTAGCATTGTTGATGCTGCTTCGTTTTCAGAGTAAATATGATAGGCTGGCAAACCTAGCCCTGTCATGACCACCTCTGCGCTGTACTGGCTACTAAACCAGGACAACATGTCAGTGGTGAGCACAGAGCAAAATGGGCCAAATAGAGACCTTTTCAACCTGTGGATGTTTTTAATGGAAAGAGGATTTGCTGTGCAAAATCCAATAAAAGGTAGAGTGGAAAATCCATTTGAGGAAGTCTGACCTGTATGGATTTGAATCGGTAAGGTCAACTGTAAGCAGTGGCAGGCTGGGTCAAAGGCAGGGCTTGGGTACACATGGGGTACCACAAACAATATTGGAAAGATTACACAGATCTAAAATAGGTCAAATTCTCATTTTTTGTCATTATGATTAATCTGCCGAAAGCTTTGTAGATCATTTTATGAACAGTTTGGTCAGAAAATAGTAAAAAAAACAAAAAAACATCACAGGTTCCAAGAGACCAAGGTCACATTGACAATGGAGTGAAGTGTGACTCAGAGGAAGGCAGGGTGAGGTGATCCAGTTCGATATGTCTGAAGTAAAAAACTGTTAAAAAACCTGTTAAGGTTTCTGTGTAACTACAGAAGCATTATGTAGCTTACTTAAATATCAAATATCAAATTACTTGTAATGAAGCAGAATACCTACTTTCATGGAATAACTTTGTTATATAATATGTGATTATTATGATTACTAATTCATTTATATGGTAGCAACATTTAGATGCTGTTGCTAGGTGCTGCAAATTTTAACTACTATATAAAATATGACTTATTTTAACCTATAATTGGAGCATTATGAGTTGATCATAATTTTTGTATGCAAAATTGTCACCATCAAAGAAACTAGCTGTGGAGTATAATATAATGAATTGGAGGAAAGAGAAAAAGTTTATATTACATCATATTTGCTTCATAAACTGTCGAGTAAAAGAGGAACGCAGCATAAAACATAAACACATGAGTAAAGTGCAAATACATCCAAATTGGTCTTAGTCCAAACAGGCAAACAAAGCAAAGGGGGTGACAAGAATCCACAAAGGCATGAAGAGGTCACAACAAGTCAGGTGGAATAGGATGAGTGGAAACTAATGCAAAGCCCCTATAAATGTTCCCTAAGTGACCCTCATACAGAATGAGCTGATTAGGGAGATAGGGCGACGGTAAAGAGGGGACAGAAACGTTCACATGTCAGTGGAACCAGTGACTTTTTGGTATTTTTGTTTGAAAAATAATTTACATTATTCGTTGTTTTTTTCCCCCAAAACGTTTGCTGACTGATTTTCAAGATGAATTGACTAATAGCCTACATTACATGCCTGATAGACTGAAGCTTGTAAATAATTGAAAATGGATTGAAGCATTAGAACTTATTTACACATCAAATGAACACAAAATTATCTTCCATGCCTTCTTGAAGCAACTCATTTTGACGGTTAAGTAAGTGAAAGGCTGTAGGTGTATTTGAATGTTTTAGACGATGTAAAGAGCTGAGAGTCACTTTAAAGGCATCGCTTTAACACTGTGTTTGTGACGGACGTTTTGTTGCTAGTCTACTTTATAAGGTTTGTTTACACACTGCTGACCATTTTCCTGTCCTAGCTTCAATCTAGATATCTCATTCTTTTCATCACTGCACTAAAGTCATGCTGCTCTGTCCATTCTGTCCTCTTGTATCTGTGTCTCTGCCGTGGGTAAAGTTTGGGGGAGGCAGTGGCTTTGTGACTCGACTGCAGCACGAATTGTTGAGTTGTTGCTCTAGTTTTTTCCAGTCCAGATCTGTCCAAGTTAATTACGGTACAACTGTCAGAAAGACCACTTTACTGGTCATTTGGGCAGCAACATTAGTGTTGTCTGTGTACTGAAGATCTTGAGCTTTCAAGGTCCAGTGCCCCGAGTTTCCACGGGATGCCCTGATTTCTAGTTTGTGTCTCAATTTGAGTGGGAAGATGGAAAATGTGCTACCATGCTTTATGGTTCATCAAGTTTCATCCTCTCCCACCCCACTTCTTTTTCTTCACCACATCCATTTAGTCATCATCGCCGGGCCATGACCTGAGAAGAGCGAGACATTGATTTACACCCTGACATTGAGAAGTTAACATCCCCTTGGGGAGAGTTAATCCCTAATGTTGTCCGGGTCAGTAAATAAACGGAAAGAAGAAAAGACAAACTGAAGGAGTTTGCAGAAAAGCTCATTCGTGCTAATTATTTCTGTCCCACCCCTCCCTTGTTAAAAGCTTTCCCACCCCTCCAATCAATCGCCACTTTAGCAAGCAGGAAGGGATGGAGGAAGTGCGAGTCTCATTAGTCTGATTGGACTGATGTAAGAGATGGAAAGAGACGGAGTGAATGAGGGAGTGAAAGAGAAAAGGAGTCAGCTTGATCATCAGCACTTGGCCCATCAGAGCTTCTGTCATCAAGACAACTGCTGCGTTCATGTGTGTTGGTCTGTTGTGCAGAATTGTGACTCCTGACAGACTTGAAGAGGATCTTAGGAAGGTGCTGTCGCTCGATTTCGTTTAGCTATTTTGTTCTTGCTGCGGTAAAGGTAAAGATTGTCGGCCTCGAAGCCGGATGGACAGGGAATTTTCACCTGTTTTCTCAGTTTGGTTGAGAGATTACGGTTTGAGAATGATCAAAATGAACAAAGTCATACAAAGTGCTGTAAAGCCAAATTTGAATTGTCTACATCTGCTCTGAGTCATTAACCTGACTGCAGAATCAACACCCATAGATCATCAGATCTCTGTAGGGTAGGAATCTCATGTCATCATCCTTTATAGCTTATGTGCTACCAAGCTACAGGACAGCAGTGAAAAATAGCATCACAAAAGATGGCAAGTACAGATGAGACTGATGCAGGTGTACCGGTTGTTGTAATGGGAATTACAGGAAAAACAATTGTAAAATTGATACTAATGTCAGGTTGAAGGAAATCTGATTATCACTGAATGGCCACATTTGAAGGCCTGTGATCATAACTTCTTCCTGATTGTATCCAAACGGCTTCCTGATCTCTGATCTCTGACCAATGTTCACGGTGTTGAGCTCAACTATAGGTCGGAAGCTAGTATATGGCTGGACCATGTATGGTCAAAATGTGGCCAATTTATTACATGGATCAGTTGTAATGTCTAGAATGTGAATATTGTTAAAGTGTAATTAAGGATCAGATGACGTGACATGATTGTTCTACGCTGAATTACAAGGACTCTCCACTCATTTTGGGATGTTTGACTCAAACAGAAAACATTTTATTGTAATTATAACTGATTATCTGTTAACCCACTCTGCTCTTTCGTCTCTGCAAATGTGTCTCATTTTTCTAAGGGTCACTCTGTAGAGTGTTTTGTCAGAGTAATTGTTATCTCGGATGCTTTAATTGTGCAGTCTCCCATCACGGCTGTTTTCTCTCCTACTCTCCTCTATACAGCACAAATGTGAGGCTTTAAACACATTCACTTATAAAATCAAACTTCAAAACTGGCTTCGACTGCATGTAAGAGTGGTTTAGTAAATGTACAATAACATAAAAAAAAAAACTGATCAAACGTTGGCAGATAGGTTTGTATTCATGTAGAATTATGGGCTGGGCAATCTGCTGAAAATGTATCAAAACTGACATTTTATGACTCTCATTGAAGTGATCTTACTCATGTAGATACATTTTATTAACACTTTCCCCAATGCCTGTTCTTATGAACTGTCCTAAAAAAAAAAATACATCATGTTCAGTGATGAGCCTCCACCCTGTCCAACCATGTAGCTTACACTATAAAGAATGCCATGCCTGCTGTTGGGCACAACAAAATGAAAAAATATCTCAGCTTAAATACTACAGACCTGGTCAGAGAGTTTTATGGGCAATGTAAAAACCATATAAATGCATATATAATTTGCTTTTTAAAATAATAAAATGTGTTTTTAAAATAATAAAATATGAAAAGCATATGTAATATATATAATAAATAATTGTTCATCAATTGTAATTGAGGTAAAATAATTTTGATATTGTTTGAAGTCCCCATGCAGAGCCCCATCATTCATAGTAAGAAACTGGCCGGAAAAATAGGTTTTCAGGTCATCATCTGATGAATGGCTAATTTTAGTGAGTTTGTCAAAAAAGTTTTTACATTTTAGTTCAAATGTGGTCTCAATGAACCAGCTGTGCAAATAATTTTGAGTAGAACTGAGACACTCAACACAGGATGATGAGAAATTTGCTGTGATAATTTAAAGCACATTGGGGAAAGATTATCCTTATTTTAGGCAGTGTTGTTGGAATAATCAGGCATAATGCAGCCTGATAATAACACTCCATTTCCTCTCATCTTTGCAATCATATAGTCTTTAAGTACAAAGGATGTTTGATTCTAACCTCCAAACTGGGCTTTAATCTAACCCCGAATCCTCCGTCGTTGTCTGCTCATGTCTTTATCACAGACAATGCTTTTGTCACGTGATCACACACACAGACACACAGAGAGGGCAGACAGCACATACACTGCTCACAGTTTTGTAATTGCAGGCGTTTCTGATGTGAGCTTAGGAAATTGCAAGACTATTTATAGGAGTATATCAATTTATCTTGTCGTTGACGTTGTCGAAGGTTGGAACAAGCAGCCCTGAAAAGTGCTGGACTTACAGACAGCTTCATCATTTAGTTCATTATTTTATTCAGTATACGTCTCTAAAAGTTCAACATAGGAAGACGTCCAGGGAACAGAGAATGGAAATTTGATTGTGGGCTATAATGAACACCTTTTTGTCACCTTGTATATATTTATTACAGATTAGTTGGGCTTTTAAATTTCAAAGTATTACATTTCTGCAATTTAATTTGAATTATTAAAGCATAACATGTTGTTAAGCCCTCGGCAAACATCTGCTTTCAGTGCATGAATTAGGACATTCTTGGTTAATTTACTATAAACACAATGCGTAATTAAAAATGAATATTTAGGCATCATGCTCCTCTTTTTGTTCCAGATGTGTATCAAGAAAAAAAAAGAGATGCGTATTAGGAAAACTGAAAGCAAACTGAGCGGATCTGTCTTTCGTAAGAAAGAAAAACGGAAAAGAAAATGAAGGACACTGTGATGCATTGGGATACAAAGAACACCTCAATCACAGTAATGTCAAGCAGTGATAAGATTTATGACACCCTTTAGTTTCTGTGTCTTCTGCAAGATCAGCAGCACGTGATGGGCTTTGGGGTTTAGCTCATGCATATGTGAGCTAGTTTCCTGTGAGCGTGTGTGTGTTAATATTTGCACTTTATCATGTGTGTGTGTGTGTGTGTATAGCGAAATGGTCTGTCTCAAGATTTTTTTTATGTTAAAATATAATATTAAAGATACCAGCTTTGTGTGCTGCTCAATTAAAGAGTGCCATTTTTTTAATATTTGTACTTATTGCCTAGAAATCAGCATCTTTCCAACTTCCTTGTCCTATAGGTAGCACTAAGTACTCAACGTATTTATTCATCCTAAAGGAATTAATTTAATAAATGTTAATTTGATGACTGTAAAAATGACGGTCATGGAAGGTTTTTTTTTCTTTTAGTTTTTCTGGTATAGTCATCGGGGACTATTGAAATGCTTTTTTTTTTTTTTTTACTTGAATTTCTTTCTTTATTTGTTGCTGAGATATTAGCAGGTACAATGTGGTAGTTTTGGGGAATTTTATCACTTTGTTACCAGATGTACGGCAGAGAGATGACAAGATAGACTCAAACCAGTGAAGTTACCTTTCATTAGTGGCACCTCAAATATTTATTCTTTTTTTTTTTTTTGGTACAGAGAAATATCAGTTTTGAGGATACTGCCTGCCTTATGCTATAATTCATGATCGCTATCCATGTCTTCTAGGTGAGATATAAAGAGCAGTAAAAATAATGTTCCTTATTTTATAAATAAAGGGTTTTGATTGATGATTGTGATTCCATTATTTTGTAAAACATTTGTTAATATTTTTTTAAATCTCTGTTTTTCATCATTAAAAGACCAGCAGCACATTATGTGGGCTGGACCTCTGGCATGATCACAATACACTATGTGGCATTTTAAACTCGGTAATGAATAATTTACTGTGTTCCTGGAATTCATTTGTTTTTTTGGCTGCAGTGTGGCTGCCTCTGCTGAGGAAAGGCTGAGAGTCAGTGCTCCAGAGAAATCACAAGTTGCCATAACTACAAGTGCTGAGGTGTCTGTTGATCCAGAGTGTAGCCCCGGAGAGGTGTGCAGTAAGTCGACAGTGAGTGAAGGCTGAGAGCTCTGGAAGACCCCATCCAGCAGGAGCCCACTGCCTGAAGCTCCTCCTTTCAACAAAGTCTCTCCACAGTTTGCTCATGTTGGCAGGAGATAAAACTGCATGCCTCATGGTTTATCATGTAGAAAAGGAATCCATCAATTTTTCAATTAATGAAGCACAAACTAAGGTTATAAATACTTTTAATTTTCCTCACTTCCAGTTTCCTCGTTTTCCTCATGGCAAGGTTACAAAAAAAATCCAGATGTATACAGGCTCATAATTAAGCAAAATTAAAAGATAAAACATCTGGTGGGAAATTGAAAAGAGGACAATTGCAGTACAAGGGCATTTTGGATATCTTTTTGTACGTGTGTCAGTGTGGATGGAGCAGAAGATTTCTCTCTTTTCCTCTCTTGTGAAGAGTCTTGCAGTGGCACCAAAGTGGCTCTCTCTCTGATAGACGACGTAATTCATACACATGGTGTTGTTAGAATCTCCTGGGAGGCTGTCTTATTTTTCTCCCTGTTTTTTTTTTTTTTTTTTCTCCCACTGAGGTCCTCTGATCCATTGTGTTAGAGGAACCCAAACCACCACAGCTCCATGTTTTGTTGTTGGATCAGTTCTCACCTGAGAGGAGTTTCACTGGTTTCCTGCAGTGTGTGTGTGGTAGGAGGAACATGTTTGTGTTTGTTATTCAGCTCCATCATGGCCCTGCGTAACTACCAGTTCTCCTGTGACAGGGTGTACAGATGTGTGTCCAACAACAGTGACTGGTAAAAAGGAATACTTGAGCTGGATTTACAGCTGAGGTACGGGTTTGGGTTAGAGTTTTGTAAATCCCCACGTCTGACGACGTAATCAATCCGTTTAACAGACATACCAAAATACTGGAAGTGAGTCTCCTCGTCCGTGGCCTGCATTTGTTGGACCAAAGAATATTCACCCTGTAGCACCCTTGTTTGGCTCAATGGGTGCACTGACTCTCCTTTCCTTGTGATGTCATTGTCTTCTCAGTAGTAAGTTTCTGCCCCTCCGTTATCAAATTCAGAAATGTGTATATGTATATAAGCAAGCTGGCTGGAGGATAGCATCGAATTAACATGGAGACAAATGAGACCTTTCACTGAAGCATTAATTGAACACTTCAGAATGCTGTTTAATTTCTCATCATCGTAGACCACTCATCACAATGGTTGAGTGGTCTATCATAAATCAGGCTCAACAATAACCTGAAATTTGTCGGAACATTTTTATCTAAACAAACCATTCATAATGTGTGTGGTGGGGAAATTATACTGTAGGGTTGTGCACAGCCGGAGAAATGTATATGCTAATGCATTTCACCAAAGCTGTGGATCTACAAGAATACATTAACCTTTTGTTAAAGGATGTTTAATGCATGCAAAAACTGGAGGACACTTTACAGTGAAATGCACATTTACTTCTCTCTTACAGCACTATGGTGAAGAAAATACTGAGCACAATGTTTGAAATGCATCTGACCATTTTATTGCACACTGGTTAGTTTTCTCCCGTGACCCTTTGTTGGCTGGATTATGCAAAAGCTTCTGAACGTTTCCGTGAAACTTGGGTCAGAATAACCGTCATAAAAGTTTGGTGCTGATCCAGATGAAGGGGCAGATCCAGGTTGTTGTTTTTTCCCGGATTGTGACATTTTTCAACAGAACTGTTTTATTTTGGATAAGGTTTTATCAAATTAAAGGCACCCTTGTCAACTCTCATGGAACAGCACAGATGTTTTGCATTTCAAAGTGTCTATGGAAATTCATTAGATTTCTTACAAGAAGATATAGCAGCTGCCCCTGTAGTCAAAACAATGAAAAGCCTCATATTGGCCATGCGACTGTGTCATAAAGCGTCTTCTAATGATGAGGACACGAGTTCACATCCTGTCGGTGATGTCTTTATTTATTACTAAAATAAATTTTTACTGCTTTAAGTGTTTAATTCAAATTTTTCGGTATGTGTTATTTTTTCTTATGGATTTTGGGAAAATCTGAAGGATTTTCAAGTCAAGTCTTACAGATGAGCATCCAGTAAGGTTGACGTGTATGTAAAGGGGATTGTTGGGCCTTGGCCGAGGTATGCACTCTACTGAGTGCCATTCTAGTTTTGCATTTAAGTGTGAAGCATGATCAGTAAAAACAGAAGTTCAGAACGCATATCTTCTCCTATTCATTTAGGATGGGCCAGTTGTTCAAGTAGGTGTGCGAGTTAGGCTCACTCACAATGCCGTGCCTCACACATCCTAGGATTATAAGACTGCTAGCAAGCCTTATAGCTCAAACACACCCTGGACTACAGACTACGACGGACTGTCAGGACTGCAGAAAAAAATCATTGGTACCAACCTGCCCTCCATTCAGGACTTATACATGTCCAGAACCAGGAAAAGGGCAGGACACATCGCTGCAGACCCATCACACCCCGGACACAAACTGTATTAACTTCTCCCCTCTGCTATGCGCTACAGAGCACTGCATGCAAAAACAAAACAAAACAAAAAAACAGACACAAGAACGCTTCCCCTCCACAGGCCATCACTCTGATCAGTCATATAGTACCAGTAACCCCGTAGAATGTACATACCATCTTGCAGCATGTCTTTTTAATAAAATACAGCATACTGTATATAATGCACATACACAGATTACAAGTCTGTATATTCTGTACATATACACACATCAAGTGTACATTATAGTCCTAAATATTTTCTTTTTTTCAAATTTATTGTGATTCAATGAAGGTGACTTTTTGGTCTTGGTGGAGGTAATGCATCTGTCTTCTAGTTGCCATAAAAGGGAGGGCATTGAAACTCCAGATGTTACCGTTGTACTATGCACACTCTACATGTAGAATGTTTCAGAGGATTGTTTCTTTCTTGTAGAGGATTTAATTTTGAATAGAGGATGCACTACTTCATGGAAGCACATGTGGAGAACCCACTTTGATGCCATTTGGTACAATGCAAGAGTACATTTCAAACTCAAAAGGAATGCATTAGAGTCTCTGAGTGTGCATCTTTTTGTTGGGTATAATGTGAGTTTGAATCATTATGCTGGAGGGCTTGACACTAGATAATGGTCTATGACAGTGAAAGGCCCCTTTAAAGCTATACTCCCACTCAACTAACAGCCTAGGCGTACAAAATGCATTCCACCCAAAATGCGGCATATCAATGAATAAATATCCTATTATTATTTGGTCAAGTTTCAATGCATAATTCAAATGAAAATATGCCCAACGAAAGGGAATTCCGTGGGTAGATTTGTTTTGATTCCCCCACCTGACCGCCATTTCCCTGCAGCTACCTGTCGCTTATACGCATGCGCAGAAGTACAAGCTCTACTGCAAATATAATGGAGGAAGATAGCCCACAACCAGTAAGTATGACTGAGTCTTTCTATGAGTTCATAACGCAAAAATAACGACATATTCAACTCGCATTGCCCGCTTCACCAATTAGTAGAACGTAGAAACCTGGGAAGGTCGTTGTCTCGCGTGACGTCACCTTTGTTTACTTCAGAATATTTGCCCCTCAGGGGTGAAAAATCGGAATTGTTCTCTGTATTCCACTGTGCAACAAATATGACCGTTATATCAGGCTGTAGAATAGCATTTGTCCTACTGAATAAAAATATCGTGGTCACTTTCAAAATTCTTCACAGGCCTTGAGAAGGAAAATACTGGGTGTGAGTATACCTTTAATGACTGACGAGAAGTCAGGACATTGTTGTTAGGAGCCCACTTCCCAAGAACCCTTTCAAAAAATATTCACATTAAGTGAGCTGTTGGTATTTTCCTGTCAGACATTGATATTAACACGTGTAAAGTGAGACATTTCTGTCTATATTAATATTTTTTTCTAACTCACTCTTTCACAAACAACCAACACAAGCAGTTACTCTTAGATGGACACTTATACTCTCCCCCGTTCATTATATTGATCCATGCTTACACAAGCATTAGCACTCACTTAGAATGAGAGGCATGTCCTCACCCATGCACAGGAGCACAGAGCATGAACAGATCCAGACAAATGTACTCGCACACTTTCTCTTGGTGAAACATGCAACGTTAACACAAACTGGGATGAAAACACATGCGCCTGCTTGGGCTGGCAGATTCTTCCAAATCGAATTGAAGCAGCGATGTATTCATCCAGTGTGTGTGATTTAACGATGTCCACTCCATCTCTTCATAAATCATATTAATAATCTGAACTTCCCATTGATTTGTATTTTTTAAGCCATCCCAGTGCAATATTTGATATCTCCATCCTTTGTTTCTGGATTAATGAACCCCATGTAGGCACACACACACACACACACACAAACACAAACACAAACACACACACACACACACACACACACACACACACACACACACACACACACACACACACACACACACACACACACACACACACACACACACACAGAGAGAACTCATTAAACTTTTCTTTCAGAAGTCTTTATTCATCTGTGTAGAAAAAAAGACAACATACCAATAACTGAAATAGCATTTTGCACCCATTTTTATGTTTATACGTAACTGTTTTCATTATCACATCATTTTCAAAGGAAAAGATTTCGGCACAAAATTAAAAGAATGCAATGAATGAGGGGAAACTTCATTACTCTAAAAAAGAGAAAACCCAAAGCAAATGCAGTAAAAATTAAAAATCTACACCAGAGCTCTTCCAATATTACTGGTACACAGTTACACAGGTTGGAAAAGAGAGAGAGCTGCTGAAAGTAAGAATGGTTTTTATAGGCTTTATATCGGTCCTCTCCATCCTCACCTCTACTCTATTGTCTCATCATTTTTCTCTACTACTCTCTCCTCTTCCTCTTTTAATCTGTTTGCTTGAGTACAGCTGCTAAAACACTCAGAAGTAAAATGAACTCTTGTAGCGTGGGGCAACATGATGACAGATACTATCATACAATATAAATTTGTGCATCAGCAATTACTCAATTTGATTATTACCTCCACCGAGGAGGTGATGTTTTCACCTGTGTTTGTCTTTTAGTCTACCTGTTAGCAAGATTACAAAAAAAAGAAAATGTACGGATTTTCATGAAACTTTGTGGGACAGTTGGGCGTATGACAGGGAAGAAGCCGTTAAATTTTGGAGAAGATCCAGATAAAAGGGCAGAAGTAGAATTGTTTTCATTTTCGTTGTGCCTTGCATTAGGCTGTTGTGTTTGTCATAACTGAGCATAACTTTATGGCAATATTGGAGTTTCATGTAATTTTTCCATCAATGTGATGAAGTATCCAAAGGTAGACAGATATGGTAATTTTTTTTTATCACTGATACGTTTCCCAATCAGTATATCTTAATACATAAATATATACAGTATATTACAATATAAAAAAACATATACTATAATCGATAATGTATCCATATTGCCCACTCTTACCTGTTTGAATTTTGAACAGTCACTTAAATACCAATAGAAACAGCTGCAATTATTACTTTTAATAAATTGAAAAGGATTTTCGGTAAGAGCAATGAAACCAGAATTGTTTCAAACTGCACAAAAACTATAAGCTGCTAAGACTTATTCTCAAATAGGAAGAATTGAGCAGGTGCTAGAAGAGAATGACTCACTATTATAAGATGTATAATTAGGTTCCTTTGACTTCATTTGACAAGGTAATATAATAATGAAACCAGACCGTTATATAAACTGGGTACATGCAGTACTTTATCTAAATTCTGAGAGGAAGATTTTTAAATAAGTTAGTCACTTGCCTTGTGGTCTTGGCAAGTGAACTTTTTTGTGTTTTCCTCCAATTGACTTGCCATGCCTCTAACTTGTCCTACAAACATTTCTGAAATCATGACATGTGGTGCAAAAATGGGTCCATGTTTTGATGAAGATATAGTAAATGATACTAAAGCGGAGTATTGGAGTTAGAAAAAAGAGAATTCATCATCTGAGGTTTTGAAAGTATAAAGTAGTAATATTACGAGGATTAATATTATAAGAATGAAGTCATAATTGAGAAAAAGTCATATTATGAGAATAAATTCTGAATTTTATGATGAAAAGGTCCGATATTGCGAAAATAAAATTTTTTCATGATGGGAATAAAATTGTAATATTACTAGAATAAAATCATGATATTAGCCATCTCCTGTTCCTTTCTTGGAACAGACCCAGTTTCTTACACTCTTTTTAAGTCCGGATACTTATATATCTGGTGTTGGCATGCCAAAAAAAAGAAAAAGAAAAGAAAAATCAATATTTCTTTATTCGTGAAACTTATACTACATTATAGCTTGACAAGCTGCTTCATGTTCCTCATTTTGACACTGGGACACTCTTCTGTTATTTCCTCTCTGATATGTAGCCTAAAAATTATGACTTTACAAGTATTCTTATAATATTATGGCTTTTCCCTCATAATTATGACATTATTTTCGTAATATATTACCTTTTTCTTGGAAATATTTGACTTTATTTTAATATGAAGACTTTTTCTTAATTGCAACATTTTCACTTTATTATCGAAGTCTCAGATTTTTTTCTGTGTGGTCCTGATAATCTGCAATATGATACATAAGTTGGATACTGCCCAAAAAAATAATGTGTAATGATGACAGGCAACTGAAGAAATCGGTCCTTGAAAGAAGTGTGCAGTCTGTTATCTCTATGACATTTGCTGAGTGTGGTGGATAATATGTGGTAAAACTTGGGCCATTTTTTTGGATGACACATTATGATGATTTTCTTTTTCTTTCGTCTGCTTTTTTTTTTACCTCCTGCAACTGCATTTGTCACACGCCCTTTTTTCACTAATCCTTTTTCTCTCTCCTTTTCTCTCATCACTCTCTGCCTTAAGGCAGCAACCCCCCTCTTTCTCCTTCTCTTATTTTATGTTCTATTCCTCCATCCATCCATCCATCTATCCATCAACCTTCCCACTACCCCTCTCTCTCTCTCTCTCTCTCTCTCTCTCTCTCTCTCTCTCTCTCTCTCTCTCTCTCTCTCTCATATTAGTCTCCCTATGCTCTGGTTTGTGTCTCCCATCTCTGTCAGAACTGTTATCACAGCTGTCAGCTCCCTTGGTGAGAACAAAGTCGTCCTCTGCTCACGGCACCACAAAAGACATGAGAGAAATAAAAGCAAAAAAACCTCAGCCAAATAAAGGAGGCAAGGAGGAGGAAAAATTAAAAAAGGAGGGGAATAAACTAGAGGAAAAGGAGAGAGCTAGGAACACATCTTTTCATGTCAACCATAATGCATATTCATGTGTGGGTTACAACAGCCATTGATTTCTCCCTCTGTCATCCATTTTATCTATACAGCACAGAGCTTACAGTTGGTAGGAAGATATGAGAGCTATCTCTATAAACATCAAGTGCCTTCTTCACGAATTATAAATATATCTCCTGCTAAGTCAGCTAAGCCTACTATATCAACCTCAAATAAGTTACTGTGTATTATTATGAGCTGAGAAGAACAGTAGGTATGAAAGACACCGAGATATTCAAAAGAGAAAATGTCACCATTTATAACTAATAAGTAGCGCTGAAAGAAGGGCTTACTGTATAATGTAGTATACACTAATAGAGTATAGTAGGACTAACTTCTGTAACTCAATAGCAATGTCCATTCAACATAGCTGAAATCAGTCTTTTCTACCTAGCAAACCATTCAGAATTGAACCAGTAGAGGCACAGAGGGTACTTTGGAAACCAAGGACAAACATGGCCACTAGCCCAGGGATCACCATCAAATGACACCTGGCATTCATGGCTCAGGGATTGTGTCCCTGTGTCATCACGTGTAGGCATAATCTATGTCAGGGATGCCACCCTCTCTGTAGCCACGGTTGGTACCATAAGTGACATTATGGTGGCTGGATTGGCTCAGGATGGTGCCATTGAGACTTCCAGCTCCTTGGCTGCTCCGATAGGTCCCGTTACCTTGGGAGGAAGATGAGGGGAAAATGGTGTGGATGTAGGTGACATCCTCAAGCTTAGGCTGCAGGGGCTGATGGGCCATGGCTGTCATCTGAAATCCTGCAGGAGGGGCCCTGATCTCTAATATGGAAGTGTCTTTCTTGGTGCCTGACTCAACATAGTCATCATAATGTTTTCCACCCCGGCCCCTGCTGTATGAGCTTGAGTCCCCGGACATGTAACCTACTCTCTGTCCATACCAGCAGAAGATACCAAAGATTAACAGCAGGCTTACCAAAGCTGTGGCACCCCCTATGATCCCAGCCAATGGCAGGGCTGTTAGTTCAGAGTCCTGTCCCTCTTTATCTGACCCGTCCCCTCCTGAGTTGACCAGAGCCTCTCCAGTCTCTATCTGAGCACAGGCTGGGGCCGAGTCTTTACTGTCTTTTTCCATGCTGCCAGCTCGAGATGAACCCATGCTGGAACCCCCAAAAGAAGGCTCTGGCTGTAGTGGCAGCAAGCAGATGAGGTAATGGGAGCTTGGGGTGAGCTGGGTAAGGAGGTACTGCCTTCTCTCTCCAGGAACCAGTGTCTCTGTTATGGAACCAAGAGCTGCACTGCTACCCAACCTCAGCCATGACAGGCGGAAGGAAGGTGCTGGCTGCGGGCACAGCCAACTCACCAGTACACTCTCTGAAGAGAGGGGTTTTACAGTCAGCTCTAGGGCCTCTTTAGAAACCTGTCCGCCTTCACCTGGAGGCAGAGGCATAATAAAGCCAGGTCGCTTGGCTCGCAAGGTGAAGAGGGAACCCTGGGTGGGAATCAGCAGAGAGGTAGTGGTGGTGCTGTCATGGGGTACTGAAGCTACTGCTTGGCCCCCACCATCTTCATCTCCTCCATATTTTTCAACTGGGTTTACCCCCATTCCAGTACTTGCACCAGCACCAGGGCCTTCACACTGCTCCATCAGGGAGCTTAGGTCTCTGAGGGTCTGGCCCCTTACAGGCTCAGGTCCCTGACAGGTTAGACCCCTGACAGTTACTGCTGCCCCCCGGCCATGCAGCCAGGCATGGAGCCAGCGAAGGTTGCAGCCACAGTACCAGGGATTTCCTCGTAGTAGTAGTAGCTCCAGGCTTTCTGTGTCTCTCAGAAGTCCACGTTGGAGACTGGTCAGATTGTTTCCTGACAGATCCAGCTTCTGTAGCCGCCGCATCCCATCTAGTGCCCCCCGTGGTATGTGAGTCATTCCGTTGTCTTGCAAATGGAGTCGCACAAGGTGAGCTGAAGGCAGGTTAACTGGCGGAGACTGGAGAGCATTCCTGACCAGAGACAGCTCAGTGAGGTTTGAGAGACGGGAAAAGGTGTCATCTGCTATGCGTGTGTTGGCCAACAGGTTGCCATCCAGTACCAAGCGCCTCAGGGAGGAGAGCCCACGGAAGGCATGTGTTGGAATGGTGCTAATTCTGTTGTCATCCAGTCGCAGCTCTTCCAAGGATGCTGGCAAGCCTGCAGGGATGCTTGACAGGTGATTCCGAGACAGAAAAAGCAGCCGAAGCCGCGGAGTCCCAGAAAAAGCTCGCTCCTGGATGCTAACTGTGGATATAGAGTTATCATCCAGGTGTAAACGTTCTAGCAATGGTAACTTGGCCAGAGCTGATCTCGGTAACGTTCTTATATTATTATCCTGTAAATGGAGCTCCCGTAAGGAAGGCGGGAGGTGTATAGGAAATTCATCAAGTTGGTTGGCATACAGGTATATCACTCGTATGGAAGTGCTGTGTTCCAGAGAGGGTGGCAGCCCAGCATTACTCAAACGGTTGCTCTGCAAGTAGAGGATGGCAGCCATTAATGGCAGTGGAGGTATTATACTGAGGCCACGGTCGTTGCAGTAGACAAACCCCTCATCACAGCGGCACACTGAGGGACAAACTATCCCCTCATCTCCCTCGCCCGTCTCCATGGCAATTGCTGCTGCTGCCAGTTCCAGCACCTCGGCCAATAAGGTGAGACACAGGAGAATCAGAAAGAGCCAATCGCGGAGCTCAGCAAGACTCTCGACTGCCATGTTGGTGCACAGCTCCTGTTTGAAATAAGTAAATGGGAAACTGGATTAATACAAGTACAAAGACACCAACTCTATGTTTCTTAAATTAAAGAATGAGTAACCTTATATTTAAGAGAGAAAGCAGAAAGAGTTGGCAAGAGGACACATATTAGAAATAGAGATAGTCTAGGACATACCATAAAGTTAAGAGTTATCTGGTTAACGAAAGTTCTGTGTTTTTTGCCTGATGCTAAAAGATACAGTGGTAAAGATTTGAGGATTGTATATAGGGCTGTCCAGTATTATATAGGTCAGAGCGTCCAAGCAGAACACAAACAGATTAAGATGAAGAGAACGCGATGAAGGGTGGAGTGAGCAGGCGAGGAAGATTACAAGAATCCGTGAAAGCAAAAGGATGATAGAGATGGAGAAAATTGGACAGTGACACTTACAGGGAAGGAAAATAAAGGAGATAGTTGTTTTTTTTCCCGGGGAGATTAACTGAAATGGAGTGAGTGACATGAAACTAAACTGGAGGAGACATCAAGGAAAAGGAAATCAGATTAATTGCCCACAGTAGCTTTTAATACAAAAGAAGTGATAAACTTGTTGTGACTCCACCATATATTTAAACCTGCAATTAAATTAAGAGAATACATGTACAGTAATTGTAAAAAGAGAAAATCATATTTCCTGACTGTATGTTCAGAAAGCTCAAGGCATCTGTTGGAGCGTATGACCTAAACAAATACACGCTGATAAGTAAACATACTTAAAACAAGCATTCACATACATAACAGAGGTTCAGCATAAGTGGACATTTATAATGCATGTTTTCTCTCAGTTGTCATTGTTCATGAAATGTCTTTAAATTATTCAGGAAAGTGGTCCTGAAATCCCCAGAAATGTTTTAGTGAGATGTTTTATAGAGTAGTGTATTTCTACAACATTCCTCACTTGATGGTTTATGACTTGTCTCCTAGGGAGTCCCTGACACCAACATCAGTAACATTAATTTGCAATTCAGATCCAACTATCTCTGTGTTCACATGTTTGCAGCACGATATTCATTGAATGTGATAATATAAAGTGGTGAAAATTGTAGAAATTACATTGTGGCATAATAGTGTTTAAATTCTTTCTTTTGGGTAGCCAGGGGCCGGAAGATTTGCCCTGACATGAAATGCCTGGCATGATTTGACAACACATTTGATAAACAAATCCTCTAAAGGCACGTAATTTTTTTCCCCCCCCTCTGTGCACGCATGTATGCATTTGTGTGTTTGTATGTGACTGTGAACTCTGTACTGGATGCAAAGTTGCCCCTTGGGTGCAGTCAAAATCCATGCAAACCACAACATAGATGGTAACAATAGAAGAGATGGGGTGGGTGGGGGTGTGGGGACAGATGGAGAGTTGGACAGTGCATCAGAAGAGGAGAAGTGAGTTCTTAGCAGTGAAGACTCAAGTCAGTGTCAACTGAGTCTGTTTGGAAAAAAAAGAATGGTTGCATGTTGTCTCTTCTTGGGTGTTGTTTTTCCCTGCCCATGCTTATTTGTGTATATTTAAGTATGTTGGTATGAAAGAGATCTGCATCAGCAACAACCAGCTCCTGTCTCAGCTCAACACAGGCAGTATTTGATATGTAAAGGTGAAAAAGAGGGTGTGCCACGCAACTCGGCATGGACCCAGATTTTATTTTTCTCTTAATGGTATTTTTAGCTTAAATCTGACTATTTTCAAGCATTCCCAGCTTTTGAGACAGAAAAAGTAAGGGAGAGGAAGACATGCACACAAGAGAGAGTGTCAAGGTATAGGAGCTGAGACCATACTGGAAACGCTCTTTGAATATGAACTAGCAAATATGCTTCTGTGCCACACTATGCTCCACTTCCCTTTCCATACATGTTCTCTTGGCATGAACCTGTCTGTGTGTTGTTCCCTACATCCTTCCTATTGTCACATTCTCCTAATGATCTTTAGATTTTCTGTCTCCTCCCCTCCCTTGCTTGTTTGCTTACTCCCTCAAACTGTCACACTCTCCTATCTTTCCATCTCTATGCTCGACACCATCTATGCTCTGCCATCTGCTCACCACCAGCACCTCCTTCCCTTCATACGATTTCATTACATCCACTCTTGGCTTTGTTTACAGGAGTGTCCAAGTAGTCGTCCTTCTCCTCTTCTCCCTTGTCTCCATCTCTTTCTAATCACCTTTAACCGTTTCCTCTCCAGTCCTCTGTTGATTTCCTACACACTGAGATTGGATCAATCAGCTCTGCTTCAGTCCTTATGCCCATACCTCCTCTCTCCTATTCTCTATGGTAACTTAGTTTCCCTTTTTTGTTTAGATGCAGCACATCCCCCACCTTTTTCCCTCTTCCACATTCACTCTCCTTTCCCTTTGTGCCATTTCTTTCCCCCCTAAGCAATAAAATCATGCTCTGAAATAAATCCTTTAGTTGGAGCACAGAGAAAGTGTGTGTCAGTGTTTTTCTCCTATCATGTTGCTGAAAGCAGGTATTTACTGTAGTGTTCTCCATTGCAGTGAATGCAGGAATAAAGTGTGTGTATGAAAGGTCTGAGTGACCCAGGATGTGATTGAAGAGGTCTTGCTAACCTGCTCAATCTCTGTGCCTTTCAAGTCCGGTCCAATGCAGCTTTGTCTTTCCTGTATCAAGGATTTGTGGTGAAGATTATTAGCGTCTCTAGTGTTATCGAGGATGCAGCTTCGGATCTCTGTGTGCTAGGGCAGTTTCCTTTGAGACGTTCAGGAGAGTAGCCTCGCTCCTTGGGGCCGTTGAATCTTCCTCAGCTTGGGTGAATGATGATAGGGATGATGATAGCCTGTAGTCCAGGGCGCCACGAGTAGCAGCACCAGCATGGCTCAAAGCCACCTTGGCACCCTCATTTGTGTGTTGTGTGTGTGTCCTACTGCCAAACTCTCTCTCTCTCTCTCTCTCTCTGGGTAAGTGGCTTTTAGGCCTGCCAACTCAAGTCATCTTCAGCAAGCATCCAGAGGCCTTGTTCTGAAACCACCGCACTACACCCAAATGCTACAGTTGGCAGTCTGAAGATGGTTCAGGGCTCAAGGGCCCTTCTTCGAAGTTAAAAGCAATCCTGGACACTAATGCAAGCAGTGGTTCATTCAAAAATAGCACTGTGTTGTGCTGTGCTCACTTTGAATGAACAGGTAGTGGCTTCAGCTAATGAGCAGCATTGAGGGAATGAGTGACATTTCAGCTCAGAAAAATCCAGCAGAGTCCTTATGATCTGTTATTATTGACTGTATTATAACAATTCCTACCACATGAAATTCAGAGTTGAGTGATGGTAATGAGTCAGTTTGAGGCTGTGATGGACAGGTTGCTCTGGTGCAGGAAAACAGGCTGTGGAGGCCCACTGCTTCTGCTTCTTTCTTCCTTCCTTCCCTTTTATTTTCAGCTTCCTTTTTCTATTCACACAGATTATCTTGTGCGGCAGAAGATGACCAAGCGTATGTAGTTCGCCCTCAGCAGTGCTGTGATGGCGAGTCACAGAGTGAAAAATTCTCCCATAGGTTAGTAGAAATGGTAGATTTGACTGGCGTAGGATAGGTGGCTGAGTGAACACCGGCCTGAAAGGAGACAGCAGACAAGTACAGTATTAGAATTTTCCTTTGGAGATACTCGAAAGAAACATAGAAAGTGGGAAATCCTTCATAAAACACACACAATGGGCCATTTGGAAAGCATCCGATATCAAACCTGAGTGCACAAAAAGAGCCAGTCAGTTTTCCCTTTCAACTAGTTAAGCCTCATTATAAGTCAACACATATTTTAGGAGATCATGGCAAGAAAGAATGTATCTGAATACTTGAGTAATCATTCATACCTGTCATGCTGACTACCCTCCAAATTTATCTTGTATACTTTCACTCTAAATACTGTATATTCAAACATTGGCAAAAGAATGAAGGTGCTTTTAAGGTGCTGCATAATTAAATGCTTTTCCATCTTAATTCTTCATGCTAAATTTCTTTGATTGACTTCAAGATGTAAATTGTGGTTCTAACCTTGGCGCAATGTGGAATGCTAAAAGTTATGGGCTTAATAATTTAACAATCAAAATGGTTAGAAGTTTTTAAAATCAAGTACCTTTTGAAAATACATCATGAAGGTCAACGCTATGAACGCAAATGTTTCATTAACGTAACTCCTTGTTTTATATTTGCTTTTTATTGTCACACAAAACTCTGAGCTTTCATTAAGCACCACATGCTAAGTGTCTGTGTCTTGTGTTCAGAATCAAACGTCCCTGTGGCTTTGGAAATAAGGTTTTCATCAGACATACTGAGTGTACAGAGACTGATTCATCAAGGCCATTAAATGCTCTGCTGCTCACATTGGCCTGTTCACTTCATCCCAGAGTAAGTAGACAACGTAGCCAACTGGGAAATTATCATGCCGTTTGCTTAAACACAAATAGAGACAAATAAAGCCGCCCTCATTTTCATTTCCAAAGGACACATACTGTAACTGAGTTGGTGCTGGTTAGTGAGCAGGCTTATATATTTAAAGGGTATGTAAAAACATCCATGAATAATAATCCACTCATAAGCAATAATCATATTTATTTTATTCCATAGTGTGAAATGTTTGCAGTGTGCAATAAAAACGCATTCAAGTGCAACCTCCAACCGTCCAATCTCTTTAGTACTCACTTATTTTGTAGTACTTGTGGTATTCTTAATTTCGCTGCTGACATATACAATGACAGTAAAAGCTTTCTATTCCATTCTATTCTTTTCTATTCTAATGGTAAGGAATGTATTAAAGTGCGTGTGCAGTTCAGTGGGATAGTCAGGTAGTTGGTGAGGACGGACGTTGGGTAGTGTGCGGGGAGATCAGTTGTCTTCCTCATACAGTAAAACAGCTGCAGACTGATTTCCAGTTTAACACAGTAAACTGATTGATATGTGCAGAGTGTGGTTAACGTAATGAAAACAGATTGAGATGGGACTGAATGCTAAACAGACATTGTTTGCAAAACCGGCTGACTTTGTGATCGACTTTTAAGGAGAAATTGAATAATCATCTCTTCAAGGACAATCTAAACGCATACAGAGCAAACGCTATATGTGTTCTAAACCCTTTATAGTCCTTTTTTGTAATTCATTGATTGATGATTTATGCCTTAAAATAACAAATCCTCTCCTTTGTTATTTTGGAGACCAAAATGTCTTTAAATTAAATAATAATTCAAATTCGGACTTAATTGGATGTCATCAGCCATGTATTAACAGCATATGCCACCTTTAATGACACAACTGTCCTCTTAACTGGTAGCAGTGTCTGGTCCAAAACCACCCTGACACTAATCTTTGCCTACCGCAGGGAAAATGTCTGCCTCCATTGGACAAGATGTGAATATTGAACATCAGCAGCATTGCCACAGCTCACTGCTGCTGCCCATTATACATGAATATGTGAAGCTATATCCATATAATGTCGAATCAGACTTTCAAACTTTTTGTTATGGATTTTCTGAAACAACCCTACTGAGGTCGAGTGTGATGGGAGACATAGGAAATAGGAAGCATTAGGGAGCCTGTGTGAGGGCAGGGGTTAGGAGGTAATTGTAGATGCTTGTCATTTGTTGTGGGGACTGTCTAAAAACAATATTTGAGGCAAGACGCAAGCCAACATTTCAATCATCCTGGAAACGTGTTTGGTTCGGTGGCGAATTAAAACTCCAAATATGTGTGGCTGTCTGCCGCAAATTAGAGACATGACAATTAACTTTAGGCTTTGCTCTTATTCCATAACTATTGTAATAGAAGAAATTGTATTGGGACAAATTGAAATTGTCTTTGGGTAATAGATTTCTTACCCACTTGCCCATCTGGCCAAGTGTAAAAAAGAAAAAGCACATTATAATTGAAACGTGATTTGATCGTCAACATTTATCGAATATGTGTATATACTGGTTAACCTCCAAGAAACAGATGACACAAAACCTTTCAAAGATGAATCGACACACCTTGTCATGGAGCCAGCTGTCTGGCACTGGATCACAAAGAGCTTTGACTTCTCTTTGGGGTTATCACCTCTTTTATGCAAGCAACAATCATAAGAAACGGCATAGTCAAATGTCTTAGCAACAACCTCTTTCAAAACTCAAATTTATTCAAATTCAATTCAACATCATGTATATCAGTTTGAGGTCAACAACTGTGCGATGTGAAGAGCATTTGGTTTCTATTATCAGGATATTAAATAAAAAACTAAAATGGGTTGAGATACTGCTCATGGTAATGAACATTTGCATTCAGAATAAATAGAATAAACTTGAGCTGTAATGTTTAGTCTATGACTTTATTAATCAATATCTTTTTCTAATAACAATTTGAATATCTTTGTGTTTTGCACAAGACAAACAAACTAAGTATTTTATCATCATTAGGTCAAATTAGGAGGAAAATATAACAAATGTTGGCAAACGATCTACACAGATGTAAAACAGTTTGGTAATGCAGAAAAGGAACAAATTCTTCTATCATTTTGCGCAGTTGAAACATTTCAAGTTGGAAAAGGTAAAACTGTGTAAAACACAAATGAATTCCTGGATATTAGGTCTTCTTTTTTCACTTTCTCATTAGTCGCACTCCACTATTGAGAAATCGAAGCAGTGATAAAGGGAACAGTTCCCACACCTTTGGCCAGGTGAACCATATAGTGTTGAGGTCAAAAACATTTCCAACTGACTCCTCACTGTGTATATCTTCAGTTGGACTTGTTTTTATTCTGCATAATAGAGAGCATAGAGAAGGTCTCACTCCTCAGAGGGACAGAAATCACTCTGTTGTTGTGAGCCGGGTCCGTGATAACTGTGTAGCCTACAGGCACGCTACAATATGTGGCTTTCATTGTGGCTTCGGTGCAGTTCAAATGCTCTTGCTGTTTTTATTTGCTTCCTTTCTAAAATGATTGAATATTACCATTTTGTTTTCTTTTCTCAATGGAATCGCCAATAGAGAAGGGTGGTGACGGCAAAATTCGATGAACAGAGAACGGATATATGGAAATATATATATATATATATATATATATATATATATATAAATATAAAGTATAAACATAATATATGTGCATCTGATCTCTGGGCTGCTGAAGGCTCCAGTATAACTAATAATGTGTTTGACATGTTTTATTACACAAATGTGTTTGAAGAAGGTGTGCAGATATGTAAATATGTACTGTAAGTGATTCATGCTCTTACAGATTTAAAGATGGAGGTAACATATACAGAAATATGACTGGAGTATTTGGATGTGTATATAATATATATACAGTACATATATTCGTGGTCACCTTGTAGAATTTACCAATTTACTTGTATATTATAATATATATATATATTAGTGTGAAATATTTCGTTTTTGCAAATACTCCCATCAGGTGAACTTTTATCTTAAGACTGTGGAAGGTGGCAGCAGTAAACTGAAAATATCAAATCTCCACTCCTTTGCTCGACCAGGCTGTTCAGGATAATTGAGAAATTGGAAAGCAAAGCAAAGAAAAGTGGCAGCTGTGATACTTGGCAGTGTGCTCGTTCTGTGCACTACAGGGAGCTATAGTCTATACGAAGCGATGGAGAAGGAGATGGGGATTAGTAGTTAAGGGTAGGGATTCACCGTTTCAACTGCTTTTTTTTCTTTTTTTTCACATTTGGGTAGTTGTCGATAGTGACTACCAGTTCTCTCACTGTCACTTAACAAAGTAAATTGATTATGTAAATGTGAAATACCAGTCCTCTAGTGAGTGGTGAGATTTTTGAGGAACCCATATTCAGACTGAAATTTTCTTAGAGCCCACGTCTGCTGGATGGGAGACGGTACGTTATATGTGCTGGTCCAGCAGGTCTGCACGTCTTGCTGGAATCTTGACGATTTAGCAGTATAGTTTGCAGGCTGCTATCCTTCTGTCATTATTGCTTATCCTAAAATATCTCCAAACTGCTGACATTGCTTCTCCTCCATATACCTGCTCCGCTCAACTGATGAGAAGTTAACATCACGTTGTCGATTATGAGTATTAGAGCATCAGACTGACACCCGGTTCTGGTATTGGTATCTCTGCATCCCTAGTCGTGGGGCTGGGGACCAACGTACTTTGTAATCATGCAGATGTCTAACCCCAGTGTTAGTTAGGTTGATGAGCATTTGTCCCTGCTGACAAGAAATCTTACCACATCCACTCTGCTGAATATTAAAATGGAGGAAAGTATTCCTCTGAGCCCCACAACCAGACGGCCCTATTGTTCTCTGCTGGCCTCTGCGTGTGTGCATGTGAATGCTTGGTATTAATGCGTAAGTTGGTGTCTGCGCATATTATGCCCTTGTGTTCGTTGTGTGTGTATCTGCTGCAACAAAGCAGCAGTTAAACTGGCAGCAAGGGAGAGATGGGGTGTGTTTGTGACCCACCATGGCCCATAAAGGCAACTGGCCTGAGAACACTTGGATCAGCCATCAGAGCTCAACATTGGCAATTATTTCACCTAGAGGCACTATTTGTAAAATGAACACAGTCATTAAAATGGCCATGTGTGTGCACAGGTATATGCATGCTAGTGTGTGTGTGTGTGTGTGTTTGTGCACACGTATGCCTGCACAAGTCCATTTAGAGACTGAAAATATATGGCAACACAAATACTTATCTTTGAATCAGACAGCGTTGTACTGTTTATGATATTTAACTGTGGATGTGCTAATGGCAGTGTGTACTTACGCATTTGTTTGTGCATGAGAGCACATCTGTGAGTGTGTGCATGTACACGTCTGTTTGTGTTGGTGTGCGCATCTATCTACACAGCTTTATGCGTGTGTGTATGTGTGTATGACTGTTTAAATACTCCACACACGTAACCTCCCCATCTCGGCGTCCCTGTTTCTCATTTACTGAGCGAGCGCCAGAGAGAAGGTGTGTGGGGGGGAAACGAGAAAACAAGTGATGGGGGGGGGAGGTAAGGGAGGAAGAGAAATGGTGAAATGAAGGCAGAGAGGGAAAGAGGAGGGTGGAGGTTTATACAGGAAAAATGAAGTGAGGCTGGAGTAAAAAGGGCGAGAGGAGCATCAGAGAAGAGGGGGAGATAGAAAAGCTGAGGCTGGAAGATGGGGGGGAAAGAGAAAGAGGCAGAAGAGGAGGCAGCAGATTTATGAAGCCATTGGAATGTAATTTGGAGGCAGAAATTACTGTCAGCCTGAGCAAGGTTTAAAGTCAGTGAGGCCTGAATCCAGGGCCTGTGTGTGTGTGTGTGTGTGTGTGTGTGTGTGTGTGTGTGTGTGTGTGTGTGTGTGTGTGTGTGTGTGTGACTGTGTGTGTGTGTGTGTGTGTGTGTGTGTGTGTGTGTGTGTGTGTGTGACTGTGTGTGGCAAGTATCACAGACAAATGGATAGCAATTGTGATGCAGAATAATACCACAGAAGCTCTGCAGTTATTTGTCCTACACACTGAGCCCACACCACAAGTGTATGTCTATGTGCATGCACATTTTTACCCCTCCTCTATGCATGAGTGACATACATGGCATCGGAACATAACCCAGCATTCATATTTAACAGCTCATATTTCATCTATGCTTGGAGACACACACACATAAACACTTGCACAGGCACTGATTCTTGTCAGGATCTGCAGGCTGCGACTCCGGCAGACTCAGTCGAGGGTGTCGGCATGGACAGAACGAAGGCTGGAGGGAGCAGAGCGGGAGTGAAAAAGACAGAGAGAGTGTCAAGGATAGACAGAGAGCAAGGTAGAGATGGGAAATGAAAAAGAGTGAGGGAGCGACTCTAAGAGGGGCTAAAAAGAAGAGTAAGAGGGATGTGACTAGCTTTCTAACATAGCAACACACAGCTTTCATTTAGCCTGATAGGGAGGGGCAGAGAAGCAGAGAGATGAGGGAAGCCACAGAAGAGGAATAAGCAGCAAAGATCTGAAGGGAGGCTCTTGGCTATAACACACACAAGGGGTTGGCTTAATTTTTAATGTTAATTTTGACTTGGACTCATCAAGACAGCATAAGATTAAAAGCACAAGGCTAGTATTTTTTATATATTATTATTATTATCGCCCTATCGATAAATTCTGACCTGACTGACCTGTCCGTGCCTCTCAGCCCCAAAGCACATTTGTTTCAGGCTACAAATATATAGTTTAATTTTAAAAAAGTCTCAATAATTTCAAAAAACAGAAGGCTCTGTACTTTTTCACAAACATCACTGCAACACAAATATTTCTGAATTTTGTATGGGCGGATTATTCAAATGTGGATTAATGCACATTTGGTGCATTAGTAATTTACAGCAGTATGGTGTTTGTAGCATTGACTTAAAGTAAACAACATTGTGCATGTTCATTGTTATGAAAAAAATGTTAGCCAGTGTAAAGTTTGCAACTTTAGACAAAAGCGCCCGAATGTAAAGATCTACTATTGCTAACCTTATTCATTAAATAATGGACATTGTAATGATTTTTAACTTATTCCTGATCCCAGCTATCCGGACACTTCCTCTGCAAAGGTAGTGGAATTCTGTGACTGGATGTGTCAAAAGAGAGGAGGCTGGCCCTTTTAATCTGACTGGACCAAACATGAACACTCCGCCTAACTGCTCAGTGCATCATACAGTTTTGGAAGAAAAATAAAATCAGGCAGAACAAGAGTTAAAACAGCCCTCTAGTAAGATTAGCATTAAGCTACAGCATGCAACACTGTGTTGCAGGCCTCTGCAGATGACGTGTAAGCTACTAGCATGCATAGAAGTGTTTATGCTCAACATTTGGTTTGGTATAACATTCTCTGAAGCACCAGGGGACATATAAATAAATTATTCTGTGAATAAGAAGGACGTCAATGAGAGTTACCGGAACAACGTCATTAGTCAACACGTTTTATTCCTTTGGGAACTCTGGCGCCTGAAGCCTGGTGTATAAGTAACTTTTATCCTTGCAGGGCAATTTTAACAAGTTTGCAAAATATGCAAAACACCTTCTTCCACAATATGATAATGAACACATTTTCTCAATCCTGTTCTTGACAAGAGAGACCTGGAGACATTTCATAATAATGGTCTAAAGCCTTTTAAGGAGGCAGTTTATATAGATCTGTCACAGGAATTCACACCAAGGTTTTGCGATCCATCTCGCTTGAACCCATGCAGTTTTAACATCAAATACTTTGCGTGAGACTTTTGTGCTTTGTTTTTGTTGGGGGTTTTTTGTGTGTGGAATATGCCACATGCAAACAATCTAAAAACATTAGCTTTTTATTTCAACCTTTCTTGTAGCGTTTGCACTCATATAAATACAGATCAAAAGATAACATAAAATAAAGATGAGACAGGGGAGACCATGAGTCCCTCACACAGCTGCCTGTGGTGAACCAAGTGTCCAGAAAGTGACATTGACAGTGATGGAGATGAAGGCATTGGATCGTCTAAGGTGCAGAAATTCAGTCGGGTGTAAAACGGTAAAAGCATTCTACCAATTCCATGCAGTAGATGGGATACTGTATACAAGTTGGATAGAACTCCAATCATGGTGTATTCTTTGTTACTATTTCCAGTCATCACTGTTTACTTGATTCTGTATATCATCACATGGAAAGAGTTATTATAAAGTTATTTTACAGTTTTGCTGGATAGTCACATTTTGACAATAAGTAAAAAAGAACATGCGCTATAAAGATACATTGAATGAATTAAAGAGCAGAGGTTGGAAAGTAGGTTGATTGGCAGCAGTGCTAAACACTGACCTGTTGCCAAACATTGCATTAGTGTACTAAGATTCCTGATGCTTACCTCAAAATGGAAATTGTTGTCAGTCTTTGATGTTTAATGAACTGGGACAGTCATCCCAGCTCCTCCAGAGCTGGTGGGACTATTTTTGTTTCCACCTGCCCTCCATGTTGAAATGAAAAGCACAGCTTTAATCTGCCCCGACTGTGTCTCACTCAGAAACAGAAGTATATTTTGCAAAATATGTAACATAGCAGCACAGTACGCTTTATAAGTGGCAGTTATGTAGTCATGTTCGCATCACTTTTATCCAATATGTGATTCTTTTGATGATTTTGATTTTGATCAGTAAACTGGTTTCTTTCTTTTTGCCAATAAAGTTATGCATTGATATCTCCTAAAATATGACTGCATTAATATGAGTTAAAACTCTAGAAAATACAGCATTTCTGTTGATGTCATGTTTAACACATTAATATTTTGGTATTTTCAACTTCACAAGGCAGATCTTTGCCTGGTTTCTTTGCCACCAGCCTTGATAGACAGCTCTAAAATAGAGCTCATAAACACATATGAAGTTCCCCAGATCTTTTCTTCATTTATCCTTTCAGACCGTTCAAAAAAAAAAAATCCATTAACACCCTCTGACATCGAGGTTTTGTCTGCAGTGGGAAAAGGTGCAAAAGGCATTCACCCCTTCATCAAATGACTGCAGTACATGCATGTTTTTATTGGCTTCAGGTCAGATCGGCTGAGAGACGACACCTGGGTTTTTAAAACATTTTTATTCCTCCTCCAGCACAACGCTGTGATGCACAGTGATGTCAGAGATGTTGGCACGTAAATGCTTTTCCAGTCATCTCTGCTCAGGTAGCAGCTCTGAGTTTGAAAAAGATACTGAAGTGAGAGATATAAATAAATAACTCCTCCACCACCTCCATGCCAGTACCCATTTGGGCAACTTTCAACTAAGCTGGGAAAGAAACAAGATGGCTCATTCTTTAGCTACTTCCATTGTTAACATCTTCTGGATGCAGTCTGGTGAGCAATGAGATCTGCTGATTTCTACTCTTTCCTGTTTTCTTTTTGGAATTTACTATTGAATGCGACACACAGGAAAAACTAAAAAGCAAATTTATCCATGCAGCTATGGAAAAGGAGTCAATTTCTCTTCTTTTGCCACTTTACTTGCATTTCAAAAACTTGTATACATATTCTAATTTTCGTGCAAGAATAGTTTTGCAGGAATAATGACACAGCCTCTCTTACATGCTAACACACACAGACGCTCTTCTGACCTGTTACCTTGTTGACTTTCTTTCCCTCTTGTTGATGCACACATAAACTCTGTTCTTTGTTCCTTTACCCAGTGATTATGATAGCAACACCAGTAAGCACTGTGACAAAGTGACCACCCACTTGCTCTCACACCAGTCTCTGCTTATGTTTCTCTCTGCCTACTTCCATCTTTCTCCCCTCACTCAGAATAGAGTTAGTGTTGCTGGGCAAAATGGCAAAAAAGTTTTTATTATTATTATTGGGCCATAGAGGTAATCCTGACAAATGTGGTTGTCCTCGACTGACTAAGTAGCCGAGTCCCTGTGTGATGAAGTTAAAAGATTGGTCTAGCTGGCTGAGTGTTGGTGTTTTGTTTGTTTTCTACTCTTTGGGCAACAACACAAGCTATCAAACAAAATTATTAGAGGTGGCATAAGTCAATTTGCTTAATGACTTTCACTTGTTTCTTTTCCTGTGATTTTGGTATCGTTTTTTAAAAATTCCTGAATCTATTTTTTATTATGTATAAATAACTCTCACTTAGTCCAGTAGCTTGATGCTAAAACATGATGAGCATTACCATTAACACACTCGGGGTAATTAGCTAACTATACATTTAACTTCAGATGCTTTACATAAAATGACATGTGTGCTCATTCTTGCAGGCATAGATTCTCTGAACAAACTAAGAGTTGCTCACTTCACAATCTGCACGCATGCCACTACACTCACCATCTACAGCAACCTCAAACAATCAGAAACCTCAAACTCAAATCCCCAATGGGTTTAAAAATACAGCCACTAGTTAGAGGCATTGCATGCCAGAAGAGGACAGGACACATAGAATATATATACAGTATGTCTTTAAATTCACTATTTCCTTTAGGAAGGAAAAAAAAAATAAGGCTTTCAATTTCATATGTGAGGAAGGATGTTAGTCTAAAGGCTCACATTTGTGCTGCGTAGAGCACAGTAGGAGAGAAAGGAGCTCCCCATGCACCAAGAGCCACAAGGGAGATAAAGCAGCCCATAGAACAATTACTCTGACAAAACAGTCAATACCAAGTGAAAAATGAGAGACATCTATAGAGATAAAAGATAAAAGAGCAGAATGGGTTAACAGATAATTAGATTAGTTATAATTCCAATTAAAATATGTTTTCTTTCAAGTCCAACATCTCAAGATATGAATGTAAAGTATTGTTCTTGCAGCTCCATTTATAGCATTTCTTTAACCACTAATACTACAGGACCACTACACAATATTACAGATGAGTATCTAATATCTGGAAATCAAACATTACTACTGACCCCTGTAACTAACTGGCCACATTTTCACAAACTGATCATGTGGTTAAACCATACACTTAGGTTTTGACCCAGTCTTGTTTCATTTTAGTTGACGTTGGTATTTACAGCATACTGGTATAAACTCAGTTGTTTTTTCTGTTTGATTTTAATAATAGCCATAGATAACTTAGTACTGTAGGAGATATAGAGCCTGAATAATCAAGAATTGTGTAACCTGTAAGTAGAAAACGTAGTCAAATAAATGAATTATCCCCCACAAAATAAAAAATAAAAAAAATCCTCCAGGTATAAATTGAAGGTGTAAAATCCACCATGTTTTTGTGATTGAAACACAACAAGAAGAAAGGGGGAGAAAACACATTAATGTTGAGGTTTATCGGAAGTGCTTTTCTCTGAGAGAGTGGCTACTTTTCAGGGGATGGGTCTAATTTTAAAGAGTGCAAGCGCTTGGACTCTGCATGCACAAACAGATGGTGGTGCTTCAGATGATTTTTGTGCTATTTACTCTAGTGTACATCAGCAGTGTGTTTGTGTTAGACTTAACTATACACGAGTAACGTTAGGTAGACTGTAAGTAGCTAATGTGTCATCACCACCAAAGTCTTGTTACCTTGGTTACACCCCCCTGACATCTCAGGTTGTTGTGACTTTTCATCTTTCACTTTCTGTGTCGACTTGTTCAGCTGTCTGCTTTGAGGTAGCTCTTTGCCTTTCCTAAACTCTACCTAATCAATCTTTGATACATTAAAGGGAATTTCTGTGTAATGATTAGGTTATTAGTATAATCAGATTTTTTTTTTAAATGTTGTGACTCTAATGTTGCTAATCTTTTTGACGTATACTAAATTGAAAATAGTACAAAGACACTATATTTAATCAACTTCATTGATTTAAAGATATGCTTATTCTTAATTTAATGCCAGAAAAATGTTTCAAACAAGTTGGGCTAGGGCAAACAAACAAACAAACAAACAAACAAACAGACTAGTGGAATGCAAAGAAACATCATCATGGAGGAGCTGAGGTTAGTAAAGCAAATTAGGGCTGCAAACTAATCACCATTTAAGCAAATGAGAGGTTTCTTTTGGATCTTAATGTACAAAAAATTCTAGGGGAATCACTGTATTACATATAAATACTGTTTATCTCAGTCATTTTTTGTACATACAGGATTATTGATTAAGCATAAAAATCAAAGATACATTTTTTACATTAAATCTTTTCCCACTGCCCCTATATGTGTGCAATTATGGTGGAAATCTCCATCACTTTGTTTAGTTTCTTTTCCTTTTAGTCTCGTTCTCTGCTTCCCTGAACAGCAGACAGGACAAAACTTCAACAGTGATAAGATGAGAGTAAACCACGGAGAGGCAAGCATTGCAAATGTGAATTTTCAGCTGACGGATCCTGAAACCTATTGTATTGTGAAAAGTAGTGGAAGAGAGGATAAAGAAGAGAGATGGAAAGAGAGGAGCATACAGTAGATGGAGGCGGACACCGAGACAAAGTGAGCTGTGGAGTTTTTGCCCTGGAGGAAGTCGGTTTTCAATGAGTGACTGAGCAGCAGAGGAGGGAGTAAACGAGAGGAAGAGAGGGCAGTAAAAGGAGAGGAGGAAGTGACGGGCTTAAGAGTGGAGGAGTGGAGGTGAAAAGACAGGATAGCAGTGGGGATGAGAGAGAAAGGAGAGGTGATTATGGGAAAAGAAGAGACAAAGGTGGAGCTGGCAGAGATGGGTGGACAGACAACCGAGACCTCGACGCTCAGATTGAAGGTGTTTTACATAAATATGGTGCGAATAATGAAAATGCTGGCGGCTTCATTTTAAACACAGCAGCTAATAATTAAAACAGTCAGACTTCACACTGTGGGCTACAGAGACAGCGCAGAGATTTTTATGCAAAAACGTTAAATAAACTGTATAATCTCTCTGGGGGCTGCAGCCTTGTGTGCTGACAATATACTCAGCACTGCAAGTGTAAATCAAACTTCTTCACCCGCTTGCTTCACCTCTAATTAGGTTAGACAAATAAGCAGGTTTAGTGGTGACTATTCATAGTTTGGTTGCTCACCAAAAATGCTATATCTTTCAGTTAAAAATGTGATCATTTCAATGGTAAACAGACCTCAGATTTAAAATGATTCACTGTTTCTTTCTGCATCGTACCAAAGACACCCTTCTGCAATGTCATTTTGACCATGGAACACTGAAAAGTCAGTGAGACTCACGCAGATAAAAGCTTTTAGGTGGGTTGGCAGCTCCTTGGGGAAGGGTGAGGTGGCTTTTATTGCAGGTTTTACAGACTGACACCCCTGAAGCTGTGAGTAAAACCCTCCCACACCATTCTGGAATGGTTTCTCCACTCAGACATCTGCGATAAATAAATAATATTCAGAAAAACATATTCAGTAGCTGCAGTTAAGAAGCCTCCGTCACATCGGCAGTGGACAATGTGACCTGGTCAATGAAACATGAACAGCTTTAAAAGTGACCCACTATACTGTTCTCTAGCAGCACAGGACGGGTATTTTACATTTATCTACAGACACACAAAAAAAAAACAACAACAACAATCTGCCTGAAATATGACATGCCAGGAGATGCTCTGATACACCCCATCTCTCAGTAAAACACACATCTCCACGCACAGTTCAGCATGCATACACATCATCTCATGACAGTATGTGGATAAATAATCCCATTAAATATGATTGAGGGTTTTTCCAGCTCGAAGCATTTACACTCTGTCTCGCTCAGAATGAGGTATGCACAGGAAGTATCTACAGACAAACAATTTACCCCCCCCCCCCCCCCCCCCCCACACACACACACACACAGACACTCAGACACTCAACAGTCCACTGTCAAACACTCTTAGATGGTTCACAATAAATGTTTCTAGCGTCAAATTAGTGCTAATGCTTTTCGAGCACACTCTCTTTGTATGTGTGTGTGTGTGTGTGTGTGTGTGTGTGTGTGTGTGTGTGTGTGTGTGTGTGTGTGTGTGTGTGTGTGTGTGTGTGTGTGTGTGTGTGTGTGTGTGTGTGTGTGTGTGTGTGTGTGTGTGTGTGTGCGCGCTCATTATGACAGATGAAACAAGTCATTTTGAATCCAATATGATGTGAAGCACGTGCTCCTCCTGATGACAGACTAAGACATGGTAAGGCAGGGCTCCAGCTAGTCAGAAGCTTTGTTGCCTCTCATCCACCAACACTTTATCTCTCTCTCTCTCTCTTATTTCACCCTCCATTTCATTACTATCTCTAGAGGAAAAAAAGAGATTTCATAGGAGCTAATCTTGTTTAAAAGAAAAGGAAAAAAAACAACCAAAAAACAACTTGTGTCAACTGTGCAAAATGTGCTGTCCCTGAGTAAAGTGAGTGAACTCCTGCCAGTGTTTCCGTCAGCAGTTGTTCTGTTTTGGCCGTGCTTACCTTTGTACCTCATTATAAAGACACTATGAGCACACTCCAAGAGGGCTATAGGGTAATTATTGAAGCTTATTCAAGCATAGACTCAAGCACGATCCCTGCATACCTGAGAGATCTATTGGAATTCAATACATTAGGTCAGCCACATATTTCTGCCAGTCCACAGCACAGTGAGGCACCATCTTGTCAAGCTTTGCCTAGAGTGTCGTACTTTCTGAACACAGCTCAGTCACTGGCTCGCGCACATGTTTATTTCATTCTTTGGTCATCCAGATGAAGTGACTAGAGTGATAGTTGCGTTTCACTCTTTGTTGCCATGGTAATTGGAGGGAGATTGGTTTTTGGTTCCAATTAGATACTAGTTTAGGTCCAAATTCAGGGATTTGATTCATGAGCAGGTTGCAGCTCTGGAAAGCAGTTTTGCTATTACTTAGTTGCGGTGATATATTGGTTCAAATTTGATTTGCATATAGAAAATGTATGTTTTTTTCCTGCCGTAGTGGTTAATTTGAACATTCACCAAGAAGCACAGGCAACTTTAAAAAGACTGTTGATCTCTGAAACATCCCAAAATATGTCGAAAACAAAGAAAGCTTTGCAGGACACATACCATACAGGCACTATGCTACATATGAACTTTTACATCGAAAAAGTAGTATTACTTTTGAATGCATAATTTGTCATTACGCAATGGGCTTAGTCAGGAAAACATTATGTCATCGCAGCAGTGATTTTTGGTGCAGGCAACACACTCAGACTGCTGCAACAGATGTGAACTGTGGTGCCAGGGATCCAAAATCGAAAAATGTAGACAGTCTGGAGTTTTGTTGCACATTGATGCCATCATTATGTTAATATGAGAGACTTAACTCATGGGCCTGCTAAAATGGTTGGACATTTGTTCTCTTATTATTCTGGTTGTGGTTCTTATGAATCAAATACAGCCCTTGTCAAATCCTTGATTCTTCTTGTAGAGGCAAATCTTTCACAGCTTAATATCTTTTTCATATTCTAAGTAGTTACAACACAGAAACGCAATAAAAAAATGGACAAATACAAGGCAAAATAAAGCATCGACGTTCAAAAATGAGATGCTGTATGGCTCTTTATTCCAGTGTAATCACTAAACCCCTGCCCAGGTGCCTATTTAGTCATTAATACTTTCATACCTGTCCCTCTAGATTAGCTTTCTCAGCCTTTGATAGAAGGATAAGAAAGAAACACTTTGCATTAAATAAACTCCTCATCCAGACAATCACATCTTGTTCTTTGCTTTCCTTCCATGACTGGGTTTGTTTTCTTTGTAAGCCTGATCTGTCTGAATCAGTTGTTGACACATTCTCCACAGTAACACCCAAACTTTGTCAGAACTTTGTCATCAACCTGCAGTGTAAAACGATGTAAAACGATTAACGACAACAATTTGTTTTTTTTCCATGGATGTGAAATGCTAGTGCTAAATGTTCCCGTCGTCCTTCTAAAGGAGAAAGCTGTGTGTTCTTTCCAGAGAGTTTGTTTTTGCATTCGCACGATGAATCGCGTTGATTTCAAAGGAGTAGAATGAAGCTTATTTTCTTGTTTTTTTTTTTACAGTCATTCCGCTCATTTTAACTTTCACTATTTGGCCAATAGTGGTTTCTAAATGTATCTAAAGTTTGGTTAAAGGCAGGTAAGGGAACAGGGCTCTGAAGTAAGCTCATCTTTCAACTTCTTTCTGTGTGACTCCTACATTCTCTGACCTGCCTGCATCTCCCACACTATTCCTCTGCTCCAACAAATCAAACTAAAACACACTCTCACACACACACACACACACACACACTCACACTTATAGACACAAAGCCATAATTCAATCTAACACAGTCTAATGCAAGGCCATTGTTTTCTGTGTGTTTCCTCCTATATTGTTTCAGCCTTCCCTTGTGTAACGCATTTCTTCCGTGTTATCCTTTATGTTATCTACTATGGGATATTTTTATTTCAGGTTTATCTCTTTTTTGGGACAGTCTCAGCCAAAACATGGCATAACATCAATTACATAAAAGCACAGTGTGTTTTAGAGCCATGCTGCCTCCAACAATAAAATTCAAAAGGCGTAAAATAAGACAATAACTAGGCCTATGTAGAATCAATGTTAAAATGTTGTCTGCATACATGTTAGCCTTTGTATCAAAGGGGAATTTTAGTCTCACAACAGTTTCTACATATGAATTATTCTACATTTTTGTTCATGGGTTAGTAACATATTGTAATGAATAATACATTACATTATAAATTGTATTCTTCCCACACCGTCCTGGGCTCTGCGCTGATTGTATTGCTCCAATAACCCCTGGAATTAACATACAATATGTATCTGGATGTCTGATGTGGATAGATATTAAACTAAGATGTAAGTGGAGTTGTGTGTCTGGCCAAATGGTGAATGTTATTCCAATAGTCACTCTCTTTTATTTCTGTTTTTTGTCTCTACTGTCTTTTTTAGGGAAATACTGTATATAGTTCTTCAGCAGCTAAACCTTTTGCTACGTTCACCAGCCATTCACCAACTGCCTCCTCTTTGGTGCTGAGCACATAGTGTGCAGTGAGTTTTTAGCTGCTTTTAGTGGCCTGAAAACAATATCATGAGAGCTGCTGGAGTCAACAGTTGCTGCTGGGCCACAAAAACATGAGCTGAAACTCGCTCTGATGCTCTGTATAGCTGAGGGCAGCTGCAGATTCAGGTGATAATTCTATCGAGCCCTTTCACATTGTCTTTTGATGCATTGTTATTATAAAAATATTAATTAGATCTGCTGAGCGCATGTTGAAAGGTTGCCTTAAAAGCTCATGCAAGCCCAGCAAAAGCGACAAATATGATCAATATCTATATAGCATTTAATTTAAATGACAACTGTCCATAGCTGTCCTTAAACTGTGCTTTAATAGAGTGGGGTGCCTGGAAACTTTAATGTACAGGTTTATTTGGAAACACAAACATATAGCAGACATTCCCCTCCTGTCTCTGCTCTTTTTGTTTGTTCTGCTAGTATCTTCTATTTGTTACAACCATAAATATTTAGATTGTTTTTTGTTTACCAATTCCAATATCGGATCATTAATATATGGAAATGCTAAGAGTCTTTCAAAGTTGACAAGCATTGATATACAACAGGCGGTCCTGGTTTCATACTGCTGGCTTCCACTGACTTATTTACATTTTGGAGAAAAGCATTAATGTTGAATGTCAAGACTGAAGGCATGAAAACAAAGCAGAGGACAGCTTGTGAAAGTGATGTGACTCAATCCCTAATTTCTAATACATTTAAGCTACAGGAGGGAGGATTATTATAATGAAGGGAGGTTATAAAAATTAAGTTGGGATTTTGTTACATCTTTAATTAATAGATGAACAGAAACAGAAATCATTCAGGTATGCACATTATTATCTAATGTGCATACCTGAATTAAATAGCCTCAGGACTACTACTACTACTACACAGAGAGTCATCTTTTCCTCTTTATACCAGCTGTTCTGGCACAGAGCAATGACCCAGTGACTTGAGCACAGCTCACCGTACATGCAGTCAGTTGCTGGTAAACTGAATAAACCACTGCTTGGGAGTAAAGCGCTCATTACTAAAGAAAACCAATTTGAAATTAAAATAAAAGTTTTACATTTGAGAGTAAGGAATAAACAGCATGCAAATGTACATTCATTAACTTATAAATATGTAAAGCAGCACTAATCAAGATCTTTATTTGAAAACTGGAAAAAAAATAAACTGCATTATTGCATGACTGTATTCTCCTTTTCCTTCAGCATCTTTCAGCTACTGTAACTGGGTAGAGATTTCCCCATGGTCAGGAACACAACAGAGCAGAGGAGAGTGGATAATGGTTTTTTTTCATTCACCAGACTGCCAGAAACCAAGTCATTGCTAATGCTGCTCCCTGTTTGTTTGGCTTGGAATAGAAACTATATGCCAACACATTCATTTTCATATGAAGATAATCCGTCAGCTTGTTGCTCTGAGTCTTAAGTGACCACAAAATTCTGAAGTTGCAGCCTTAGGAATCAAATGGATGTCAAAACAACAAACAGACAAGGATTTTTTTTTTTTTAAATGTAGTGTTTTCTTATCAGCTTCATCAGTCCATGCTACCTTTCCCTGCCAGTGCAGATTATGTTCCGAGGCTCAATATAATAAAGTCTACACAGAGAACAGTGAAAAATGTCCCTATTGCATTATAGTTTCAGTGTGGAACATCTTATACCTCAGATGTTGTTTAAAAGGCACAAAACAACTCTGGTATTGGCTTTACATTTGCATCAGCAGCCTGATGGCACAGCTAAGTCAGCAATTCTGACACATGAGGACTAAAAGCTGCTTACAAGATTGGATTAATTGGTTTTAGTTCAATCAAGAACCACATGTTGTATTGGCCTTAACATGTGATTTAAAACTGACAGAAGCTCTGTCAGCTAAGGATTTTAAACAGTTTGCTTCCAAGGTGTAAGCACGGGCCTTTATTTGGATGAATGATGCCTGTAACAGATTGCAGGAAATGAAAAATACAGCCTTTCAGGCACAGAGGCGAAACTGAGGTCTGTTTGACGAGGAACACCTCTGTGCCCAGGTTTTATTTTTTAATTTTGTTTGCCAATTTAACAATCTATAAAATGCCTGTAGTGTTTTTAAAAAATCTTCAAACCCATTCCTGGTTTATTGTGTTTCAAATGGAGAGTTATATAAGCACTGCTCCTCTCCTGCTGTTGGATGGGTGAATATGAGGAGATCAAAAGGGAGGCGGTAGAGAAAGAGTGTCTGGAGCCTTCTCCTCGTCTTTATTCTCTCCACATTGTGCCAATGTGTGCAGCTCCCTGGATTCTCTCTCTCCCCCTCTTTAGGAAATTACACTTTAATCCCATGTTTTGTGCTGCTGCTCTCTCTCTCTTTTTCTCTCTTGTCCCCTTTGGTTCCTTCGCCTCTCACTCTCTTGCCTTGTTATCCATGCATCCATCCATCTATCCATCCATCCATCCATCCATCCATCCATCCATCCATCTCTGCCGTTCTTCATTAATCCCATGTTCTGTACCACTTTGGCCCCGAGATTCTAACTCTAATCTGCTGGCTCAATATGGCCCTAACTACTAATCCTGCACTGTATGTCTATATATTTACTGCATGTGTGTGTGTTTGTGTTTACATCCACTTCGTGACGTGAGATGACTGCTGAAGATAGGATGCAACATTTTTTGTGTGTGTATTTTGTCTAGATGGTGTACTGTACAACATGGAGCGTGAAAACACATAGGCCCTTGTGTGTGTGTGTGTGTGTGTGTGTGTGTGTGTGTGTGTGTGTGTGTGTTAAAAGGACATGTCCGTTGGGAGAGCCTTGGCCCTTCTGACAAACACACGCACACATACAAAAAGGCCACAAGCAATTACAATACACATGAAAAACACACACCACCGCTTGCATGAGGGATAAAGGGAGGCAGCAGGAAAGAGCGATGGGAGACATGAGAGAAAACATGCAAGTGGGAATTCTGTCTCTTGACAAAGTATAATCTCTCACTTTAATCTCCCTTCGACAGTAACTCTCTGGAGCCCTGCTGTTTAAATCTTTTTCTTTTTTTTTTCTGGTAGCTGCACAAATCAACATACATCCAAACAAACAGGCACACACACACATTTTCCAAGTAAGAAAAGCATCCAATATGCCGTCAGCATGAGCAATAAAAACCCGAATCAACCCGTTCAGCCTCTTCTCTACGAATTCATCCAGTCATCCACCCGAACAGATCATACCTTTGTTGTCCATTTTCTGCCTCTCTCCTGCTCGCTTCCCCTAAGGCATCCTTGTCAAACCATCCTATCAACTTAATAGATATTTTTAAGTCCCGGTCAGCAGCCTCCGCTGCCGGGGGGAGCGCTCCGCAGAGGGACCGGGATGAATATGTGTCTGTGCCGCACCAGAGCTCCGCGATGAGCGCTGCTTATCTCCCAGCCTGTTGTTTCACTCCGGGTTCCACTGTGGGTTAATGAGTTGGTAGCGAGTGTGTGTGTGTGTGTGTGTGTGTGTGTGTGTGTGTGTGTGTGTGTGTGTGTGTGTGTGTGTGTGTGTGTGAGAGAGAGAGACCTAGAATAAAGTCACGTTTTCCAATTTGCTCCCGGTTCTCGCTGTCAGTTTTCCCTCTCCCTCAGTCGACACCTAACCTTCGTCAACTTCACTCCTTCAACTCCCGAATCGGCTCATAACGTAAATGCTACATACCACACTCTTTTTCCTCTCTCCTCAGACGGCTCCGGACTCTCCCTGAGCGCAAAGCAGCGGCAGGAGGTGCGACTAGTCTCCGTTTCCACCTCGGCGTATCTCCTCCAAGTCTTCAGGGCGCCTTAGTATTTTAAAATAAACCAAGTGTGTTTAGTAACGGCTTGACAGGTGTCGCCTCCAGCGCACGCTCTATCCTCCTCCTCTTCCTCGTCTCGCGCCAAGGCTGCGCGCAGTGTTGTTTTCTGTGTGTGTCTCTCTCTCTCTCTCTCTCTCTCTCTCTCTCTCTCTCTCTCTCTCTCTCTCTCTCTCTCTCTCTCTCTCTCTCTCTGTGTGTGTGTGTGTGTGTGTGTGTGTGTGTGTGTGTGTGTGTGTGTGTGTGTGTGTGTGTGTGTGTGTGTGTGTGTGTGTGTTGGTGCAGTCTGGTCTTCACAGTGGCTCCCTGAGCTCTGTTACAAGAGTTCAGCAGGTCACCATGGTCCACCAGCCACCGTCAACTCACCATATACTTAGACTGACACACACACACACACACACACACATATACATACACACACACACACATACATACACACACACACACACACACACATACATACACACACACACACACACATACATACACACACACACATACATACACACACACACACACACACACACACACACACACACACACATACATACACACACACACATACATACACACACACACACACACACACACACACATACATACACACACACACACACACACACACATACATACACACACACACACACACACACACACACACACACACAGTGCAGTCACTTTAGCCTTTTAGATGGAATTAATGGATTTCAGTCCTTGAGGAAAGAGGAGAAAATGTTTCTCACAATGAGCTGGAATGTAGAAAATAAGCTTGGTTATACTCTATGGGCCTACTGTATGTCAGAGTCACTTTGAGTTTTAAGTATAACACACAGGCGAAGACCAAATGTTTTGGCATGGAGCAAATACATAAAAAGTCAATGCAAGGCACGAGCAAACTAAATTTCATGCCAGGCGATGCATTCGGTGCAAAGTTGGAAAATTTCAACTTGGGCAAGAAATTCGCATCGACACATCTTGGTAAAGCTACAGTACCAAGGTTGGACAAAAAAGGAGGAATGAAGTGAGTGAGGATCTATCTGAGTTCTGAAAATGTGTCTTTGACTTGATTCCAGCTGTTGACTATTCTGTATTCATGGATTCGTCTTACTCACAAGTGAACACAGGTAAAGTTAAATGATCCTGCAGGGGCATTTGTGCGAGTAAAGCGGGTATTCGCGTTATGCTACGTTTACACCGAAGGCAAAGTGTTTTTTTTCCACAGAGAGTAGATGTGAAAATGCGCCGGGTAATGCGAATGGCGCAACTTGAATGGCACAAAGATTAGAAAATTCCTTTTATTTGCGTGTAAGTTGAAAATTTTCAATTTGGGTGAGAAATTTGTGTGACGCTGTGTCACTAAAGCCTGTCATCGTTGACATTCTCCAGATGTCACTTGTCAGTAGGTCGTTGATGGAGGTCATCAAACCGGGCCCTGGTCAGCCTGTACTGCTGAGGCAGATGTAGTTCCTGGAGAGGGCAGTGAACTTCACTTTCGGATTATTATGTTGTGAACCCAGACATGGTGACATTTGTTTTTCCAACCTATCTGTGACTTCCACAACAAATACAAGGTAAAAATTGTGTTTACTTTAGTCATTGTTGATGACAAAAGGAAATATTGTAAAGAAATGTTATTGTTCTTCTTCATCCTTGGTTTGTTGCTATCGTTTCCGGAGGAGAAGGGTGAATTACTTGTAGCAGTGATGAGAGTAAACTCAAATGATCTCACGCTGGCATTCTTCCGAGCGCTCAGTGTGAACACACTGAAGCATCATACCTCACAATCAATAAGAATTTATTACCTTTCAACAATTCTCACAATAGACGTACCATAGCTTAACCCTTTGTGTGCTGCATAAACAACAATAATAAATGTAGCTTTCATTGGCAGAACATGGCAGAGCTGCGTGCAAAACTGTGACCCACCCTGTCGCCATGCATCCAAACACACACAAACAGAACAATGTGCACAAATTTGTGTGCACAGGTGTAGAGGCCCCATGTAGGCCCCCTGGTGCCCTGGTTGCAAATGCAGCTGCGCTATTAGCACCCTCTGGCGCTCTTCCAGGGATACCTTCCCAGGATTTAGTCGGATTTAGCAGAAACTAGAACCTGACAGATACTCGATTTTTGGATTAGACAAGATGTCACTATTTGGTAGTTGAAAAAATATGGGGAAATATTGATATCTCAGACGATATTGACTTTTATACATAAATACAGCCTTATTGATAAGCATCCCTCAGACTGTTTTTTCAGAATTGTGACCATGTTATATGCTGAGCTGGACACTTTTCAGTTTTGCAAATTTGTCAGTGATCTCTGTAATATCATCACTGATTGTAAATGACCTCAAACATTTATAAATGGCCAACATAATCCCTGATTCAGCTATATCTGCAATAACCTAATATTGTTTGAGTTATTGATCAGTCTACTAGAAACTGTTGAAATAGTGCTTTTCTCTAAATCATTTAACATTTTAATGTAAAATGGGGGTGGACATAATAACATATATAATCATTTTTGTTTGGACTGTTACAGTGAAGTGTTCATTTGTACGATGGTACTGTATGGTATGCTCTTATGTGCACTGATATAGCATTATATTATACTGTAATGTTTTCCCCGTCATACAAAATCAAACAGTGATGCTAATTGCACACTGTTATGATGGGGAATCATTTTAAAATCAGTTCAATATTAACAGGTTCCTTAATGAAAAATAGCAGTAATATTCCTAACGGAGCTATTACTGCATCTGTGGTAAATTACTGTAATTTATGATGTAGCTTTCCCTCATGGTATCAGTTTAATAACCCTGTGCAGGCAATTATCATCTTAAGCAAAAGTAGGTTAAAGCTTGCAATCCCTTCAAATTCACAGCATAAAACATGTAAAACATTTATGTAACAAATGACTGAAAAATAACATAAAATCGGGCATTGGGGTGAAAACAACATTCCTCCTATGCATTTTAGTGTGTACAGGTTGCAGTGAAGACCAAAGATTTTCTGAAGAAAAAAAAATTTAATTTTTGAAGAAACACAACCCGACATCTCGCTATGGCAGCCAGTCACCTTACTGACGCCAGACAGATCATCAGCAAGAGGGCAAAGGAGTTTCATGGGTGGTCACTCCTTTTTACATGACCATAGATTGTCTTTTGTGTATGTGTGTGTGTGTGTGTGTGTCACATCTGAGTTTGGCTAAACCATCGGTGGTGTCCCTTTACTGAGAATGAATGCTCATCCTTGGACAAATCAGAATTAAGTATTCAGCCTTGTATAATGGCATTATAACGCACAGCAATGTATCACATAACAATAAACAAATGGATGCACGCTGACCGCAATCAAATAGACTATCAATATACCTGCACTGTGGGCCAAAAGTGGTTTAGAGAGTGAGCTCTTCTGGCAAGAAGAAGGGGCTTTTTGGGGAGAAAATTAAAGAGCAAGAAAATGTATGGAATCGCAAATATTTCATCCTCCTGTGTGCGGAAAGTGGTACACTCACATCAAATTATTGTTAATTCAAATGTACAGTTCATTACTTGACTTGATGAGCTGGTCTTTGTATGACCTGGTACATCCTTTTTTTCCTTACCACCTGACCTCATCTTCTGGGGTTGATATTAGCCACTTTCAGACAGGCACTGCGCAACAGCGTCTAAATGAATATAGGGACTGATCTGGATCTTGATAAAATGTTGGATCCATATTTTCTCCCTTGTCTTTAACATCATGAAAACCCCCGAAAGCAGCCATTTTTATAGAATTTGGATTAGGGTTTAATCAGGCTTATATATATTTTTGACTTATGAATTTATTTGCAAATTAATGGTTTTCATTATACTATGATAATACCTGCAATGTAAGTTTTTTTTAATGTTTTCTTATAGGTATAAATACTGTCATATTGGCCAAGTAAGACAAAAACAGAAACATGCCAAATTTCTGTAATGTTGCTTGATGCCTCAAACAGCCACCAGGAAACTGCACCAGAAGTACTCTGTAAAGTTGTTAAGGATGGAGATGGAGAAAACCTCTTTGGATGAGTTATTGCTGCCAAGCCTGCATGGACACTATCCAGAGAGAGTTCGCGGTCTAAATGTTGATAGTCTCCCAGTTGTGTCTTCCTACAGTGCCGCACAACCCTGCGCTAATCGCTGCAATGCCTGGTTTGGTCTGAGTGGAGTGTAACGGTGCAGATGAGTTAGAAATAATGGGCGTCTAACAGGTTATATGTGTTTTGACAAAGAGTCTCATCAAATATTGATTTGATATGATGACTTTTACATACCTAATAAGACGGTTGCAACAAAAAAAGTTTGTCAAAAAACAATTACCAAGTATTTGATCTATGTCTTTGTGTTAAACAGTAGAACTTTAGCACTCATGAAGTTTGTAAGTCAAATACTGTGGTTATTTTGCATTTGACAGGCCACATCATGTGTTTGTTCAATTGCAAAACTCGTCAGAACACAGAAGGCAAATATGCAGCCTCTGTCAGATATTTCTGTATCTACCTCAATCTCCTTGAAAAGAAAAATCTTTTATACTTGTTTTGTTGTTGTTATTTTTTGTTATTAAATACAAAGTGAACCAGATAAGTTCTAGGACTGTGATGCATTTGGCTGATATTAACAGCCATTTTGCAAGATTGTCATACTTGCAGTAAGTATCTTTTTTTATAATTTGTCTAATTTAAACAGAATCTGAAACAATTCAACGAAACTACTGTGGAGGATCATTTTCTAAACTCATTCAACCTTTTCTTTAAGGGGTGGACTGATGAGGCTTTGTCTGTCATACGCATGTAAGAACTCCACCTGTTAACAACACATGGCAGCAGAAGGACAATGTTGTATCATAAACCAGCTTCACACTGAACAAAAACCCACTAACACCCACTTACATCTGGCTTTTTTGTTGGAAAGAGTACAATCAGCATTCATTCCTAGATCAAATGACTGTGCAATAGTCGTGGGTATTTAATCTCTCCAATTCCGGCATTGAAACATGACTTCCAGGTCGACACCGTAATTTTTGGACTTTTTCCTGCATGATTCTTGGACGCTTTGAAATGAAGCTATGAATAGATGTGCCCAAAACAAAGATGAAACAAACCTTTGTAGTTCAAGAAAACAGTGAGCAATTCATGTTTAAATCCAGCTTGAGTACACCTAAAAGAACTCTTAGCAGCTAAAACTATTCATTATAGATTAAAAAGTCACATTTTCAATTAAATATTTATTCTTTAAAGTGTTGAACTAGAAGGGCACCTAATAGAGAGCATATACCCCAGCCAAGGCCGAAAAGTCCCTTTTAATGAAATTAAGCCCTCATCTAAATTCCAGTAAGAAATGAGCAACATCAAAATGGCTGCACTCATGGTTCAAAGTTGAACAGTTTCTTTTTGGGCACATGCTCCACTCTTCCATCAGGTTTCATGATAATCTGCCATGTATTTTATATGTAATGATAAAAATGCTGAAAAAAGCCCTATCTTGTAATGGCCAAGGAAGATCAGTCCTTTTAATGTGGATCCACCCCAAAATTTGTGGAATTCTTCCAGGACATGCTCCACCCTTCCACCAGTTTCATGGTAATCCATCAGGTAGTTTATGCATATCAGACAGAAATGTTGAAAAAAGCTGTATCTCTCAATGTTAAAGAAAGTGAAAAAAAAGAAGTCCTGGATCCGCCCCTTTACCCTCCAAAATGTATTTGGTTCTTTGTTGTCATATGCTGAACCCTCCCACCAAGATTGATGCTGAAAACGCATTATTTCACTTGCTCTAACATTGTGAGATAGAACTTTTTTCAACATTTCCATTTCCATCTATTACGTGACAGATTTTGATGGAACTTGGTAGAAGGGTTGAGTATTTACCAAAGAAGAACCCATTACATTTTGGAGTGGATCCGGACAGAGAGAGGGATGGATTCAAGATATATTTTTTTCTACTTTTTTGAACATTGCAAGATAGGGCTTTGACAGACTTGACGGATTACCATAAAACTGGGTAGAATGATGGGGTTTGTGTCACGGAAGAAATCATGCAATTTTGGAGTGGATCCAGTTAAAGGGATGGATCCATGAGTTTCTGTCACTTCCTTTACTTTTGTGAGAGGACTTTTGATTTAATTTAATTAAAAGTGATAGTTAGGCCTATTGTGTAGGCCCTCTATTGAGTGCCTTTCTGGTTGTTAATTAATAAAATTTTAGCATTATAAGAAAATGGTTTTGAAATGTGCAGTCTTTACAGAAAAGAAAGAAGAAGAAAAAAAAGAAAATCCACTTTTCACTTAATTTTTTCTTCACCTGTTGACAATCAAAATCACAAGGCTAATGAAATAATTAACTGATTTGATTTATGCATTTGTTTCTAGCATCTGTCCTTCAGCCAGAGTGCCTGCTTGGAGTATCTGTTCGAGTTGTTTGACAAAGTACACACTGTAGCCAACTGTTGTCGGAGCTGTAGTCACAAGAGGGTTTACAGTGGCAGAGCATAAAGTGAATACATCTACCCTTTCTGCTTATTTGAATAAAACTGAACTCAAGTCAACTTTCTCCCATTTCTATCTTGTGTTAGATCTCTCTGCACTCACTCCTATCTCAGCATTAATATCAGTACGTCAAAGCCACAACCTTGAGGTGAAATACAGTCCCATTTTATTCGAATTTGAATGGGACCACAAGAAGCTTGAAAACTGTGAGATTCTGGTGCTACATTTGCAGAAGGGCAGAGGAAAACCAATAAAACATAGATCCTCAGAGGCTGAGCATATTCTTATCATCACCTTTTTAGCCTTTCAGGAATTAAACACTCCTACATCGATCTACTGGGGTTGTTTGTTTGGATGCACAGGGAGGGACAGCTAGAAGTTAACACTTAATATCTGTCTTTAAATGTTCAAAAAATACATTAAATGAGTTAGTTTGTCATTGAACGCAAATGTGTATCATTTTTCAATTTAAGGTTCAATTAAGCCCCACTATAATCTTATTTAATCTCAAACAAAGACGTAAAACCATGTTTCCATCAATTCTGCGCCGTATCAGTAGCTTTGTCATTGGCATTCTAAAGTGGACCAACTAAATGTCTAGAAATTAAATGAGCAAAAAAGGTGTATGGTGGTTAGGACAATTGCTTTGCAGAGAGAGGGGGTGGGGCTGGAGAGGGAGGCAGGAGAGGGAGGAATACACAAACAGGTTGTTCCGGGGCCTGGGGAATAAGGAGGAGAGGGTGTGGAGAGCAGACAGAAAGAAAAATAAGATGGAGGACCACAGAAGACGGTTTAACACGGAGCTTCATGGAAAGGAGATTTGAGTCTTTTTGCCACCATCGTCATAACTGCTGCTGACTTTTAGCATAATTCCACACACACAGCGATATACTTACACACTCACAGGCGGTCAATCGCAGTTTTACTCTGAGCCAAACAGCAAATGAGCACTTTCATCCTTGCTTTAATCTCTCGGTCTCCAGATTCTTCCTCTCCTTTCTCTTCTGTCTGTCCAACTTTTAACAATTTAACTCTTGTTCTTCACTAATACATCAAACAATCCAGCCCCCATCTTTCTATTCCTCTCTCGCCCTTTTCCCCCCCTCAGCGTAATGACTTACCTCCCAAGAAAGAAGAAGAGCACACTCCAGCTTGTTGTTTTGTGGTCCCAGCAAATTTAGTCCTGCGTCTCACTTCTCCACCCTCAACTCTCTTTCACTTTGTCTCTGTCTCTCGCTCAATCTTTGTCACCCCTCCCTCCCTCTCTATCTCCCTCTCTGCACCTTCCCTCCATCTCTCTGACACCTTGCACTCTTCTCCACTCTTCTCCCGTCAACTTACCCTCCCTCTTCCCTTCTCTCTCTCTCTCTCTCTCTCTCTCACTCTGTATGTAATTGTATAACTTATCACCCTGATCCCTTCCCCACTTCCATAATTGGTGCATCTCAGCAGCAGATGCTAACAATCTTTATTAAGCTGCTCAGTGGAAGCTGTTACAGTTAGTTATCCAATACCAATAAGAAAAATAAAAAATAAACTGTTTGCCTCTATGTCTATGTGAGTTGTCTGTGTTTGTTTCTGCCCATGCAACAGCTGTGGCCAATGCACGCGCACACACACACACACACACACACACACACACACACACACACACACACACACGCACAGTTACACTTGATCCACACTCGACACTTGACTAGGTGGAGGATACATGTGGGCTCTAACAGATGGTGAAACGCTTTCCCATGAGTATTGACAATTCTCTCTCTTTTTCTCTCTCTCTCTCTAATTAACTAGGTTTCAGTAACAAACCTTTGGGCTTTGCCGTAACCATGGTTACCCAAACTCCATTTTCTCCATTTTCTTCTTGCATGTGTGTCAGTGGGCAAGTACAGTGTATGTGCATGCACCGCTTAGTGTTCACATCCCCTCGTGTGTGTGTGTGTGTGTGTGTGTGTGTGTGTGTGTGTGTGTGTGTGTGTGTGTGTGTGTGTGTGTGTGTGTGTGTGTGTGTGTGTGTGTGTGTGTGTGTGTGTGTGTGTGTGTGTGTGTGTGCTGCCATGTAAGTTTATATGTATGTGAGCGTGTGTTTTTTGTGTAAGTGTGATTGTGTGTGTGTGTGTGTGTGTGTGTGTGTGTGTGTGTGTGTGTGTGTGTGTGTGTGTGTGTGTGTGTGTGTGTGTGTGTGTGTGTGTGTGTGTGTGTGTGTGTGTGTGTGTGGCAGTGTCTGCAACTGCATGATTGTGCATACACATGAGTATTTTGGTTTTGTTTCCTCACAGGGCTCAGAGGCTGATCTCAAGCGCCTATGTCTCTACACAGAGAACAGCAGAATTACATGAGATCATAGTAATTCATCATAGGTCTACTGTACCTTACATAATTCATCAGCAAAATGAATTTAAAATGAGATATAGAATAAAAATGAATTCTGTACTGGTACCAGGGAAGGCAAAATAAAATTAAAACAGGATGTGCGATTATTGCTTCTTGAATTACTTGGGCAATCTACCATGTACATGATTATGAACTCATACATTGTGTTCATAATAGCCCACCTATGATAGCAAAAGTATATTGAGAAACTACTGGAAGTCTTGGACACGTTTTCTAAGAGGCTGCAGTGAAATAAAGAAAGAGGATCACTGTAAAGGGTTCAGTATCCTTGAACAGAATTTGGTTGTACGACATATTTCCTGACAATGTCTGAAGGAAAGAAGTCAGCACATTTTGCATGTCCTTGTTGTCTTGATTCGTCAAATTGAACTTTCCCCTCACAAAGGAATCCACGGTGTTGTGTTTGGTTGTCCACATCAGAAGAAGGAAAATAGAGCCTTTGAGAGAGAAGTTAAAAATTGTCAGTCTTGGACAGCATCTACAAAACCTGTAGGATGTTTCCTCCTGTAGTGGAACCAATCACAGTTGCAGCCATGTGGCAATTTTTAATGTTTGCAATGTTCCATAACTCATTTTCATGCATACTAACTACTCTGTTCATTTTATTTGGTGCTACTTTCCCTGCTGTGGCTGTCCAAACACAGACAGTATCCTCTCACTGAGAGGTCCAACAGCTACAATGGAGCATGATTACAGAAAAAAAAAAAAATCTACATAAGTAACTACCAGGCTGTTTTGGCCCAGATGACTCATGTTAAGTTGAAAGTAAAGCCAAGCACCTCCAGCATGTATCTGGAGATAATTTTAAGCTGCATAAATATTACTAATGTAGGCAGATATAAATAAAGAAGTAATACACTAAGTAACACCTAATTTTATTTGGTTATGACAGTTATGTTTAATATGTTATTTGTCCCCAAAACAATTTTCGCCACAATGCCACTGAGACTCTTAACTCTTTATCTGCCTTATTGCTTTTGATTGGACCGTGCAACGGGTATTTCCTTGCAACTGATTTATACATGAAGTCTGACTAGAAACGATGAGACATTTCTGAAGTTCAAAAGTGTAATAAAACTTTAAAACTATTAACTAAACCCTAAATTCTAGTGTAGCAGCAAGAGCCAGACTAGGTCCACAGAAAACATGTAACGCCAGGTCCGTGTGGGCGGGGCCTTGGCTGACATTACTTTCTGATTTGTTGAGTGAGTATGTCGATGGCACCCCCTGGAAGAAATGACAGGCTGCAAGACTAAACAATGTGGTTTTGATGAGATGTAGTTAGTTAATCTCTCATTTGAATGAAAAGTGTTTGATGATGAATTGATAAGGCAATTAAGCCTCTCTTTGTTCAGCAAAAGAGAGAAGCTTGGATTCAGACGGTGTCCGCTTTTATTTTTCTGTTTAGTAAGGAAAAAAGATCTGAGAACATTTACTTTCTTAACATTCTGCAAGTTTGTTTTTGTTTGCTTATTAGACTAAACTCAAAGAGAACCTGAGAAGCTCCTATACATCTCCAAGCTGATATATCTGCCATGCTAACTAAACATGATAACTAGATATCTCTGCAACATGATATGTAGACTTCTTTGAGATAACGTCAAAACTGTTTTTTGGTTTCATATTGTGTTGATAATGTTACTTAATTATTGTCATATCTTACAAATGAGTATCCCAGCGGTGTCACTCTTAATCTACATCCTACTGCTAATAAGAGAAGGATGAATGTGAGACTTTTTATTTGTCTGAGGTTTAAAATCTTAATTTGCTTTAAAAAAAAAAAAGCTGTGCATCTGAAATAGTCTTACAGTAGTTTTTCTTCAATTCATACTGTATGGAGTCACTTACATAGTATTTAACATATACAGCATATAGTCTGTTTAAAGGCTAAAACAGTTGGATTTATCATTTATGAGGCAGTGACAGAAGGTGAAAATGTTGAAGAGAAGAGGATTCTTGAGATAGGCATCCGTGGGATATAATCTCTTTACTTCCTTCTCTAAAACCAACTTGCCTGACTCGCTCATCTCAGTGCCCACTGGCTAAGAGTAACTGAAATAAGAGACATCCCCCGTGTTCTGATGTAACTTTGTCACACTCAGAGAGCGATTATGTGCTCGACAGATATTCCTAACATGGTCACAGCTGCAAAATTGGATCCATGCGCAGTGAAAGACATAATTTTTATGAGTTTGTGGTCAAGTGAGATTTTTCTGGAAGCAGGTGAGGAAACGCTTGCATAGGACATGCAACATCTCATCTCCCTTCCAGCAATTTAATTCTATAAACATACTGTACATAGTGGTTGATTCAAGTGGCGAGGGTAATGATTTGATACACACTGCTCAGCCAGGCTCCTAGCATTAAGTCTTAACTTTCCATGGCTAGAATTGAGCTCATTGCTATTTCATTCAAGCCACTGTCTCCCTGTTATCCAGGTAGAAAATGGTTGTGTAATTGACTATTTTCATCACTAAAAGACAAAGTCGACCATGCTTGCTTCTTCCCGCTGAGTTGTTTACTTTCTGTTACTTTAGCCTTAGCATGAATTTATTCATGAGCTTTTTAGGCCTTGAAACAACCTGTGCTCATTGTGCTAATACTACTCAGCCCGAATTGATGGGACTTAGAAGCTGGTGGCTCTTATTCAATCCATCTAATCAGGGACTGAGCTACAACTGCATCCTGAGGACTGGGTTTGAGAACCACTCTTGTTGAGAAATAGTGACACCAAAAACAAATTATGTTCTGAGAGTCAAATATGGACACACATTTAAGCAAAAGCCTCAAGTAATTTTTGTACACAGAAATCAAATGTTGTGAACTCTCTGTTTTTATTCAAATGCAGTGATGAGTGATTTGTTATTTCACAAGAAATAAACAGGAAATTTGAAGACACAGATCCAGCTTGTTTTTTTCTCCTTTCTTTAACACAACGAGGCATTTTTCTACATTTTCTTTGATTTCTTAGGGAATATTTAACCATAATTAATACGTTGGTATTTATGAGTGTGTGGAATTTGGAACAGAACAGAATAAACATCTGGGTCCACCAGATTTAAATGTTTGGCTGTTACAAATCCAGTCACCTTGAATAATGGTTACAGGGCTATTAGTTTCATTGGACCAAAACTGTTGGGCCTTGGCTGAGATAATGCGCTCTACTGAGTGCTCTGCAAGTTATAGTTGTTATTTGGACTGCAGTTAACAGTTATTTTCATTGTGAATTCCGCTGTTATCCCTTAAATTAAAAGAGATCTTTGAAAATACACATCACAAGTTCTGAATGCCCAATTTGATGTGTTCAAATGTGTTGTTTTGTTTGACTAAAAATGCAAAAATATTCCATTTAGGCTAATGAGCAATATGTGAGATGCTGCAGCCAGAGAATGTTGAATACCTTTTTAATTTATTAATTATATTGTCAGTTTTAATGGGCTCTTTGGTTCATTGTCGTTTCTGCTCTTGCTGAGATGTTTTCGGCATGTCTTTTATAATTAATTTATTTTTTCCTGTCTTTCTCTTAGCCAATAAGACTCTGCTTGGTGGAGGTGGAGGTAAGTCACAACCCGTCTGATCTGTTTATTGTGTGTGTTTGTGTTGGTCAAGCTGCTTGTTGATTAATAGTACAGCTTTGTAGTGCAAATGGTCTCTTTGGACACTAGATAATTTAAAATCTTGTTCTTTTAATCAAAGCAGGGTTCTATCAGAAGCTTGTGTTTATGTGTTGTATTTTATGCCATGTGAGTGGCAGGTCTGCATTTTTCTTTGTGTTTGGTAGCGGGAGGCTCTTTGTTGTGGCAGGTGTTCATAGTGCTTTTGCATGCTGCACTGTGTCGGTCCCTCTCAGTTTCTGTGAGTGCACCAAAGTGCAAAGTTGATCATTCATCATATATGGGTGTGAGGTGTTTCAATGATTTGTTGACTTGGTACTTTGCTGCCTACATGAAATTTTGAAAATCCCTGCTCAGTCAGTACTTGTAATTTATCTGTACAACAAATGGCAGCCGCATTCACTGACACATACACAAACACACTCTCTTCCACCTGTGTTGTGTGCATACATTTGTTAATCTTTGCAAATTTGGGTGCTGTGTTTGCCTGTGGTTGTTTTAGTTTTCTTCCCTTGGGCAAATAGCCTTTCAGACCAACTCACTTGCACTGCCATTTTTAACCTTCTAATTTATATATGTGTGGCCATGCATGTGTTTTTGCTTTCCAGTCTCCATGGTGACATAACTAGTGACACACCTGTATATTTGTGTGTTTGTATGCCTCCGTGTACATTCGTGTGTCAGTTCAAAGCAGTGCATGTTCCTTCCTCCTAAAGTCCATTTGTGTGCCTAAAGCATTAAGTCCTTAGCATCCACACACACACACACACACACACACACACACACACACACACACACGGACTCCACCTCGACTGCTATACACCAGCTGAGCCTCAAGCAATAAAAATGGCCTGCATACTCCTGTGTCCTCTGACACACACGCATACACATGCGTGCATGCAGTCAAGCACATTGAAATCTACAGCACATCATTTGATGTTGTCCTCCAGTCTCTGTTGGCTCTACAAAGACAGCTGTTTTTTTTGGTAAGAGTGTGAATGTACATATCAGACTGTGTGCAGCGGGGGTTTTAAAAAGCCTGTTTCATTTTTCTCTCAGTTTTACAATCCAGATTTCCAAAAAAGTCAGGACTCTCTGTAAAGAGATTCAATTGAAAACACTACAAGTGAGAATATATCTAAAGGTTAACCTCATTTTGTAAATACAAGTACAGTGCCTATTTTAAACATGCCTGTTCGGGGTGAGCCGAGTGGTTTGCAGCTCTCTCGTTCTAATGTTAGTAACGTTACATCCAGCATCCAGCAGCAACATAGGCAAAGAAATGCCTGACTCAGTCTGCAGAGCCCTAAACTATAGAGAGTCAGTATTTTTACTTAAGCTTTTGACTTAAAACGTAAACTGAATTTATTTCCTAACTGGAGTATGCAGTTAAAAAAATGATTGACAAATGTTATAAGAGTGGGGCAAAAGAACACGACTAAAACAATTAACAGACTGTATTTACAGTTTAAGCTATTTCCTCAAGCATGTGGTCATTAAACTAAAAAGAAAATATGAAACGATATCCTGATTTATCATTCTGTGATGAGACAAAATCTCCCACACTTTACAACAGTGGTGTAAAAAGTACTGCTGATGAACAAATATTTAGAAAATTACAAATGACATACATACTGTGCATACAGACGGACAGAGATTCCTGATATTATAGTTAGATTGACATTATAGTTGTCTTTGTACTGTATTCAATCATATTTAGGTTAGAAAGGATTCACAAATCATTGCATTCTGTCTGTTATTGACGGACAGAACTTTTGTGGACTTGGGTTTGTACATATTCTAAAAGTTCAATTCAACCCCAACATCTGTTCTTTTTTTTTAAAATTTCCAGTAATCGGTTGGAGAAGGTTGCAAATTCAACAACCACCATCTTTTTTTGTTTCTCTGTTTCTGTTTCTATATGTCACACTGTACCAATTTCTCCCTTGCTCAGTTTATTTCTTTCATCACTCTCTTACTGTATTTCCATCTCTCCGTCTCTTTCCAGCTCTGTCCTTGGGGGGTTTGCTAAAGTAGATGGAGCCTACAGAAGGTGTTAATTAGAGAGTAAGTATAGAGACAGGGGGAAGAGTAGAACAAACGAGAGAGATGGGAGGGAGATGGTGGTTAGACTGAGGAGACAAGGAAGACAAGAGCAATGAAGGTTCAATAGATAATAGACAGATACAAGAGCAGGGTCCTTTTTTGGAAAAATTAACAGTACACACCTCCATTCACCAAAATCACACAACGACACACATCAAGCATTCACTGATCTGAAGTGAGTTGTTGATTTCATCAGAAGTGAGGCCACAAAAGGTCTTCACAGCACTTCTACAGTACTTGGTCTCAAGGGTTATGTGGGTAAATTTCATTCAGTAAGATTGAACACACACCTGTAGACTTTGTTTTTGCACTTCAATCGGGAGGAGTGCTGAGCTCACGCAGCACCTCAGCTTCAAACTCAAAGAGAGGACATTAACCTCATTTTAACCTGGCTGCTGTCGCTCAAACAGTATATTGAGAGAATATCTTCTTTTCTATTCAGAAAATCAATCAAAGCTGAAATTGTAAGCTTGATGACGTACACACACACACACACACACACACACACTCACTCAAGGGACTGAAAAACGCACCACTTTTTTTATTTGAGCATTTGCTTGTTAGTTTGTGTCATATAAAAATGATGACTCAGATTTTGGGCCATATTAACTTTTAATGATAATCTTTTAGTCAGTCATTTCAGTCAGTCACAAAAACAAAGAGGCATAAAACGTCAGCACCATACATTTCTCAAGTGACACAACTGGAGTACAATCGGTAGTCAGTATTGATTACAGCTGTAATCCTCCTCCTCCTGGATCGACACATCCTCCAGATGTCATCCTGTGGGATGGCGGCCCACTCTTCACATTTGCTGCTGAATCTGTGGAGTGTGTTCATGTTGTTGCACTCCCTCACTCAACCATCCCCATTGGGCTTTAGGTTGGAACATTTTTCATTTACATTGTGATTCAAAGTGACGATGGATACAATTTCTATTTGACCTAATTGGAGTCGCTGTGTTCCCATTCATTCATTCATTCATTAGAGGGAAGAGAGTAGCGAGTCATGATTGCAGCTAGCAGCACTCTGCAGTGGAGAAGGCTGTTCCAGATGTCTGTTACTGAAAAGGATTCTTTCTTCTTCACATGTCTCTTAGATGAAAAAACAAAACAAAAGCAGCCAATGCTGACCAATATAAGTTGAGTTTGAGGATTCGAGGTGACAGTTGCCTGTTTTTCGTGGTTGGTACTTCAGACTTGGAAAAGAGGAATGATAACAGCGACCAGTATTTCATTCAATGCAAATATGGCATGCAGGTATCTGAATCCTTTACAATCAGCCACAGCGACAGATCTGAAGTCATACTTGCAGCAACTCTTCACCTGCTATGAAGTGTTGTGCTCGTACAATAACATCTTTTTGATCGAACAGAGAGACATTGTTACAAACAGAGGAAGCTGGTATCAAAGAGTCTGTTCGGGGTCTGTGGCGACAGAGTTCACAGGATGTGAAACAACCATGAAGACAGTGCCTGACTGTTATTGGTTTAGATGTTCCAAGACTCAGCAGAGAATACATGAGCACGATCCAAATTAAAATTTCATTTTTATGTTGAAGAATAAAAACATCTCTCACAAAGCTGAAAAGTCGCACTGAAATTATGTGTCCTGACATCTTAATCAATCATCCAACATGAGGATGGGCTTAGATACCCTGTGCTGGAAGTCTTCTGGTCCCTGTGTGCCTGCAACCTCCTTCTCTGTTTTCATCTTGTCAGGGTGAAGGGAAAAATTCAGATGGAGGACAGGCTGATCTGCTTGCCTTTCAGCACAAGTGAACAAGAGAGCATGAATTGTGAATAAAGGGTGAGAGCCGAAGATTGGTTTTGGGGTGCCGAGATGAGACGAGCAGCAAAGAGCACTTAGTATACGTTCCACAGACAATGTTATCAGTATCTCAGTCACATTCAGCTGTTTCACTTGCGACGGATGTGTTCATGCTTTGGATAAGTTCATGGTAATATTTAACCGGTTGATGGGTGTTTGTCTGAATGCATGTTGTGTGTACTCAAGTGCACATACAACTGTGCGTGAAGCAGTGTGCACGTGTGTGCGTGCATCCACCACCAAACCCATCCTAAACGTTGCCTTGGCAACAAGCTGACTGAAGTAAATGAGTCTTCTGGCTCTGCTGAGGGATTGTGGGAAAGCAATATGCCAGCGTTCCGCCCCATTAGTTTGACGGACAGCCTGTTTGGCCTATAAGAGGTCAGCTGGCAAGGGCAGCCATATTAGTATTCCACAGGAGAGACCTCTGGATTGGTTTCCTCTAATATCAACCTACCTGACTGTGTGTGTGTGTGTGGGTGTGTTTGTAAGTGGGTGGAGGAGGCTTGTCCTGCCATATAACATTGCAGTTAGGTGTGTATGTGTGCATTTCAGTTTTTGTTTGTGAGTCTTGGTGGGGGTTGCAGGCTCCTTGCCAGGTAAGCATATCAGCAATTATCACCTCCCACTCCCCCTTCTTCTCTGGTTCCATCCCTCCCTCAGTCAATGCAGAGCCTGTGAGGGAAAAATGATAATACCTTAACAGGTCAACAGAAGCCAAAACTTAAAAACAAAAAATTTAATCAATTCTCTGATTAACATTCATTTCCCTTTGTTTTCCCCTCCCTCACTGTTTTCATCTACACACCTGTTTTTGAAAACATTTGCTATCCCTCCAAATCCGTTTCTTTTTGCTCATCTGTGCTCTCTAATCCCCACCTCGACTCCCTCTGTCTTTATCTCTCTTTTTTATATGTCTGTCCCATCTGTCAATCCCTGGATGATTCACTAGGAGGAAACCTTGATGTGTGTGTGTGTTATACAGTATACACGGTAAATGTAGTTAAATTGGTTCTCTGCATTTGACCCATCCCCGAGGGGCAGTGAGCGGCCATTATGGCGCCCTCGGGGAGCAGATTGGGGTTCAGTATCTTGCTCAAGGATACGTCCACATGTAGACTTGGGGAACTGGGCATCGAACCACCGACCTTCTGATAAGTGAACGACCGCTCTTACCCTCTAAGCCACAGACGCCTCATTGTAATGAAGGCTAAATAATTTATGCTGTTTTTTTTTAATGTGGAAATTACACCCTAAAGGATTTTGTGTGTCTCGTAATACAAATTGAGTTCATGACTAATTCATTATAATCTATTGATGTGTTTTGGTGGCATTAGTCATTGCCAATAATGGCTGAGTGTTGAGTAGTCCAGGTACCCCATTTGCATGTGATGGAGTCAGTGAAGTATGAACAAGTATCTTTTGACACTGCACTGATGCTAATTTGGTTAGGGCTTCCCCCATCTCCACTTTGTGAATGAGGGATACATCAATACCGACACACGGCCTTGTATATTGGAGCCACTATGAGTTTGACTTTATCAAATGGATGTTGATTTGCAGTGAAGGCACAAATAAAAGAAACATAAAAGGAGCGATCCAGCGATGCAATAGCAAAGGTCGAACACATAATACGTTGTCATTTTGACAACGTATTATGTGTTCGACCCACAACCAGGAGATTTTAAAAGCTGCATGTACTGTAGCAGTTGGCAGCTAACTCACAGAAGAGGAAAATCAACCAAAAATGTCTTCAGATTGGGGCAACAGCCCGAGATTTCTGACAGAGCAGAGCATTTAACCCACATTTACAACCTCTCACCAACATAATCATGGTTATGTCAGTTAAGTCATTAAATCATATTACATCATGTTCAGGCATGCGCCCCCACTGTCCAACTGATGTTAGTGCATGTTTGCTTACAACAAAGCTGCATGCAAAGCTGCAAGGACGGCATGAGTGCAAACATGGAGTCAATAAATAGATCTCAACCAGAGCAGTTTTTGTGTTATGTACATCTGGAGGCCTCTGCTGCTTCAGAATTTCATAAAATGTCATTAAGTCACAGGAAGTGGAGATATTTGGCACCCGACCCAGAATTTTCTTTTTGAAAGGTGGCTGGGGAAAGCTCATTATAATTCATGAGGATTGTACTACATGAAGGACAGTGAACTCCTTTATGTTTCACAAGATATTTTGGAACATCTTAGTTAAGACTGCTTTTATGTTCGACGAGCACTGGAGACAGAAAACATTATCGCAAGAAGTAAATTAGTAGATTATTTAGATTAACATAACTTTTTTAAATCGTGTCCTCCAATATTTCTGAAAATACAGGGACCGACTTTGATTGTTTTTTTTATCAAAGTCCACCAGGAGCCAAAAATATTTTTCCGCCTTGAGTGGCTGGGGGAAAACACATGACCTTCCCATCTCCATAAATAACCATATTTTTTAAAATATATTTACGCAATATGCTTTGCAGCCAATGCAACTAGCAAACAGCACAGAAGTACTGTAAGAGCTATCAGTAAAGCAAAATCCTCTTTAGAAATTATGTCATCACTCAAGCTGTGTGTGCACTTCAGCAGAATATGGGTGAATGACAGTCATATCTCCTACCACACAAAACCAACAACACTCAATAAGTGCACACAGCCAGCATTAGCAACATGTGTGTAATAATTTTCCCAAATGAACCGGGCAGTGTAAAAAAAACGTATATGAAAGAATCATGTATTAATCATAATTAAGGTAAATATTTGCAATAACCATGATAGTAAAGTCCATCCAGCCCTAGTCCAGGAGCTCCTTACCCTCTGAGCAGAGGACAAGAACAACCGCCATGTAACAGGGAAGATAAAATGTCTTTTTACCATGTCATAATGATATGACCACTCATGCCCAGACATGTGGAAAAGATATGAACGTCACACAGAGAGGCTTGAATTCAAACCAGAACCGTGTGAGGCAACAGTGCTTAACAATGCTCCACCGAGCCAACCCACAAGTCTAAAAAAAAAACATCAGAGAACAAACAATCAATGCATGTGTGACATTGCAGAAACAAATGTATATCCTTATTCTTATCTAATTCTTATTGTTTACTTTTTCTTTTTTTTTATTCAAAAACTGAAAATTTTTGTGAGGAAAAATAGATTTCATGTTATTTATTTTGCCCTTGGAAGGCTCACCAGATCAGCAGATGTTGTTCTGTAAACGTTATAGATATTACTGCTTCTCTCAGTAACAGGCCATCCCCTAACGAATAGACCTGCACTTTGCCTTCGCTGACAAAGCGCTGCTGGTGGAGCTTTACTTCAAATGCGTCTTTAATTTGCAGTTCCCCTGCTCATGAATTCCCCTTCAGTTTTGTGACTGCATTGAAGTGACAGGACAGTGTCTGAATCTGCTTAGCAGCATGCGGTGTTCATGCTGGGCTATTACACCGACTCCCACAGAGTCAGAAGTGTGAAAGAAAGCTAGCATGGGAAGTCTTCAGTGAATGTAGTTAGAGGGACAGTTTTGCAGAGCTGGATAGCAGGGAGGAAATTAATAGGTGTGTGGATATTTATTAAGCCTCTTCAGCAGCTTCAGGATGTGTGCAGGGAGAGAGAGTCAGAGAGATTTATCCTCTCTCATCTCTTCTCATCTGTATTTGACAAGGAGAAAACTAACTTCAACAGAAAAAGGTCCAAAGCTTCTTCAGCTGAGTGCATGAAGTGCAATTCATGTGAAACGGTTTGTGGCAGTTTGTTGTTGAAATAATGTCATTTGCAGGTTAAAAGACTGAGGAGTGAGTTGGCTGCAATTACAAGTTTGGCACCACTTGAAATATCTGAGACCACCCTCCCTATAAGAACATTAATCTCAGACCATAAAAGTACATATGTGCACTTTCAAGTGGCAAAGAGTATGGTGGTATTATAAAGCAACACAAGCCCCCAGAAAAGTCACTGGGTGATTTTGGAGTAGAGGCTATAGGAGGAATTAAAGCTCCTACATTCTTCATGTGAGCCACATGGGCCCAAAAAGCTTTTTTCAAATACACAGCCATTGAAAAAAGGAGGGGTAGTAAAACTGAATAAAATTTTGTGAGCATCACAAACATGTGTCTACTATAAGGATAAGGTTTATTATAAGGTATCTATTCATATTAAGAGAATGACGAACCTAATGGCCAAAGGAGGGATGCACCATCTGTACAAACAACACATGAATCAGTTTTATGGTCTTTTTTTAAAGTCTTTTTCGTTGCATGTCCTTACTGATGTCATGAGATCTACATTAACCTTGCTCCAGACAGGATGTCTATTCTAGAATAAATGCAACACTCCCATATCTCATGATTTGAAGTAAAAGATCTAAGACTTTGTCTATGGACACAAAAGGCTTATTCCCCTCAAATTGTGTCACAAATTTGTTTAAATCCATCTTAGTGAGCATTTGCCCTTGATCGAGATAACCCATCCACCTGACAGGTGGAGCAGATCGAGATGCTGATTGAACAACATGATTATTGCACAGGTGTACATTGGGATGGACACAATAAAAGGACACTCTAAATGGTGCAGTTTTATCACACAACACTATACCATAGATGTTGCAAGTTTCATGGAGCATCAGAGCTGCTTCCCATCAACTGAATGTTTATTTCTCTACCAAGAATTTGGCAGTACAGCCAGCTGGCCTTACAACCACAGGCCACATGGAACCATTCAAGCCCTTGACAGCTACAGCCTGCTTCTCCACCTGCAAGATCGTCTCGTGAACTAGTAACAAAATGGGAGCAAAAACACAAGTTTTGCATTCATGTTTTTGTTGAGTATATATGTGCTCTTGTGTGTGTATTTTCTATATACTGTATATAATCAAGCTTCATTGTGTATCCATAACTGCAACCTCACACTACAGTACAGTTGTGTATATGCTTAAATAAGAAGAATGGCAGGCAGGTCAAAAAACATAAGCAAAACATTGCTGAAGCTCAGTGTTATAAAGTCCACTGAAAACCATTATACACACACACTCACATGAACCGACGCACCCATACGCACATTCAAACTCATATCAAACAAGAAACAAGACAAAATATTGTTGGTTTATGTTTCAGCCCAATTTCCCTTTCTTTTTCTATCTGGTTTTCTTCCCTGTATCCTTATCTCCCTCCAGACTATTTTTTACATCTGCTGCTCTCCCTTATTCCTCTCCCTTCCTCCCCCCTTCTCTTTTCCATCTCTGTCTTATCACACGTATTCTCTTTTTCAGAGTCTTTTGCAAAGTTAATTTGTACAGTCTGTGTGTGTGAAGAGTCCTTGAGATGACACACACACGCACGCATGCACACACGCGCACGGCATGAGCTTGTTTATCTGTACCCTGAGGAGGTAGCCAGCATTTCAGTGCTCACCTTTTACACCCTTACACTCGTGCTTAGCTCACAGTGCGGCCCGGTTCAAGATGGCACAGTGTGACATGGCTCACTGCAGCTCAGCACCTCATGTGATATGCCAACTTAAACAGTAACATTCAGATAACAGCAGACCCCTGCCTGGAGCTACTCAATGTGGAGAAATACAGCGCTGTAACATCTTGTCCGTATTCTGCACAGTCAGACTGAGATGGGTGCCATAGGCCAATACACTGAGCTGTGACACATGGATGGGGGTTATTGTACAATTTTCACGGTGCTGTGATAAAATCGTTCTTGACAGATGTGTTTTATTCTGGGTTCATTATGACTTGTTTACACCAGACTTCTAAATTATACAAGACATTAGAGTCTTAAGTCGAGATCACACCAGGCTACAAATGCTGGAGATGGTTCAGTTGCTGACACACCGGCTCGTAACACACTGAAACAATGGTATACACTCTTTCATCCTGTCCTCTAGAAATACACAATATCCAAGAATTTAGTACTAATGTGCTTTGGCTACTACATTTTTATTTTGAAAGTAGTTGTACATCTATATTTAGAGCAGCTTTTGTGATCATTCTCTGCATATGACGTTCAGTCACGTTTTACTGATTTTCATTAATCTTGAATATGAAAACAATTTTTATAGAAATACCTCTTGGTCTAATGGGGGCTTTAGATGAGAAGTTAAAAGATCAGGAGAGTTCTGACAACTCATCCTGATTGGGAATGAATGTGTTTGCCAAATTTCATGGTAATCCACCCATTTGTTTTTGATACAGTTTATTTAAAAGTACACATGCCAACCTGCTGGTGGTGTTACAGGAAGCCTGACATCACGAAAAGTCATTACATTTCATCCTGAGTGTGGCATGAATATGTGTACCAAATGCCATATCAAGTCATCCAATAGTTATTGAGATATTGCAGAAGCTACAAATTCTAAAATTTGGATGCTTCACACACATCCTCAACTCTGCCGCACAGAAAATCTATGCAGTCACCACAGTTACAAGGTGGGCGGCCAAGATCAGTGTCACCAACTCAGTATCTGTCCAAATGTGAAATATGGTCACAATCTCCCCTTCTGTTCCTCAGTTATGGCATTGTATAATGGCGAGGAAACTGTTTTAGTGGGACATAATGGTGTCAGCAAAGTTGTCGTTTGACCTTTTGGATATAAAATGACATCACTTTTTTCCTATTTGACATTTTTGTGAAATAAATAATAAATATAGTGTTGAGTGTCGTTTTCTTTTCATCTCAGAAGGTGAAATTCTGTTCTATTAAAAATGTAAATTAGGTGGCTTTGAAGAATTGTGCCTTAGTTGTAACATTTATTTGTTCCATTGCAGCATTGAAATCTGCTGTTCCTTTTTTAACATCCATAATGCTAATGATAATAAAGCTGTTGGGATGTAAATGATATAAATATTAACTTTCAGAAGATTGTCTGCAAGGGATGGAAAGACTGTGACTGTGTGTCTCATTGGCACAGCTGTAAAATTGCTTTTCTTGCACCATTGCCCTTGTGGAAATTAACACAGTCATGGTCTTTAGAAGTGGTGCGGATCAAAGATAGATACACATTTCTGAATTTTATGTAGATTTATGAAAATGTAATTAATAAAGACTAATTGACCAAAAAGTCAAAGCCAGCTGAGTCCTTAATAAGACATTAAAGCAAGTAATTAACTAAGGCGGTAGCCCTAAAATCCATTAAATACACTGATCTAAACAGAGAGTGATGTGTTGGCTTTAACAAATGAAAGCAGTATTTGGGGTTAAAAGTAAAAAGACAGAAACAAAAATTGGGAAATTCAGCTGTTAACAAGTAATACCGACATCATCCAGGTCCTTTCAGCACTAAGCTCAATACAACACTTAGAGTAAATTAGAATACGTTGTCAGATTTGAGTAAATTCACATAAGTAGGCCACCTTTGAATCGGCTGCCCTCTCCTTTGCAGTGGACGGAGCGATCCACCGTGCTGCAGGTCCATTGCTTGTAAAGGAGTGTGCCTCCCTCCACGGCTGCGAGACCGGCGAGGCCAAGATCACTTGTGGCTATGGCCTACCAGCAAAGTGTGAGTATAACAATGTGTGAGTGTATGCACAACTTCCAGTTGTAAGAGAGTGCGACAGTGATGCAGGGTGTTGCTGAAAAAGACCAAGCTACACAGTTTATTTACCTAAGATGAATTAAGAATAAACAACCTATGAATAAAATAGAAACACAAAATCATAAAAATAAAGCAATTCTACTGTCCAAGTATGGAATTGGAATGATTTATTTCTCCAGAATCATGTACACAACTCCATCAAACTGTTTCTGTGTCCATTAGGACTTAAAGTAGATCAGTTTTCTTTTCAGACCAAACTCAACCACCAGCAGAAACTCAGCTAGATATCCATTTAAAATGCCATTCACTGCCTTCTATTTTTATAAAAGTAAATGCCCCTCAATTATTAATTGGCACTCCATTGTTGTGAGTGTAATGTCACAGCACTGAGGATGTAACATGACAGAAAAAAGCTTTTCTGAAACGTCTGAAACACAACATGTGACTTGGAGAGCATGATGTAGACATTAATGCGAAGAAATGAACAGCAAGCTGTGGAAACTATAAAGTCTCTTCCTGTGTCTAGACACTCAGGCTGTTAAGGTCTTTCATTTAGTTTCATCATTGATGTTGTTACTGATATCTATTTTTTTCATTGCTTATCTTTACAGCTGTCTAAAGTATATCATAACACTGTTGTAACTTACTAAGTTGTTATGAGATTTTGAAGAAAAACTGGGTAGGGTGGCGAGATCAGTAAAGCTGTCATGACTGAACAAAAGACATTCTATAATTAGAAACTGACTTTAGTAAAGAAAAATTCAAGGACAAAGGTTTTTACTGACATCTTGGAAGTAGGGCTGCAATTATCTATTGTACTTGTGGTTTATTAATCTGTAGAGTATCCTTATCTATTAGATAATTAGTTATTTGAAATAATCGATAAGTAAATAACAATCCTGCTTCAGGATGACCATGTCTATAACCTGAGAAATCTGGAGGTATTTTTCAGTTCAGTTTTTGAGAAAATACTTTGCTATAAAATGGATCAGCTCACATCAGGTAGGCATGGATGTGGACGAGACCCTGTCCAAACTAAAATATGGGGTCCCTCAGGGAAATAGTATAGGACCATTGCTTTTTTTATTGTACATTATTGATATGAAATCTGACTGCTAATATGACCTTTTTCCACTTGCATTATTTGTGTCGTATGAGGGTAAACTAAAAGTATTTAAGTCCTGAGCTCAGACTTATTTAATGTCAGTAGATGGTTATCTGACCATAACCTGTCACTTCACATGGTTTTGAAAAAGTTACTATTGCAACATAAACTTATAAGGTTGATTCTTAAACTTCCATCTTATCCTCTCAGATCATTTTATCAGCCTTAGATGACTGAGGGTGGAAGAGAGAGTTTTGCAGATTAAAATGTGTCTAGTTTACAGGGGTGTTTGTAATGAAGTCCCCAAGTATTGCTGTACCTACTTTACTGGAACTAGAGAATACCATAATTACTCCACAAGAAGAAATACAACTTATTTGGGTCCCTGTGGGTTCAGTAGTTGAATGAGGAAGGACATCTTCCTGTAGCCATTCTGTGGAATGAGCCACCAATGAGCATTAAGATGATTAACTCGGTGGCTTTAAGGCCTGATTGAAAAAATGGCCACACAGCTGTCTGCCCTCCTAAATGAGCAGAATTAAACAATACTTATTAGGCTGATGATCAGTGTACAGCACTCCATCATTGTATATTGTTATTATAATTGTATGGATTCATTTTGTTGTATATTCTGTTTGAAAGATTGGATTGGATTGGATATTTGGATACAATTGGATATTTATTAGAACTTATTATTTATTAGAATTAGAATTAATTGGGATTATACGTTGCTATTATTGTATGGATTCAAAGCAGGCACTGGGTCGCTGCTAAAAAATCCCCATAAATCTCTCTGTATAATGGAGCATACCAGGCATTGTAAATCTGGAGTCCGTGGTGACTTTCCTGCACTGCTGCACTAGTGATGTTTGTTATGTCAAGAAAAATGTTCCACACTACAAGTTTAATAAAAAACATGGCAAAAAAAAAGACATTTACCAGTCAGTTCATCATATCACCAAGAGACTCCAAGCACCAGAATTCTTTTGAAATCTTTCTTTAAAAGGAACTTCTCTTATTACATGACTACATGACTCTCTAGCGGAACTGTTACTTATGATATCTGTCCCCTGTGTGATATCACACACACACGGCATAACACAGATGGGTATCTTAATAATGCCCTAGCTGAGCTTTGCATGTTATAATGACCAACAAGGTGTGTGTGTGTGTGTGTGTGTGTGTGTGTGTGTGTGTGTGTGTGTGTGTGTGTGTGTGTGTGTGTGTGTGTGTGTGTGTGTGTGTGTGTGTGTGTGTGTGTGTGTGTGTGAGAGAGACAGAGATTAAAAGAACACTGAGACTGATATTATCTTATGCTTCATTAACAATGAAAGGAGAGGAAAAAGGAAGAAGAACCAATGATAAAAGTCACACTTAAGGCAGCATGGAAGGCAGGAGTAGAAAGAAATAGATAAGGAGAGGTTTGCAGAGTGCTAAAAAAAAGAAAAGAATAAAATGAAGTAACATAGGGTAGGATGTGAGGGGAGCTAACATCACAAGGGAAGAAATGAGTTCTCACATTGTCAGTTCTCCTTTGTTGGTTCAGTTGCTTAACTTTGAGGACATTGGCTGTACTATATATGTGTGGATGCAGCTTACACGCATGTGTATTTACCTCTGACGACTTACCTGATGGTAAATTGCGGTACTGAGTCCGTGCCTGCTGTGTTTACTTGTGTCTTTGTTGGATTAAGTGTAGTATATCAGTAAATACAGTGTGTTTTGCCTTTCAGGTCCTATCATTCTCTTAACTGTAACATCTATCAGAATGAGATCTGTGACTGTCTGACTCACACACTCACTCACTATTTGTAAGTGTGTGCGTGGGTGTGGGTGGGTGTGTGTGTGCTGTTCGTTGCATTTGCGTGTGTGCCTGTTACCCAGCATGTGGTACTAGGGTCGACTCTCTCCTTCCAGACAAAATATTAAGTCCCAAGACTAATTCAACATGCGTCTGCTCCGATGCTTAAACACTCACAACAGGGCTTGATTACCTCTCAGCAGGAGGGAGAGAGGCGAGACAGCAACAACAGAGGGAAAGCAAGGGGGGATAACAAAGCAGGCAGACAATCATGTGAAGGCAGAGTGCTGCTGTGGAAAAGAGGGAGAAAAGAAAATGAAACTCGACAGGAGGGAGGCAGAAAGGTTGATAGAAAGGTCCAATCTCAAAACCAATACTTTGATCTTGATTTGGATGGGTTTGACACCAGATGTGGGATTTCAAGAGCGTCTGACTCACAAGTTGCAAAATAGTTCAGAGGAACTACTGTCAGCCCTCCATGGAGAGTGTCCATCAATGATCCCGCAGCCACTTAGCCAGCAGCATCCCAGTACTGTAACCTAGCAACACCCAGTGTGTTCTCCTTAGCAAGAGTCACATGCAATTTATGGATGTTGACAAATGGCAGCAAGAAAATTATAAACAGGCCCTGGCTAAATTCCCATCTTAACCAAAACTTAAAGTAGTTACCAATCTGGCAACTTTTGGGTATATGAGTTACTATAATTAGAAGGATTTGATTAAAGTGGAACAGTGTGAGATTAGCCTGTATGCATGTGCATAAAATCAAAGGGTATATAATGTGTATAATTTTGTGTTGTTGCCAGAGAGGGGATTGTGGGCCATATGTGTTGTCCAGACAACACAGCTTCCCAGAGCTCACCTGTGTACCGATTAGAAACTGCTGTAACCATGCTCACCTGTTCCCCAGCGGGCCCTCGCTCCCCTGCCAAACAAAAAAAAATACAACATCATGACTCATTGGGGAGAGAAGGTGTCGTCGGCAGGTCTAAAGAGACAGAGAGAGAGAGTTTTCAACAACAATAGATCCGAGGCATAATTACTATGTTTGGTCAAGGCAGAACTCTGCTATAATAACACAGACTTATAGACAACCTGTAATTCTCATCAATTGATGTATAACCATCACAGCACTACAAATACAGTGTAAAAACATAAGACATAAAGTACTCCAGACAGCACACTGCACAGCTCAGTAGTTTTTCATAAAGATAAATAAAGGTACAATATTTTTCTGAAGGTCACAGTTTTGGATATCTGCAGAGTTTGGTGATCATTCTGTTTGGGTTCCTCATTATGAGCAACACCTTTCAATACAAGTAGTCATTTATCCACTATGAAAACAAACAGACAGGTACTGTCTAATATCAGTTAAAGTGTCGTAGTAAATAAAAAATAATCAACGCCATTAATCCTAAAACAGTACACCTCTGCACTCACATTTTTTCCACTGGTTATCTATAGATGATGCTGTACGTGTGTTTTTCTCAACCTTTTTTTAGGTTTCAGCCCATAAGATCAAAAGTAACTGCATTTAAAATCATCCTGAGGCTCAGTGAAGTGAGAAAAGCTTTTCATATTCATCGTAAACATTGCCCTCTGTCATTCCATATGCAGAATACTTTATATTTGCAGTCTCTTGTGTTGAGGGGGAAATGGTGGAGTGAAGGAAGCTGTTTGAGGATAGCAGGGGTGACACAGTTGGAGGTGGAAAAAAGATGGAGGGAAATAAGATGGAGATGAAAGGCCTAGATAGAGAAAGTGCTGAAGGAAATAGAGAGGTACAAAGCAAGAGAGATATCACTCTGTCAAAAAGTGGCTGTTACTTTCCCCTCCCTGCCTCCGATCTCCCAGTTTCTGTTCCCTCAGTGGCCAATTACTGCTAATTAAAATCCTCACTGCAGCTCTCCCAGACTCCTGCTCTCCCTTTCCTCGAAGACCTCCATCTCTCTGCTTCACCTGTCACCCTGTCGCTCTCTCTTTCTGTTTCTTCGAAGACGTGGTGTCTGCCTGTTGCCATCAACAACTTAAATGCCTTGTTTCCCTTCAGTTCCTCTCATCCCTTTACTCGCCTTTCTACCTCTTTTCACCTTCTCACTTTTTTCTTTTTCTCCATATCGCATTTGCCCACCTTCTCCTTTTTCTCATTCTTCCCATCTCACCCCCATCTTCTTCCCACCTTTCCTCTCCCTCCCCATCTCACCTCTTCCCTCCTCCCCCTCTGTTCATCATCAGCAGGAAGGTTTCTTTGGTTGTGCCAAGAGACTTGACAAGGCTCTGGGCTAAAGACTGTTGCACTCAGACTGTGATACCTTTCTAGTTCGGGAGTTTTTTTTTCTCCACCTTTTTCTTTTTTTGACAAGATTGTCGACATTTTTTGCATCTTCCTGCTTCGGCGTCAGCAGTGCGAAGCTACTAAGTGTTAAAAAGCTTCATCAAAGCTGCTGCTGATGATGATGATGATCGCAGCAGCAGCAGCAGTCCTGGTGTTAATTCATTCTGTTAATTCATTTGCCTTGAAGGAGCTAAAAGGATAAAAGAAAGTTCCAGTGCTGCTTGGCTCTTGGAATGAGAGTTAGGGAGTAAAGAATGTTTGTGCCACTCTCTGATGTAGAAAATTATGTCAGCTCCCTACAGCATTTGCATCTTGTTCTGCCCTTCTCCGTCCAGTCTTTTCTCCCTGCTTAGAATTACCACCCCTCTGTCTTTTTCAGAGAAAGGTGGAATGAGATAGAGTGAACTGTAGGGGCCGTTACAAGACCTGAGCCTTCCTTTTGTGCCAAAGCCAGAGCCTGGATTTAAGAGCTGTGTGCGCTTGGCTGAGCACAAACTGAGGCCGAGCCCACAAAGGACCAGCTAGCCTTTTTCCTGTGTCCTGCTTTAAAGGCAGATAAAGAAAGCCGAGGGACAGATGGGAGTATGAGAAAAGAGAGAGAAAAAGGGGTGGTGTGGGAGGATGGACAGACTGATGTGAGTGAGAAAAGCAGGAGCAGCGATTCATTACCCTCCCAGGTAAGAATAGTGAGAGGCCATGGGGGGAAGGAAGGGGTGGACAGAGCCAAAAAGAGCACTCTAATGACAATAAGCTAAAAAAAAAAAAAAATTAAAAAAAAAAGCTGGAAAGGCTGACAAAAAGAAAAGCAGGGGTGGGTATCAACGGATGGAACTCAGTCAAGTTCTCTTATGGTTCGTTCTAGTGTGACGGCCACTCACGAGAATGGATGTCCACACACACCGTGAGCTGCACTCAAGAACAAATTAACTTAGCTTACCCCCGTGGTACTGAGCGTTTCCCTCCCTTGTGCTGTTATTTTTACCTTTGACTTTGTTTCCTTTCATTATGTCGGTCAGCCTGTTTATTATCGTTTATGCAAGAAGATCTTACAGTGTGATTGGGGCCTAATAAATCAAGTGTAGCATTATGTTTTATAAAAGTGTCTTTATCTCATCTGTGACAAACAAGCTTTTGTCTTATACTCGCAATTATGTCAGACTCAATTTGTGTTTGTACACGTTGGTGAAAGAAGCTTCTTCTCTTATTCTTATCGATCGGATGAAGAACCACAGGTGGAAAACAGGATAAAACCATAGAGGACATTATTAGCACTCTGTGAGGAGAGGAGCTGTCGAAGAGAGGAGAAGTCAAATAAAAGAAAAAGACTGGGGTAGAGGAGACAGAAAGAAAACTGTGTGAAAAAGAGTGGGATTCTCTTGCACACCAACTTTAATTTATTCTTTTTATACAAACATATTACATTTTTTCCAAACAAATAGGAGAGTTTGAACCACACGAACCAGTTTTATTGCACCAGAAATATTTCCATTGTTGGAAACCAAATAAATCAAAATTCACATACAAGACTGTGGTGGAAGGCATCAAAGTTCATTTATGTGATCAGTGCCGTTGGGAACCAGAAAAGGTGATTAAATTTTGAGGATTGTCTGTAAAATGGTATGAATCCAGGAGGATTCTGTGTTTGTTTGTTTGTTTGTTTGTTTGTTTGTTTATAATGAATCCTACTATGGCGAGCCCATGACCTGTCCTACTCTGCTCTGATTGGCCTGCTATGACAATGACATTTCTCACTGAATCAAAGTTCTTTCAGTGAGAGGCTATGTGGGACATGTCATCATCAGGCCCCGTGGTCAGGTTCTGATGCTCGCACGCCCATTTTAGGCACTATTGGCACTGTGACCGGTCTGCACCTAGGCAACCCCATACGCAGAAAGCTGCAATGCACTGTTTGTTCTGTCATCTCTCTATCAGAACCAGCATGAACCTTTTCAGCAATTTCCATTATACAGTAGTAGATATTCTGTGGGATCAGACAACACGGGCTAGCCTTTGCTCCCCACATGCATCAATGAGTCTGGGAGTCCATGACCCTGCAGCTGGTTCCATGCTTGTCCTTTCTTAGAGCACTCTTGGTAGATACTAACCAGTGCAGACTGGAAACACTCAACAAGACCTGCAGTTTTGGACATGCTCTGACTCACTTGTGTAGCCATCACAGTTTGGCCCTTGTCAAAGTTGCTCAGATCCTTATGCTTGCAGAAAAGAAAAGGCAGAAATCAATATGAAGTCCTTACTTTGTTAAAAATTTAACCACAATTTAATCAAACTTGTTGAAATATTTAAAGTGTTGCCTTAAAAACAAATATATAAGGAACAAGGCCATAGTCATTGTGTCAACATTGGACTAAGCAATCTATAGGAGGGAAGAAAAGAATTAGGCATCCAGTGAGAAATCTGCACTGTGAGATTACATGACACTAGGCTACAATGGAATCATGCAAATTGTCCCATTACCATCCAATGAGGCTTGCTGTTCTTTTTCCTTTGGAAACATGACCTGCAGAGTAAGAAAAAAATCGCCTCACATCGGTTTAACAATAGGCAATGATTTCCTCCTGTGTGTGGAAGTCAGACCTTTTCAGACCCACGGAAGCAAAGATAAAATATGTCATTGAAATGTTCAGCCACAGTGTAATGACAACCATTAATTCAGATTATATGGTAATGTTCATGTGCAGGCAGTTTTACACACACTTACACACTCAACATGTATGCTATGACAATTTGGAGCCATAGTGATAGCAGAATGATAAAAATGTGGCCATTACATGCTTATTTTTTTGCACTGTGTGCAACTTCCACAATGATAGCTGCTGGTAGTTGACAGTATAAAGTGTTTGTTTTTTTAAAGAAGCTTTTTTCTGTTATCTACTAAATCAGCATGAGTGAGCCGGTCAGCTAAGTTATCCCCTAATTAATAAACAAAAAAACTAAAAAACAGGAGAAGGCGACATGTTGGTCCACCTATTTTCCCATTTCTCTGAATTAAAGGTGTTTAGGGTCTCTATGTCAAAAGTGTCTGAAGTGAGAGGTACAATATTGAGGAATTAGATGTCCCATGACAATGAATTAATTTAGCTGTGGCCTACAAAATCAGGAAGTTGCTCATCATCTCCAACAGGTCTATCAGTAGCTACAAGACACACCTACTATCTGATACACTCTCAGAATGATGAGACACCAAAACTAATTGTTAAAGGTTAGAAAGGAAAATATCTCAGGGGAAGAGTTGTGTAATACTCTGTGAGACAGCCGCTGGATCTTTCCCCTGCTGCTGAATAACCTCTGTACATGCTTGGGCCAATTTAAAATGGGCTGCTGTGATTGGTCCAGACTTTACACAGTAGTAGCCAACTAAATTGACATGTATTGAAAGTAAATGAACAATAGTTTTATTCTTTGTTTTGGATTTAAGTGTGAATTTTGATAATTAAAAATGAAAGTTACAAATGTCTATCTTCTCCCAGTCATTTAGGATGGGCCAGTTGTACAAGTTGGTGGGCCCAAGTGTGTTAGACCCACCCACAACACCGTGTCTGACACACCCACAAGGATTAAAAGCCAGCTACTAAGCTTTCAAGGCTTTATAATACAACCCTGATTCCTAAAAAGTTGGGACTCTGTGTAAAACAATCAAAACCGAATGTGATAATTTTCTAATCCTCTAATCCTTTAATTCCTTTTTAATGTTTTTTGTAATGCTTTTAAAAAAAATATATGCTCATTCTGAATTAGAAGCCAGCAACACATTTTAAATGAGTTGGGAAAGGGACAACGAAAGACTGGGAAAGTTTAGGAATGCTCACAAAACACCTGATTGGATCATCATCTCTTTTTTCTTCCTCATTGTGTGCTTACACATTTTGTCGAGCTTTGCATGAATTGTAGTCCTCAACCATTTCTGGTGGTATTGCTCCGTTTCGTCCATTTCATTTAAAAAAAAAGTCTTTTTAGCGGTAAAAAGCTTTTATGTTTAAAACAGATGGAGTTATTCTTGAAACAAATTCAACAAGCTAATGGGTATAAATATACATGCAACTCAGTTAGTATTTGGTTCCATGTCTTGTGTCCCTTTTCAACGAGCCACATTTGTTCTTCTTGAAAGAAGTGATAGAGTTCAACCATATTTGTTGGAAGGCCACTTTGGAAGGCCTTACCAAAATTTAAATTCAAGCTTGAACTAGCCATCCCAAAACCATTTATGATGTGTGTTTAGGATCATTGTCTTGTTTAAACATCTGATCTCATCAAAGATTTTACTTTCAATCTGATGGTATGCCATTTTCCTAAAGAGTTCTGACAAATTCATCATTATTATTCTGTCCATCAGTGCAACCTCACTGAAATGTTCAGAATGTGGCTAAATGAAAGGAAATTGCTGGAGCCAAATCTCAAGGTCTTGTGGAAAAGACATTGTCAGCATATTAATACTTTTTTTTTTAGAATATGTTCAACAGTCACATGTAAGTGTAATGTTTGAGTGTCCACATACTTTTGTTCATGTAGTGTACACTGTGCACATTTGAAATTCATTGAATAAAGATCCAAAACCCTCAAAACAACAACAACCTCTTGTAATCCCACAATGCATTGTGTATGTTTTCAAAATTTTACATACATTCAAATAATGCACACATACACACGAGTGCTATCGATCTTCCTCTTTAAACCTAATTGAATTACATTTCTTTTTCTTTTTATATTCAAATTATATTCAATCTGTTATTGCTCAAATGTATTAATGTTTATTAAAACCAATATTCATTATTTAAATTTCCATCCACTACAGGGCATTGCAACATCACCAATAATCATTTGGAATCAACGCTGTATTGCTTAGTAATAATTAAGCACTGATTATCCTTCTCCAGAACTTAATAGGTCACTTTTAATGATGAATTTGAACCATCAAGATAACCAAATCTGATCTTAGAAAAAAAAAAAGAATTATATTCATCTCCCAAAATTCATTTCAACAGTTCACTTTTACTGTCAGTTGCACACACTTTCAGAACACACACATCCACCTCTTCCCTTTTAACACTGCTCCTCATACACTTATTCATGCTCCATAATATACTATTCAACACACGCTGTCCTTCACATAAATCCCTCACACATCCTAACATGCTCCACTCGCTTTCCATCTCCCCATTGCTCCCCCATCTCCCCCTCCCTCACTCTCTGTGTTTCAGGGTAATGTCAGCAGCAGCCATAACACCGAGGTGGTGCAGAGGAGAAGGGGTGCTGTTGATGTATGGTGGAACTAAAGCAACCCTGCCGATCGATAATGTAAACAGGAGTGAAGAGAGGCCGTAAATAAGGCAGAACTGTCTACCTCAGGTGACAGAGAGAGAGGGGAAAAAGAGGAGACATAGGGAAGAGAGGGTGAGAGGAATATCTTATTAGAGTAGGGGATGGAGGGAGAGACAAGGATGCCGGGGTAAAGAGGATAAGGGTGGGATGGGAGCGACAAGGTAGGAGAGAGAGGGATGATGGGAGGAAAGGATAGAAAGGAGGTGACAAAGGGATGGAGGAGAGGATAATGGGGGTGAGAGAAGAGGTGGGATGGCAGGATGAGGTAATGGGAGAAGAGTGATGACAAAGGACATAGAGAGACACAGAAAGATGAAGTGAGAGGAAGGATGGATGGATGGAAGGGATGGAGAGAGAGGGGAGAAAAGATGATGGAAAGAGATGAGGCAGCAGTGGTAAACAAACAAATACTCTGAGAACAGTGTTGCGGTGACATTTACCAGATGAATGACCACCAAGTGACCCACTGCAAACCCACACATGACTGAGTTGTGAACCCGGCCACCGCTGAGTGCTCCACTGATGCATTGGCATCGCTGAACTACTTTTTGAGGTCACATGCTCACTCTGGGCTACCTGAGTAGCTCAGACTGCGTAGAGCGTAAACACACATGCAACACTAGAGGGCACTCTGAGAGTGCAGACCTCGGCCAAGCGAGTTAACGAATCCTGCTACGGCGATGCCATGATGCTAGTCTGCCTCTGATTGGCTTTACTTGATGATGACATTTCTCCTGACACCTTACTGAAAGAACTTTGACTACATGAGAGACGTCATTGTTATACCAAGCCAATCAGAGGCAGAGTAAGACGGGTCATGGCGTTGCCGCAGTAGTAAAATCCTGAATCTATACCATCTTCCAGGAAAGCCTTATCTAGTCATCTGTTCCCTCTCCCAAGGCCCAAGTTTCCACAAAATTTCATTGAAATCTTTGAGTTATCCTGCTTGCAAACAGACAAACAAACAAACGACACTGATCACATACAGTAACCTCGTCTTACTGTTGTTGGGATGTAACAAACAGTCACACATAACACACAAACACTTAGAATTTGATTACATTGTGCTCTTCTTTCTTTCTTTCTTTTATTTTTTTATTTATTGTTCCATTAAGCATGACTTAGTTTGACCATGGTGATGAAGCTCATGTCTTATCTGATGTATGTATTAACGTCCCATGTTCCTATCTTTCTCTAATGCTATTTAAAGAGTCCTCTACAGCACTGCCCTGGACTATAAATAAAACTGTGATAACGATAGTGAGTCACCCTATAGCCAGCTTTATACAGGGGTTTTTTTCTACTGATGTGACGGTGTAATGTTGGGTTTTATAATGCCCACTCACAGCTTAAGGATATTTAAGGTGTGACGTTGTTTGAGCCAATATCTGACAGATAAGTTTTGCAAAGCAAAAGATAAAAAATTAAATTTGAACCAAATTATACTTTGATTATTGTCTAATCATGTTATCATACTAAATATTCCAAATCAATCAATTCCTCTTAAAAACATCATAGGGCAGACACAATTAATCAATTTTTCAGTCAACAGAAAGTAAATGTGAGACTATTTTGAAGAATTAAAATCTTTATGTAAATTGTCAAGTGAACATATCCAAAATTCACAGCTCCCAGCCTCTCAAATGTGAATATATACTGGTTTTCCTGCACTTCCATATTAAAATGAAGAGTACGGATTGTTGGCTGGACAAATCATGAACTTTGAAATGGACATTTTTCATGATTCCATAAAAAAAATTTTAGACAAACGATAAATTGATTAATTAAGAAGAAAATTGGCACATTGTGTTTTTGGTTTGAGAATGGAACGCAGTGCCTAAGAGCCCTGGCACTACAGGCCAATGGCTGGCTGTCAGCAAATGTCAGGCCTTTGGGGAGCGTCTGTGGTCCATGGTTTTCCATCATGTCCTGCACTGTTGCTACTAGTCGGCCCTTGTCTAAGGCTTTTCAACTGATTGAGCATGTTGACTTGCTGGCGGAGCCCCTCGGTGAAAGAAATCATTGTCATTGGTTGTTCGGCTACAAGCAAATTACTGTATGAGAAGAGAAATCGAAGTGAGTAAAGTGAGCAAATGATTACATTCAAGAGGGCTCACACAGAGGACTCTTCTCGTTTGTCATTCATCGTTCAAATACACAAATATTTTCACGACATGGTCATCTGGAAAAAAAAGTACATGAATACCAACTGAAACTGTCTGTAGGCGTAAACTTCCCGTTTTCTTGTTTGACCGCCAGATATAAACTGACATCACCTGCTGCTATTGACAGGCATAGATGATTCGTGCTGTAGGCTGTAGTCTTTCCAGTGTGTTAAAGTACAACTTTTGACCCCATCACAGGCATCATGAGGCGACTCAAGATGTGGTCAACGCTAGCTCTTTGTGTCCATGTGGTGTGTCTGGGGTTTTACAATGCAAAGCAAGTCGTTGTTTTGAATACTGGTTTGATCATTTCATATTTGATTTGGCAAACATGTGCCATTTAATAATGTACATTGATTCTGGAAAATGTGTTCATCCATTGCCCTAAAATATCAGGTAATTCAACACTTAATCGATAATAACGAATGTAAACACGATAACAGAAGCATTCAGCCGACATTTGTGGGGTGATAACAAATGATATGGAAAACTGCACAGCTCTGTCATGGCTCCAAGCTGTTTGTGTTTAGAATGAGTCAACAGTCGTGTCCTCTTCACGGTTTATAAGAGGTTGATCCACCATCAAATGAAATGTGGATGAAGGAGTTCATTATGGTTGAGGATTAACACTTGAGCAGACTGAGCGTCTGCATAGACACTCAGCTGAGATTCAAAAACAAATATGAACGTGTCCCGAGGAGGAGGGACAGAGAATGACTCTTGTTTCTATATTTTTTGACATAAAACCCATCTCACAGTGTCCCCCTCCCTGTAAACTGAATGCACAATGGATATGGACAAGTTATGACGGACAAATCCATACCAATCATAAAAGAGGCACTGCTGTTAAAATGTTCTGCTGTTAGTGTGTTGGCTGTATGGTTTCATGCACAAATATTTGATAATCTATGCAAGAGGAGAATATTGTTGTTTTATAGCCATCTAAGTGTAAAGCGACCAGTCTCTCCAGTGAAGTGTTATTCATACACGTGTCTTTGAATCCTCATATGTAAGATGTACTCTGTTATACAAGTCTGTGGTGCAGACTTTCGTCAACACACTTCTGTTGTTAGGGGGACACTGAGGTATCACTGCATATAGTTTTTTGATAAGTTGCCATTGCCGTAAAGCTTCTCATCTCCAGTTTAACTATTGTATATTCTGCTGAAAGTGCTGCTTGATTCAACAGAGCAGGAGCGAAGGGAATGCTCTGCAGCGCACAACCCATGTCTGGTATGTTGGCAACCAGTCATGTAAAAGCCTCACAGACTGCAATGCACATATTCCAGATATTAAGAACTACACTTTAAGGCTGCTATGATTGTCATTTATACAATAAGAATGAATCCAGATACTATGTGTAATGTGAAAGGGGTTGCTCATAACGATTAACTCACACAGACTTATAATCTTTCAGCTCATTGTTCTGGTTTTACATCCTTAACTCTTATGGTTCGCTCTCATCACTGTTTTTAACCACATCAGGCTGATATTTTTTTAAACCTACTGCAGGCTACCTTTGCAGCACCAAACAACAGACAGACACAGTAAGTAGCTGGTGAACAACGTGAAGTATTTAGCAGCCAATGAGCCAGATATTTCTGTCAGGAGTTGGTGGAGGACAGCTACTGTAACAGAGAGTAAATATTAGACCATTCATCGGACAGACAAGAACACGACTCCAAGGGAATGTTGCAATGTGTCTGCTGGATGTTTAAATAGGTATTATCAGTTCTATAAGGTGATATTATGTCAGTGTTATGTTGACAACAACTTTTGCTGCCCACAAATGGCCAAAGAAATCAGTTTCTGTACCTAAAAGTATCTGGTTAAATGTTCATTTGAATGTGCTGATGAACAAAGAGAATTACTGGGTGCTTATGTTTCAGCATTTTTGCTGGAAATGTGTATATATATGAATAAGAAAAACAAAACTGTAGTGGGGCGGCACGGTGGCGCAGTGGGTAGTGCTGTTGCCTCACAGCAAGAAGGTCCTGGGATCAAATCCAGCTGAGGACCTGAGGCTTTTCTGTGTGCATGTTCTCCCCGTGTCTGTCCCCGCCTCCCGCCCAAAGTCAGCTGTGATAAGCTCCAGCCCCCCCGCAATCCTACACAGGATAAGCGGTTACAGAAAATGAATGAATGAAAACTGTGTGGCCTTTATGGGTTGAAAGCTATTAAGTCATGAACCTCTGTAAACACACAAAAAATTAAGTCTACTCTGTGCTTGTAACTTCAAAATATATTAACCTACTACAATCATTGAAACATTTATATGTAAACATGAACATAATCATATGAAACTTCCATCAAAGAAAGTTACAGTATTTGAAAACCTGTATTACATGTCACCAAAATGTCTGAGCAAAAAGTGTTTTTAGATTAAAGATGGGATTTTTATCATTGTACACCAAGTTTATTCTGGCCACTGTCTCATCTTTGTGTCTCAAAAGCTTCCTCTAAAACACTTTATAATAGTTTTTTTTATAGCATCCAGAGCTTTGCTCCACATCCATAATAGACAAATCCTGCATCACGACCAAAGGTCCTCTTTGATTGTATTTAGGTGGCAGAATTTACTTTTCAGTGGATTCTGTTCCAACAATGTCTGCAAAGAAATGTGCCTGTATAGGATACACAGGAACATTTCATACATTTCATGCTTCTCTGATTTCTATTTTTAGAAAATAATCAGCAGATGTATTTGAAGAAATCTCAGTGTTTAATCTTTCTGCCTAAATGCCTCCTGTCCTTGGAGGTTTTGATTAAAGAGCTTCTTCAGGGCTTCTTCGCTGTTTTGGAGTCTGTGGGTTGTTAACTTTGTGTATGTGTGTATGTGTTACAGGCGCAGCGTTGTTGGTGGGCTTAATGAGCCTGGGCCCACCCACGTGTACAGCTGGCCCATCCTAAATTAATGGGTTAACATATTTTCTTAACGGTTATTTTTAATTATTTAAATGAATGTTTCAAGGCACGACTAGGACTGAAATAATTGTTTTTCTTAGTAAACCAACATGTCACAGGAGCACATAGAGTAGCTACATTAATTCATTGTTATGGGACAACATGCATCGATTTTTAAATACCTTCTAACAGAGTCTCTAGAATAATGTCAGTTTCCAGCTGCGTATAATTTGTCTAAGAACCTAAAAAGCAATGAAGACAAGACAGGAGGTAGAGCTGAAAATCCTGCCTCACTTCTTCATATCACCTTGAAATAAACTTCTTGTGTTGAGACAAATTGATTAATTGACAGTGCAGTGCACCACTCTCTTTCTTGTTAAAAGTCAGTGTAGCTCACCCAGTAGGCAATCTCTCTCCCTGAAATGAAATTGAATTTATAATAATCCAAGTAGATCATCCAAACAAGATGGTATTTCTTTAAATAGAATTCAAATGTTATTGTTCTAAAATGGATGGATGTATTGGTCTACACAGCAAAAAATGAACATGATAGTGAGTATGCTTTTATTTTTTACATGGTTTTAGCAGTATACCCATACAAACTGTCGCAGGTAAATAAGAAGATGTCTCTGCACTGAAAGTTTGAAAGTTTTAGAGTCAGATTTAAAGACTGTCATAATGAACCAGACGTACTTGTCCCCTTCCAGACAATGATATCAGTCATTTCTGTTTTAGTGAGAATATGTGGAAACCATTCGAGGACGACAAACAGTGTTAATTTGTGTAATTAAAAGGCCCACCCAAAATTACTTTGGCCTACCCAAAGCTTAAATCCTGGCACTGCGCCTGGTGTATTAATGTCCATCTTAATCTATAATTAATCATGAGGCTAAAACTATGAATTGTAAAAGAGATCAATCTGATCTGACGCACAAGGGGACTGCTGATGGAGAGACTTGAAATAACACTACTGCATGAGCTGAAATGGGCAGGTACATTTCAGGATCTAAAAACAACAGTAAGTACGTTATTGTACAACTGTAATTTAGCCCACTGATACCATGGTGAAAAACTGAAGCTGTGCAGCTCATGGTGTGACTTGCACCTTCCAGAGGATATTTCTATCTCTGATATCTATTACAAACAACTGCCAATAAATTCATTTAGGAATTACAGAAATAACTCCAGAACTTTTCTTCAGCATCTAAATAATCCACTGATATGTGTCTGTGTTTCCAGGGGTATATACTTGTATTACAAACAGAATCTGCTGAAAACGGCCAGTTTTTGCCCAAATGTAATTAAATATAGGCTAAAGAAACAGTAATTGAGTTGTAACCCATAGTGTAACTCACTGAATCCATGTTAACATTATATTTGCATCCCTCAAAGATTCATGGGAACTGTAACTCCAAACTGAACAACACATATTGAACTGAAAAATCTGCCCCAAAAACAGGGTTGATGCTCCAAAATTCAATGTTTCCATCTTGGGCACACGCCTCACTCCTCCATCAAGTTCCATGAAAATCCATTGGGTACTGTAGTTTATGCCTGCTTAACATAAATGCTGAAAAACTGTAAGACAATGTATCTGTAAACTTGTGGAGAGAGTCAAAGTAAATAAGATTTTAATGTGCATTGCAAAATGTTCAGTTTGATATGTGTGCAGTACTTAAAGTAGTCTCAATAAAACATTTATGTGAGAATGATTTAAAATTGGACAGTGGAGAGAACTTATGTGGTGACATGATGCATCCTCTGGCAGCCTTATGAGAGGTAATCAGCCTTTGACAACAGTGGCAGCTTATAATAATGTTTGGTCAGGTACCTTTGAGGCTAATTGGCTAGTAATGCCAAACAAACCTGCGGTTAGGATGCAAGTTTACTTTTAAAACCAGTGACTTTATATTTAATGACACCCACAAGATTATATTACTAGCGTCTCAGGCTTTCCTGCACAATTATACATTTAAAAATAATTTGCATGCAGCATCTGAACCAGTGACAGCAGTTCCTTTATAGCCTCCCAGGAGTGTAGTTAAAATCAAACATTAAATGCCATTGGTCTACTGTGTACAGTGTGGCTCATAAGACAGGGAGCAGTTTACTGAAAGCTGAGTGCTTTAAACCTGTTTTCAGACCCTTTGAATTTCTACCCATATCTGCAGTTTTTTTTTCTTTTTACAGCTATCCACATGAAGATAAATAATGAAGTCAAAAACATGAGTAGTCTCTTGTGGGGTTAAACATTACTGTGTGCAATGTGAAAAACATTACCTACCTCCCACTTACCATGCTCACAACAACAAGAGAACTGGGAGCAGGTTTAACTCCCCTGGTAGCTGGAGATCCCTTGATATTCAACATATCTTAGACTAAAGTTTCCTGTCATTAAATGACAGACGCACTGTTTTCACTCCCATGCTTTCTGTTTGACCTAAAAAACATCATCCGGAAAAGTTTAGTGTCAGGAAACAACTGTTAATGAATAGCAGGTGTGTTAGCTGAGGCATCAATTAGACAGAAAATGTCACTGGCCCACACAGAGGTGAGGTAGAACAATATGTGTCTCCAACACATACCAATATTCAGCTTTCATCTGTAGCTGCAGGATGCAGCTCATAGGCCCTCGCTGTGCCCAGCCAACTTTTCTCTTGATGTTGGCAGGTTTTATTTAATGGCTTAATGGATGGACGAAATTTTCAAAATGATTCTTCTATCCAAAACAGTAAATCAAACAGTCCACTCCACTGAATGTTCATCTGGGTGTGGCACAGTTCATGTCCGCCATTGCTCTCAAGGCAGCCACCAGCTATAAAAAACACATAATTCTGTATCCACAAAGTTTGGGTTTTATTACAATAAACCATCACTGATGTGATGCAACCATGCTCATATTATAAAGTATCAAGTCGGATGTATTCGTTGGCGCTTTCAGAAACGTTACAGTCGTATTTATGACTTGGATGCTGACGTGAACACTATTTACACTTCAAGACAGAATATGATTACTCTGACATGACTTGAATATGGAATGAATCTAGCACACCAAAAGTTGCCTGTTCCAGCTAAGATAGCAGTTTCGCAATAAAATGAAATGACTCTTTCAACGTTAAACACTTTAACTAATGGGACAACGGTGTTTATACGTTTTAGTACGGAAAAGGGAAAGAGCCATTACAGAAAAAAACCATTAACAGTTTCCATTCAATTTACCACCATGATGGTACCACTGTTTGTAATTGGAGAGGAGATGTGAGCTCCTGTCAGGATTTAGGACAGGAAAGAGAACATGAACACTGAAACATGTATATGTGTTTTTATGTCACCAGAATGGCTTAACTTTTATGATTTATGTTTATTTCTTTATTCATTTTGATAAAAGTGGGATTATATTTAACATAACCATACTAAGCTCTAAATTAATGAGTAATTTGACTGAGTAGATTAAGCTCAAGCTATAATCCACTTTTTACTCATTCTTCATAATTGTTGCTCTGTGCTAAGAAGTGCTTCTTCTTATCATTCCCTGTCTGCAGATGTGATCCACACAGTGGGGCCGATTGCACAAGGCGGAGTGGGAGAGCTGGAGAAGAAAGCCTTGAGGTCATGCTACAATAACAGCCTGAAAGAAGCCGCCGAAAATGCTGCACGTACAGTGGTGAGAAGAAAGGGATGAGGCTGGGGCTGGTGGCTAGGACAAACAGGAAGGAGAGTAGACACAAAGCAGTGAAAAAAAAGATGTCCACATAAAAATACGAGGAGGAGGAAAGAAGGAAAAGATTGAGATGTGGGTGTGACAGTGAAACCTGAGCCCAAGAAAGAAAACAATTCATCACATGAGAATATTTCAAAGGAAACAACAAACAGATACTGTAGGTGGAGAGAGGGACAAAGGAGCTGCTGGTAGGATTGTTGAGTTGTAAGGTTTTATGAAACACACTAGGCAGGTGGTTTCACAACTGAATGAGGTGTTGAAGTCAAAGGAAACCACCTCAGCAAAATGAAAATAAAGTCAGATTCACAATATAAGAAAAAAGGCTCATGTTTGCTGTGTGAAGATAAAGGTGTGTTTTACAATCAATTAAAGCATTTATTTTCACTTATCTATTGCATCCCCAAAATTTGCATTTGCGTGCTGTTACCTTAAAGATAATGTGATGTAAAGAGTTTTTTACAATGTATTGATTTGACCGATTAAGTCAAGTTCTGTCTAATTTTATTTGTAAAGCCCAAAAAGTATTTTTTTGACACTGATAAAATCTATGAATTAAAATCAGAGAATTGTATTGGCACAAGATAAACTGCACTTTAGTGACCAGTCAGACATTTATGGCTGTTTACACATGATGGTCAACTGCACTCTAATTCTTGATGCAGTCTCAGTAACCCGCTCTTTAATGCAACCTTAGTGTTGTTATTAGTTTATTTTCATTTAGTTTAATGAGCACCTTTCATCTGGAGGAGTCATGACTGCCCTCAATTGCCAGCTCTGCAATCTGGTAAAACAAACAGATCGGGAGACACAGAGAGCATCTTGGCATCTGCTCGTACTGCGGTATTTGACAGCAGGCTGAGATTCTGCCAGATCTGATTTACTTTGAAGTTCACTGACTGCTTTCCTCAGCCAGTGGTGTGGCATAAGGCTGCCTGGCATGGATCTAAATTACCTAATGTTATTATCCATAGATATTAAATTAGATTAGATTTTATCAGCTGTATGTTGACTTACTGCCTTTACCAGTCGAATCCCTCGTTTTGTAGCATCTTTATTTTACAACATAAAATAATACATTTAAACATAAGCATTTCAGCTTCCTAGTCTAGGTGTGTCTCTTGGGCACGCTACTGCAGATAAGGGAGAGAGAGTCATCAGTGCAACACGAAAAAACACCTGCTAGAATGAACTCTCTCTCCCTGACCCTGCTTACCTGAACCACACCTACACTCTCACTCACCTGATACTGTGCACCAACCAAACCCCACCACCACACTGCCACTGCTTACATATAACATTTAATGCTTTTGCTTCATACTAAAGGACACGTTCAGGTTTTTTTTTCCACTCTTTGAAAAGGTTGTTGGTCTTTGTAATTGTTCCAGCGAGCCATAGGCCTACTGGCAGCTTGCCTAACTTTCTAACTCAATTTTCATATTAAAAAAAAAATCTTGCTCTGTGTATAATGCTCTCTAGCATTCATTAGGAAGATTATTTAGAACAAATAACCTCTTTGTGTTTCTCTGGACTGTGTTCTCTCGCAGAGATGCATTTCAGACACAGTGACAAAAAGGATGAGAAAAAAAAGCTTCTATATAAAGTAATGAGGAGAAATCCTCAATGGAGAAACAGCACAGAGTGTGATTTCTGTGCATTAATGCGTTTGTGTGTGTTCTTGTGCTCATGCCTGTGTGTGTGAGGGAGCATGTTTGTTTGTGTGCGATGAAAACTGGCTGTTATGTGATCAGTAACAGACGGTAAACATGTTGTTTGTCATCTTTACTCTGCAGGCCTTTCCTTGTATCTCCACTGGAATCTACGGTCAGTGACTGTTTATGTTTGTGTGACATGCCATTTTCCTATGTTTGCGTAATGTGTGATATATTGTATTGTCATAGTTTTATTTCAAGTGTTTACATCTTAAAGCTTTATCCTCAAACTAATGGTTTTTGAGGGAGAGTGAAAAACATTCATTTTCATACAACACTAGCTACAGTATATATGTCTGTTTGTGTTTTTACGCTCTCTTCCATCACAGGCCTGTTTCCAGTATCCGTCTTTCTGTTTAACCAGAGTGCTGAGCCATTTGTCACGTTTGTCAGGCCAGAGGTGGCTCTCAGATTAAGGTCTTGGATTAAGACCAGCAGATTAAGAAAGATTAGGCAGTAGATTGTGTCAGACTGATTGTAATCCCTCTTCACACTGGCAGGAGAGAGAGTTAAGAATAGTGCTTACACACTCCCTGGGGTGGGTTTGGGTGTGAGGGCAGGTTGTTGACACTTCTCTGTTTCCAGATCGAGGAAAAGAAAAGTTGTGATTGACTCAATGTGTTATCTGTATCTTCCCCCCTGACTGTACCTGTTTCATCTGGGCTGATTTTTAAAGAGGAGGGAGAAATAAAATTGTCAGATTTTGCAGTGCGTCATGTTGCGTTAGCTGTTAATTCATGAAGCTGGTACTTGTCTGTGTATCAACCAATGGAGGGAGTGGAAGGGTGGTGACAATAGTGCTGCCAGCTAATCATATTAGTAGTTTTTGAATAATGCTTCAAACTAAGAGTTTGTGTTAGAGGAATAAATAACTACTAAATAACGAATACATTTGATTGAATTGAGCAACCATTATAAGAAAAAATATCACAAAACAAGAAACTACTGATACATTGTTCGTACTTAGTAATTTCCTTGATTTTGTTTAGGGAGTGTTATGATCTTGTTCAACACAGGATTCGAAAAAGACGAGCAAAGAAATCATCTGTGGTTAGGAAAAGATGATTTTGGTTAAATATGGTTTGGTTAATAATCATTTAAAACATTTTGTCATTATGTTGATAAAACTTTATCTGGATAGCATCACACCCTCTCCTGTCCTACATCCTCAAGTGAAGCACCTGTGCTGGTGGACCTAAGGTGTGCAGAGGCTTCACAGATATTATTTATTAAGTCATGGAAGGGCAATCATTCCTGTTTTTTTTCCACATCAAGCACTAAAATTAAACCAAATTCCCTTGCTGTGATTTTGATGCTGAATCATCGCTCAGTGCTCATTTGTATCCTTGTGTACTCCCCTACTTTCACATATTGAACCCTCTATCCAGATATTTGGAACAATTACTACATAATCTCATTGTATGTGTTTGTTTAGGATTACCTGTTTGGCCAGATTATGAATTTTTACTGCCTTCTCGTTGTATTTCCTGAAGATTTTCCTGCACTGAAAGGTCTTTGACAATGAATGAATATGAAAGAAGCACCGTAGTCTTTCTCTATCTAACCTCCCCGTAGCCAACAGGTTTGTGGTGTCTCACAGGAATAAGCGAGTCAGGATGAAAGGATATGAGAAACACTGGACATATAGTGTTATGTTGTTACACAACAGTGTAGAGAGCAACCTTACCCAAACACACTGATCTGTCACTGCACCTGTTCTTGCAAATCGTGTGTTTATTTTTTCTTTTGCATCTGTGATCGTGCAGGATATCCACCTGAGCAGGCTGTGCAGGAAGCGTTGGCAGCTGTGAGGGAGTATCTGGATGATCATCATGACAAGGTGCGTATGTATGTATGTGTGTGTGATTGGCAATTTTCCCCCACGGTTTGCTCAAGGTATTATTCTTTTCACAGCTGTTGTTTTTGTTTTCAGTTGGGAAAGAAGAGAGGGGTGCATGGAGAAAACACATACACACACACGAACACAGAGCGACACACATGCACACAAACATGAATGCATTCAAACACGCACTCACAAGCTCCGGCTCTCTTGCTCATAGCCAAGTCTGTGTTTTAATTGGCTCCTTGCGGGACTAAAACTGACTAACACAAACATGCACACATGCACACACACGCGCTCCCTCTCCTGAGAAAAAGCAAATACAAAATGATGGAATAGATGACTGGAGGCGACGGTCAGCGGGTGGGGGCAGTGGTGATGGTGTGAACGAAGGAAACTTTCCAATCTGTCGTTTACATGCTCTAACTGTCCTCCCCTCTTCCTCCTTTACTTCTCAAGGAATCCTCCCTCTCCTCTTTTCAATCCGTCCTCCCTTCCCCTCTAACTACCCTGCCGTATCACCTCCCAGAGAGGGTGTTGACAATGTTATTGTTAGCGCCGGAGTCTCCAGAGTCTTTGTGGCAATACCAGTCGATTTATGCCGTCAGCGGCAGCAAGTTCAACAAACGAATATTAAATGTTACACGTCTCACTACAGAGGACAACAGTCAAGAGGTTTTAAACGGCTGAAAATAAGAAAGCCAATTTAACGAGACACTCATTTACATTCTTCTCAGTAATAGTTCAATTCTGTGTGTGTTTTAAAGATGAAGGTTTTATTGTGAGACATTTGACAGTTTATTTGCATACATATAATTTTCAGCAGAGCAAATTGGGTTCATTCTTTAATTAATTTATGTGTGTGCACTCTTTTAGTTTCAGCTCAGTGTGAGAGTTTCTAGTGTGTTTTGCTGTCACTAGTTGTTTATTAATTTGTTCGTCTTGTTTCGTTTGCAGGTTTAATCATCAATGGTTTAAGTTATATTATTTCCTTTTTTATTCCTTATGCAGGCTTGTTTGTTTTGTTATGCATATGTTATTGTATATTTTAGCTTTACATTTATGTCTGTTGTAAAGCATGTGGTAATGTGGGTTTTGATACGTGCTAAACGTAGTAGTAGTATTATCATCATCGTTATTATTATTATTTATTTATATTAGTAGTAGTAGTAGTAGTATTATCATCATCATCATTATTATTTTTATTTATTTATTTTTTTAATTAGTAGTATTAGTATTATCATCATCATCATCGTTATTATTATTATTATTATTTATGGTAGTGCAGTATATCTCTCTGTGGTGGTGGTAAAGGGTCCTTAAGGCCTCCACATATGTGGATCAGAACAGAGGACAGACAGAATAACATCACTTCTCCGTTACTTCTTTTGTTTTTTCATAGAAGTTCAGTTGAGGTTTTCATGTTAAGTCTACCTGATTGCCCAGAGCAACCTAATATTTAATAAGAATTATTTTATAAACTGACATGGATTTTTCCCACCCTCCTATTTTGTCATTATAAATACTCTATTTTGCTTTTATGCTTGCCTTTTGAATGACAGCCCAAAGAGAGGGAGAGAGAGCAGGATAGAGCTGGCACAAGCCATTATTACACAGAGTTCATACAATAGCACCACAAAAAAGACTCTCTAGGCTTCCTTTGGTTTGTTTTTGCACTGAACAATACGGCAGCATAACACCTCCACTGTATGATGGTAGATACAGTCTCTTCTCATTGCCTTCACATGCTGGATTTCATGTATCATGGAGCTCTCAGATTCATAACAAACTGTGGATATCTTACTCACCACTGTGTTATACTCACAGGTGATTTGGACTGCTTTATGTACACGGCACCTTAGTCACTGGTATGTTTTTATTTACAAAGCCATTATCAGCAAATACCTTCTTATTTATCTTCTATTTTAAACTGGAAATTTTGGAAAACACAACACAATCCCCATTCTCACATTTCAGTGTTCCCAAAGCCCGAACATAACTGGGTAAGAAGGCTATTAGGATTTCTGCACCTACCTCTTGGAACAATGTGCAGACTGATCTCAAACTTAGTGACCCTAAATAAGTTTAAGACTTTGGTGAAATGTATTGAATCCACACCGTCAGTGTGTACATGTTTTCTGTGATTGTGTCATTGTTTATTTCATTTATGTCATTTTGTGTGAACCTTTGTGTTGCTGCTCCTCTTGGCCGGGTCTCCTTTGTAAAAGAGGTCTTTGATCTCAATGGGACAAACCTGGATAAATAAAGGTTAAATACATTTAAAACAAATTAGAAATCTCAGTGGGATCCTCTATGGTGGTATTAATATGACACTTATTGTGGGGCAATTTCCCAGAACAGGATGTGATGATTCATTAATGATTTTATTAATGATACACAAACATAATACAAGTATTTCACATTAGTCAGTGGTGAACAGATGTACTGTAATCAAATATGGATTCTCCTCAACCTCCTCTTACATTTAGTTTCATCATATTCTGATTGCTGTGTTTATTATCAGCTCATATGTCATATTCTAAATTATTTTTGTATGTGATTGTCAGTGTAAAGAGGGAGAGAGCAGGATGTAGAGACAGAGGACAGGGAGAAACCAGGATAAAACAGGATATAAAGTGGATAGATAATTAAATCAAGATTGTCATCATGGTAAAAAAAAAAAAGGAGCTGTTAAACTGAGAAAAAAATTGCAATAAAAGATTACATGAATGGGAGCTGAGGCCCCGTAAATTTTGAATCCTAAAATCGCCCCTGTAATCAAAAATCACAAAAGTTTCAACTCTTATTTAACATAAATTAAAGGCTTATAAAGTACGATATCACAGGTACATTAAAATGTGTGATTATTAAAAGAAAGTGTACAAGTTTGCATAGGCTATTATGTGTCCATGCAAGATGTGAAAATGAAAATAAATTTAGCTTAAAAAAAAGGGAGTTCTTACTGTGTGTTTCCCTTTAAGTAGTCACAGCCCATTGATTTTATTATTAGCTTTAGAACCTCCAAGGTCCTTTTTGCAATTGTATAAGAAATCATTTCTGGATGACATTTTGCATCTCTCCTCCAAACCATTTGGTTTTATTTGAATGAGTGAAGTTGCAAAATGGTGCAAGTGGAGGCTACTCAGACTGAGGTTAGGAATTCGAACCTTAGCCCATGGGATGTAGTTACTTACCACACATTTCCATATCTAAGCCTCTGTTCTATCCCAGCGAATGACAGGCTGCTGAAATGTATGCATTTGAGAAGCAATGAAACTCCCACACCAGACACATGACAGATCCAGTCTGGCCATAAATTACTCTGCCTATTCCAAAACAGAAAAATCAAAACATTTGTTCAGGCTTGAGGCTGGAGAGATTGTTTTCCAGACTCTAATGAGAGCAGGTGGATCTTATATCCCTGGAAACACATTTTTACTGTAGCTGCAGTAACTAATCTTATATATATAGTGCTGTGCAGTGTACCTTAAGTCCCGTTATGTAAAATATAAATATTATGGACTGCAGAGCCAGAATCTAAAGAACACAAGAGCACAGTATAAAGATTTTTAAGTGTTGTAAAACAGCTGAACTCACCGGACCAGCTTTTAATATTATTTGAATTCTATTATGGCTGAGTCTGGATTGATTTGAGTCTGGATTGTTTTGCACACAGTAATGAGAAAAACTGAGGGCCATTAAGTGTCTCTCTCACACACACACATACACACACACACACACACACACACACACACACACACACACACACACACACACACACACACACACACACAACCCCTCACACTAAACTTCACCATCACAACTGTATGCTTAACCCCAAAACTTAAAACCAAATCTGAACCTTCAAACACTCACACAAACACTTGTACACTCACACACACACACACACACACACACACACACTCATTCTCTCTCTCTCTCTCTCTCTCTCTCTCTCTCTCTCTCTCCCTCCACCCCCCTCCATTTGCAGCACTCCGTCCTGAGCATGTAGAGTAATAAATGGTGTATTGTGGCATGATCATAATAGGGAGCTAATAGAGGACTAATGGACTGATGCATTAGCTGCTTCTTCTAGTATTGTCACACAGTGTTACATTGTTCCCTTCTATTGATGATTTCACACTTATTGAATATGTTTATATTGTGAGTCATGATACATTTGTTTATGTCTGTTTGTCTCAGCTGGACAGAGTCATCTTCTGTGTGTTCTTGCCAATGGATAAGGAGCTGTATCTGCAGTGTCTCCCCCTCTACTTCCCCGCTGGTGAGCTCTCTCTCTCTCTCTCTCTCTCTCTCTCTCTCACTCACTCACTCACTCACTCACCCACCCACCTATATACAGTGATGACAGCTCAACTCATTTCCATTTTCCTTCACACACAAATGGAGACACACACAATGGTCTGATTATGCATCTTCCACTGTGTACTATTTGCACCTCCAGTGCATTCACATGAACACAGCGCCACTAGTGCCATGATGACTGGCCTTCAGAGTTGGACGTTGAAGGAAACCAATGAGCACCATCACGTGACTGATAACCAATCATGTTGTGACAATGTCTGGAGAGAAAATAGGGAAACAGGAGAGAAAGAAAAGTGGGTGGAAAGAAAAACACACAAATGAGTTGTGCCTGTGTGGCATGTTACCACGACAATTAGTTATTTTAGGGCATTGCGGTGCAGTAATTGTAACTCGACAAACTACAGTTAATCCATCCGCTCGTAACTGCAGCTATAAAATAACCATATATGGTGAGTGTCTTTATGTTTTCGCACAATTGTACCAAACTTGGCTAAAACGCACATATATATATATATATATATATATTAAAAAACAACAATATAGAGACAGACAACCCCATTTCAGAAAAAGCTAAATTGTTGCTTTAATTCTAGACTTTGAGTATTAGCTTAACAGCAAACAATGTATATCTGTACCTTCCATTTTCCAAGGACTGACTGAGGCATGGCGTGACATATTTCTTTGTCAGTCATCTACGTTTTTTCCTCATTTCTGTGTCCATCCGTTTAGCCTGACCAATGACAGCAGCTTATTTTTCAGGTAAACAGCATGGTGTGTATCAATACGACTAGTTTGCTTTATCAACAGGAATTACTAAATTAGTCTGTTTGTACAACCATAGTTCCAAACAAGTTGGAACATTATCTGAAGGCCATGATTTGCTAATCCTTTTTCGCCTAAATGCAATTGAATGCAGCCCAATGAGCAGATATTTAGTGTTCAGACTGATAAACTGAATTGTTTTTAGAAAATGTACACTCATTCTGAATTAGATGACTGTATCACGTTTCAAAAACAGTTTGTTTCCTGTTTACCTTTGTGTTACATCACCTTTTCTTTTAACGACACTCACTAAGTGTTTGGGAAGAGAGGACACTAACTTGAAGTTTCGAAAATGGAATTCTGTCCCATTCTTGCTTGATATCTGACTTCAGATGCTCAACAGTGCGAGGTCTCTGTTGGCGTATTTGGCGCTTCATAATGCACCTCACCTTTTCATTGGGGGACACACCTGAACTGCAGCAAGGTCAGTCTAGTACCTGGACACTTACTCCGAGCCACGCTTGTTGTAAAGCAGCAGAATGTGGCTTCATTGTCCTGCTGGAATAAGCAGAGATGTCCCTGAAAAAGACGTCGTCTGTATGGCAACATATGTTGTTCCAAAACCTGCATGTGCCTTTCAGCATTAATGGTTCCTTCACAGATGTACAAGTTACCCCTGCCCCCTATACCATCACAGATGCTAGCTTTTGAACTTTGCACTGGTAACAATCTGGATGGTCCTTTTCCTCTTTAGCCTGGAGAACACGACCGCCACGTTTTTTACAGCGCCGTCTGAGGGGTCGAAGTTGATGAACATTCAATGTTGCTTTTCATCTTTAGTGCTCACACGCAGAGATTTCTCAGGATTCTCTGAAACTTATGATGATTTTACGGACTGTAGATGGTGAAATCCTCAAATTCCTAGCAATTAAATGTTGTAATTGTTCTTAAACTGTTGGACTATTTGACCATGCAGATTTTAACAAAGTGATGAACCTCTTGCTGTCTTCACTTGTGAAGGACTGAACCTTTTGAGGATGTCCCTTTCATATTCATTCATGATTCTATCATGTTACCAATGAACCTCTTTACCTGTTAAATGGTCCAATCCAGTGTTTCTGAGCATTTCACAACTTTCCCAGTATTTTGTTGCCCCGTAGCAACTTTTTTTAAATGTGTTGCTGGAATAAAATTCAGAATAAACATATATTTACAAAAAACAATGAAGTTGATGAGGTTCAGTTTTACATATTGCGTTTGTACTGTTTTCGATTGAATTGAATGTCAAAAAGGATTAGGAAATGATGACATACAATTATATCGATGTAAAGGGTTGTGAATTGGAAGCCTTAACCCTGACATGAAATGTAAATAATGTGTGTGAAGTGCTCATAAAGGAGAACCCTAGCATTTCCTCTATCGAATACTTTTCATATTTTGGTTGTAAATTACCTGTATTTGAACTTCAGTTCAATGAAAATGACTTTTTGCCTTCTTTCCATTCATAATGAGCACTGTTGACCTTTAGCTTGCTAGTTTAGATACTGTTGCTATAGCTATGTGAAAACCTTAGTTTTGCAAAGGTGAGAAGTGTCTGTTTTAAACTAAAGAAAAAATAACAGCCATGTTTCAAGCCTCCAAGGTCCCTCCTTCAGTCTGCATGGCCTGTCCCACCTGCTTTTCAAATGTAACTGGAAGGAAAGTCATTTGCCATCATTGCAGATTGATGTGTATGGTTAAATTAAGTTTAGTAAATACGTAAATTTTATGTTGGCTCGAGCTCTGACATGATGACTTCACCCATTTGTTTTGATTGCACTCGTGATGGATAGTGTTATAATGCCAAGCAGGCCGGGCTCCTAAGCATGATCAGTCATTCACTCAATTATTCAAATTAAGCATTGGTATTACAACTGCAGCCTTAACCTCTAATGTCTTGCTTTACCACAGCTATAAATCAAACTCACTTCTCGCTTCCAAAACATTCCATGATACATTTTTCAACAATCTCATGCTTTTGCCTCTGTAAAATAGTTTTTTTTTTTTTCATGATTGGCCAAAAGCTGCTGCAAAAAGCAAATGTAAGACCAACAAAACAATCAAGACAACCTACAAATCTTCACCTCCTGAATTAGTGTCTTTACAATATGCCTTTGTCTGCACTTTCATACCTTCCAAAGCTATTAAAATAATCAGATTGAATTCATTTTCATATTTCCCCTTATGAGAGTTATGGGTCAAAGAAATAGTAGTAACATTATCATTGAAATAAGAAAAAGCACCAAAGATTTACCACAACAAACAAACCCTCATACACTGAACTGTCAAGAATAACTTGGCAACATGAACTAAAGAAAGCCAGCTTAGAGAGGCAAGGGAGCATTGTGTTTAATGTTAACTAAAAGAAGAAATGTCATGGTGGTGGCAGTAAAGTGAAGCAAAAAGAAAAGCCTTAAGGAATGGAATGTATCAGTATAACATTAACATACATGCTGCTTACAGTTCAAGGCAATAGTACATGGAATGCATGACATTTTCTTTTGTTTACATGCTGAAATATACAAGTCGAGATAAAAATCCTAAAATGAAATGAGAGCTTGAAACATTTTACATTTAAGCCCTGACAGAAAATGAGTTAAAGAAAATAAAAAACGAAAAGAGGACCAGCCTATTAAAAATAAGAGCAGAATCCAATCAACTTTGCACCCGTATCTCTCACATAAGCTTTAAACTCAGACAAAGTCTTCATTTTCATTACTTTCTCCAGACGGATCTGAGCAGCACTGGTCCATTCCAGGAGGGATTTCTCTCTCATATCAATGCAGGCCTCAGGGAAAATCAATTACCAAATAATGGGATCTTAAACTGCGATGCCCTTGTGCTCTATACTTGGTACAAAAACCTAAATAGGTATTGTGGGGAACTGACTGAGGAGTGTATTGGAGATTTTAAAAAATGCAATAATAATTAAGCAGAAGCAGCTCTGACATACATGACAATATGATGTGCAATTGTGAGAATGAGAACAATGTTTGTGATATTCTGTATTTTTCCTGTTCTCAAAAAATCTCACGAAAATGTAAGAACCAACAATAAATTGACCCCAACTAACAAGTATAGTCTGTGTATGTACAGTAAGGCCTGATGGAGCCATGGACACACTTTGTTGTCCAAAAGCTATTATAAACCCATCAAATCATTGCACTGGCCAACATGTTTGTTTTTTAACATTCACTTGAGACAAATCGATATATACACACTCTTCACTTCTTCTTCAGTGCTGAAACAATCCCTAATAAATGCACTATTTTCTATGTGCATGATTTCAGAAGACCACAGATCACAGTTTTTTCAGGGATTCGTTTAGCATTTCTACACAACACAACTATATATTTGTCAACTGTTTTAATGTGTATGCTTTCTGTTGGAACCAGAGTGCCACAGAAGTATAGGAAAGTTAGTTTGTATTGATAGGTGTACTATTTCATTGTTGGTTTTGATATTTTCGTGCTCTGATGACAGTAAGAATGAATGTAATGGATCTCTCCATGCACTATGCAGCACCCAGAATTTAGTAACAGCCACATATTAAAGTGCAAATTAACATTTTGCAGCATTTCATTTCTATTTGGTCTCAAAGAAAGGCAGTGTTCATCTAAAGTAAGGACTTTGGGTTACAAACAAAGGGCACAAGGTATTTATACTAACCTAAAGGAAAATAAATTTTAGCCAGAATTTAGACAGTAACATATATTTACATTTGACCAAATAAGCCCTTGTTCACTTAAAGCTGCATTAATATACTGTACCTCATCCATGATACATGTTTTAATGTACAACAATGGATCAAAACACATGTAATATTACATAACGGCATAACATAACATAACATATAATATATGGGTGTTATGTTTACAGGCTGTTCATCTGGCCCCTGCTATTCACGAATAAATGTTGATTTCAGGGTCATATGGTTGAATTATTTTATATAATGAAAATTTGACCAACAGTCCACCCAGCTTTAGAGATAGAAAATCTATTTTCTTACTTATGTGATGAGTCAAACTTTGAGTTTTCATCTCAACGTGCTGCAGTTTTGAGTGTTAGTTGCTGAATCTGATGTGAGACAAGTGTATTTGTGAATGGTTCCTGTTCTAAATAAATAAATAGATAAATAGATGAATAAATAAAAACAACTTGGAGCATGAAATCAGCACTTTCACATCTTCACACTGGGTCAGTCAACAAAAGAACTGTTATTTTCTAAAAACACAGGTGTGTCCCCTTTAACCGTCTGTGCTCGCTGTTTGTATCTTCCTCCTCTAATGGATGTGCAGCAGAGTTGTGTAGCAGCAGTGAGTGTGCTGTGGCAATGCTTTACTGTTAGATGAACCGGAACTGTCCATGTGACAGAGCTGCTGCAGGCAGCCCTCCAACTCTCCACTATAAAACCTTATGCATCTCCAACACCTGGCACTGCCCACACTAGCTGTTTGTTTGATGTGTGTGTGTTTACATGCATGCTTAGAGTGTGTCTTTAGCCATGTTGAACTGAGAGTGACTAACAGATCCCCGTGAAGCTACCAGAAGCAAAAATGCTGTAACTTCTGCACGACCAATGTAAAATGCTCTCTTTCTTTGTTTTACAAGTTTCCATGTTTTCTCTCCCAGCTCCCATAGATGCGACTGTCAGGAGTAAACTCTGAGTGATTTGTCAGATCTGGCTGCTGTGGACAATATGCTGAACATCCAGGTTACTTCTCTTCACCGCTGCCATCACAGATCAAGACCATCTTTAGCAGCAAGATGGCTCCTAAATGGATAATTGCTTCTTTTTTTTAATTGTTCTCTGGCTCTCATGCAGATTTTGACTATTTTTTTGTGTTTGTTTTTCCAGCTAATATGTGAGGCTAAGAGAGGTGGTGTGATGAAGGTGTGAAATGATTTTCATAACTCTTGTGAAACATTGATTGTGACAAATAAATAGCACTATTTATCATTTGTGATCAGTAGAAAAGGCTCATTAAAATGAATCACAGGCTTCTGATGGGCATGAATTTATTATTTCTCGACGTGCAACACAAGTCAGTGAGTTGCAGTATCTTGAGGGCACACATGAATATTTTCTTATTAGTTCTGTTTCATGTCGAGATAGAAAAGGGGACTTTGTTTGTTTGTCAGCAGTGGTGTAGAGTAAGTAGATTTACTCAAGTATTGTGTAGTTTCTACTCTGGATTTCTTTACACTTCTTCTTTACATTTCAGAGGGAAGTATTATAGTTTTGCTGCAGTATATTTATTTGACCCCTACTCGTATCAGTTACTTTGAATACTCATCACATCCAAAACATGTCTGCTTCTAAAGTGTGATGATCTGATAGAATAAAGTGGAAATGGACAACCTTTTTGCTTTAACTTGATATAAACATTTATGTTTATTTTGGTTCCCTCCAAGCCTCGGATTCATTTTAATATTCTGTCTTACTTGAGTAAAGGATCTGAATACTTCTACCATTAATATTTACAGTTTTTCATAGCTTCATTTTTATTGGACAGTCACAGCACCTGCTCAGTTTTAACAACAAGCATGACTGCTTTCCCCTTCCTTCTTTTTTCTTTATTTTATATCATGCTGTCCAAATCCCATCTCCCTTGTCTGCCTGTCTATCTGTCAGAACACACCATATGTGTATTTACCCAGCATGCTTCTCCCTGCAGGGGATTCGCATTGGTTTTTACAGTAACTGTGTGTTGCAGGATGTAACTGTCACATGTCTGTGGGACTCAGGCGGTGATTTATGTGAAGCGAATTGAGTGTTTAGTGAGCCGCCGTCCCGCCCCACGACTGTAATCTGCCAACAACCATCATTAATGATTCCAAACAATCTGCCACAGTGGTGCAGACGCACAGGGACAAAGGAAAGAGAAGGCTAGCTTGGGAAAAATAAACTACAAAGAATATCAAGAGGAAATTGGGAGAAAGATCCCTTTTTCTATAAAAGCTTCATCTGTCACAAAGGGGATTGTCTTTTCCTCTCCTCAGCGCTTTGATTCCCTCCATGTCGGGGCCTCTGTTTCTTCTCCTTCCTCTTCATCTCTATTTCTCACTGTTTAGCTCTACAGGATGGTGGAAAAAAATTAACAGATGGGAGGGATAGAGACAGAGGAAGGATGTAGGAGTTCAAACAGAGAGGGGGAGGAAGAAAGGTGAAGGGATGAGAGGATGCAGAGCTGGCGGGAGGATGGAAAAATGGAGGGAAAAGAGTGGTGGAGAGCCTGATGAACTCATCTAAGGGCGCGTTGGGTTTTTTAATAAGCAACAGACTGTGAAGCTACTTTCTGACCAGTCACTCTGAGTAATGAGAGAGACGGAGAGAGAGAGAGACAGGATGAGAGGATGAAAAGACATCGAGACTCATTATCCAGGGACTGATTTTCATCACTGTCCCCCATCGGTAATCTCTCTCTCTCTCTCGCGCTCTCTCTCTCTCTCTCTCTCTCTCTGTGGGACTCAAACAGGCCTCTGCTCTGTTCGAGATGACAGATGAAGACCAATTACACTAACTGTTTCGTTAACTTGAAGGCTGATTCCCTGCCATCTTCCAGAATGTACACCAATAATCCTGTTGGCCTTAGAAATTACTCACTGCTCATAGCTCTGTGTGTGTGTGTGTGTGTGTGTGTGTGTGTGTGTGTGTGTGTGTGTGTGTGTGTGTGTGTGTGTGTGTGTGTGTGTGTGTGTGTGTGTGTGTGTGTGTGTGTGTGTGTGGGTGGAGCTTAACACTTCCAAAAGTTAAAAAATTGTGTGCAAAAGTAAAGCAGTAAACTCTCACACTGTAAAAATGAATCTAAATATAAAGAGAATGTAAGAAATGAATACTTGATTTCAGAAGGTACAGACACATGAATTTATTTGTCACAAACAAACAAACAAACAAACAACATGATTCTTCTTAACTCATGACTTGTCATCACCAGCACTCTGTTCTAAAATGATGAAATCAGGCACACAATTACAATGAACCCAGCTAAAAGTGGGTGAGTATAGGATACACCTTCAACAGGATGACATACACATTTCACACAGAGCAGCCCGAGTCAGCAGGTTGGTTCAAACACACAACCTTCTGACTGTTATTTTTATAAGGACTGCAAACCAATGCTACTGCCATTGTCATTTAATAAGGCCATATACCCTGGAATATAGTATTTTAAGCACAATGTACTATTACAAAATAGTACATTGTGCTTAACATAAGTAATCCTGACCAAGATGAATATACTTCTAGAAATGAGATTGCTTTGGTAAGAGAGAGAAATTAATCTCAGGCAATAAGATGCATTGCAAGATGACAAATGAGCCGTGCTTTAAAATGTCCGTTCATAAACAACAAACAACCTGACTCTTTATTAAAGATTACCAGATTGGCTATTCTTAATATGTGAAGAGATGAAGAGGATAACCTGCTTGAAATAAGAATTTCTGTCTTGGACAAAGTGGTTTTGTCCTTGTCAGTATTCATGAAACAGCTGTAGATTCTGGTAATTCCAGTTTCAAGCATCGTTGCTCAGAACCAGGAAAGGGGAAAAAAATGCTTGTTGAGAGAGACACAAAAGCTTGAAACATAGAAATATTTCTAATATTTGTTTGTTAGAAATAAACATAAAAAATATGTTTTTGCGTAAGAAATACAAAACAGACAAAAAGCATTGCAGGTTTTTGCATTGCATGTGTTTGATGAAGGATTATTTTAGGCTGATTACTCCTCTTGCTGATTTTGTTCCTTGCAGTCTAAGAGTTTACTGCCCTGTCAACATTTTCTTGGCACTTAAACAACATCCTGTTCAGCTTGAGTTTCTTCCAGCAGGGAAATGCAGGACAAACTTCAAATTGTTAGTCCATCTTTTAGTTTTATTGCTGTTGCCTTGTGTGATTTTCCTCTAAGTGGCTCCTATTTAAAAACTGCTTTTCTCTTCACTCTTTCTGGTTTGGCTGAAATTTTCTTCTATGGAGAATGAGGAAAATCTGTGCTCTTTAAATTTGACTTAATGTTTGGTTTATTGGAGCAAGCTCTCTCTATGTGGTTTTCATCATTCTTTGACTCAGCTGTGTGTGTTGCACGCCTGGGCAGCGCTGCTAATTGCAATGTGCATTTTGTTTTCTGTGCAGATTTTGTCATATATGGTAAAGTTACACTAAATTTGCACTAAATTTACAACACCTTTCAAAATCAAACTCTTAATAAGAGTATTTGATTTGCTATAATTTGGCACTAGCTGGTAGCAACCACTTTGATCACTAAGGCCGGGAAGATTGTCATGCTATTAGCACTTGCTGTTGGACTATAATTATGTGCTGAATAAAAGGAGTGAAGCCCATACTCCACTCTGATGCAGTCTTTTTACTTTAAAACTCTGTATTTTGGCACATCTTGCCTTCTTAATGGCCCTACAGTACGTAACCATGGTTGAACCCACACAAGTGAATATAATTATGGCTGATTAGACCTCAGCTACACCAATATCAGTGTCTAATTGAGGAATATTGATTGTCCGCCATTTTAATCAAGCGTCTCAGTTGCACTATAGCTGAAGGAAAGAATGTTTCCATGACTTGTGTGCTTCCATCTGCTGAGAATCATTCATTCATTTTCTGTAACCGCTTATTCTGTGTAGGGTTATGGCTCACTCACAATTACACCTGCTTTCAATTTAGAGTCACCAATTCACCTACAGTATATTGCATGTTTTTGGTGGTGGGAGGAAGCCGGAGTATCCGGAGGGAACCCACGCAGAGAGGAGAGAACATGCAAACTGAACACAGAAAAGTGCCAGGCAAGGATTCGAACCCAGGACCTTCTTGCTGTGCACTGCACCACCATACCGCCCCTGCTGAGAATGTCTTGCACTTTACCAATGTGAAAAATTGAGTAGTGGTTTGCATTGAAGGTTCTAGTTTCAAATCCAGGCCATTTCTATGTGGACTCTGGTGGACTGGGGTTTCGGCTTCCTCCCTTAGTTCAAAAACATGCATTATAGGTGAGCGTGAATGGTTGTTTGCTTCATGCGTCAGCCCTGGGATGAACTGGTGACCTGTCCAGAGTGTGCACTGCTTCGCGCCCAATGTCAGTTGGGGTATGGCTCCTGTTCCCACACGATCCTGCAAAGGATAAGATGATATAGATGACGGATGCATGAGCAAAATCAACTTGAAAGCTATTAAAGGCAGGTTCTCCCTTTCGGCAGACAGTAGCTGAATGTCATTCATATCCGAGGAAATTCTCCAGCAGAATGTATCAATATATGTAACCTTCATGACATAAATATTATATATAGGGTACATATGAACAAGAAAATCAAAGATCATAGCATTAACAAGTTGAACAGCTGTCAACAGTCCTCCTCCAGTCATTGATATACTGTGTATAATATACTGTGTATAACTGGCTGTTGCAGACATTGCTCTGGCCTGCAAGCCATTGAATCTGCAGTTATGGGATATTTCAGTATCTCACAGAAGGGCCTCACAAACCTGCAGGCTACTGGCAGGCAGAGGCTTATTGCCACTCGTTTAGACTCAGGCCATCACACATTCAAGGTGGGTGTCATTCAAAGCTAAGGGCTAAGCTTTGAATCAACACTTCTATAAAAGTGGCAGGATGAGGTATTATTCCAGCTTTAATGTGCATTGAACCACGAAATAAATAATGGTTTAGTGCGCAATTACTTATTCACACTTAATCACAATCATGAACACTGCTACAAATGTTGCTTCTATTAAACAAAACATCATTTAGCAGTGACAATCACCACCGTATATGTGGTGCAATATGATCAAACTAATGGAACTCCATAGCTTTAAATGCTTATCAGAGAGTGCAGTTGTGTTTATTCAAAGTGTTTTTTTTAAGTAAGCATTTGTTTTGTCATTCTGCTCTGCTACTGGTCATAGAGCCTGAAATAAACTCTCAGTCAGAGATTCAACATTTGGTCTTATCCTCATTCATCTCACCACACATCAAGTCACATGTCATCAAATCGTAGATTTTCAAATTTCCATTTTTCTCTGATCACCTTGAGGACTTATTCTTCATGGTAAATTAAAATGTGAGCTTCAAAGTTCATTCTTGGTGTTGGAAATAGCAGTTGTGAAAATAAATATTAAGACAAAGTTTGTCTAAAAGTTCATCGTATTTAAATAAGATTGTTTCATCCTTTGCATCACCACACATGCTGCATGTTAGTGTTATGTCAGTTTAACATAAGTCACTTCTCAAACTACGATTCATCTTTAACTATGCTGACTCTGTTCTCCAGTAGATTAAATCTGAAATGGAACAATGACTATGAAGTTAAAGCCCTGACCTTTAACTACTGTATAACTGAAGAGTGTAGGAACTGTAACCAGATTAAACTTGTTGCACTGACCAAACATCCCAGTTTCCCTTTTTATTTTAATATGTGAGCTCATGGAGGTGTCTTATGTCACAGTATATATTATATTGTTTGTTTTTTTATATGCAAGCAAGTATGTCTGATACAAATGCGTATGATACACTGTTAAACCAGTAGGTGTGTGAACACCCTCAGCCACTATTTATCATACAAAGACAAAACAAGTTACATAAGTTATAACCAATGACAAGTTATATTAAAATGTCAACATACTGCATAGCTAAGCTTTCAGAGATCAGAGATAGACGTCAGATCTCAGATATTTGTATGATATACAGCTCTCTTGGAACATAAAAATGTCCCTTGGCTGCTTTTCTCTATAGTGCTCCCCCCAGATTAAAATATAGCTTCATAGAAATGTCCTAGGAAGCTCTAGAAATCATGTGGGGGGACAGGGAGACCTGTTATCAAAGTGGTCCTACACATTACTTCATTGTGCTGATGTCAAACAAATTATAGGGAAGTTAAATTATCCCTGATGTTGCTGGAGTCTGACCTCTTGCACACAATTCAAGGATCTATGCTGAGCTGTGGGTCCTGGTTGGTAAAGAGCAGAGATACATATGTGTATGTGTGTAAGTATTGGTCAAAAGTTTCAGGCCTCTCAAGGTATTTATATAAAATTTATATTCTAAATTATTATAATATAAATAATTTATAATATATAAATATTATGAATTATTTATAAGAAAATGGTAACTCACAAAAACTGATAATAGAAAGACAGCAGCCAGCAATCAGGGAGGATGAGGATGCGGCTATTAGGCGAGATGGGTGATGTGTATGGATGAGGCCAGGTTGGTGACAGTGAGAGAAGAGGGAGGAGGACGATGTTTACGGGTGGGGGGGGATGGCAAGGCTAGTAAACTGCTTGTGAAATGAAAATGGCTCTTTAGCAGAATCCAGGACACTTGGGCGCTGTGCTGGATCAATGTCTCTGATTTACCATCTGAAAGCCTGTCAGGGGGAAAGAGAAGCACAGGTTGGAGAGAGACAAAGGCCGGAGGAGGAGGTAGGAGGTCAGACAGACAGATGTTAGAGCTTGGAGGTAGAAGGCTCTTTTAATGGAAGGAGAACGTGGAGGGACATGGAGAGGGATATGGTCCATCAGAGGGACAGAGTGAGGTGTGAGGAAACAGAATCAGAGGGATTGCTCTTCATGACCAGAAAAAAAATCAATCTTTCAAGGCGAAGGGGGAAGGGCAGTCTTGTTTTGTTCAGGGAATAGGTGCAGCCATTTGGGTTACAATCAATAGGAGGACACAAGACGCTTCTTAAATCCTAACTATCCCACAGAGACCTGTCGTATCGACTAACAGGCAAGTTTAGCATGCCTGGGAGATATCTATCCATCTATCATCTATCCATCTGTCTGTCTATCTATCCATCTATCTGTCTGTCTATCTATCTATCCATCTATCTATCTGTCCCTCTATCTATCTATCTATCTATCTATCCGATCACTGACATCAGTGTTTTGTGTGAAGACAGGAGTGACTCTGTGCGAGTTAGTGACACACACACACAGACACACACACACACATAGATGACGCTCAGGGCCTCAGGACGTCAGGCTGGACGTCTCAACAAGAGTGTTTTCCTGCACCCTCGAGATATGGAGTCTGGGGGTGGTGGTGGTGGGGAGGGGAGGTATTTTTATTTTGAGTGTTTAATGTATTAAAAGGGGCCACGGTAATGAATTATAATCTTTAATGCAGAAACCGATCGATAGCACCAAGAGAATAAATCAGCTTTTACTGAGAGCGTCAAACCCTCTTAATACACTAGGGGAGAGAAAGGGAGTGAGGGAGGAGGAGGAGGAGAAGAGAGGGGAGCAACCGGGACAAACTGTTCGGAGAGAAGGAGCAGTCTGAAGTGAAGCAGACGGAGAGGAGGGTGATGATGAAATAGAAGAGTGAGTGGAGTGTGGACTGAAGAGGAAGGGATGGAGAGATGGATGGAGAGGAGAGTTATAGATGAACTGACTCACCTTTGGGCTAACCTCATGGAGTAAAAGGCTGCTGAAAGCCCTGAGATTTTGACAGTTTTGTGAGGAGGTGAGGTTGTAGGGTCAGCCGGTGTGTGCGCACACACTCTTCTTACTTGCTTATGTAGTTGTATTGTCTTCCCTCTCAATGATCCCCTCCAAGAATACTGTTGCTTTGAGCAAAATATAATTATTTGAATTACACCACCACTATACTCGATCAAAGACCACCCCACTGCTCTCTTGTGTCGGAAACCGTCCAACTGGGGACCTCTGCTGGGAGAAAATGCCTTAAAACAATCCATGAATTACAACTTTTTATTAACCCAAAACCCGATTTTCTGTGGTGTGCAGTGATTCTAAATAAGCCAGACTTCAAAAATGAGTCTGGCTTGATTTGGATTCAGCTGATGGTACTGTATAGATAGATTTGTCTCAGAGATAAGCCCCACGACTAAACAGAAATCTAATGCACCTCTTAGAATTTGGGATGCTTCCCCTGTTCAATTTGTGGACTAAGTGTTGTTGTTTTTTTGGGTTGCTGGAGACTCTTTAGTAAGACACAGTCATTAAAATTTGATAGAGGAGGATTGATGAGGAAGCAGAAGTGGAGAGACTTTTCATGGTTAGAGAAAAGAAAGACAGACATTCATCGAGAAAGAAGGGAGAGGAGGTCTTTATAAGAGGAGTGTTAAAATGTTATGTTTTAGTGTTACAACCTTTGAATACTCAATAATGAAACAGCTGAACAGACTCTAGAGAGACTTTTTTTCTCACTGATTTTGTGTTGCTGCTGCTTTTTATGCTCAAAGAGATAAAATAATAGTTTATTCAGTGAGAATAAGCAAGGGTCAAATCACAGTTGTTTTTTATTCATCCTCTTTTTCAAGTGCCCAGCTTTATGAATTTCCTAATGAGGTGCAGAGTAATAATAACAGACAAAAAACTTGTGTGAATGCTCTGGTGGATTTAAGACCTTAACATTTTGTGCTGACTGACGTGTGTGTGTGTCTGAGGGCGTGTGATTGTTGCATTGCTCTCATTATAAGACCGTGAGTGACTGGCAGAACCAATATCTTGCTATCGCTTTGCTCCGCTCTCATTCGGGCGGCTTGGCGTACAGCCCCCGCCGTGCATCACTATTCCACAAACACAATGTTCAGAGCTGAGAGAAGGGGCTGCTCTTGATTAATGTCACCATGACAACTACATAATTCATGAATTGTATTAGCGATCCATTTGTCATTTGCAAATCATGATTCAGGATGTGTGTTTGGGGAGGGCTGGTTGGAGAGAAAGAGCTATGGCCTGCCATTTCCTGTAGTGTTATCTTCAGTGCTCACACAGACACACACACACACACACACACACACACACACACACTACTGGAAATGCTGACGTGTCCTCGTCCAAATTTTGGAGGCAGGGGTTCTCTGGAAGCTGCCTGTCTCCAAAGAGGGCCCTTTTAGCATCATGATGAACCCTCCGGTCTGCTCATTTGTGAAGCTGCATGCTAATTCGCTGCTCTTCATCCATCTGTCTGTCGTCTGTCTGTCTATTGGCAGAGGCCTCATCAGCTCCACACCATTTGGTGCAAGAGTGAAAGGAGCAAAAGAGGATTCTCATTAAAGCACTACTGCAGATCATTTGCTATTAGATCAATGACTGGATTTACACAGGAATTCTAAAATTAAACAGGACTTTCAGCCATATGTGAGACAGATGGGGGTGTTTCTCCATATTTGTTCTGCAGTGCACACATCCGATCTGAGATTGACAAAGAATTATCTTTAGAGTCATGTATTTATTTTGCTCTCTACATTCATCCAGCACTCAAAATGTTGACTCAAACTGGATGGCTGATATTTTTCTTTTTATGTCGAGCACAAATATTGTGGCACCTTTCTTAGGTTGTCTATGGCAACTCCACATAGATATTATATAGACATTTATATCCTTTTGATTCAAGCACTGATTTTCATCAGTTTATTCGTACCCGATAATGGATGCCTCTTCCTTTGAACTTTTTCTTATGTGATCAGATCTTATTCTTTATAGACTTTGAGTGAGCCAACTTTGAAAGCAGGCGATCAGCAGGAATAAAGAGTATTTTTAGTTAATCCTATAAAGGTTTATGGAAAACAAAATGAAGCACTAAGGGTTGGGGGTCGTCACAGTTACCGTTGACTTTATAGGAAATGGGAAGCCAACAGCGCTACATTTTTTGTTTGAAATACAGAGGAGTTAAAAAATAAAAAAGAGTATGCAAAAGATAAATACAGTCAAATTAACCAAGTTTAATGGAACTTTTCAACTAATTAACTGTGAGGGGAAAACAACTCAAACTATATTAACTGATGTACAGTATTCAGTTTTAGTTTCGATTATTTGTTAGTCTTCAGAGTCTGTGGGATGGTTTCCTAATCAGTGTCTCTGGCAACACCTGGGCCGGCTTGATCCAGATGATAAATTTAGGCTCTGTTGCTCATTCACTTTTTCTGCCTCCCGACAGACCCCCTCCCCCTTGATGTGGCAGCCCTAGTTTGTCCTTGGTCATCTCCTTTTGAACATTTCACAACACTAACCCATCACACTCACACTGCATGCACATCCTACAATACTGATCCCACTGATGTGCACATCTCATCCTTTTGTGATCTTTTATGCTTACGTTTATTAAATAAATTACTTTGTTTAATCCTGTACAGAGGGTGTGTCTCTCGTTTTTGTCATGGCCCCTCTCAGGTTGCGACACTAGCTCATAAACTTTTATTACATTTCATCTGTTTTGGGGGGGGGGGCCACACTAGAGAGATCATTCCTCTTCAAACTCAGCATCACGAGAAATCACTGACAAAATGATTTATTCATTTGTATTCAAAATACTAGAGGGAGCTCATATTTAAAACAGTCAAACATACAAAAAGCATCAACAATGTTTGCCAGGAGAATACAATTTTTCTTTTTTTCTTTTTTTAAAAATTGAGTTGACTGTATTTTCAACTCAGGCCATTCCATTGTTGTCACTGAAGAGTTGATTGTCTGGAATGCAAAGAAGGTCAGAGTCTAATTCTAAGCATATGAATGTTTTCTCAAAAATAATACTACCTTACTCAATGCTGAACACACAGCAAATTTGAAACACTCCATCTGAACACATTTCTTAAAAAATGTGTACTTTGAAAGTACACACACATGAAGAAACATCTTCCTCATTCCACTTTCCCCTCCTCACTTCTGCTTTGATCCTCGGTGACACTCTCCTGACGGGTCAGTGGTGCTTCTGCTGGCTTGGGTGCACTTGCTTTGCCTCCCTCTCCCTCCCAGAGTACAGTGGAGGTGCTCTGGTTGGAGCGCAGCCGCAGGCGGTTTGCTGTTTTGTTGTCACCTGGACTGAATGATTGGGAAACCCCAGAGCCCCCTCTGGACAGCCCAATCCCCAAACCATGACGGGATCCCAGCTTACGACGGCCTCCGGAGCCGGAGCGTACCACTGAAGTCATGGGAACTGAGACGTCCGGCTCAGCCTTTCTTGTAGAAGAGGGAGAGACTGGAGCACTGCGGGGGTCTGAAACAGGATGAAATTAATTCAAGGTTATTACTACTTACATTCCGTGTGTATAAAAGGCTATTGTAATGATATAATATTTTGACATCAGTAAAATATTGACTTATTGGTTTTGTGAGTATAATCAGTAACCCTAATGGACTGTTCTTTGGGCCATACCATACCTCCCCAAACAGTATCATCGAAACATGATGCTGATAACATTCTGAGTTTTGCAGCTTATGGACAAACAGAAAGAAAAAAAACCCAACACTAGCAAAAATATAATCTCCTTGGCGGAGGTACAATAACAAAAAAAACCACCAAAAAAACAACGTTAACACTCCTCCCCCAGACTCCATCCTGGTGCTCATTTTCCACCAGCTCAGCTACAACAAGAGTGTCTGATAGCAGCTGAACGTGGCTGCTGAGCTCTGACTACCAGTTCCTGGAACTCTATGCAGTGGTCAGTCTGTCACATTGTCAGTCTGACACTGTGTTGACACACGGCTACATCCCCTTCAGTCGTTGTCCAGTCTTCAACTGCATTTTTTAAATGTGCTGGATGGGGGAAGGCTTGCTGAATTTGTGTGTGCGGTTTAAATGTCCATTAACAAATACAGCATCTTCATAATCTATGTATATTACAGTGTAATTTTCTACAGGAATAAATGTATTAACTGTATTTTTTTTAAATGTAATCACTTTTCATAATTCATTTAAATTGAATTGTAATCAATATTTCCTTTATGGCATTTAAGATAAATGTTGTTTAATGCACGCCTGATCAACAGGTGTACAAGAGAATGAAATGATACTGCACACTGCTCGTACTAACATAACTGAAAAAGCAACATTAGATAATTAATCATCTAATTTATTTAGAGAAATTAAACTGGGATTTGAATTACTTAATTGTTATATACTGTATTTTCTGCTTCGTTCGCTCAGTGTGTATTTGAGAGATCACGTCTCTCTCTAAGATTCATCCTCTTGGTGAGGAGCCGAACGAGCTGCCAGTTTTTGTCCTGACACACATTTTAGGAAAGCTGGGATTTAGGTAGAATAATAGAAAACACAATGAAAGAAACAATCTATTAAATTGGGACAATCACAGTGGGTCAAAAAGAGAGAAAAAAAATCCCATGAATGCTGGCTGAGGCTTAAATACTGGCTTTTAAAATGTCTGCAGGGACTTTTTCCTCTATCCCAGCCAGTAAATTCATTCAACAGTCAATGTGCATAAAAACAGAGCGAAGCCTCGCAAATCTTTTCCTTTCAACATGTGGGTAGCAGAGAAAGCCAGCCTCAGACAGTCTTGACACTTTGCAGGGAGAGATCTGAGGAGAAGAAAGTGGTATCAATGCTGACCACACTTGGTAGTCATGAGATGATTTGTATGCATGCCTGTAGCCTCGCTTGATGGGTTGAGAATGTGAGCATGTCTTTGTGAAAACCAATTGGCTGTTGTTTGTGCGTGTGTGTGTGTAGGTGTGTGTGTGTGGGGGGGGTCTCACCAGGGTGAGGTGTGTGTGTGTCTGGTGTAAATTCAGTGCTGTCAGCCAGGTTTTCCACACTGCCCGCGGCGGTGAAGATGGTACGTCCCTCTCTTCCTCCTCCTCTGGGTTTGATTAGCTTCTTCATTCTATCTGCAATCCAGTTAGATTTCCTACGAGGACACAGAGGACAGGGACCATTTACAAGAAGGCATGAGCCAGGAGATGTGTGTGTGTGTGTGTGTATGTGTGTGTGTGTGTAGTTGTGTGTGTAGGTGTGTGTGTGTGTGTGTGTGTAGTTGTGTGTGTGTGTGTGTGTGTGCACTGACTTTTCAGAAAATATCAGGATCATGCCAAGTGTGACAAGGGCTGCATCTTGTTCAAAAAAATTCAAAAATAGAACTAAGAGGTGCCAACTGTTATTATTCTATCATATCAAATATTACCATAATTATTATGGCAAAGAAAAGCACATTTTGACACAACATCAACAATATCAATTTGTCATTTATAATTAAAATGTCATTACCATATTAATTTGTAACACTAGGGGCAAAACTCACTGTGTGACACTTCAGCAATTTCTCCACAACAATACTAATCATTTAAATTTAATTTTGGTTCAAAATGCCTGACAGCCGTCCAATGCAAGACAGGTTCACTTCCTCCGAGGGAAATGTACGCTCTGTTGAAGTGACAACAAGTTATGAACTGCTGGCTACACTTCAAAAACAAAACATTTTCAATACTTCAGCTTACCATTTTATTCTCTTACACTGGATCATTTCTAGAAATAAATCTTCGTGTGATTAGCAATATAGTGACCTTTATAAAGTACCATCCTAGGGAGGATGGAGGGAGGATAATCTAAGGCTTAGATCATAGATCATAGTACACAAAATTTAAGAGACCAAAGTTTTTAGAACAATAGAAAACTCAATGGAAGGGAAAGTCAAATTAAATGAGGGGAAAACTGTATATCAAAACAAAAAGAAGAAAAAAAGGCTCCTAATAATATAGAAAACGAGTCATCATCCATTTGGGGATGTACTGAGCACTCTTACCATGATGAAAAATAATATACAGAATTTTCATTACTCTTTATTGCACAGTATCCTTTGTGTTCTTTGAATTGTTTCTGTGTATGAAACGTGCTGCATAAACACATTCGTCTAACTTTAGCCTATCTAATCAACTGTTGGCTCGGTGTATAGGTATTTTTTATTAATATACAGTACTTGGCCTTGCTGCTTGGAGACTGCATGCTGGGCTCGAGAACTCTATACTGATCCATGATCTTCTCCACCAACTTCTGCTTCTCCCGGCGGAGCTCGCTCAGCTTCTCCCTGAGGGAAATCAGACGAACCATCAGAACGAAACAGGAAGATGAAGATCAAGAACTGAGTAGGGAGATCTGCTTTATTAATTCCATGCATTTATTATCCATGCAAGTTGATAGGATTATCCTAGTGTGCATGCAACATGGCTGATAGTGTAGGAAGCAGCTGCTCATAAAACCTTTACAGTGAATTTCGGCCTGCTGGGCTGTTTGAACTGGATTCTTTTTAAACCAGCAGATCAGAAAAGATGCCACATGAGGAGCTTAATGTTTATGTGCTGCCGGTGAGCGGAGGGTTCTGGGTTGGAAGAGCAGTGTGGACAAACATAAAGGAGGTCAGTGGTGAAAAATAGCCTGCATGTTCAGCAAACCTGAGCTGACTGAAACATGAAACACAGTCGGTAACAGTATGAGCCAACTGCTGATTACTGAAACTCAGCTGTGAGCCGAAAAGATCAGGAGGGTTATTAGAAATGAGCAAAGGTCATTTTCGAGGCTTGTGTACATTTTTAGTAACGCTCACTGTTTGGCTCTGGGGAAATCAATGTTCGCTGGATGGGCATACAGTCAGTCCACCACTGCAACTCCTAAGCATCTGTTTGAAAAATACTGAATGCACCATTTTGACTGAAATATCTCAACACCCATTTAATGTATGGTCAGATGAGACTGATTTAGATGATCTTCTATTAATGAGGTTCATATTTGTGTTTTTAGTGGAACGTCTTATTTAGATTGCCCTGGAATTTGAAACAGACATCAACATCCCCTTTTTTTTTTACAAACTGTAAAAACTCCTGAATTTCATTTATACCCAAATTTATACCTCAGCTGTACTTTGTGCTGTTTAGTGCTAATTCACAAATAATAGCTAACATGGTAAACTAATATGATTAATTTTTTTGTTTATTTTTATCTTGTTTTTCCCTATTAGCATGTTAGCATTGAGTTCACATTACCACTATGCCTGTGTACAGCCTTACAAATGATAGCACGGCTTTAGACTCATCATCGTATTTTTCATAATTTTTATTGGCTAGTCTAACATGTTGGATACTCTCCAGTTTAATATTGTGGCCATTGGCACTATAGTAATATTTGTGTCACTGATCTGTTCTGTATTGCCTCAAAATCATCCTAATTCAGTGTGTATATCGACAACAAACCACAGCATTTGGCAGCAAAGCAATATAAAACTTATTAAATAAGACAAATAAGTTTGATGAAGCTCTCTTGAAGGCAACGTTGATTAATTTTATGAAAGCTTGTGAAGGTTCCTTATGTTTGCTCAATGAATTTCCCCCAACATTAGTTTGAAAGGGCAAAGTGGCTGCATCATTTGATCAGCATCCCTCACAACAAAAGTGATTACTGAATCAAATTATCTAAACTTCTTCAGGGAAAAATAAAAGAGATGAGATTGGCGGAGGCTGCTGAGAGGAAGGAAGCCCAGATGTCTGAGAAATGTGTGGAGACTCAACAAAGTGCCTGCCATGCAAGGAAGATTATCTCCTAAAACTATACTACAACTTTATTTATCTGATTTGATTTAGACATGGACATGTGATGTGTGCATTTTCACACACCACAAAGACTAACATGTTGCACATATATTGGTCTGTTATATCATCCTGTTCAGAACTTTACCTTTGGGAGATTGTGCTCGTTCTAAAGTAAAACACACACACACACACACACACACAAAAACTGAATGAGCCTCAATCACACTCAGTTTTCCTCCTGCTGGCTATGATATAATAATATCTGTCCCCATCCACTCCTGTAACCCAATTTGGATGTACTGTATATGCTGGTGTTTGTTTGGATTAATATCAAGATTACAATTCCTTGTTAACCACATCACAGGTCAGGACAGAGACCCATATATAATATAATAACCTGAACTCTAGGAATAAGCGCGCCAGTGTAAATAAGCTGCTCTGCTTTGAGTCTGGACCTTTGGATGATAATACCTCATCAGATCATTCAGAGAGAAGAGGACTGATCAGGGAATCTGATGAGGTTGGCTGTTAGATCAAGCACAAAACCTTTTAGTACTCAGTGGTGGTTTTAAGAGCCGTGCTGGTTTTTCATTTCATCTTTTTTGTTCTTTACAAGGACCATTCACTCTGAATACTAATTCATGTCTAAAACAACATATAAAGTGCTTAATATTAACTTTGATGTTAACCTTGCTTCCCTCGACCTGACAGCATTTTAGCAGTGTCTGTCCACAGTACATGCATACTCACTACAACTAAGGATGTTCTTTAACTACCATATGTACACAAAACAAAGAGTGCACCCCAGGGAACCTTAGACTTTCTTTTTTTTTTCTTTTTTTTTTTACTTGGGGGCAGCACAACAAGCTATACTGTAAAAACAACAATGACATCTCATCACCTTTAAATTTCATTGGGTGAACTTGGCAAACAGCTGTTAATTTACTCAGCATTAGTATTCATCTGAAATCATGTTTCTGGCCATCTGATTTATGCAGATCCAATATTTACTCTTTTTATTGCTCTGTTTGCTTTTCAGCAGGTAAATCATCTGCCCTGCTCACCAGCTACCTGCTAGCTTTCTCTGTCATTTGGTGCTGGTGAGGTAGCACGAAGTAGACAGTTTCTAGAGGATATTGCTGAAACAGCTGCCCGCCGCATCTGAAAATGATGATGATGAGAACAAACGCAATAAATCTGTGGACCATAAAACCAAAACACTGGGCTGAAAGACCCTAAATCGCTCTATAGAGGTAAGGGAAGCTGCAGAATCTGGTGTGACATCACTATACAGTATGTCACATTACACGTAGTTATTTGGTCTATTCTCAAAGAAGTTGGGACAGGGGAATATTTACCCTTGTGTTCCATCACATTTTCTTTTCACTTCACTTAGTAAGTGTTTGGAAAGAGACAACACTAATATGTTGAAGCTTTGAAAGTGGAAATCTGTCCCATTTTTGAATGATGTACGACTCGAGGTTTCCGTTGTCGTATTGTGTTGTCGTACATTTTTGAGACATGCTGCTGGCATAATATTCAGAATAAACATATATTTACAAAAATCAATGAAGTTGATGAGGTAGTGCTGTTTTAAATTGAATTGAATGTCAAAAAAGGATGGAGAAATGATCACATTCTGCTTTATTAATGTTTTACAGAGCATGTATAAATAACACTGTGATTCTTAGCGCACAAAACAGCTTTCAGTTTGTTAGAGCGGTTCCCATAAAGTGTTTATCACACATACATTGTAATCTCAGTTGAAATATTATGAAGCTTCAGATGAAACAATAAATATCTCTACCTTTCATGATGTGACTTATGTGACTGATGTGACTGATATAACATAATTTCTATTATATTGGAAATTATATGCTAATAATTCTGCAAAAAAAGAATGGATTACAGCCCGATACACAGATAAGTCTGCTAAATGATAAATTACTGGGCAACACTGAGTAAAACTTGATTAACTTTAACTTAATGACTCTCACTCAGACACAGTCAAATGTGGTCCATATATTATTATCTCTATGCCCACTATATAAAAATCAAGGCATCGCCTATAATTTATCTGTTGCCAAGATGAATCATATAGTATCAGACTTCTATTGATGATTGATGATTATTCTTTTTTCATTCACCATGCATGCATGAGTTTAACTTAAAATGCTTAGAGTTTAATAGAACAAACTCTGATCAGCTGTTTTTTTTCTGTCTCAAGCGTCATCATCTCAGAGTTCAGGGTTACTCTCAGAGTCTGTTCAACTTGATTTCTGAAACAGGCCCATAGCCATGAATAAGATCCAAACAAAATCACTCATCAAAGCATTCCTACATAAGGTCACCAATGGTCAAAATTTCCACAGGGTACCTTTAATCTTAAGCACTCTCATACCCTAAAATTCTTTAAAAATCAGACAAAACTCGAGACGCGTTTGTCCTAAGATAGAAGGAGATTAGTTCTACAGCTCTTGTTCTTTGCACATGCAGTCCAACTCTGCTTGTGCATAAAGTTTGAAGTTAACAACTTCTGTGCATTTCTGTGTGTGTGTGTGTGTGTGTGTGTGTGTGTATATGTGTGTGTGTACTCACTGGAACTCCCTTTGCTGTGAATAGTGCTGGTCACGGGATTCCAGGCTCTGCTCCAGTAAGGCCCGGTTCTCCTTCAGCAGACTCTGGTTCTGCTCTGCTAAATGACGGTTCTCCTCCTCCATGTTCCCTTTCAGCTGGGTCAATAGCTAGACGCACAAGGTCGAAAGTATCGATTAAAATACAGTTTGGTAGGATCATAAATACATACGTTTTGTTTGCATCCATACACAGATCTCATAGCCCAATTAGCCGTTAAAGGTGCGTCAAGTAAAGTCGTGTCACATAGCCCAGTATTACAAATGAAAGATGTACAATCTGTAGAGCACCACACTCTGTTTTAGACCATTGATTCAGACACGGAAAAACTGGAATTACTGCCTTATGGTTGTATGTCTCATGCCAGACACAGCACCAGGATTTCAGTTCTGGCATAGTTAATTTTGGCTGGGCCTTTGACAATTTCCGACTATGACATCATTCTGTGGAAGGTGAAGTGTGTTTGGTTGATTACAACAATTGTTAAATGTTTTTCTAGAACACTTTCAATACTGAGATATCTTCTTTTTTTTCCTCATCACATGGTGTGACAACAATAACCTGAAGCTCAATATCAGAAAAACCAATGACCTTATGGTGGATTGAAATGCTTCAAATATGGATGTTGCTGCAAAGAAGCTACAAACTCTAAAACATGGATGAGTCACCCACATCTTCATCATGGCAGCACAAAAGATTTATACAATCAATAGTGTCATCAATTCAGAATGCTAAAAAAAATGTGAAATACTGTCACAGTATCCACTTTTGTTCCTGAGTTATAATGGCCCCAATGTCGACTAAAATCAAATCAGCTCAGCCTTGAGTTCAACTGGACATTTGTTTTCACTGCAGACCCTGATGAAAACCTGTGTCGGTCACAACGCATTGGTTGTTTTATTTTTGCCGGGTAAAATAAAGGCATTTTAAATCCATAAATCCTACAGTGTGCCTTGGAGTGTTTTTGAAGGACCCATGCATGTTTTACTTTTTTGGCTACTGTTTTGAAACAGTTTCACCCATTTAGTGAGGCCTTCATAAGAGGTATGAATATAGTGAACCTGAAATATCCAAAGAGCACCTGTTAGTGATCAACAAAAAGACTCAGCAGCGCTTCCACTCGAGTGTCTTCATCGACATTTATGCCAAATTTGAAGAAATTCCCTCAAGGTGTTCCTGAGATATTGTGTTCATGGGAATGGGGCTGACATGAGGTCATAGTTTTACCTTGGACCTTTGTACGTCCACATCTAGGGAAAGATGGATAGACAGATGAGGGCCATAAGGACAAAGAAATGCACAAAAACAAGGCCTTTGAAGCCGTCCTGTTGCTCCTGTGCTAGCTCTGCATACTTCTCATCATCAGAACTGGTGTTGTAATACAATAGAACCATGTGGTGCTTCAGGCGAAGGGGTAGTATGGTGGTGCACATAACAAGACCCATAGTACAGGCCAGAGATGTAGCTATTATAAGATCAGTAAAGTTCTTTTTGCAGTGAGGAGAGTTGTTTCCAGTGTTTTTCTCCACTTTTCAATAAAGAGGCTGGTCAATAATAAAAACTGCAGACAACACAACAGCCTCAGTTTGTGTGGCTTTAGTCAGCAGAGGTGCAGACACACCTCCAACATCACAAACCATTTGTCATGTATTTTTGCTTTAATCTTCCTTTTGCATCTATAGCATAATCTAAAATGAATTAATCTGAATTGTCCATCAAAATACAATGATTAATGTGCCGGGCTGGTCTGAAACGTGTTAGATTAATGTCTGAGTCTCACAGTAATGGTGTTCAGGTGTCACTGACTGTATCTGGGATTTAACTAAAACACCAGCACTGAAGTTGTTTTTGTTCAACACCCACAGCATCACACAGCAGCTGAAATGATAAATCTGTGTTTAAGTTAAGAGAGAGATGTTTTACACATGTGGCACAGCAGCCATAGGTCAGCTGTTAGACACAGACTCTAGGTTTATATGGATGTCTGCCTGAAGATTTCATTCTTTCCCACCCCAAGTTTAACCCCACTGGAACGAACGCCATAAAAAACAAGGCCTTTCTCAACTCAAGGATTTTGTTTTCAAGTCATTTATGATCATCTAGGGTTTTAAAATTTATTCCGATGCTGTGCCAAGTTACTGATTGTTCTGGCCGCTGCTGTCACTGTTGTGTAGCTATGTTATGGTTTAACTTGGAAAAGGGTCGTTAATGTGCACTTCTTAAATAACAGTCCCTTAGAGATGCTACTGTAACACCTTTGCAGAGCCTCACTCATACTGTAGTTTCCGATTTGGACTTTCCAATTATTTTTGCTTTCTTAGCCACAGATTCTTGTCCAATCTATCCCCAGCAGATACTATGGCTGGTGCAACAAGTTAATTGTGAGACCATGCTGACTCCAACTGTACTTTTGATCAAAGAGCTGCCACCTCTCCTCTCCATTTTCCCTCTGCAAAACAGTGTAATGAGATATTTCTGTTTGAAATATCAGCAGTATAGCATTTTTATTAAGGTGTCCAGTGGGGCACGAACACTGATACTTTACATTTTTAGCAGTGTTTTGAATAAAGGGAGAGTTTAATTGGAGTGGATGAAGAAAAGATACAGCAAGAAATAGATTAAAAAAAAAGAAATATTGTAAGCTGTCACAAACTAAGCATTAGCCATTAGCATTAATCGGCTACTAGTTTGTCATTTAAAGGAATGACTCTACATTTTGGAAAGTAAGTTCATTTATTTTCTTGCCAAGAGTTAAATGAGAAAATCAATGCCATTCTCAGCTCTGAATTGTAAATATGAAGCCACTTAAAGTTAATGATCAGCAATTAGCTCAGCAAAAAATAATGAAGGCAGAGGGAAACCAGCTAAACCGGTTCTATCCAAATGTAACAACCCCCCTGCCAACACCTGTGAACTCACTGATTAATACAATTTATTACCTTTGTTTAATTTGTGCAAAAACTCAAATGCAATGTGCTAAACTATTTCTGGCAGGGTGCAGTAACTTCCTAGAGTCTCTGTTGGTTGTCAGCCAACTGCTCTGAGCTAAAAAAAAAAAAAAAACACTCTGGCACATAAACTCCCTGTAAAACCACAAAAATATGATAAATGTGTTAATTTGTGACTTTCAGAGGTGCTGGTTGGTGAATTGTTGCATTTGGTGAGAGAAAAGTTATTTCTCCCTGTGCCCAGTCTTTCAGATAAGGTAACTAGTCTGGCTCCAGCTACATATTTACTGTACAGACATATGGTAATGAAAATTGTGCAACTAGAAAACGTTGAAGTTTACATATGTCTTAAATCATGCAGTGACTTTGTGCATCTGCTTATTCTTACACCAGATATCTACACATACTGTTTGTCAGCGCACCAAAATCCTGTACCAGCTTTTAAAGGATCAGATATTGGTTTCATGAGCAGCTGGGCGAAGCAGCAGAAGGTAAGATCTGCTGGTTAACGTCTTCAACTCTGTACTGGAAGTAGTTTTCCACTTGCTCTGTTGCTGACTGGAGACTTTTTTTTTTATTAAGTGCTTGTTTGACAGCACTTCATGAAAGACTTAAGCTGCTCTGAAGGCAAATATGCTCCTACTACTTATTAGCTAATTGGTATTCATTTCATTTTTAGACCAAGACACATGGGCTTTAAGGGGATTTAAAGGCATTAACTTCATTTTGACTTCATTTTAGAAAAAGTTTCCTCTATCTTATAATTAGTTGTACATCATTTTATAGGGTGGGGTTTGTGTCAATTGTCAACATACAAGGTTTGGTCACACTTGACTGATTTTTGTGATTTAATAAATAGCTATGATGTCTTTATCCAACAAATCCCAAATGATCACTCCCTTGTTAAAACTAAGTCATCCCTTTATAAAGGGATGAATATTGGAGGAAATATTTCTTAACTTTTATTTTTTATTATTGGACCACTGGCATGCTGGAGGCTGTTCTTGAGCTCTGGGATGACCAATGATGAGCACCGACCTAAACCCCATTAACAACGTGTTGGCTTGGTTGAGTGAGCGAGTGTGACAGCAGACTCGGCAGCAACTCCAGCATGACATCATCCAGAGGTTGTGCTAGTCCATGAGGAGGAGGATTACTGTTGTAATCTATGCTACTTGCTAGGTTTGTGGAAAACAATTCAGTAATTTTAGTGTAATTGAGGATCTGCACCAAAATGTACTGGTTTCTCTTCAGGCCCATTCCCCATCCTTCCATCAAGTTTCGTGGAAACCTGTTCAGTAGTTTTTGCATAATTTTGCTGACAAACTAACCAACCAATGGACACGCATGAAAACATAACCACCTTGGTGGAGGTGGTAAACACAGTGGTGTGCTTTTTAATCCTTTGATTGTATTTTTGATATGTCAAGCTAAAACTGGCTTTAAATCAAGTATTGGAAATCAGCCATGCACTGTTTGCCACTAATGATGTGATAGTTGCTCCTCCCTGACCACAGTTATGTAAAATACTCTCTTCAAGTCAGCAAGTAATAAATTTGCTTTAATTGCCCATACATTACATAAATTTGTGTTTTTATTTCTAGAGGGTAATGTATCTGAGTGTCTCCATTGTGAAGCACTAAATTCCTTTTTTTGCATGCCAATGGACCTCTGGCAGCTTGACTACAAAACACCAGTGTGTATCTGCATTTCTGTGTGTGTGTGTGTGTGTGTGTGTGTGTGAGTGTCTGGTTAATACCTGGTACTGACTGGTGAGGCGAACACTGCTAAGGTCCAGGCTCTGATTAGTTTCCCTCAGGGCACTGAGTTCCCCCTCAAGTCGCATCCGTTCCAGCTGGGTGGCGCTCAGCTCCCCCCTCAGAACAGAGCCCTGAGCCAGCAGCTCTGCCTGAAACGCCAACCACTCCGTCTGCTGGGCCTGCAGCCTGCAACACCAACAAAACAAGAGCTTTATTCATCACTGCCACTGTAGTGTGTCCTGTATAGTGCTATGTATGGTAAGTGCACTCTAACTGAAGCTCATTATTATATTATTCAACAGAATGATTAGTTACTGTAACAGAAAGCCAGATATGAACCCACAGGAAAATCTGACATTATCTCAAACAACATGGTTGGAAAATGCAGAGCAGGTTCACTCAGTGACTTAGCAAAAAATCATGTTTGTTTAATTTTGTAATGAGATGAAACTCTTAATGATCACTGTGGGGGACAGTTGCTTATATTCAATAATAAACATCAGGCATTTTATGTCCCCAGTGTGGATTCAAAGTGTTTTGAAATTTTATTTTTTTTACAAGTTAAAACTGAACCAGTTTGTAGAATGATAACAAACAGCCACCTTCCATATATTTTCTTTAGAGTTACATTTGTATTCATTATTGATGGAACAATCATTTTCTCCATTGATGAATTAAATGTGATGGGTAAAGTGTGATTAATAGGAAAAAAAATGGCATGGTCCAAGAGGCCATGGTGACATCTTAAAATGTCTTGTTTTATGAAAACAACAAACCCAAAGATGTTTAGCCATCCACTCAGGACATACAGCAAAGATTCCTCCAGCTGAACTTTGAACTGTCTGTCTGACTGTCTGTGCTCCTGCTTTGTGAGGAGAGGATTTCTGTAGGCCGTGTCAGAATTATACAGGCCTGCAACTTTGATTTACTTTGCTGTTCTTTATTGTATGCGTCCGTGAGTGTGTGACGTGTGTGGGCCCACATGGGGAATAGACTTTGTCCATATATAAGCTTTAGAGTATTGTGGAAATAATGTGAAATAAGGATTGCGTTGTGGACATTTAAAGTTTGCAGGGATTTGAGATTCATCTTACTGTATTTTGCCACATATTCTAAGGAGGCCTATGAGGGGCATATTTTGCCATCTTTACGATGCAAACATTTGTTTGATCGTGTGTTTTTTTTCCAGTAAATTTTTTATTTCTTCGTCAGATCATATCACTATTAAATACCTCGTCTCTTCCTCTCTCCATGTGTTACCATGGCTCATTTTGAATTTCTTCCTTCTTGCGTTAATTTCTCTTCTTCTTTTGTTTATTGGCAAAGCAGCCTGCATGCTGCAACTTCCCGTAATTGGTCCGAAAGTCCGAACAATCGAATAAAGTGCTTTCACGCTGTAAACCAGGGTTCAGTTTGATCCGGACCAAGACCACCTCTTATTGTCAGACTTTATTCTGGGGAGGTTTCACCTGTAATTTCGGTCCGGATCAAACGAGGTCGGTGTGAAAGCATCCTAAGAGACAGGAGAGACAGACGCCGAGGTAGAGAGAGCATGGATTACATCATGTACTGTAGGCCGAAGTGTTTGTTAAAAGTTAATAAAAAGACTGCAAGTTTCTTCACTAACTCTCAGTTTATTGGGGTACATGTCAGTGCATGTGTGCTTAGAGTTATATGGTAAACTTCATATCAGAGGACAACAACGCTAAACGGAGAGGACTGAGCGTAGATGGTGAGTTCACCATTGCAGCTGTTCTCCAAGCATTCCTCCAGCTCAACTTTGAACTGTGAGTTTGACTTCCTGTGCCACTGCTTCACAAGGAGAGGATTTCTTCAGCTGAACTGTGAGTTTGACTTTTCGTCCTCCTGCTTTGTCAAGAGATCGTTTGTTCTGTTGAACTGTGAGTTTGACTTCCTGTGCCACTGCTTCGCGAGGAGATGATTTCCATTGGCCACGATGCACCCGAGCATCACACAGACCTGCAACGTTCTTTTTCTTCTGTTTTACTGTGTGTCTGTGAGTGTGTGTGTGCGTATGAGTGTTTGTCGATATATATTAGCTATATAAGCATTGTGGAAATAATAAGGATGGTGTTATGTAGATTTAAAGTTTACAATGGTTCTGAGATTTGTCTTTTTTGTATTGCTCGCTCTCTCTGATGTGCCTTATATTTCTGTGCTCCTGGTTCATGCAAAAAAAATTCTTACATCATGAACAAAATATGCCTTCTATGCATTCCTGTATTAGGCATCTACATTCAAACCAATCCCTGTGATTCATATAGAATCTTTAAATCTACTGCTGCCTACATTCAAAGCGACATGCATGCAGTGAGAAGAGGGAACGGATGATCAGATCTCATGAATATGATGCTGAAGAGGCTCACTGGTAGCGTATTTATTACCTCTCGTTGTCTTCTCTCAGTCTCTCCAGCTCTCTTTCTCTCTCCAGTATCCTCTGAGCCTCTGCCTCCATTTTCTCTCTCTCCATCTTCATCTCCCGCTCTCTCTCTTCCAGCTGGGCTTTACTGTCTAGGAGCTCCTTGTACCTTGAGAAATAGAACACAACATACAACTCAATGTGAAAAATATATGACTTAAACTTACAATAGACATTTTTGTTACTTTAACACATAATTGTCAGCGTTAAGGTTGGTTCCCTATAAACAGCTCTTTCACCAAACCATTTTGTCTGCCATCGGGCATGAAAGGCCCATTAGCGCTCCAGTCAGATCTGCTTTCATGTCTCCATTATAGACTAAACGAATTTATGAATTTACTCTTTTGCCCTGTGTTTTGCCCTGTGGTAGTACCCAATCTAAGGAAAACAGACAGTGTCCAGGTGTCTTTGGAACAGCACTACCAACAATAATACCAACTGGAAACACTGAGGGAGAGTGAGTTGTCTGTTTCCTATGTATGACAGACAGAAAGTGTATTTCTTAAATGGATGCATGCTGTGTTTTTGGATCTGCATGCTGTTTTTGTAATGAATCTTTCAGCTTATAAGCGGGTCTAATTGAATGTACTTAGCGTGTGTTTGTACCTGGCCTCCAGCTCCCTGTGCTGGGCCTCCAGGCTGCGGTTGTTGCTCCTCAGCCTAGAGTGTTTGTCGAGCAGCTCCTCCAGCTCCACCTCCTGCCGCTGCTGCAGAGCCATCATCCGCTCGTGGTCCCGCCTCAGAGCTTCCATCCTGGCCAATGAGTCCTCCCGTTCCCGTGCCCATACCTTGGACTCGGCCTCCTGAGCTGCACAGCGGGCCTCACTCTCACTGCAGCGCGCCTGCACTGCTGCATGCTGGGAGTTCAGGGATGCTTGCTCCACCTGTGTGTGTGTTTTAGTTAGCATTGTCACTGGCGTCCATGTCAGTAGCTGACAGAACTGTACATACAGCACAGAGATGGGAAGCAAGTGGCTTGCTATTTAGCTACGTCCATTTAGCTACGTGCATCAGCAGTTCTGGAGTAAATAATGTGTTTAATTAATGTGAGAGCTTGGACACCCTCTGTATTTATGACACCAGAATATGTGCTAATATTTTTTGTAAAAATGGTATGAGTCTAAAGTCTAGTCTAGAGTCTACAACCATATTCGTGGCTCTATGAGGCTGTACCAAGACACAATGGTGCTTTGAGCTAAATGTTAAAATCAGTATGTCAACATGCTCAAAATTACAATGCTAACATGTTTAGCGGGTAAAAGGTTTACCATGGGACTAATGATCAAAACTCTTTATTTGCTTAGTTTAAATAAACCAAATTGCTTGACTCAGTCACTATTATGCTGTGGATCTGTGTGATTGGTCACCTGCAGCTGGGTGTTGAGAGTCTGTAGTCTGGTGCAGGACTCCTGCAGGCTGAGGGAGTGCCGGCGCAAAGCCTCCAGCTGCTCGTTAAGGTGCTCACACGCCTCCTGGGACTGGGACAGCCTCAACAGCAAAGCCTCCTGTCCTGCAACCGCCACTGCTTTCTGAGGGAGAGAAATTTCATATTGAGTGAGTCCACAGCCATACACACATATACACTACAAGCTGCATCAGAGGCTGTGCTTAGGATTCACATTATGCACAAAATATCCTTATTATGTGCACCTCGACTGGCACTCATAACACTTTGGCATCTTTATATGACATTTGTTAATTCAAATGTGTAAATGACTGCAGAAATGTAGACATAAAGGTTTCAAATATATACTAAAAAATCAATTTCTGTTTATTTATTTATTGCATGATTTCATGAATTAAATCTTTGCACCGGCATTTATAGCCCAATCATTAAAGCTGCACATATATGTTATTCTTGACTCTGTTGAAGAAAGGAATGTGATGATTTGGCATTATGATGAATAGATAACTAATAAAAATGCAGATTGTATTTTCCAAAATGACTGATGGTGTAAAATCTTTTTATTTTGAATTAAAATGACCCTTAAAATATTTAAGCATTTTTGCAAGAACCGACACAGCAACAACACAATTCATTTGTGATTCATCTAAAGGGTCTGGAGTTCAGTCCTGCTGTGTGACAACTGTTTTTTTAAATCTTTTATTTTTTTCCATATCCTACCAACACCTGACAAAAATATCTGATCGTACTGCGACAGGGCATTCTTACTTTTTCACTGGCTGTTTTAGATTTCCTGTTTTTTCACCAGGACTGGTTGCTGTATTTATATTTTGATCATTTGAATTCATTTCTAATTATTTTGATTTTTCTGAATTAAGTGCTTCAGCTTTTCATAAGCAGAAACAGTAGAAACTACATACTGTAGCTGCCCCCTTACAGTTTGATGTCTAAGTTTATGTTTGTCTGTATGTGTGTTTGTGTCTGTGTGTGTTTGAGAGAGAGTGAGAGTAAAAGAGGAAGAGCTACAGAACAAGAGCTGCAGAAGAGATAAGGGAGATTAACAGTAGGATGATGAACAGAGATGAAGCAATAGTTCTGGAAATAAAGTGCTGCACTCAGGGAAGTAGCAGCCTATGTGAGCTGATGGTCATGAAGCATCCCTTGAACTGATAAAGATCATCTCCATCAAACAGAAATGGTACTGAACCATACAGAAATCCTGTAAACAGATTCAAAGTCTCACAAATACACACACATAGATTATATTCAAACACATATACACACCTCCTTTTCCAGCTCTATCAACCTCCCACTCAGCTGCTTCTCTGTCTCTCCTGCGGGATACTCATGGGTCATGGAAAGGTCACAGCCTTTGCCAGCTTCAGGGGATTGATCCAAATGTGATGTCTCATGGGTGTGTATCTGAGAAATCTGCTCTTTGTTTGAGGGGTCTGGATTTGAATTAGACGAAGCGTCCACCTCCACACTTCCCCTACTCTTTTCCACCTGCAGGAGAGATTCACTCTTCTTAATGCACTGGGAGAGGGACTCTATTCTCTCATGGGATTGGTTGAGAGAATCGGTTGTCATCTTTAGTTCAGCCTCGGCGTGTTGTAGTTTCTGGCTCAGACGTTGGACTTCAGCAGACAGTTCCTGAGAACGTGCCTGCTCATTGGATAGGTCCTGGAAAAAAAAGAGATATTGGGCAATTCAGTTTTCAAAGATGATGAAACAGTTGTAAACAGGCTGTGATGTAACCCTCAGAATATAAATGTAAAGTAAAAATATAAATAGAATTCATGTTACTCAGAAGGTTTGTGGATCTACAGGCTCAGTAATTGCAGACCAATCCCATACTGAATACTAATTCTTTAAACAGAGGATAATCTACTCATTTTCACAGTATAATAAATTGGTAATTAGGATTTAGTAGACAGGAAAATCATGTATTCACACAGCAAATTATTTGATGACTCTGTGACTCGTGCCACAGTCAATTAACCTTAACAAGAAGAAAGTTAAATGTCCACCAGATGTTTCATTTTTAAAATGTGACCCCTTGCTGTGGACACCACTTTTTTTGTTTTTGCTTCATTGTGGAAATTGTTGCGTAAATTTAATTTTAGACACAGCTGTTTATTTTAGGGGCTGATTGAATTTTTAAATTTGCACCTGTGAGCAGAGATTTCAGATGTGCATTGTATTGTGGGATACTTTTTCATATGACAGTAGAATAAAGTGGTGCATTCTTTGAATATACAGAGTTTTGTGACTTTTCCAGTATGAACATCCTGAGTTAGTTTGCAGTAGAGACAGAAACATCATAGAACTGACTATGAATGTGAACAGATCTCAGTTTGTAAAAATAATATCTGCTGTAAAAATGATGAGTTCATCCTCTTACATCCCTGCAGCGGTGATTACTGTCAGTGACTAAACTACCTCATCACACACACACCTGAGACAGTGAGTTAATCTTGGCCTGACTGTCTGCGTACTGCTCCTGCAGCTGCTGTTTACCCTCCTCCATGCCTGTTAATTGACTGCTGAGCTCTTTCTCCAGGTCCTGCAGCCGAGTGCAGAGCTCCTTAGATTCAGACAGCTGCTGACACACACATCTGCACACACACACACACACACACACACACACACACACACACACACACACACACACACACACACACACACCAGGAGTAACACAAGTCAGACACAGTTCAAATTAAGATAGACCTCAATTAAAATGCATGATGTGTCCAAGTAGCTGTCTCTGATTTCTTGTTAAGTTAAATGCCTCTTCTCCTGACTGAGGTTAAGTGTGTGAACAGGAGTGTGTCTACCTGTGCTCAGCATCCAGAGCCCGAACTCGCTGGTTGCTACGCTCCAGGGCCAAGGTCATGCTCTCCAGCTGCTGCCTCAGCCTCGTGGCCTCCCTCTCTCTCTGTCTCCCCTCCTTCCACTGGCTGTCCAGCTCTGACTGACACACCTCCTTCTCCTGCTCCAGCCGTGCAGCCTCCAGCAGCGCCTGGTCTCGCCCCCTGGCCAGAGATTCAGCCTCCAAGGTGGCCTCACGGAATTCTGACTCCAGCTCCTCCTCTCGACGACGAGAAGTCTCCAAACTCCGACTCTGACGTTCCAGCTCCGCCCTGAGAGTCTGAACGGTGAGCTCTAACTGCTTTCCCTAAGAAAAGACAAGTGGGTGATTAGAAGTACCCAAAGGAGTTTTTAACCTCTAGTCGGGCTATGGAGAAAACTACATTTTGTTTATCTTGTGCACAGTGGTGGAGGAACTATTTAGATCCTGTAATTAAGTAAAACTGGCAATACCTTAGAATATAAATACTGTATTGTAAGTAAAATTCATTGCATTAAAATATTACTTCAGACTGAATACAAAGTCTACCTCAAGCATAACTGGAAACTAAATCTATTCTATTCAGTAAATAATCAAACATTTACATTAACACATTTTATTCACTGCTGATGTGCATCTATAATTAATCTTAGACTGAAAAATAATGGTTTGTTAAATTTTTTATTATGTTAAATACAGTAGTTGCACAAAATAGTTTTATCGAGATCCAGATACATGTTTTAAATAGAGTTTACTCATTTTTTTAAGTTGAATGTGTTTAATATTTATTTATTTATTTAAAAAAAAAAAAATCTTTTTAAAATACACTGCCCTTGATTAAAACAAATAAATTTCACCCAAGTAAAAGCAAATATAAAAAATTATGTTCAACGATTAATTTCCACACTCTGTCCTGTCTGCACACTTTGTTCTGGAGGCGGCAGGTTTTTTTTACTCTTTTTGGTTTGAAGCTGGGCAGCATGGTGGAGTGGTGGTGAGCACTGTTGCTCAGAGCAGGAAGGTTCTGGGTTTGAATCCTACCTGGGACCTTCCTGTGTGGAGTTTACATGTCTGTCTGCATGGGTTCCCACAAGTCCACAAACATGCATTATGCTGTAGGTGAATTGGTGTCTCTGAATTGAGCTAATATTATAGATATATTAAATAAAACAAGCACATTAAACTTAAATCCCTAAGTAAACTGAATTTTAAAAAACGCATCTGAAACTAGATAAATTATTTTGTTCAACCACTTGACATAATACTCAATAATTAATAATCAAGCAAATTCAACAAACCATTTTTTCAGTGTATATGGGTGTACAACATCCACAATTAAGACTGGAACTTCTCTTTATTAAAGATTGCAGGTAATTATATATATTACAAATTCTGATGAAGGATTATGTATAACTCTGAATGGAGGTATACATGAATGCCTTTTATGGTATTTCTTTAATGCTCACACATCAGTGCTCTAGTCCCTGACTTCCAATTTCTCTGATGACAGCAAATAGCACAATGCACGCAGAATTCTGAGTCATATTTCTTGTCAGAGGCTCTCAAAGACGTCTAAATCCTGCAATGAAAAAGGTGATTTTTCATCCTTTTAAAGGCCTTAAAGAAGTTGTACAAAAACTTTGACCATTAACTCCTTCTCTGAGTCAGTATGAATATTGCAGGTCAAATAAGACTCGCTCTCTCAGTAATGGGTGTGTAAAAAGTGTTGTTTCACTCTCAGATGACAGCTTGAATCGCCCGTTTCACTTCACAATGTCAAATCAACCTACTGAACAATTTCTCCACACAATTATATGATTAGATTTCAGATATAAATGCAAGACAAAAGGTATTTATTTAGCAAGTAAAGCTTCTATCTAATGTAATGTACTGAATGAAAGTAATTATTTAAAGAAATGAATGAATAATATCAGCTACTGTGTGTTTATGTTCCATTGTAATAACTCTTTCATTTGGTTTGTTCATTTCTTCCTGTCTACCCCTCATCCGTCTTCCCTCAAGTAAAATGACATCTGCTGTGGTCATGAACATGTTGCTGTCACAGCTGCAGTGTGTGTGTGTGTGTGTGTGTGTGTGTGTGTGTGTGTGTGTGTGTGTGTGTGTGTGTGTGTGTGTGTGTGCGTGTGTGTATGCTTGTGCATGTGTACTCTTCAACCTTGCGCTGGGCGGTGCGCATGGTATCCATGGTGCCACGTAGCATGTCCCTGTCTCTCTCCAGTGCGGCCCGTTCTCCCTCCAGGGTGGCGATGACCGTGGTCTGCATCCTGTGAAGCTCCGATTGGCTCCGCAGGCGGCACAGTTCCTCCTCCATAACTAGACCCTCCAGCTGAAGAGCCTAAGGGAACAATTGTGTATATATATTGTATGTGCATCCACCTATACATTTACCATTGCTTTATATGTAAGGTTTTATTTTATAGGTCCCTGGAAGGGTTTAGATACACTGCATATAACATGGTGCTTATTAAAGAGAAATGGAGTTCAATTGATAACCTTCCATCTAATTATCTAATCTAATTAATTTCAATAAATTACAAGCATAACCTAAAGAGCTTTTTGTCAGTGTTCAACAGTAAATGTGTCTATAAGCGAGGGTACAGTTCAAGTACAGTCTACTGTTTTGCTAGAGGCTCTTTCAGTCTCTGCATAAGTGATGCTTTGAGCTATAAATGCTAGTATCAGCATGTTAACTTGCTCCTAGTGTTGTTTACCTGGAATGTTTTCCATCTTAGTTTTGTATGTTAGCACATATATAATAAATAATCTGGCAGCAGCATAAGATTAAAAACGATTTTGCACAGAATAAACAAATACTGCACAGTTCCCAGTGAGAATTCAGTTCTTTTATGGCGCATGGATAAAAACTGTTCAGGAGTCCAGAGGTGCAGGTCTTAATGGATCTATAGCGCCTCCAGGATATAATATACAAACCCAAAAAATAGAATGTTAGAACTTGATATTGCTACGAAATGAATCAATGCCACTGCTACCTGAATTACCTAATATATTTATCATATCAGTTCAAATAATATCAACCATTGGTTAAATGTTTCTGAACATTATTACACATATTTTTTGGCTGATATGGAAAAGGTCCACCTCTTGACTCTACCCATCCATCCATCCATCCATCCATCCATCCATACATCCATCCATACATCCATACATACCTCTATCTGCCTGCGAGCGTCTCCTAAACCCTCTGCAGCTTTCTTCAAGTGCTGCAGCTCAGCCCCCAGGACCACCAGCCTCTGCTCAGCCTCCCAGGTTTTCTTGCTCTGCTCTCCCAGCTTGAAGCGCAGGCCTTGGGCCACCATCGCCTGTCTGTCAGCCTCCTCTTGTGCTTCATGGACGCTCTTTGTCAGAAACTCCACATCATGCCCAGACGGGGAGCTTGCAGCCTGATCTGCAGCTGTGGTCACTGTATTCTCTTCAATGCTTTGTGGAGGCTTTTGGATCTCTGAACTTGTTGTTACTGCAGTCTGTTCTGTCTTTATTCCTCTTTCTGTCTCTTGTTTCTCTCTGTCTTTCTGCCCTCCCTCTGCCTCTCCTCGCTTTTTGGACTCGACCTCCTCATCTCCTTCCCGTTCCCAAACATCAAGAACCTCCTCCCCAACTCCTGCTTCCCTGTGGATCCCAATGATCTCTCCCCTTCTCTCACTCTCCACCATCTTTCTCACCCTTCCCTCCCCGTCTCCCCTGCAAGATTCAGAATCCTGAACTCCTTTCTGCACCTTCTCCTCCTCCTCTCTGTCTGGCTTTTTCACTCTTCCCTCTTTCCTCTTGTCTTCTCGGTGTGGCAGTTTGCTCACCAGGTGTTCCAGGTGCTGCTTCAAAGTGGTATTTTCATTCTTCAAGTTTTGAAACTGAAAAAAACATAATAGGGGTATAATGGAAGCTTTTCAGAGTTTGAAATCTTCTGCATTTTGTGTTATTTTGTGTCCTTGTCCTCCATATATATTGAACAAGACTGAATTTGAATGCATTGTGATGAAGATGACTGAAGCCCTTCATTCTAACTCAAAATATATCCAAATTCAATACAAGGGAGTAAAAAAAGAAATTAAAACGCAGGTGGGCAAATTAGAAATTGATTTCAATTATATGTGTTGGACATATAAATAACATCCAATCACACTCCTCTACACAAGTTAGTGCAGAAAACGCCAGACATCCAGACTGAGCAGCAGCCATCAGTAATAATGGTAAAATCAAGACAATATAATGTAATGCACTCTAAAAAAACACTTATTTATACAGGAATTGTTCATTTCAGCAACTGAAATGTTTGTGTTTTGTCAATAATATGTAGACTGATTCATTTTATATGCTCATTATAATCCATTCAGTACAGTAATGTAGCTGCTGTGGATATCATGTAATGTGTGACTTTCAGTAGTGAATTTGTTTTTAATCCAATCACCACATTCTCTTCTTATGAAAGTACAGATGTAACTGTTGGTTCAAACAAAAGGCCTCAAGTTTGTCTTATCATACTACATTATGTTTATATGGTTGCGATCATTAAATATATTTATATTATATATTTACTTCATCTTTAAAATGTCAATAAATGTCAATCACATGTTTATCAGAGCCAAAAGGCTTTTGCTTTAACGTTTTAAATGACTATTTTGTATTTATAAAAACAAATCATCACAAATGAATTTTCTTTTGACTAATTGATTACACAAAATAAGATAAACGAATAACCATACATGGACGTAATGTATTGCTCTTATAAAGCAGCTTAAAGTCTGATATTTAGCTTTGAAATGAGACATTTTGATGTTGTAATTTTCGACTTGTCATAACAGGATTCTGCTGTAATTGTATTGTATCTTTGTATGGGTTTAAACAAATATTTAGAACTACACACCTATTACTACTTAAGTTCAATAAAGAAATAGCATGAATCCTACCATCACTCAACATTGTGTCTGACAAAGCAGGACAGCCTCTTAAAAAACTTGTATATTTTATTCATATATGTTGAATTTACGTCATTATCAGCCTTTATTTTCCTCTCAGTTCACCTCTCTGAGTGTGTTCTGGTGCTCCATCTCCAGGCAAGCCAGCTTCTCCTTTGCATCTGGAGAATCGACCTGCAGCAAAAGAAAACAAAACCAGAAAAGAAAAGACAGATAAAATAAGAACAAGACCTAGTATAGAGAATAAAACCGCATAAAATCAATCAAGCATTTCCATAAACTTTCACAAAGAAGTTTTAAAGATAGTAGAAAGAAGCACTTGGTGTGTCTGAGTTTAGTGGGCAGAGTTCCATAATGTGGGGAGAGGCTTAATCACTTTCAGTGTTACCAACTTTGACATGGGGAAAACCAGTAAGGCTCCATCCACGGATCTCACTGGCAGAGAAGTCACATACCAAGTCAATAAATCTGAGATGTATTTAGGGACAAGGCCATTTAAGACCTTAAAAGTTAGCAATAAAATGTTTAAATCAATTTGGAATAGAACAGGGAGCCACAAGGGAGATGTGATCATGCATCCTTCTCCTGGAACTTAGTCAAGCAACAATCTCGCAGCTTGCTTAATGTTATTTGACAGATCGCCAAGATTATCATCAACAGAGTGGATGGAATTTTGGAGACAAAACAGAACGACAGAGTTACCATTGTTAAATTTAAGGATATTTTGGGACATCCAAAATATCTCTCTGCTAGTGCTTGATTCTTATGCGAGTGCTTGGATTAATAAATATTTGATAGTTTGAAATCTTTGAGTCTTACTCTTCCTCAGGGCATAAGTGTTTCATTCCAGACTTCCACAGCACTTTTCTGCCAGAGAGAACGGTATGTCAAACACCATTACTGGGTTGCAGACCCTGATTTCCTAGAGCAGGTCATTCCAAAGTCTAGGAGCCATGACTGCAAAGTCTGTCACTTTTGTGTACCAATGTGGACCTCAGAACAGCAATTAACTGTGCATCTGTAGATCTCAGAGCAATAAGATTCTAATAAATAACTTTGCAAGTGGCTTCTCTGGGTTTTGCGAGTGATCAATAACATCTTGAAATTAATTCTAAAAGCCACAGGTGGCGATTGTTGTTATTTAGTCTTTCTGAGGCTATTGCATAGTTAAATCAATGGATTTTATTTTCTTAACTTAACCTTCAAAGACACTAGTATTGGTCATAAAATATAGAGGTTGCTATAAAAATTACTTTACCCAGAATCTTAGATGAAAAAGAAACACATTTTGGCTATTGGTCTATAGTTACTATAGTTACTCCCCATGGGGGAGGCTATTTGATTTGTGATTCCTAATTAAACAGTGCACATCTCTAATGTCAGCCTTAATGATGCTATAGTTGACTTGAAAAGTAGGTCTACTGGTATTTTTATTGGAAACTTGACTGAAATGGGCCTTGCTGCCAAAACATGATGATCATATGAATCACAAAACATACTAGGAGCATGTGGAAACTATATTATTGACTTTACATCTCATTGGAGCTGAACATGAGTGCAGACAAGCACAGTAATCTCCTGTTATAATGACCTGCTCCAACCTTTAACCAGGGAGAACAAAACTGTTCTAGATTATTTCTGCAAGTCATAACCCTCAAACCCTTGAACCCTGACCTCCCGTTGGGCCTGCAGCTCCTCCAGACGTCTCTTTAGCTCTGTGTTCTCCTGTTCCGCCCCCAGCAGCCTCAACACCGAAGCCTCACCCACTTCCACACTCAACGGTTTCTGATCTGAGACACAGAAAGGGAGACATGAGGAATAGAGCATGGGAAAAAAATGCAAAAGCGAAGGGAGAGAGGCAGAAAAAAAAGAAATTTATCTTATCAGTTAATTAAAATGGCTTAAATGACAAAGAGCAGAGAGGTAGGTGCTCTAACCAATCAGTGCACTCATCTCCTCGTCAGAGTCCAGTTCTGATTGGAGGAGGTGTTGGTGAACGGGCACAGTCATGATGTCGCTGTTCCTCAGGTCCGCCTCGAGGGTCATATTCATCTCCAGCAGCTCATCAACTCGCTGCCTCTCGGTGTCCCGCTCCTTCACACAAACATACACATTTATTCATTACAAGAAAAAATGATTTTAAAGGGCAGGCACACAATATGAACAGATATATTTTCATCAAATGTTCATCCAAAGCTATAAAAGTGCATATGCAAACTTAAACCCCCAAAAGGATCGGCGAACAGACAAAATAATGCCAACAACACACACATTTAGACAAACATGATCACATTTAAACATTGAATAATACTCACCGCTTCGACATCTATGATTCTCTGACGCAGCAGAAGATTGTCCCTCTCGAGCTCCCTCAGTGAGGAGCAGCGCACCCGTGCATCTGCCAGCTGTTCTTCCAGAAGAGCTTTGGTCTCCTGCAAGGCTGCACACAGCTGCTGCTGCTCCTGCAGAGAGCCGCATGCACAGACAGACAGGAAACATGAAACTATAAGATGAAGAGATGTCATCATGTCGGTCAGACTTTAGGAAGGTGGACATTCAGACCAAACATTACAGAGATAATCACATCGGTCATTTATGAGCCTGCTTCAGCAGACAATGTTAACATATTCAAGACATGATGATTTGTTCTGTGCTCACCTCTTACTTGCTATGCACATTTCTACATCACTATTTTCCCACATATACCCTGAATTCCTTTTGATACCACCCAGTAGATTCCTTTATTATTAAGTGTGTAGTCATCATTAGTGAAGCAGGATTCTGCAAAGCATGGATAAACACTGTGGTATGAAAAGTTCCAAAGCACTGAATCCTTGATTCTTAGTCTTGTTTAGTTATTCCTTCATTACTGTAGATTCTGTGGTACCTCAAGAAATGTTTCATAGGGATGACCAGACGGGCTGAATTTTGTTGGAATTAAGCTCTTGTAGTATTTCATATTTTTTGGTTTTTCATTTCACAGCACAGCACAGTTTACAATCCAGTCATAATCTTTTATTTATATACGTGTGTGTTTGGCGATTCACAAATGGCTAGTTATGCATAGGATTGTTTCAGAGGAGCTGTGTCCTCCCCTGACCACCTGTTGGCGGTACCATTGTTAAGATATTTCCTGATTTCATGTTTTATTTTTGTATTTCATTCTTCATTTTTCACAGCCTTAGATGTGTAGGTAGGTGGAATTGTTTTACCGTTGGACAGACCAAGGTAGCTGTTTCCCCCTGCTTATAAGTCTTTACGCTACGCTAAGCTGTAGCTTCAAATTTACCATAAGGACACAAGATTGGTATCTTCTCATCTAAATGCAAATCCAAAACTCTGATGTTTTGAGATGTTTTGTCAGTTTTACTAAATTAAATGTATTGTTTTAGTGTGAGTAATGAAAACAAAGATATTGCATTGGTATTGAAAAGGTTCACTGGAGAAACTGGTCTCCCTTCCTCTTGATTCTGCTTAGAAAGAAAAAAAATGCAACTCCTAGAAACAAAATGTAAAAAAGAAATACAACATCCAGCATGTGTTGAACAGCGTTTCAAAGTATTGTTTCTGTTTATAACAACTTGAGTCTTATTTTATAGTTCTGACATTTCATTTCTACCACTTCCAACAACTTTTTTACTACACAGTTAATTACTGGGACAAGGAAAAACAGAAGCAATGGTTAAATCAGGTGGTGAGCCAGATTATCTAAACCACTTGATTTCGAGGTTAAACCACAAGTGAGCACACACAAAATGTTGGATATGGCCTGCCTGATTATATTTTGTGCCCCCTCAGCCTTTTTCTTAGCTGCATCTCTGCATGATCAGATCTGTACAATTAACTTGGTAGGAACAATGTTGCCATTAGGAATGGAATTAGGAACTTGATTAGGAATTATGTATAAACTATGCAAATAACAAAGATGTAAAAAAAATGAAATTACTCTTGAGGTGTCCACAGTTAATTTGGGAAAATTAATCATGAAACAAAATATGAGAAAAAATCCTCCGGCACGTTAATTTGGTCTGTCACAAGGACGCAGAATGAAGGCAGAACATATCAAATAAGACTGAGAAGGTGACAGTCAGGACACAGTGAGGTGTTTTACAAGGATACAGGCACATTTTCTGCCTCAGAACATTTATACTACCTCAGAATAAATCTCATTTGGGTGTAAAAGCTCCACTAACCGACGCCATACTCCTGCTCTTTGTCAATGAAACAGCTCCAGGGTGTAAATCCTGGTGACATCACACGGTATAATCTCATTCTCTGGCTTTAAGCTTCCGAGTTATTCATACGCACTCTTGATTGAAATGCTCAGGGCTGTGAGAGGGTATACTGTATAAAGCTTTTGAGATTAAGTGCAGCACTTAATTTTGATACAAAAAAAAAGCTACTCAGAGAAAAGTGAAAAGGGGAATCTTTTTGATGTGACCTTCACTGGAAATATTCCAATGATGGCCTTGCTTTGTGAGAATGTGTGTGTGTGTGTGTGTGTGCGTGTGTGTGTGTGTGTGTGTGTGTGTGTGTGTGTGTGTGTGTGTGTGTGTGTGTGTGTGTGTGTGTGTGTGTGTGTGTGTGTGTGTGTGTGTGTGTGTGTGTGTGTATACCTTCAGCTGAGTGCGTGTGAGCTCCAGGCTGCGTAATCTGTGTTTACAGATCTGAAGCTCAGTCTGGAGCTGCTCGGCCCGTGAAGCTCGCTCTCGGACGCAGTCCAGTTCATCCCGCAGTGCTCGCATGCCCCTCACCTCACCCCTCAGACAACGGTTCTGCAGGCACACACACATTCATGTACCGCTGGGGACGAGGTCACAAAAGTCTGGGAACACAACTGAGATGTGCAGCAAAGCAAATGTTGACAAGGTCTAATACAGGAAGAAGAGAAGGGGTGTGTGTGTGTGTACTTATCATGAAAACAAAAGAAAACACATTTCTGCCATTTTTTACAAGATCTAAGTTTAAAATTCAATTGCTTTACGTGAGAGCTTCTCTTTGGGAACACATGACCTTATATGACCCATGTTTTGTTCTGCATTTTCTCTCAACTATCATGTTCAGCAGGGAAAGAAGTTTAACATCACTGTTCTTTTAGGACAGAATTGCTGTTGTGATTTCTGCTAAATGCACAACCTCAGAGGAATTGACTTTCTGGCTACTGAGAGCCACCTGTGCTTTGTGCTGTTGGCTGTGCTGTAATGTTTTTAAGGCCTAATATAAAGTCTATTGTCATTGTTGCAAGTCTAATGAAGTTCATGTGTAATTAAGTCTTTCAGTGCATGTCTCCTTCTCTTTGATGGAGGAATCCAGTAGTATAAGTCAGGCTAAAGTACCTCTTTCTGAAGTTTCTTGAACTGTTCCTCCATGGTGTGAATCTCCTGCTTGTAATCCAAGATCTGCTCTCCTTTATCTTCCCTATAAAACACGCGAAACAAAACCTTCAGCATCAAAAATGCATTTTACACATTTTTATATGTTAGGTAATAAATTATGTTGAAAAATAAAAAGTCACATCCAGAAAGTATAATTGGCCACCACATTTGTGATATAGTCTACATTTAATACAATGTGTGAATTCTATTATAGCAGTTAGTTCCTGATTACTTACATACTTATTGCTGAATCTGTGAAGTGTGACACAGGTTGGCATTCATCACAACTTTTCTAAAGGCTCTTTTGAGATTTTCCATAACGCACACATGCACATACAAACACACACACTCACAGTTGTTGTTTGAGGCGGCGGAGTTTGGCCTTGTTGTCCACCAGCTGGAGTGCTAGACCTTGGGGTGGCTCATTACTGCGACCACCCAGGGGCGCCATGGTTGTGTCAGCCTGGCCCTCTGGCTCTCGACACAACTCTGCCATCCTCTGGGAGAGAGAGAGGGAGTGATGGATGTGGCAGGGGACAAAGAGGAGGGAGGAAAAGAGAGATTTGGAGAGAAGGAGAACCGAGTAAGATAAAGGATTACACATGGTAAGAAGAAATTGGAACTAAAAATTAGATACTCAAAATTATGAACTCTTTAAAAGACAGTATTTTGAAAGATAGTAATTAATAATATCTGTTCAATCATTTAAAATTAATGTGAAGTTCCTTTTATAATTTTGTCTGTGCTTGATGTGACATTTTCTTTGACACCTCTGCAATAAAAATTATGTTTTGAGAGGTTACATGATTAATGAATGAATGAATACTGCAAGGAAAGATGAACCCTTGTGTCATCAGAGCTTTTTTTGAGTAAGTGGAAGTGTTCTTATCTAAATTCAATATCTTGTGCTGCACAGACCTAATATCAAGGTTGTACCCGAGGGTTTGGAATATTCTACTCAAAACAGAAGCCTTTTTCCAACATAATATGGTAGAAGATCTCAGTGGATCCTCTGTGGAGTTCAGGATGCAGTACATACTCAAATTAAGTAAATAAGCTCATATATGGGGTAATAAAAAGTTTATAACCCAACACAAAATCATCATGCTCTTCATAGTAACTGTTGGAACTGTATTCCACTGACATCCATCACTTATATCAATATATATCAACGTCAAATCCCAAAGTGCACTCATGTTTTCAGAAATCTAATCTATCATGCAGCCTCTTCCGTTGTGATACCATTTTATATCAATAACTCTGAGCGGTGAAAAGTAGCGAGAAATTGAATCAAGGATCTGAGAAGCAGAGGATATAAAATACTGATCAAGTCTGTGTCATAACTGAGTTCAGATAGAACAAGTACATGTCATATTTTCAGTTAATAAAACTATATTAACTTCATAAAAACAAATCAATTGTGTTATCATCATGTTGGCATTGGAAAACCTTGTACAGGTCTCATTCAAAACGTCCTTTGCAGGAATTCAACTGGAGACATTGCTGTTATATTATATGGCATGTGTCTTAAACCACAACAGACTAATATTAAAATCACTTGAAGCACTAAAACATCTACAAACATGATGTTGATAATATCCATGTATGTGATACAGCAATAAAGTGTCTCTGTCTTCAATGAAGCCAATTCCAATCAGCTGAATTATTCAATACTACAGGATAGAGCTTCTCACACTGGTGTAAGCATTATAATGTAATTTAAAAGAATATTGCAACATTGCAATTAATTCACTTAGCTGCAGAGATTTAAATGAGAGGACCAAAAATAATCTCATGTCTGTATGGTAAATTAAGCTACCTCTAGCTGCCAGTTAGCTTAGCGTGAAGAGGGAAACAGCGAGCCGGGCTCTGTCCAAAGGTTAAAGATTTCCAAATGTTACCTTCAGTGAGACCAAAGCTAACAGTTTACATCTCTCTCCAGTCTTTATGCTGTGGCTGATGGCTATAGCTTCATGTTTCAGAGCACAGTTATGGGAAGCCATTCAATATATTTTCCAAAATTAAAAAATCAAATGACTCCTTTAAATGTGTACATGTATACCTCCAGGTGTGTGTCTCTCTGTGCCAGCAGGTTTTGAATCTGTTTGGTCATAGAGCTGAACACCAGCTGTAAGTCTGCGCCTTCATCCTCTACCAGCTCCTCCCACCGCAGCGGTAGCACCATGCGAGGATCCTGAGTTACCTGCAACAAGGACAGATTATCAGGTTGTTAAGATAAAATCTGGCGTGAAATGGCAGATCTGGGAACAAACAATCCAGGCAGTGGGAAGGCTTATGTGAATGCCAACTAGAGATGCATCTGTGTACAAAACATTGTCACATTTCTTTAGGGATGTATTAAAGAAGTGTGCCCAAATATGCCTGACTAACGTGAAACTAATGATCATACAACAGAAATCTCCTCAGGTGGAAGACGTACGAACAGCAAGCAGGGGATGTCTGACCCACAAAGGAAGGGCACCTCTCACCTCTATGATTTATGAGGCTGAGGAACCTAGCCCAAAAACGCTGGTGGGAAACATGCTGATACTTTAATTCGGGCACACTGGTATGCAACGTGCTGTTTTTGTAATGCCAGCAATTAGTCATGGGGGGCATATCTAAATAGTACAATTTTGCATTTAGGCTTTACTGGAGAGGAAAGCAGAGAAAAGAAGAAAGGACATGACGGAGAGAGGATGATGTGACAGAGGTGGAGGTGTAGAGGTGCATATGAGGGGTGGAGGATCCATCCCACGGTGGCAGCAAGGGACATTCAGAGGTCCTTTAAAGGCTGCAGGCAGAATAACAAGTAGCTCATTTCACACTCACATGAAGTCTCAGTAGAAGGTATAATAGTTTCATTCTCTCTGTCTGCAGGCCAGTTGGTGAAGAAAGTCTTTGCAAAATCAGATTTAGGAACAAAAATCCTCTTAAAGGTGTCTTCCCTGGTTGATTTCTCCACATGCTGATGGTCAGTTTGTGAATGTCTGGGGGGGGGGTCATTGATTTGATTCATCCTTGAACATACCTGCTGGATACAACTGGCGATGGCTGCCTGAGTCTCAATGTCAAGAGACTGGATCTCCTGAATGAATGTCTCCTTCTTCTCACACTGCAGACACAGAGGCATGAAAAGAAGTCATGTGAGTGAGTGTCTGTGTTTGATGAAAATACAGTATATTCATAATGATAAGTCAATCAACAGAAAGTTGCAGTCATTTTCAAGCAATGTTGAACATTACAAGTTCCTGATTTCCATTGTGATAATCTATGTTTTTTCTCTATATCTTTGTAAACTAAATATCTTTTTAGTGTCTGAGAAATGATGACGGGCATTGTCATTTACAAATTGTTTTGACAAAGTCAAACTTTGAAAAAAGTAGCACATCTCAAAGTGAAGTCACATTTAGCTTATTTATTCAGCACACATCATAAAAAGCACATCGATAGATGTCAGCTCACAGTCTTCATCAGAGAATCTGAGGAACACAAGCTCAGTTAACTAAATACAACATATGCTTTATATGGGCAGAGTCAGTACATAGCTGCAGGTTGAACCCAATTATCAGGGAACCAATCAGTTTTCTTATCCATGAAAGGACCACTCACACATATGCACAACAGTATTTCTGGCCAGCTTTGGTTTTCAATCACCAAATTACCACATGTGTTACCTTTCTATCATTTTTTGGAATATTAGGCTCAGGGTTTGGCACTCTGAAGATTTGTTGTTGAAGCACAACTCACTCCTTCAATACATATCCAAACTTCAATCGATCAAGAAAACGATGTTTAATCAATACTGAAAACAATTTTTAGTTGCACCCTAAAAATAATCATTTTGTTAAATCGGAGAGATCATGTTGCCAACTCCCCCAAACTGAAGAAAATAATAAAGTTTTAATATTGAAATTACTGTGTTTACTCAAGTAGTGATAGGGGCTTTATTACCCAAACTCCAGAGGGCATCATGTCGTCACTGGGGAGAGAACCTATATTAGAGACAGGCTTTTATTTCTCATAACTTCTGTTTGATAAGTATATTTGGTCATATTTTTCTATGTGGCATCCTTGTTCCCTGATCTTGTCTGATTTTCCCTGTTGAAGTTTGGTAACTCATGCTGTTAATGCTAAAGAATATAGTTTGTGTGGAACATTAACATACATAACCTGCAGTGATTGACCTGCAACACTGACTTAATATGTTGCCACACAAGCCTGTTACAGCAGCTCCTGTTAACTGTTGAGCTTTTACTTGTTTTTCCTTAATCTTTGTCTTTATTACTCTTTTTTTTGCGGTAGTCACTTCAACTTAACTGTGGTTTAGTCATGACACTCATTGCGTTGGCTGTGATCCTGTGTGCAGATATGGCCACATTGTCTACACGAAGGCGCTCCTGAGAGAGAATCAAGGAGGAGCCTTATCTGACACTTCATGAACTGAAGTGTCAGATAAGTCTAAATCTGGCCCTAAATGGAAAGTCTAGGGATCACTCAAAATATAAGGATTAATAATTAATTCAATAATAATTATGAATTATTTTGCTCTGAGTTTAGGTGTTGAATGAACAGATTGACCGCATCAGCATGGATGAGTTCACCACATATTACAAGATCTTCTGTGAAACATTACTGTGTCATAATCAACCCTCAAAAACAGCATGATGGTCATGTGTGTGATCACCTGCACAGCACATCCCAGTAAGAGGAGCAAAAGTCGCCTGAGTTCTTCCACAGCTGCCTCTGGGGACAGAGAAATAACTGTCATCATCATCATCATTATCATCATCATCTCCACAGCCCCACCGCCATCATTGTGTTATTATCACCTTAATGCGTTTCACAGATAGCAGAGATATGGACTCATATTTAAAGTAGAATTACTTTGCTGCTGGGAGACATGGCACTGATAGGATCGTGTTGCTATCTTGTACCTGTTAGGGGGTCCTGCCCCAGTATGGCAACATTTGGGAGGGGCATCAGTATCAACTGCTGCAAGTCTTCCTGTAGAAAAAAAACATGATAAATGTGGCCAGTGGAAAAAACTTCTCAAGTGACTGGCTGGCCCATCCTGTCTGTCTGCCCTCGGTGAACCTGGACAACAACAGAGGAACTTTCCACCAGCCTCTGCAGGTGGTAGTGTAAACAAAGAGCTGATATCTCATACCTTTTGGTATTCCAGGCCAAAGAATCTTTGTTCAAATTATACTGAATATGTTTCAGTGTAGGTTGTGCTCAGTATTTTCTAAAAGTAATACGTTGTAGGACCATTAGAAAAATCTGATGAATGAATACCAATGCTGTAACAGAATCCCTTCTGTTTGCTGCCCCTATAGTTTCAATGTGTACATAATATTGGTCATCTGACATCAGTGTACAAAGTCTAAAAGATCGAACAACGTCAAACACTAACCCTAACCCATTACTGCCATTACTTACTAAACACTGAACATGTTATCAGGGCCATGGCAAAGTTATGACAGAAATCTGGCTTGACTGGAAGCAGAAACAAGAACATGTGACGTGGACCTGCAGTGTCTTGCTCCTCCTGCATTGGCATCTATAGGTCAAACAGATGACTTCTGCCTTAGACTTTATTAATTTACTTACTCAGTTTTAAACTCTTAAATAAACAATGATTTCTTCTGTTAATTAAAAATCTGGCGTTGGCCAGCTCTTTTCCCAACTGTTCTCAACGCCTGTTCACATTCTCCTGCGATCCACCAAAGCAAGCAAGTAGCAAGTCACAATTACAACTCTCTATTATAAATTATACATAAAGAGCGGAAGTATACCAAGAGTTAAGTACAGTAGGTGTTCCCTTCAGCAACTGTGAGGTTGGCATCAGAATCATGTGCAGTCAATTTGAAGTTTCTGCTTCTTCTGGGCATATAGGATGTTAGCAACTGGGACTTTGTGTTTGTAACACTATATATAGCTCTTGGTTCATTATGCCAAACAGACTTTTGCAACAGATTGATTAGCCTTAAGAGAAATTACATAGACGCTGCTCAGTGTTGTTGTTGGCATGCTGACATTGTCCCACGAAAAAGTCCCTCCCTTGCATTATTCAAGCACAATACATTCGGATGTGTTCACTCAAATCCCTCCTGCACTTTATTTTATGCGTCATCCTTTGGTGGAGTTATATTTCCAGCTTAAATAAGGGACTAACAAGATAAGTAATGCATGATGCAATTATCCATGCAATGCTATGTTTCCTGAAGTTTAATTTCTAGAGGAAAGAGAGTTTTTCTAGTGGCATTGCAGCAAACTAGGAGGGCACCTGGAGAGGGCTTATGTCCACTAAGGCTGGATCCACACCTCGATACGGATCATCCTCAAAATCTAATCACCTCTTCCCCATTCCAGGGGCCACCTGAAATGTTAAGATATTCAGCGAAGAAGAGAAAATAAAATAACAGAATAGAACACATCAATGTAGCACACAGTGCTTTAGGTGTCACTACATTTTAGATGAATGTACATTGTAAAACAGCCCTCCGCCTGTATCATCTACTGAATAGATTAATCAGTAGCTCGGTAGAGAAACTGAAGTCACAGTGAAGAAAACTAAGCCTTGCCAGGCTGCTGCTGTGGCTCACACACACAGCACACATAGAATATCACACACGCATACACATACAAAGCAAAACAGTGTCAATAAAAGGCAGCGAGAAGTGATACTGTGACCAACGTGGAACTAAACATCTAGTTGAGCCTGCCTATTCTGAGTGCACAAGGTGAAATTCTAATGTAACACTGACTCACATGAGTTTCCCAATTTTTGCAGTGTTTTCGTAGTGTTCGGAGCTTCTAAGCGACATTAGTGATTCACTGAAAATTAGGAAGTGAAACTTTGTGCACTCGTGTTCTTGTGTTGTGTGACAAGCTGAACAGTGCGTGCTCAGTCCACCTGACATGTGATTGGGGAGGTTTTCTTTCCTGAGAACAAAGGCCTTCAAATCATCCTCAGGGGAAAGAATTGTGTCATTTTCTCTAATGCCACAGGCGCACAAAACTGTAAAGTGCATGATGCTGCTATTTCACGTTCCTTCCTCAGCCCCTTAGCCACAGCTGAAAGATTCAGCCTGCCACTCCTCTCCTTTTTCTCCCCACATTTGCCTGATAATACACAGGGACACATCATCTGCAGATGGATATTTTTGTGTTTTATCTTCTCCTTTGTGTAAATGCTCTGTCAACTCCTGCATACACTTTCTACAATATCCTCAGGCAAAATATTTGTTTGTTGTATAGTTGTATTGTTGAGACTGATAGTTGAGTGTCATCTTGTCCTCTGTTTTTACTACCTTAAAGCCAGACAACTGCTCCTCCTGTCCTCCTCCAGCACCATCTCTACCTCGGGATTTGGTGTGGCCTTAAGTTAAGTTATAGAAGGATGTTTCAGTGTTTATACAAGACGCTTCTATTTATAATAATGAGCTGCAAGGTATTTCAGTCCATCCACAAAAAAGCCACAAAACCAGCGTTTTCATAACTTTTTCTGACTACAAATGTTAAAGAAAGTGAAAAACACGACTCACATTTTTGACATGAGAAGGAGCTCAATCCAGAGTCAGACCTATTGCTAATGAACAACTAGCCTCAGTATTCCCTCTATGTGAAATGACTTGCCTTACTGCTCAGAGGTTATTGTTTTACTTATATAGAGACTGAAACTACCATAAAAAAAATATTTGCTTTGTTTTGCTGTATTTACTTTCTTTCCAAGACTCAGAAGAATAGTCTAAAGCTAACAGCTGATTAGCCCATAAAAGGTAAAAACTGGGAAACCTAGCCCAGCTCAGTCCAAAGGTAAAAAAAAAGAAAATCTCGCCAAAGTTCAAATGAAAGCTGTTTCTGATGTGGGTATGCTATTGAACGGTGAGACAACATCGAACGATAGAATAGATTCACCCGATGCCAGTTTCAGGTTTTGGATCTTGTTGAGAAAATCTGTGAAATTTTGGATTTGATTTGGCGTGTTTCCCACCAAAGGTGCTAATATGGTGGCAAGGTGTTTTGCAATGTTGTGAGTGAGTGAGTTGATTCTGCTTATAATGGGTGGAGTTTCTTCCTTGCGTATCTTTGATAGATCATATATATACAAGCTGTGGATTCTCTCGGGTAAAGCTGGTAGTAAGCTGGGCGGTCAAAGGCCTTCTCCTTTACTAAATGTTGTAAGGAGTCTATGACCTCCTTTTTGAAACTGTCTGTGTTAGCTAATTGAAGAAACCAGTTTTGAGATGCACACCTTTAGGGCCCCTACAAAACATGCGTGAAATGTCATTGAAATCTGTCCAGCGGTTTTTGAGGAAATGTTGACAGACTATACTGTATTATACTTACAGACTTATGGATGGACGGACAAGGATAACTATGGCTGGGGCTTTTTTTTTTTCAAATCAACCTACCAGCCCATTTAAAGCTCCCTAATGAACATGTTACACCTTGTTTTCTTGATCACCACAAAAACTGAAGAGTAAAAATGACAGCTTGTGGATTTATTCTTGTGCTCTGACTTCAGGGACTCCAGGAAAAATGATTTTACACTTTTTGTACATTTGGACAAACAAAATATAGATAATATGTTAATCAGCTTCAGAATTTGCAGACTGGAAAGACATAATTGAAAGGAATAAATATTCCTTCAATTAGCTGCTCTGCTCAATGAGAGAATTGAAAGTGGATCAAAACTATACAGCTGCATGATATAAAACTAAAACGATGAGCTAATAGACACTAAAAGCTTTAGCTTATAGGGCTGACGGGAGCTGCAAAGTGTTTGATCCTGATTGGTGCAGTGTTAAAGCCAGATTACTTATCTCTTTGTGGGACACTGGCAGTTACAAATGGGTCCAATTTATGGGTCCATATTTGGCTATTTGGAATGAAAGATTATTCTTGGCCTTGGAAACCTTTTCAGAATTTACATGGAAAGTGAGATGCAGGAATAATTTGCTTCGTTTACTTAAGATCTGGCTCAACTGTAAAAAGCTATGCATACAAATTAGTCATCTGTACTAGCTGTGGTTTCAAATGCCAGCCAACTTTTGTAAAATGATAAATATAAAAAGTTTAATAAAAAGGTCACAGAAAAACAATAAAATAGAAATTAAAGTTAAAAGAGAAACTCAACTTACTTCCATTGTGGTCACAGACCACAAATTATATCATAGGAATAAAAAAAAGTGCAGGTGTGTAAATGGACTGGGTTACATTCATTTTGAGTGGAAATGTTTAAAACTAGTACAAGTAAATCTGCACATGCTTCACTGATTCTCACTCCTGATGATCTGATTTAAAACCTCAACGTCCTACTCCCTGTGGCCTCCCCTACCTGGTAGAAGGCTCTGAGGTGTCGATTTAAAATAGAAAAGTTCTGGATTCTCTGCATGTGATCATCTCTCTCACTGTCATAGAGCCGCTCCACCTTAGGATTCGGGTCTCTGGGAAAAAAACACAGAGAAGATACGTCAGTGAATTTATCAAACAGTCCAACACCTCTTCTCTCAAGATGAAAAGTCCTTCTGCAATGGTGCATTTAAGCAAAGAGTGAATAAAATTTTAATGAGCCTGAGAAGCAGGCAGCGAGTCTCCACATGCAATTATATGTTGAAACAGCATGGCTTAAGTCAGGCCAAACTGACCTGGCAAATACAGAAAAAGATCTTGTCTTTCCAGTTAAGAGAGAAAAAGGATTATCCTGCTGATATTTTAACATGAAGATAAGGAATCAATTAAAGATGACTAATTGGCTGGTGTATATAGACAATCCCATTTCACGATTCACTGGAAATTTGTGTTAAATGAGTGTTAAATTTTGCACGCAGACTGCAGAAGAACGCAAGGTAATGGGATGTGATGACTGTTACATCAAATTCCATGCAATTACAGAACAAAAGTCAGAGTCTACAGCCGTGCTAGGAGCTCGGTGAAGCTGCAGTTTAGCAGAGCAGGTCTTTTTAGCTCAATGCTAATGCTAGCATACTAACATTGGGAACGTTAACATACTAATGTTAAGACAGTATCTTGGCGTGATCATATTTATATATTTATTTCTTAAACATCGGTAAATATGCTATACAGTGCATTATATAAATGACCTTTGCTTAGCATTACTGTCATACAGCAGTGCTGCTGCTGCTCAAACTAACAGAACTACTGGAAAAGGTAAAAATGTAGAGATATTAGTCTTTATGAAAATATTCTAAACATGTTGTTGTGGCATAAGAGTCATTTCCTGCATATGTAAATATTAAAAATACTGAGTCCAAACTGAGCTGAAAATTTCACTGTTTTGTTTTAACAATGTGGATTACAAAAGAAATCATTCACTTGCCATTATTATTGATCTAAATTAATCCATTGCCAAATATAGGAAATCTTTAAAACTCAAATATGAGATTTTACTGGCACCCAGCAGATCAATGATGGGGCACTTGCTCCAGTAAAATGGATCTATAGTAGCAATGCCCCTGGGTTGTGTTACCATTTACTTATATTTTTTAATTTATTAATAAAAGCCATGGTCAATTTTTGTAACTAATTGCGAGTTTATACAAGTTTAATTTTCCATTTTTATACATTATGTTTTTTCACAAATGCATGAAAATTATTGCTTAATAATATTTTACTGTTCTTTCTACATTAAAGATTGACTGGAAAACATCTGAACATCTTCATCATAGTTATTCTTTTCCCTTGCCTTGTCACCCCATCTATTGCAGTCTGTACATGACTGTAGGGAAATGAAGCAAGAAAATGATGATCAATCTTACATGACCCTCATGACCTCATTGAGAAAAATCCCATTGGTCAGACTCGTGTAGCGATCCCGGGAACTCTGGGAAATTGAGTTTACTTCGATGTACTGACTGTAGAGTTGGACGCCGTCCTCCCTCTCCAGCATCCTCTCAAACAGCTGAACCTGCGAGAGACAGGAATGTTGTGAATCTGTGTAGAAAAGCATGAGTATGTACCAGAAGGTGGCCAAAAACAAGGAAGACAGGAGAGAGAGAGAGAGAGAGAGAGAGAGAGAGAGAGGAGAGAGAAAGACAAGGAGGGAGATGAAGGGGTGCAAGAATTTTCAACCAGGAAGTCAACACACCTGGTTGGACAGGTGGAATCTTTGCTCTCATACTGGGAAGAAAATCACAGTGACATGCAGCCAAGCAGGACCATAGCCAAGATTTCACTCTGTGCTGTAAGATCTGTGCCAATGCATACTGCAATAATGAGGTTTATTCCCACCTGTACCTTCTAAAAACTGCACTGGCAGCAAACACAGTAACAAGCTTGAGTTAGTTCAGCTGATGCGGTGAGACAGAGCAGCTCAAGACCCTGTGCAACAGGGTAAGCAGAGAATGGTAGCAGTGGATGTCCTTCAGCATATGTGAACCAGGGTGACAGCTCTCGTGTCAGTGAATTACTGCCCTGCTGAAGTGCCCTTACTGTGCCAGCTGCAGGCTTCCTGTGGAACCTGACCTCTGACCCCCTCTTTGGAGGGCAGCAACAATCCAGTTAATACCCCTACAGGGTACACAGTCTAGCATTATATCATAGAGACTGTTCATTGACCAGAAAGGAGAAAGAATCCCCTTGGGCTGATTGTTTTCCACCCAGCTGGAAACAACCCCAACTCAAAGTACATATCTCTGTCAACACGACTGTCACTCAAACCTGAACAGTTAGAAAATCGTTTCCAGGCTATGTCAAAACTAAAACCTGTAACAATTCTCACGGTGATACTGAGGGCATAGTACACACTATGGTCATGTTACCATGATGGCGTCCCTTTACTCTTATCTGCCTCATGCCAAATTAGCTCCTAGCATTTGGAATCATGTATTTATCATCAATAGTTTATGAGTTATCATTAATAAAAATCATTAACGAGTTATTTTTAAAAGAAATGCCATATCCATATCCATAATGGCAGATCTGGATCTGTTTTTCATCTATATATAACTTTTACCTCTCACAAATATATGAAATCTATTTGAATGACTCTGAATCTGCATCATTTCAGCTACATATTGCTGCTAGTGCCATTTCTCTGCCCATCTCTGTTACAGAACAGTGACCAAATGCATGTTGTCCACCTCCAAAGATATGTTTTAATATCCCAGATCTGCATTAGGATCTGGATCTGGATCCAATAGTGGTGGAACATCATGAGATGTCCATGCCTGGATATTTTTTGTTTGATTGGCCTTCATTATTCATTCAATATTATTATTCATGATATTAGCAAAATGTTTTTTTTTAAACACCCTATCTGGCAATATTAAAGTGAAGAAGTGATCCAGAATCCACATCCTTCTGCAAATCTTTCTTGGCCAAAGATTCACCTCTACACAAAATGTTGCAGATATCTTGCAGACAAACAAACACACAGACATATGCGATAACATAGCCTCCATTAGGCATGGAAGTTTCAGTGCTAGAAATAAAGCCGGTCGTTTAGAGGCAAAGGAAGACGCCAAAAGGAGAAGTGGGGAGTTTGTTTGCTGTAGGCCTACACAACAGCAAGACAACACACATCAAGGATATGTTTGCTGTTTATTCAACTCTTCCATGTCATGATTATTTGTGACTGGAATTAATACAGTTTTTACTGCAGATTTGGTGGCTGTCCGAGGTGGATTCCTACTCAGTCTTAACATGATCTCCTTTGTGCCTCTAAAAGAAATGACCTTTTCTGTTACTCAGAGTGATAAATGATAAATGACGTACCCATTGCGCCAGCGCACTTTCCATGAATTCCTCTATTATCTCCATAATGTTAGAGTCCATTGCTGTGTTAGGAGAGCTGAGGACCACTACAGAAGACAGCTTATTAAAAAGTATTATCAACGCTATGCAAAAAATGAATTACAGAGAGAGAATCCATCTTGTGTCAACTGATCTAGACATTTCCACGGCCCTTCCCCTCCCTCCACCTCTCTGTCTCTTCTCTTCCTCTCTCTGTGTGTCAGTTTCATTGCAAAACCGCACCGGAATTTTCAACACGCACGTTGCCTTTTTTGAGCCGTCAGTGTCATATGGAGTCAACATAACGTCATACAGAGATCTTAACACATACTAAATCACTAATAAACATGACAAAGGGAACATTTGTTTGCAGATAGAAGTAATCATTTTATAATCGTTATATTTTAAGGAATGTGTGTATATATGGTCATATGGAAATAGGATACCTTTTTTAATGCAGACCGTAATTTGTCATATGACTGGTTTTCCTGTGAATATGATGAGGGGATCTGACTGGAGTTATTATCAATATTACAGTTGAAAGAGTTGTGTTTTTGCCACAAGTCCTCATCAAATCATCGCCGCTTCAATCCAATATACGCTTTAAACCACTATGCAGTAGCGACCTCTGGTGGTTAAAAAATAATTATCCCCAACCCCCGCAAAATCTACAGCTGTAACTGAGTGTACCTGCATGAGTAAAAGTAAAAACATTCTTTCATTTGAGCTGTCACTTAGAAATAATATCCAAATTGTGCAAATGAAAACTGGAAAAATCTCACATTATCAAGGTAAAAACAAGATCCATCATGATGGAACATAGTCTATAAAACACCTTTGGGACACAGTCCAACATGTTGCCATGGAAGTGCATAAAATAATCATTATAAAATTCCTATTCAATAGCAAAACTCACATCAACACGTCCTGTCCGAAACGAATCTTTCCCTCTTTTAAGGCCAAGTCCAACACCAAACTGTTGCCATGGAAATGCAAAAAATAAAAATCATAATAATTTACAATTAGCAATATTTTGTGTCATTCCTGGTATACATGTACAATTTGTCAAAAAAAGAATATGCAGATTACAAATTGTGCCTCCAAAATGAACCTCAATCTTATATTAAGAATAGGTATAAGTTGTTGCCATGTAAAATCATAAAAAATCATAAATAGCAAAAGGCCCCACTTCAGTGTATGGTTAATGTGTAGGTTTTGCAAAATTTGTTGAAGATAGACCTATATGAAATAGTTTTAAAGTTACACTCTGGATAAACATTCCAAACTCAAAATAGCCCAAGTTGAATATTTTTCCCCAAAATGAGTAAAGTCAATATGTTAAAAATCCAAAAATACCAAAAGACACTACTGCAGCATATGTATGATGTGTTTGCCAAGTTTCATGAACAAATAATGAAAGTTTTTTGAGTTATGCCCCGGACAAAAAATCTTTACAGACCGACAGATGGAGCAAAAGCTATACTCCCTACTATGGCAACTCCACCCCAACCCAGCCACCCCCAAGCACAAACTCTACCTTAATAAATCATCTCTGTATCTGCTGAACAGTGTTTGTCTTCTTGTGGATTATGTAGGTTTATACAGGTTAATAGTTATTGCTGTTAATGTGGTATGTTTACAGGTCTATGTGCCCATCTGTGAACACAAATGGTCAAGAGGTGTCCTCTTTCACTCAGTTACAGGGCATTTAAATTTATAAGAACTGAACATGACAAATTGCTATCAAAGAATTTATTTTAATTGTTTCAGTTATATGCTGACTTAATTTTATTTAACGTTAACTTTCGATCACCGATTGTATTACTGTTATAATACTAATAATTGAATTATTATAGGTAATTTGTTTGAAGGATGTGCATGAACCTCATTTATTAACCTCTGCTACCTATGTAATACTGTATAAACAAAGCACATTTTTCTGCAACCATTGAGCATGTTTATCTGCTTGTTGTGAATAAAATAAAACATTCATTGACCTTGGTCTGTGACAGAGTTTTATTTAACAAGAAATAAGCACACATTGCATATAGCTGTAATTTGCATAGATCATGATACACATTTTCAAATAAAAAGCATTTTAAAACTGTGTTGCTTTATAAAATAACCTCTAGCATGTTGCACCAGTGTTGTGTTGAGTGCGTTCCTTTGTGCTGTCAGTGTGCGCTGATGATACTGCTTTTGCAGCAGTTCTGGGATTAACTATACCAGGATTATCAGATTGTTTCAGAGCTGCCAGAATAGACAGGATGACGGCTTCATATAGGACACCACACTCACACGCACATACTGTATACACACCAACACACACACTTAATCCACCTCCTCTTGCTGGACTCAGATAACCCATACTCAAGGAATTTGCTCCTCTTTTATGAGTAAAAAAAAGAAGCCAACACCCCTTAGCAGTTAGAAATTTCTACCTTTAATACATAATTCATGTCTCCATTTTTAGCAGGCTCCTAAGCATTTCATTGCAGTTTAATACAAACTCTACAGCTGGGTGATGAATAATACAAATATATGATATGAACATTGAGCATTGTGTGACTGCACCAAATCTGAGCCAAATGTCAAAATGTTTCAAATGTGTGTCTCTCTGTGTGAACTCTACGCCCATTTAAAATGAATGCACCCTCTTCTAGTTACAACAAAAAAGTACTACACGTCTCCTGAACAGGTTCGCTGATGGTTACACATTCTGGAGGTCCTGAAAAAGAGGAGATATTTTAGTGTTGGTCCAGGGTCTGATTAGATTCCCTAAGTGTTGCCTGTTTTTGGCCATGTGGCTGCTGCATTGGTGGAGCGTAACTTAAGCCTAACATGTCAAAACCCAACAGGTGTTCTATTTGCCACCCTCCGAGTCACTCAACCAAGAAACCTCAGATGCCCTCTCCCTCGCATTCCCACCTTCTTAACTCATATTTAAATATTTTCCCCCTCTAGCTGGCAGGAGTAGGGGAAGCTGCCTTCTCTGCTGTGTTATCAGGACCCTTCTCTGGGTCTGCAGCCTCAGGGCGCACGTCAGCAGCGCTGGGTTCAGCCAACTCGAACTTAAGCATGACGAGGACTTTGGCTTTGAGGTCTTCAAAGGTTTCCTTCACACCCTTCTCCAGGAGATAACCTTCACTGTCTCCCTCTGGGTTTTCCAGAGCCATGGCTCCTTCCACAGCCGTCTGCAAGTATCGCAGGCTCAGAAGCACTGACATCTGGACAGAAAGACGCAATACGGCTGTAAAAACTGAGTCTAAAATCAATGTTATCATGCAACATTCATCTCCAAATGAGATGTTCAAAAGACATGATAGGCCCACGAAAACTGTAATCTGAATAGATGCATCAAATGTCATTAACATGATATCTAAGCTGGGAATGATGCACTTATGGCTGTATGTATAGTGATGCTGATTTACTTTGACCATTGACAATTTCATATGATCATATCACTAACTATGTTTTGCAGGATTGCATGCATGAAGATGAGCCAATTTATGATGGCGCACTTGTGTATGTGTGTGTTTTCTACAAAGTGAAAAATATCCCCCAATTACTTTCATACAGTCCAAATATCTTCCATTATCTATTATCCTTGCAGGGCCACAGGGGGCTGGAGCCTATCCCAGCTGACACTGGACAACAACCATTCACGCTCATAATTTCGTGCCAAATGTGAAAAACTTCCCCGACTGTGACTGAAAACTTCACATATTCAGTTTGAATAAATTCTGTATCCTATTTTGCCAAAATTACTAAGTGTTCATCACGTATCACACCTGAATTAAGATGACTGACAGCACACCAGGACCAGTAGAATTCATCAAGTCCATGTAGTAGTCGATCAGAGCCTGCCTACAGCCGCGGTTGTACAGGTTGAGTTCCTCTGAATGGAAGTCATAGCTGTAGTGGGCATTGTTATCCGTCAGGTGGTACTGCAGACAGGGGCGAGGGGAGGTGGGGTTACAGCAGCTGAAAGGAACGCCATCCAGCAGGTAACGACTATCCACGTTACTCCGGACACGGCTGGAGACAGAAGAAGGACGGGCCATGAGAAAAGTGATGATGGAATCAAACAAGAAAAGAGTAAGAGGAGAAGTAAAAGAAAAAGGGAAGGCACAAAGAATGTTTTTTCAGTAAGGATAAAAGGGCAGACCTTTGCTTAATAATCTTAATCTTGAAAATGAGCTGAGCCTCTTTAAGTGTCATTATGTCATAACGTCTCTGTTTACTCATTACATTTCACTGACTTCATCTTTCACCAACCTTTGTGGGCTTTCTCCATATCTAACCTTTCAATCCATTTCTGTCGTTCTCCTCAAATGGTAAAAGCCAGATCTATTTATAATACGCTCTTCCCTTCCCTTCACGTCCTTCTTTTTCTCATACTCTCCCTCCATCCCTCTTCTAATGTCTATACTTATCTGTTTATTATACTGATCATTTAGACCTCTAGACCTCTTTTTCCTTCTCTTTCCTGTGTAACCGGTATCATTCCAGCTTATTCTGTTCATAGTTTTTCATCCCATTATCTCATAATACAGTCATTCCTGTATGGTGATTCACTCACTCCTTTACGTCCTTAGAGGTGAAGTCCAGGTATCTGTTGTTGACCCACTGGACTTCAAACCAATCCCTGAAGTTGTTGTTTCCACAACAGCGAAACTCCATCTGCAGACGATCGATGGTCTCTTTCTGAAAACAGCGGCCCGGTACATCTGTGTCCTTGTAGAACCGAATACCATTCCTCAGGCCCACCTGGCAGTCGAGAAAGAAGTGGAGTGTTTTATCTGATAATCTGAATCTGAGTGTTTTATTTTTTGACAGAAATGCAGATATTTTCAGTCATTTCAAATAATGTCTGGTTTATCAAAAGTTAGAATTCCATATGGATTAAGAAACAGAAATACTTTCTGGTTTCAATGCAACATTTAAACAAGGTTGAGAGCTCAAATCTAATCATATTGTTGGTTGAAAGTTTTTTTGTTTGTTTGTTTTATGTTTTCTTGAATCCTGATAAATGCACACATTTTATTCTTATTTGCACCAGAGCAGGTGGGAGCAGGTTTTGTCCCATGAGTTCCTTGAGGATCTGAAAACACACTCTTGTTATGGGACTGATCCCTTTATCACAAGGCCATGCAGACACCTACTCTACCGCTTGACCTATCACCCTCTAATCACTGCCCATCGTTGGGACCCCACCTTCAGGGACTCCTCAAGGCGTCCTTGGAGGGCATAGCTCAGCACAAAAATGGCGAGGAGCAGGCAACAGATCAATGCAGCCACAGCAAACCAAGCCAGCAGGAGAACTTTCCAACGGGGGAAGCGGCTTGCGTCCAATGAGTCCTGACACACACGACTGGCAACCCAGTTAGTGCCAATGGAGGCCAGGCCAACCAACATGAGGATGTTGGGCACCACATGGATCTCTGAGTTTTCCATCACCTCAAAAAAAAGGAAGAGCACAGTCAAAGATACAGCAGCCATCTGCAGGTGACTTTGTCATTTCCTCTAACCACTATACAGGTAATAATACTCTATTCAATTAGTGTTATCTATTCTAAAAAGGACCTTGGCTGCCAAGTGATTCAATTAACTGCTGATATACTGGATGCAAAACTATTATGGGAATATAATGATATAATGAAATTTAATTAATTTGAGTAAGAGCAGAAATCAATTAAGGACTGAGTTTTCAAAAGGATGTCAGCGGTAAAAGCACTACATTGTTGTTTTAAAATTATCAGCTCAGCCAAGATCTGGCACCTTTTAACTTAATCATAACCTAACATTCAACATAATCAATTAAAAAAATGAAATCAGCATCTGGATGCTTGTTGAGAAAAAATACTTTTACTCCATGTGAAATAATTAGTCAATGTCCCAGTCAATGATCTCTACACATTAACCAAGGGCAAAACAAACTGTCTAAATGATATGTTTGTGTATCTAAAAGAGGAATAAACATTTATCAGTCATTTAATGAGATCCTGTAGGTTTGTGACTCACATCTCTGTACTAAAGTAAATAATGCTTTGCTGCACAATTGATAGATTATATAATCTGGTTCTCTCACTGGAGCTCAATTAATATATGAAGGCATGTGTTCATGGCCTCCAGCTTTCCTGTGCAGCCCACTGGATATCAATGCATCCAACATATCAAAATCAAGCAGTGATCAATCCTGCCCAATGACTGGTTGGGTGGCTTGAACAAATGCACCAGCCTTGTAGAAGTGATGACCTTCACCTGCCGGTCACGTTACCTAAATTCAATATACATTGAGCCACAAAGACTCTTTTCATAACAGCATTTCAATACACTGCATTCTGGTGACATAATACGTGTGAACGAAGTGTGCCTGACTGTCATTGTGTGTATGTTTACACAAGTATTTTGTGTGCTGCATGTCTGTGCTAAGTTTGAATAAAAGTCACCGATAAGGGCCATCAGTAGATTTAGTAAACAAGGATAAGAAAAGGCAAAGATCTGAGCATATAAAATGTTTGTGTAATTCATATCAGTATTTTTAGAGCTGGCCCTCTAAGCGTAAGCTAACATTGCATTCATTTGTGTGTATTTGTGAGTATGTGAGTATATTTCCCTCTCTCTACCTCGGCCCTGCGGAGCAGCTCTGTCTTAAGGTAAAGCCCCAGACAAAAGACGAAGGTCCCACACATCACTGCCAGCCAGGACAGCAGCCACAGACCTTGGGCCAGACGGACCCGCCGCTGCTGGGTGAATTTCATCTTCAACAGCACCATGGCTCTCTACCATAACACAATCAGCACAAAGACAGTGGAGAAAAGTAAGAGAAAGGGAGAAGAAGAGGAAAGAGTTCAGTAAATTCTGATCAAAATGAGTGAAGAATATGCCAGACGCCTTTAAACAAACCATACAGAGGTCACAAGAGGGTGGTTTCGATGTTGCAGAAGAACAGTGGTCAGTGCAGGCCTTGCTCTTGTTTGGTGAGTTGGCAGAAGGTTGAGCTCATCGAACTTGTTCCAGGTGGAAAGGATAAGTAGGTAGATCCCTTAGATTGTAAAGGACAGTCCGCCTCAGAGGATAATCCAAAAGGTTTCACTTAGAAGTTCAAATTGTTCCTAAAAGATAATTTATAATCCAAATCACTGCAGCAGGGAAATTAAGATAAAATTCTCAAATAATGATTTTACCAAAAAAAAAGAAGTATTCCTTTTTCAAGAGATGACAGGTTTTCCCCTTGAGTTGCTTGGTCACACCAATAGCCCCCTTCAAGCTGAAATCAATGATTTTGTCTTCTTGGCGTGATGTTGTCTTTTGATGGCGCCCCTTTGGGTTAATTCATATTCGGCGCCCCCTTAAACCGCTGTACCCATAGTTGGAGGACACCGATACTGGCCAAAGTCAAGAGTTTGGAGCCTTAATCCCCTAGCAGAGTCCCTGGGATCCTATTAAGGCCCAGGGGCCAATGGGAAAGCAGGCCAATGTCTGATCAGCAAACTTTGCTTGATAGGCATGTAGTTATGGGAGGGACAATTGGACTGTTATGACAGGTGGACTCACCTGAAACCAGCAAAGGCTGGCCACCGCTTGCTGAGGCTAAATAGCTGCAATATCATAAGATTGAGAGAGTGAGGAAATGAGGAGGCAAATGTAACTTAGTGTCAGAAACATTTAATGCTTTTATTATATTATATGGCAAAGATAGTAGGGAGAAAGGGATGCATTGGAACAGGCCCCAAAAGTCTCAAGTTTGACTTTGAATATTTTGGAGATCTCATCATCTACTTAAGCCCTGTTCACACCAAAGATCAACGACAAAACACGTTTAGACTTGCAACCACTGGCAATGTGCTGGTATGCAACATTCCGAAAACCTGCCAGTTTACTCCGCTGCTACAAGATGAGGCAGTGTATCAGCCTCTGTGCTTCTACTTTGACTGCTAGCTTGTCTTGCTTTCTTTTCACTGAATATAATTAGTAGCATCTTCCAATACGAAGGAGAACTTTAAAATGGAATTTTGTCTGTTTATTATTTTAGCATATGACTTTATGTCAGTATGACAAAGGATTACTGACGTTGATGTGATAGCAAAATATCACTAGTTCACAAAATATATGTGTTGATGTGTAAAGCTTTATCTTAATTTATTATGGATTTTTGGATTTACTGGATTTATTTATCATTTATTATTAATTTATTGAACTGTAACTAGTAGTTGTTTGAACAGTCTAATTCATCTTAATTCAGAAGGTCTTTTCTTTACTAAATCTATTAATTAACTGTACTAATTGTATGCAGTTGGATTAATTGCATCCAGTGACATCCATTTCAACATTACTAATATGGCCTTTTGATTCCATTTGATTTAAGTTTGTACGTTTATTAACTCCATGTTCAGTAGGTGAACTTCAAAATGTATTCAAGATTGCCAATATGACAAAGAGAAGAGAAACATGACAGCAACGAATCAACATGTGTTTTTTCACTCAACATATACATTTATGGCAGCTCTCTCACTCTTGTGATTAAGTTGAAAGTTAGACTTTACAGTGTAGTAATAGAGAGTAACTTGCTACAATTACAATTGCATTTCTAGTATTGATGGAACAGTGGAAATCAATGGTGTGTGCATACAGTATCGGGTGTGGTTGAGCATGTGAGAGAGAGTGAGCAGCAGAGGAAAAGGTTAGCAGTGAAGCTGTCAGTTTTGCAGTAAATTTAAATTCTATGGCTTGTGTCATGCAGACACAAATGTTCCTCCAACAAATAGATAAAGTGATCCTCTCTTTCATCTGTCCAAAACTCTGCCATTTTCACCATCGGACAGTTTGTGTATGGCTTGACCAGCTGAGTGTGCCAAAAGCTGATTGGTTGTTGAAACAGGTGATGTGCTTATCTTCTAAAACCACCCACTGGTGATTGGACAAGCTGAGTCACAGGAAACACCATAAATGGGGGTGAGGATAGTGCGAAATTCCGTGTTAACCTTTCAGGCCACTGAAACCTGTGATCTGTGGTCACCACCTACTCCCCAACATAAGTACTGGTGTGACTGGGAATCAAAGCTTATTATTATTATTTGACTTGTAGGAAAGTGTAGGTATAAATGTTTCATTGTAAATCTTTAGTCTGAATTGGGCTTTAAGAAAAAGAAGCAATACCACAGTGTAAAAATACTTTAGTATTTAGAGTTAAAATGCAATCAAAATCTTACATAAGTAAAACTACAGAAATACTTTAACCAACATGTAATGTGATCTTTTTTTATAATACCAATGTATCAAATGACAATTTGAGAATGTGACGTGTCGCTTGTAGTGATAATCAGCAGAGAATAATCACATATCTGTGAGCTCCTGGGATAAATAACAGGAGAGTGTGTTATTGGATGATTTTGCCTCTTTGTGCCTTGAACGGTTATTTAGATTAAAACCATCTGAGAAGTTTAGAGGATAAATGCCTCTTTCATGGAACTACTGAACCTGAGGGCCCCAATCAAAAATGTAGTTAGCAAATAATGTCGTGGAGTTAAAAGTGTAACATTTCTCATTGAAATATAGTGAGTGATTATACTGTAGGATAAACTGGAAAAACACCAGTAAAATGTAAGTAGATCAAAATTGTACTTAAGAATATTATTTGAATTAGCTACTTTCCTTCACTTCAAATGCTACCTGAATGAATTTTAAAACTGTACTGGCCCCCATTACATCTGAATCAAATTAGTCTGTTTCCAGTTAACAAGGCTGAAAGCTCTCTAAGTATTAATGAGGTAGTATTACAATGATGGAACACCTAACTGTGGGTGACAGTATGAATAAAAGACATAAAGAGAAGCATGTAGCTCTGTATTTGGTTTATGTCTTGAAAATGGAGTAGACCTCATGTGATGAATACATCCTTGAGGGCATCCATATCCATTGATTCATTTATTGACTACAATGAAGTGAATAGTGTCTCCCAAGTGATGGCTAGACAGAGGCTAATTCATGGAAAGTGAAAGCAAGGGAGGGGAGACTTCTGCTCATATGGGATTATGAATAATAGGGAGGCAGGTTGGTGGGCCTGCATCAATAGGATTATGGTGTTATTATACATATTTATGACAGCCTGAGTCGGCTCTATAATTAGGTTGAAGCTAGTCTTGTGTTACCAGCTCTTAGAGCACACCAAACAAAATAAATCAAACTCTTTCCTCATATACTGTCTATATATTCCCCATTATAGTCCTTTACCACACCAGTACAAATCACATTTCCAGTGACAGCTGACACATAGAGAGACAAACAAACATTCACTCACATTCACACGTGTGCAACTTAGAATCGCCAATTCACCTAAATTGCATGTCTAAATGTGAGAGAAAGAGCAGATACCCCTCAATCAAAGCAATCTCCCTGTGCCAAAGACTCTGGCGGACTAATTACCACATATCATCTGCTGTTATAAAAAAAAATTATCTTTGCTTCATTCTGTCTCTCCTGACAGAAATAAAGAGAACAAGAAAGCATGAATAATGAACACACATCTGAAAACTGAGATGTTTCATCTATTTAATGTGATTATTTTTATTGGTTGAGGAGCTAACACGGGTACATATTGAAATGAGGAAGTCTAGCAGTATTCAGAATTTCATAATGCCCATACAGAGGATATTGCCAGGGTACACTGAGAGATGGGGGCTGTACAGATTAAAATAACATGACTACGTTGCTGCTGCACTCTATCCAGTCTGCATTGTCACAACGTTGTCAGAATTTGCTGCTTTTGTCTTGACAAGGTCTCTCCGTGTCACAACAAGATTATCTGTTTCCAACAAAGGTTAATAATATTAAATACCTTCACATAAACTATAGCAGCTTAAAACATATAAGAATAAGAATAAGAATTCCCCACATATGCCAAGATCCCATAAAAATCCCACAAAATTTCAGAGAGGAAGGAATATACTTTATATACACATACACAATGCCAATAAATATTCAAACAAATTAATATATTTTACATTTTAACTAAAATTATATTTCACATTTGTGCCAACTAAGAATAAAATCTTTTTCACTGGAGTTGACATTGATGGTGCTGGGCTTCGTATGCTTTGAGTGAAAGCAGATGAATTACTTCAAGAGGTGAGACCCACTCGAATCAGCACTGTGCTGCATTTGAAAAGGTTCTCAGCTTTTTAAATCAACCACCAGGTATTGAACAAAAAAACAAAAAAGCTGAACAAAGAGGTTTGTTTTTCATAATACTTCATGCCAGACTCACACCACTTATTCTTGAGTATAGAAGCCATTGATTTTTTTTCTACTTGTACAAGATCGTCTTTCACTAAACTAACAGGTCAAAAAGTTCAACTGCAGCTATTGAACTCACTACTGACTAAAGAGCTACTTCAATCTAAAAAAATTATTTTAAAAAGGCTTTTTAAAAGGGTGATTCTTGACATCATCTTAAGGTCTATTATCAGAGAATACTGGATGATTTCATCTCCTCCCACTGGCACTTATCTTAGCACAAAGGCCATTGTGATTCTCTCTATCGTGCAGTGACAATAGAAACAATACGTAGATGACATCTTTGATGATCAACAATTGATTAATTAAGGAGGAAATTAGCGGGTAACAGGGAAAAGATAGACAAGTAGACAAGTTACAACTTAAATGAAAATAAACATAGTTCTAAAGCATACTTGGAAACTATCATTACATTTATTTTGCCTCTTACTGCAAGTTATGTTTGTAATTGTTTATTTATTTATTGTATTATATTGTTTTTGTTGTGCAATGTCAAAAGTAAAGTCTGTATATCCCATTTTGGATATACAGTATGATGTTATATTATGGATACATTTATGTTCTAATTTCATGCAAAGAAGTTCTTTCCTTTTCCTCTATGGACTTTGACTACTAACATCCATTGAACACCTGCAATTTATATACAAGCAAAGAAACTAGCCCCTTTTACACAGCCTGTTCAATGCGGGACTGTTGCGTCTTTATTCGGCACCACTGCTCTGTATAAAAGTTACAACAGCGTAGTGGTGGGTGAGTGTTGTTCCGCCTCTGAGCTGGCAACGGACGTCTGTGAGCTGACAAGGAAGGATGGATGTGACATTTTGATGATGTGTTACCTGTGCGACCCACCACCAGGGAATTTACATACCTGGTATCAACAGGTAGCCCTCTGTGCTGAGGATGAGATCAGCCACTACGTAAGATGACCCACGCAGCTATCCTTGTGACAAAGCCCTATTAACTAGCAAACTGAAAAGACTTTAATGGAGGGAGTGGCAGATGAAGATTAGAGTGGGAACAGCCACTTTATAAACCCTGTGTCACCACTGAGTAGCAAGGAGGAGCCAATTCCCAATGAGACCTCCCTCTTAGAGCAGAGCTGACAACAGACAGTAGTTGTGGCACTAATTCGCAATTCCTGCATAAAAAGGGATTGTTTTCTCAGCTTTGGCTGAACTAGTATTTTGAGGAAACAACGTTTGCATGTGGCAACAATGACAGACAGTATATGGTTAATTACATTTCAATGCTATAAGGTGGGAATATACAGTACATTCACCATGTCAAGCTTTCAGTCTGCTGCTTTTCCTGTATGTTCCACTACATCCACCCACTCCTTCCCATCTTGCTGCACCTTCTCTTCAACCGCCTCCTGATGAGGGTGCAGCTGCTGCATGAACTTGTCAAGGATCTGTTGGGCTGACATTGATGTCACATCCACAATGTCCTCCTCCAAAAGCGTTACCTTTTCTCCTCCCTTCCCACTCAAGCTGTCACCACACACGTAGGCTTGCTGGAGGTTTGGAGGGGAATCAGTGTGGATAGTGCCAAACGGAGGATCCTGATGGCTTTGGGGATAGAGAGGTTGTGGTCTGGCTGCATACCTGGCAGCCATTTTCTCATAGATAGCAGTGCTGATGTCAGCAACAGAGAAAGGTCGGCTGTGGCTGGAGAGACAGTCTTCATTTTGTGCTGTCAGCACCCCCTGATTAAATGGTATGAAGGCTGTGACCCTCTGCGGACGTGCCTCTGATTTCATCCAATCATGTGCTGCTTCCTCCATTCTAGGAGCGTGGAATTGGCTGTCTGCTTGTGGAGACGTGGCAGAATGACCAAGTGCAGCAGGAGTCATCAGAAACTTCTGTAAGGCCTCAAGCGAACTGAAGTGCTTTTCCAATAATTCCTTTATCAGACACGGCACCTGAGGTTTAGAAACCAAAAAAGCAATTTATTCCAGGCTACAGAAGAAAAATACCACTGCCTTGGCTGTTTAGCATCTTATTAGCAACATTTTGCAAGTTAATAGTCTTTTAAAAAAACAACACATGTAAAGTGTTTGTGTAGATTCTCACTGATCCAGGTCATCCTAAGAGGTTAAATACAAGGCAACAAGACTTCTTTTTTAATTTTGAAGACATTTTTCTCATCTAAGAGGCCTCCTGTCATTTATGAGGCTTCCTCACTTCTACAATGCATGTAAAGGATTAAATGAGTAGTTCCCAACCTTTTTGAATTTTACTGAATTGTGTCTGGTTGTTTCTCCTTATCACAGCTTTCAGAGGTCTATGAGCTGTTACCAGTTCTACTACCACTACATTTCACTTTTAAACTTCTCACAAGGTATCATTTGAGTTCAAATGACCGAATATTTCACAAAAATACTGATGAAATGAAAACAGATTTTTTTTTAGCAGAAGTTTTGGCTTTTTTTGTCATCTTTCCTCCCTCATTAGTTGTCTCAAAACACCTCAGATTTGTATATACATGTATTTTATTATACATTTCTGTTTTGTGCATGTATTTCATTCAGACATTGAAAAAGAGAGCTTGTTGTCAAACATACCTCTTTATTTAAAGGTTTTAAGGAAAATTTTATTCATTCTGATAGTGAAAGCTCAAATTGAGATAAAGGTTGTGTGAGAGCAGGCCTAAACACGTGCAACTGCAAACACACTTGTCTTTCAGACTGACATTTTTGGACATCACTGGGTGATATACTTTGACAACATTAGATCTCAAATATTAGAATGACCACCAAACCAACAATTAAAGAAGATTCACTCAACCCAATGATGAATTTAGTAAATATTAGCTACAGTATGCAGTATAGTGACATCTACTTTAAGTGTGCATGGATGTCCAGTAGATGGCACTGTGCTCACATTTATGTGCTCCAGGGCTGCCATAGTCCTGTTGGCGTCCTCCAACTCTGAGCCTAGCGGGGACACAGGGTTCAGTAGGTACTTCCTCTCACTGCTCAGGCTCTCAGGCTGCATGCACAAACACACACACATCACAGAGGGTGAGATTTACATGAAAGTAGTTCATGGTGTGTAAATGCCAGGGGCTTCCCCAGTCCCAATCTTACCGCTATATGCAGTTGTTCCCCCAGCAGGTTATTGGCCTGCTTGGTCCCAGCGTGGGTCTCTAGGAGGCTACAAAACACAAAGAACCAGGAAAAGAAGAAGAAACCATAAAACATCCACGCCATGTCAGACAGTTGTTTGTCAGGTCAATTGGCAGCCACAAACTCAATCTATGTAAAGACTGACAAGAAACTGGAGCCCAGTGAGGTGTGACGTGACCATTCAGACCAGTTGGTCTGGTCTGGTCGGGGCCTGGTGGGCTGCAGCTGCTGCTCAGTCATAAAAACAGTCTTGGCAGTGTGAGGTGCAACAAAACTGACTGGTGAGTGTGAAGGGACAGGACAGATGCATTGGGTCCCCTTGTCTCTTTTGGCCAGAGAAATGGGTCACTGCAGAGCAAAAACACCTCCAGAAATGCACATCCAGTATGTTCCACGGATCAATTAATCAATAAACTGTTATGTAAAGCTATAGGTCACCTTGATGGATGTTTATTGATCACTTGTAGCTCTGGAGTCAATATGTACACACACATCACACCCTTTCACTCTCATGTAGAAATATGTTGTCCCTTATGCAATGTTACTATAAGCATTTTTAATCCAATGTGCATGTTCATATTTGTTCTGTTTGTCCAAAACCTTTTATATTTCTCCTTGACACAGCTGAGTACATCCCTAGTTCTCTGCAACTCCACCTCCAGGCTCTCGATGCGAACAACAGTCAGCAACAAGTTCTGTTGAAGATCAGCATTTTCTTCCTGCAGTGCCCTGAAAACAAGGGAATGATGGGAGATGGAGTTTAGTACAAAATATATTTATCCTAGTGATTAGAAGTGTTGCCTCCCGGGTCCAGACCAGTATTAATACCTATATGGTAGGTATATATTGTAGCCAAGATCTTCAGGTCACAGAGCCAGCTATTTGGCAGTAATTACCTCAAGAACCGTTAAAGATATGACATCTCATAGGCCTCAATTCTATGAATCTATTCATTATACATGATCAGACTTTATTTGTTTATTATAAACAAGAAAAAAAATCATTCTTTTTATCATTTTGATATCAAACTTTACAGCACACAAGGCTTAACCAAAATATATAGATACCTCAATTAAAAGGGCTTTGATTTTCAAATATGCTACATAGGTTATATGCCAGATAGCACAATTTTAGTTATAGAGCTGCAGAGGTCTGACAACAATACAAATTATCCTCATCCTGTTTTAAAGATGCATCCAAAAACTATATAGTTTAGAAATACTCTGAAAAGACTACAGCAATGGATACATGCATTACTGTATGTATTACACATAGGAGGGCTTTCATTTGGTGCTTGTGTTATTTTGTCCTCCCTCTCTTTTTTCTCTCATTAACAACACAGAGGTGTCTCTATAAATAACTTCCATAACTGCACTCGTCCTGTTGAAACAGGATTGGAGGCAGAGAGGATGTGTGATCAATAACCACTGACCCATCACAAGACAGACAGAGAAAAACAAATGAGACAAACAGAGAAATGTATTTTAAAAAAGGACTACTACTACTGAAGTGAGTAGACAAAAAGTATAGTAGAGAGTTACCAGAAATGATCAACATCACATCCTGTGTCCTAAAAACAGAATAAAAGATTAATAAGAAATGTGAATAATAATATAGATACATAATACAGATGTTACGTCATTTAGGGTGTAATACTAGTGCACAGAGCAAATGTGCAGTGTAATCCATTAGAATACAAACAGTGCTGTTTTGGTACTGTACTCCAGCACAATGAATTGAAAACAAAGCAATGACATTAAGCTTTAATTAGCGAGTGTCTGTATCCACCTATTCATGACTTTCATTGTTTCATTTGAATTCCAGTATGCTGGAGTAGAGCCAAAACCATGACAAACACGTCACTGTCAGGTTACAACATGCACTGCAGATATTCACTGTAAGCATGCAAATTAAACATTCAAACAAAATTCATGTCTGTAAATTTGAAGCAAATTTCTAATTTCAGAATTGATTCCAGGCTTGATCCTAACAGGGGAAAAGCATAGATATATTATAAATAAATATCAAGAATAAGGATATCACATCCATCCTTCCATCCAGTTATATTTAAATTCATACATACACTAGTCATGGCTCCTCCAGGAGCTGGAGCCTGGCCTTGCATGCATTACGTAAAAATGAACCCAGGAAGGGTCATCAGTCCATTTCTGAGGACCTGCCAGACTGAATAATCTATTGAGTTATGGTAGACCTGCACTTGGATATAGATTAATCGATTAACTATACTAATCTAAACCATAGCCAGGATTTTCCCCTTTACGTGTGTGTGTGTGTGTGTTTGTGTGTGTGTGTATGTGTGTGTGATTTTATTAATGTAGGTATGAATTCGCAGAACATTTATATGTCAAGATAAAGTCAGTGTGACTAAATCATTCACAGCAGTCAAATGAAAAGGCAAGGTTATGTAATATTATGTGTGTTCATGAGAGTTTAAGCCTGGGCAAATTCTTACATAAGAGCAACGTGATACTTGCTCTTATCCAACCAGCTCTCTCACATTTTGCCTAGTGCAGGCTGCTACCTTGAGCTAGTGTGAGAGATTTGTGTTGGTGTATGTATGATTTGTATTGTTACTATCTCTGCCTACATAGTCAATTCATAGAACATACAATAACCAAAAGCTGATCCTTGAAAACAATCAATCATACAATTTAAACTAATGCATCAGGTAGTTCTGAAGAATGTTTCCTTTAAAAGCACAGGCTGTTCATTTGCTGCATTGCTAAAGAATGACTCAGTCTGCAATGCGTAGTGCTTGACACATCCCACACAGCCTATGACTCAGCTAGACTGCCTCTGCAAGAGAGGAGCAACACTCCTTTCATTATGCTCATCCTGGTCATTCCCCATTTGGATATCTCTTGACTTTAGTTCAGTAATACACCTTATGGTGTCATACCAATTAACAATTCCAGTTAGGTGCGATAATGCCAATCTTTTTGTCCCATTTGAGTGAAATTGTTACTCGGTATGACACCTTGGTGGTGATTGTCATTAGATAGGCTAATACTTTGGTAACCATAAGTGCCTATGTGTGGAAAACATTTTATCAAATATGTTTTCATTCATGTTTCCTTTTCTACACTGAAATATGGTATGGTTTTCTAGCGATATTTCACTCTCAGATTCATGATCTTAGACCTAGTCGTACTATTGCACCCTATTAAAATTAACAAAAATAAAATTAAGGTAAACTCACCTTGCGTTCTTTGGAGTGCCACGGACACTGTGAATGGTGTTGACCACTCTGCTCCATGAACCCACAACTGCTGTGACTAGTTGCTGTGGAGGCTGTGTCTCTGGACATGAACGAATCGGATTTGGTGGATGAGGGTTCAGATCCGACACCTGGCTCTACAACAGGGCCAGGGTGAACCTGTTGAGGCTGGTGCACAGGGAGGTGCTGTGTATGTTGACTGTAGGATTCAGCAGGCTGCTGTTTGTAATGGTGGTGTTGCTTAGGCTGGTTGAGTTCAGGGCTGGTGCTTGTGCCATCTGTGAGATGAGGGCCATAGCTAACATATCTGTCACCCGACGAGAAGCCCCGAGTGGGTGGCAGCCTCCTGTCTTTATGGTTGCTGCCATGATGAGTATGACGGCTGGGAGAGTGGGTGCAATGATGAGGTGGGGGACTACCATGGTGGTTCTTTGCTGCATATGAGATCAGTTTGTCTGGGTTGGAGCAGTCCAAGTGTTTCCATGAACTGCTGTGAGCTGCTTCCTCCTGTCTGCTTTGCTGTTTCAGATGCGTCTCTCTATCATCCCCTGTGTTCTCTCTATGCTTCTTTGGTAGGAGCTGAGGCTTGACAAGGCCTCGTGTTTGTGCTGGGACAGGTGTCTTCCCAGTTGCTTTATAACTGTTAACACCCAGGATTTTGAGATCTGATGGACTTAAAACTTGTTTGGTAATCTCATCTAGAAAGGCTGAAAATTGCAACTTCCCCTGAAGAAAATTTGCCCTTGCTTGCTCTATCTCAACTTGATTCTTCTGTCCACTGACATCTTGCCCTTTGGAAACTCTTGGGGATAGCACCTCCATTGATTTAGTCTTTCGAATGTCAGGATGAGGCTCCTTGTTTTTGAGAATGCCTTTGCCAGGTAGCTGGCTGGATGACACTGCTCTTTTGGGGCACCTGGAGACCCCTAACAGAACGTCCTCCTCACTGATGGCCAGGCTTCGGTTCAAACTAGCTGTCTTATACAAAGGTTCATAGTTCATGTGCGGTATCCTGGATCCTTCCCCTCCAAGATCACTTTCATTACCCTGCAAGGGGCCTTCATCACTTCTGCTGTGACCACGATCAAGAGATGAAAATCCATGCTTTTGTGAGCCTGTATATAACTCACTAAAAACATTGCCATTCTTTCCATGTTTGATGGTGGCAAAGACAATGGGCTTGCTGCTGTCATCTTCCCTGAAACCTCTACGCATATCTGCAATGTTGGAGCAGGACAGGGAATGCTGTGGCTGCTCAGCATGACAAAGAGAGAAGGGACCATTTGCACTCGCCTCTGTGTACCAGCAGGAAGAAGAGGTGGAGGAGGTGGAGGAGGAAGAGAGGGAAGATGAAGAGGCCCTACAGAGTGTCACAGGTGTTTTGTGGTTGTAAAGTATCTCATCCTCTTCACTGTGGTGAAATTGTTGTGTTTGATGACAATGGTGAACATCATGGTGAGGGCTGTCATGAACAAAGTGACCATGTTGATAGTGATGGTGGTGTCTGTGGATTTCATCTGAATTTCTGTCTGTTTCATCAAACATTGTGTTCTTACAAAACAAGGACCCAGGCATGTGAATAGCTTGAAATGATATCTCTACTCCTATCTTAGATGTGCACAGACTGTACATATCTGAACTGTATAGTAGTAGAAAATATTTACAACTTAAAACTATTACAACAAACTGTAGATTTGATTTCAAAATGCAGCTTCTAATAAAGAAAAGTTTTGGGATGTATGTGACTTTTACTTCTTAATATCTCTTCCATTAGACATAATTACAAATCCGATAAAATCAAAGGAACCATCCTACCTGTGTGACTGAGGGTCTTCATGGTGGTGAGGGTGATGATGGCGGTCGTACTTCCTTGGCTTGATCTTGTCTGGGGCACAGGGGGTGTGAACAGGCTTAAAAAAATTCTCCATCACCTTTCTCCTTACCAGTGGTAGGATGTAGATGCTGTCTTAAGTGGCTTGATTATACAGATGGCACTGATGGCAATCCGTGTTGGTATTCAGCTGTTTCCTCTGCTCTGCAGCTGGTGTTTGGACAGTCTTTTTCTCTATAAGGCTACAACTTGTCAGTTGATGTCAGCTGCAGGAATCATCACTTTATACCAGACCTACTGCTGTTTCTCACTACAAAACTGGGTACAGCAAGTAGTGAGGAATTTCGAAAATAAACTATGTCATCTAAACCAGCCACTAAGAAGTTCAATCCTCAAATGGTTTTGCTTAGTCTCCAGATAAATCAGGTAAAGTATCCAGTTGTTGAATTGTTTCTACCTATGTGACTTAGTTTGTCTCTCTAAGCGGTTGGCTCCAGAATAATGGAATCACGGCTCATGAGCAGGAATGTATTAATTCTGGGATGGTGGATTGATTTTGCATCACGCCTGGCAACAACAGGGCACTCATTGAACCAGCTGAGAGAGCAAGACCTTTGTCCTCAAATGGGAGACAATCAAATCAAGCCCTATGGAACAGAATCTATAGCAGAGTTAACTTAACCCACTGATATACAGTATCTTGCCCATATGTTGGCATAACCTCAACTTCATCTTCTTTTTCTTCTCTTGATATTGTTTGTTCAGTTTGTTTTCACCACTTTTATTAATATACAAAAACAATATATGAGCATCAACCAAAGATGCCTACAGCTGACTTATTGATTTTGAGAGGTCTCCTGTTGCCATCTGCCTATGGCCTACATAATTACATTTACAAGCAGTGGGTGGTATAACATTATATACCATGGGACTATAATGCCATCAGACATTATATTATGTAATTTTACTGTGACAGCTATCCCTGCGGTGTCTCTGGCTGTACTGAATCATTGTTGTTAATGATGAAAATCAATGACCAAGGCTGCTTATATGGAAGTCATATTGAATTGTTATGATTTTTGCATGGTCAGTTTAAACATTTTTCAAGTTAGGTGATTTAATTAATAAACATTTTCTCAAGTGATTTATCAGGCTTGTGGTATTGTGCTGGAGGCCTGAAGTCACAACTCCACCTGTAATGCAGTTTCATCTCTATCTCCAAATACTTCCCAATTTTCACAACTCTGTATCCCTCACAATTTCTAAAAATCAATGATTCACTCATTGCAAATTGAGAACAACTCCTTCAACTTGCAAGTACAAAGGTCTTGATGAGCCAGACGCATGAATGGCCTCTCTACATTGTTATCAAATGAAAGAGGATGCTTGCATGGCAGTGACTGTGTCCCAAACCATGAAAAAGATCATTTAAATGAGGTCGGGAATGGCTGAACCTCATCCAGAGGACAATTCACCACACCCAACTGTTGTTGATCAATGGCATAGAGCCATTATGAGAATAGTTACATAAGGGAAGTTGCCCAAGCTTGTCCGGGAAACTGTAATCAATGTTGAAAAACAGTTCAGCAAATAAAATGCAAAGGAGGGATAGGGAGATTTAATGCATTGAGACAAACGTGACATGGTGCATCTTCTCACTGCACCCTCTGCTGGTGAACAAAAGTAACTCCCACGTTGGCCTTCTGTACCACTGGTAATTTTCCACCCTGTCAGAGCAGCACACTTTCTGGCATGTGTTTCTGGATATTTCTAGTTGTATCACGTACATTCTTCATGCACTACTAGAGCTGCAATAATGTATCTCTTTAATTCATACTGAAATGGACAGTAAAGCCTAGAAAAATGTATTGAAGGCTTGTAAGAACTGTAACTGTAACTATAATAATAATGACACACTTGATGAAAAAGTAAACATGCACAAGCTGCTTTTATTATGGCAACAACTAAGAAGCCTACCAAAGAGAAAAAAACAGATCAATGACTATAGGCAAGTTACAGGATGTGAGTTGGCATTTTTCTATCGTTCTTCAATCAGAATAATCACTGAGGGAAATGGGAAGAAAAAGTAGATCCGCCCAAATCAGCTAGTTTTATCCGGTTTGTGGCTGTAATGCACAAATAAAGATTAATCCGCCCAGTCGTTTATGTGACGTCAGCTGTTTTTAGTTTTCATGACGCATATGCTAAAAATCTATCTTTGTTAATTGGTACGGTGGTCTGTCTTAATCTTATTTATGACATTAATGCATTTACTGAATTTCCGTTTTTAACTCAACTCTAAAGTGACAATGAACGTTTGTAAGCGTTTATTTTTGCGTGAAAGTGGGACTACGTTTCATCGGATGAATACCTCGTCTTGCTGTGGCCAGATCACTCACGAAGTATAAGAATCTCTAGTGACGCCAGACTAGCTCACACGACATTGGTATGAATTCACTACGGTAGGAGTCGTGCAGGTTAAACCGAGCTTGTTTTTCTTTCTCTTCTTAGATATGTTAATTCTACGATATGTAGATTTGCACTACCTATCTTGATATTTGTGATTTTTTATTTCCAACTTCGTGTGTGTTGATTAGAGGCAACTATCATTAGGCCCTGTCTTGAAAGCATGTAATGGCGAGCTTCAATACCGATATTGGCAATTTACCTCGTATTGTTTTTCAGAAAGGCTTTTTCCTATCGAGCTTTTTTTTTTAAAGAAACGCTAGTACGTTTCAACGGGCAAACGTCCGTGTAAATTTGCCTCAATCCGAAATAAAAGCTTCATTATATTTTTGTCGACACCAGTGAGCTATTGAGCTAATGGCAGGCTAAGAGAGCCAAATATAGGGCCATGTTAATTCCAGCGTTGTCTTAATGTTACCCTTTAGTGCTCTTCTTATTTACCTAATAGTTACAATATCTTGAAGCATTAATATATTGAACTTAACGTTGAAGGTATGCATTGTATTAAGAACATTATTCAGATAGGTTTTTTTCTTGCCCATAACGGTAGTTGGTACAAGATGGGCACCGTGACGTAGCAGCCTTCAAATGTTGGCTATTGGTTTATTTGAATAACGCACGACGTAACGACGGATCATAAGGGAGTGGTCAGGAGATAACCAGCCGCAAGGCTGAAAATGGCCGCGGAGCAGCACTTGGTGACTTTAAAGAGCATTTTTTCGTAAACCTGTGGCCTAAGAAAATTAAATGACAAAATAGCAGCGTGTTGTAACAATAGGAATGTTATAATAAACAAAACAAAGCCAAGTGATAACCTGATAATGCTTAAGAGAGAGTCGACTGATGAACAATCTCGATTTTAAAATGGCAGAATTTTGAGTCATGCTAAGATTCACCCAGGGAGCAACTAAGCTATGAAAGGCGAGGGCAACATTGCGTAAAATATGCTTGTGGTAGATTTATAAAAAAAAACAATCTTATGGCAGTTATTGACTTAAAGGATAGGAGCTCCAAATAAAACTTAATTGATCCAAGGTAGAAAGTTAATGAAATTTGTGTCTATTAAGCCACCTGAACAGAATGATAATTAAATGTTATGGGAATTTTAAAAAGCAGTTTGAACTAGAGTGGCTCAATTCAGTGAATTTTAAGCTTTTTTTTTTTCTTTTTTTCTCTTAAATGAATCTCTGCCCAAACATGGGAAAATTGAAAAGGTATTTTGTTAGAGTTCGAGTATAAGGAATCAAAGGCTCAGATTATACATGGACTTTTTGTTTTAGTCAACCTTTTTGTTATTGCTTAGAGAAGACTGAAGATTTTTTTTTCTCCGGGGGAAAATGGACTGAGTTATCAAGGGGAGGAATGGACTTAGTTAAGGATCACAGGACCAGCGCGGAGTGAGGCCATTGGATATGGGAGGACCACAGTCGAGGCCAGGCATGGCAGGACCAGAGGGCGTGGGAGGACCACAGTCGAGCCAGGCAGGACAGGACCAGAGGGCGTGGGAGGACCACAGTCGAGGCCAGGCAGGACAGGACCAGAGGGCGTGGGATGACCACAGTCGAGGCCAGGCAGGACAGGACCAGAGGGCGTGGGATGACCACAGTCGAGGCCAGGCAGGACAGGACCAGAGGGCGTGGCATGACCACAGTCGAGGCCAGGCAGGACAGGACCAGAGGGCGTGGAGGGGAGAGGAGAGGGCCAAGAGAGCAGGAAGCAGCAGCTGTCCACAAGTGTGCACCAGAGGGAGCCAGACACCCAGAACAGAGTAGCATCGCTGAAGCAGTTGCAGCAGTTCCACAGCCAGCCAGCCAGCCAGCCAGTGATGAGGGTGGGGAATGGCACAGCATGTCTTCTAGCTTCACAAGTTTAAAGCAAGGCGTTGGTTTGTATGCTGGGTAGAGGTATCTGTAACACCAGGAATTTAGTTAAGCCGAAATTGTACAGTTGTTGTAGAAACACAATTTCTCGCACAGCTTTCTCTTCCTCTTTTCAGGCAAAGTAAAGCGTTTTGTACCGTGGTCACTCCTCCCGTTGTGCACTGACATGAGTGTGGTGAATGCCTTGGTAGTGTGCTGGCAAGAGGAACATCTTATTGGACTTCGCTACCCCCTGCGATCAGAAGTAGTTCGCCCCCGGCCGTCGGGAGAGGCAGTCCTTGGTTGTTCATAGGTCTTCCCCAAAGAGGTTTCCAGCATTGGGAGTGTGAGAATGGATGGTCTCCTGTGCAGCCAATTGTGTGTATGCATCGAACCTGAAGCCCTTCAGTGGTACTGAACAGCTATAACCACCTTAGTCCAAGCAGTGAGTTAATGCATGAAACCTACATGTGGATGTAACTATCCGTACATTAACTCTTAGTTATCTATGTTTTTTGGTACATAGATATTTTTGCAACCCAAAAAAAAAAACTGCATTTAGTAGTTGACCCTAGCTGGCCAAAAAAAAAAAAAGGGGTCGGGGGGGAGAGATTTAAAACGTGTTTCGAGTTCTTCTTTTCACAGGCCTGGCCCCCCCAAGGCTGATCATCGAAAGACTTCCCCTGTGCTAGTCGCTCATTGCAAGCTGAGGTCATCTCACTTATTACTATAGTGCTATGGATCAACAGCGTGTGCATCCACAGCTGTTAAGAGATGCGGGAAGGTATTTGGTATTGTTCAATAAATCTTCTAGATTTTTATTCATTCCACACTATTTAGACGTGTTGTAAATGGGGTTTTATTCACATATTTTGGGTAATGGGTGGGGTGGGTTGTTGGGCGTTAATGAGTCTTCTCTTAGACTTCACAGCTCGATGTTACCCAACGTTAAATGGCTTGATAGTCGTCATCCAAGTGCACTCAACAAGATTCAAGCGGACACTTGACCCTGCAGGAGAGCAACTGCAAAACTTGTCTCCTGATGTAGCAAGAAGCTCTGTTTGCCCAGGGAGTGTGGTAACAAGTCTTTTTTTACCAGAAGTCATTGTAATTCTGTACAGGCTTCAAGTTGCTTTGTGGGGTTGGGAGTGGGCTTTGTGTTTGAGTCTTGCAGATTAAGTTGTATGGCCCACCCTTCAAAAATCTACATTGAAGTCCGTGTCTACAGTTCATAAGGATGGAGTCCCTCGCAGTAAAGTTGATGGTATTTAAATGCTTCCTCTGGAAATAAGCTTAAATTTTGTAGGAAGTGCATTCATAGTCACACAGTTGTGTTTATTAAGGCAGTATTGTAATGCCATAATTGTCCTGTGGTTCTGTACTGCTTTGTGTGAGGGGTATTGTGGGGAGAGAGGCTTTTTCCTTTTCATTTTTTCAGTGTACTGTGTCCTGTGAGCTTTCAATACCAGAGACCACCAGAAGCTCTGCTAACTCATTGTATGTACAAGTTTCCTTGCGCATCGAGCATCACGTAAGGTCACTAAACGTGTCTTCTCTTAACATTCATTGTCTGGCCAAGTGCCTCCATTGCAACTCCTTTGCAATTAGTTACTATGCCTTGTATTGACAATACAATGAGTTAACTATCTGTAAAGGATTTTCTTATTGCATAATAAATGCATAGCTTGTTGTGATTGAATACAATTTTGGCATGCATTTGTTCTTTTGGGGGGCTGTGGGGGGAGCTTTTCTTGTGCTTTTTCAGGTATGACTAAAGCTTGGATCTTTGTAGAGCACGGCTGTGATCTGCACTCCAATGACATCCTTTTCAAAGTGGACATTGAAGGCAGATAAGTTGAATCCATCAAATACTGATGTTGGGAAGCAGAAATCTTGCAACCCCAGAGGGGGCACTATCTTTACTGGGCTCAGCTGCCCTCATTGTTCTTGAAATGAAAGAAACTTTCAGTTCTTGAATTAAGAAATGACGCTACAGTGATTTCTTAGTCTCTACAATTACGGGAAGATTGAATGGACCTTGATTGATTCTGACGTTATCTGCAGTAAAGCATTTGGGTAAGATAACAATAGTCGGTTCTGATACTGTGACTTGGGTATAGGGGTGTTTGTTTTCTGCCTCTGATCTTTCAGAATGATGCAAAGGAAGACTGCAGTCTACGTATGACGACAGGACTCGTCCTTCCTTTTAACATCAACGAACATGCAGTTTGAACAAGTGGAGTCAGGTTCTTTTTGATATTTTATAGTTTGGAAAATTTAGCCCTCAGCTGCTAGCCATTGCGCAACTGTGCATATGGCAGGTTGGTGACAATAAATTTCCCACATCGCGCAACTGTGCAAAGTTTTTTTTAAATTTAAGCAGCTGATTAAAGCTGTGCATGGTGCAGCTTTAATTTGATCTGAAAATGCAGTGCAAATGTGTTGCTTTAGTTTATATTGTGCATTGGTCTTGGTTGGGTGTATCCTTATTCTTCTTTTCACAGAACTCAGAGTGCAAGACTGGTTTAAGAGTGAGTGAAATCCTCTAACCTGGATTATGTAGTAAGATGTTGGCTTAACTTGTTTAAATAATTTTATGCAATGTTTTAGTTGACAAAATAACGTCTCTGTACCGGCTCTATGTTAACCTCAGATCATCAGTACAACAATGCTTTACTAGCATATTTCCCCTTTGGCCATTGGCCCCTATTGCTTTGCATCTTCAACCATAAGATGAGTAGAACTCGAATCTTTGGGTATTGTGGTGGGTGTGTTTTGTAGATTACTTTGTTTCAGATCATTCACATCTTTCCGCTCCGATCTCGCCTGTCCCTGAATGCAAAGTCATCTGTGGAAGCTGTCAGCGAATCCAAGTGTGTCTCCTAAATGAAGTGCCAACCCCTTGTCTGCTTGAGCTTAAATCTGAACCCCTGATGTCCTTCGCAGAAGCCCTGCTCTCTGTGTTGTGTGTGTGTGTGTGCGCCCTTTTCTTCTCCCCTTGGTTTCTCAGGTCACAATTTCTAAAATTATCTTAAATTTGTCACCTGGGATGGCTAACCTGTCATGGAGAATCCAGTGACCTTAAGATCAAGATCTGCAAGCTTGTCTCGCTAATACTGCATCACTTCAGTCTCATGGGTGTAAGGTTAAGTAATTTCGGTTCTCTTGATTTTTCTTTAACATGCCATGGCTTTAATGTGTAACAACATGTTGCATGCACATGAGCTCTGCACTACATTTTATTTGTAGCGTCATACAGAACATCATGTTCATGTTAGGGTTTTGTTTTTGTTTTTTTAGAGGGAGAGGGTGGGGGGGCAACAGTCTTCTCTCTTTCATATTTCTTGTTTAGGTTGACTTGAAACTGAGCCAGGTGACTTAAGCGTCTGCAGGGAGTCAAGCCAGCCTCAGGGTTCAGTCTTAATACGGTGAAGAATTGAGCATCGCTGAGGAAAAATAGTTGTGGTAAATGCGTCTACCCAGATGTGGTAAACAATACCCATATTGGCATAATTTCCCATATCAGCTGATTGTGGGTGGGTGGTTGTTTTGTTTTTGTTTGGGGGGGGGGGGGGGCTTAAATTATCTTGTCTTCTTCCATTACAGCTGATAACTTGGCAAGAAAGCCCCACTGTCCATTTCGATGTGCGAAGGGAAAACGGCTATGAGTATCACCAGGGATGTCGGTATTGTGGCTTTGTTAATATGGATTAAAGGATTGTGTGATCACTCATATGCCAGTACTTTTTCGTGGGGAATGTTGGGGATTGGGAAAACCAGTTTTCTCTTCAAGTTTCAGCCTCGTGACCAAGAGTAATCTACTTGTGACAGGATAATGTAGCAGCCAGTTGTTGATGGGTTTTCTTTTCCTGGGGGAACAAATTTCTTGTTTTGTTCCTCCAGGTTTTGCTTTTATCCTTATTACAGCAACCACAAAAAAGCAAAAGACTCCGGTGGTGGCACTCCTGACTTTGTCGGGACAGGGTTCAATTCCCTGCGGTGTCTTGCTTTTTTATAATGTGCTGCATGAGGGGAAAAATTGGTCTGAATAATATCATGTAGTTGGGTTTTAAGATGCATTTGGGGTTCAGCATTAGTTTTAATCAACCTCTATTTTAAAGATATATGTAGCAGTTCCTTGTTAAAATGTCTAAACCGTTTTTACAGGGGAGAACAAATGGAAGAAATCTCAGGAAGAGCCACAGAGAAGACATCCCTCTCTGAGGAGCGACAGACCCACAATAAATGTTGCATGTACACAGACCACCAGAATCACAGAATATACATATTACAACATTTCTGAAACATTTAGATTGGAAAATAAACCAGAAGAATGTACATCCTGCAGCAGCAAGCGTTGGTAACGAAAAGCTGCAGTCAGTTTCCTGCAGCCTTCATGCGCAAGGAATCTGCACAGGACATCACATCATGTTAGATCTGTTCTGATTTATCAAATAACATACAGACCTGTATAACTGATCATATACTGTCTCTTCATTGTATCAGTTATGACATGACTGAATATTAAATGCTACAGAAGCAATCTAGGATTTCTGGTCATTGTTCAACCTCATAGATATATATATGAACTCATGTAAATAAGCATCATATATGTCCTGTTCAAACAACATAAATTGAAAACTATTAATTAAATAGAAAAAAGAAAATGCCTTTTATTATAGCTCTGTCAGGTACTTTGTCAAACCTTCATATCTACTGAATATTTTAAGAATCTTAGAATCCCTTATTGCAAAGTTCTTGTATTGCTAAATAGAACGGAACTATGACATAGTGCATGCAATTTATGAATAAATTTAGTCTGTCTACTAAACTTCACCATCAGCTGCACAGCAATAAACATTCAAAATCAAACAGCCTCTGTGTGCAGGGTTCAGTAGTGACATGAACCCTGCACACATTGTTTTCTTTTTTTTAGAACATACAAATGTACAAAGATTTCAGACATGTATTCCATCTGGAGCAACATAAAGGTAAAATATCACATGTACTAATAATAAATGCATAATGATTTCAAATACAATCTGCCTGTGATTGAAAGGGTAAAAAATAAAAATATTAAAAAGTAAAAATATTAAATAAAATACTATAAAGGAGGAAAAAATGAAAAGCAAAAGAACAGATCACTCCTCTTTGAACAGATCTTTGTATATTTCAACAGTTTTGTTACTTTTAATGTTAACAAGTGCTAGGGTGTTAATATATTCTTTAAATTCACTTATAAAACCTACAAATTTGGGGGGAACTTTGTTAAATTTACACTTGTGTATGTGAAATTTACCATAGATAAGTAAGTTTACAATAAAGTTAATATGTTTTTTGTGTTCAAAATACATGACATTTTTGCATTCATTTTTGATGTCATCATTCATTTTATCACAATATATAATTTTCCAGTCGAGCCCATATACTAATTGAGTGAACAGAAATAAAATAAATGTGTTAAAGATTCTGGTTTGTCACCACAAAAGCTGCATTTGTTGTCAATGTCCATACATTTTGCATAATGTAAATTTGTTGGATAGATATTGTGTAAAATTTTGATGTGTATTTCTTTAATCTTGTTAGAAATTAAAAAAAACTTGTACGGTAATAACCAGGTCCTCTGCCAGTTGGTGCCTGTAAAGATATTGTCCCAGAAAGCTTTCCCTCTTGGAGATATTTTCCTCTTTTCATAAAGTGCATTACGTATGTGTTTGTTGTTACACTTTGGGTCCATAATATAACTCCATTTATCATCAAAAGGGGTTCAACTCTAAGTGCTTCTTGGAACTGAAGATGACTTTTCATGAGAAGGGATAGGCCATCAGGAATAGCTTTAGTTACAAAATTAAACATCAACAGGGAAGGATTTGATAAGAAGGAAACGCTCATAACTCAGCAACTCACCGTTAGTATCAAAAAGATCAGTTACATAGATAATTCCTCTATCAACCCAATTCTGTTTGAATATAATTTTTTTTCACTAACTAATTGCTTCATTATTCCAGATAATGGCTTGTGTGGAGAAAAATTATGAGAGTAACATAATTTCCAAGCTAGGAGAGCCTGTTGATAAATTTTAGATAACTTTAAAGGAAGTTTGGTAATATTGAAATTACAAGTGAGCATGAAATGAAGACCACCCAGTGTTCTAAAAATATTGTTTGGAATAAAAAAACAAATCGAATTTGGGGCTTTGAGACATTCTTTAATCCATTTTTTATTTTAAATGTGTTATTTAAGTCAGTGAAATTTAGTAGTTCAAAACCTCCTTCTTTTCTAGGTCCTGAAAAGCACATCCCTTTTAAGGTGGTGTTTTTTTTTATTTTTCCAAGTGACGTTAGCAAGTATTTTTTTAAATTTCTTTGGACGTTGTATCTTGCACAAATAATAATAGAGCAGGATACACTAGCCTTGAGATAACCCTGCACACATGGTGAACTATTCTACACACAGTTGCATCATTGGTAACATACAAATCACCAGTTTCACAATAAAATATTCCAAATGCTAGAAACGCCTGACTTTCTAGCCTGTGGCGTGTATGTTTTTCTTCACTTAGATATTCCAATTTAGTGCATGGTCCAACAATAGTACTAAGTAGGAATTATAAGTGCCTCTTTTTGGGGCGGTCCTTTTCTGGGGAACTAATGTGCACATACAAGGTTTACACGGACCCATTATGCATTCGTACCATCCTAGCAAGCTTTTTCTCGCAGTCTGTGTAGTTCTGTCTCATCTGTGTTTGATGAGGTGTGGAGGAAAGAGGAGATGTGGTCCTTTTTTGCCAGGGATCCTGTCAAAGACTTTTCATATGAAATTCTGCCAGACACCCAAGAAAAATCTGGAATATGGACTCTACATCGCGGGAAGCGAAAGGTAAAAGAGGCGGACCGCGACCGACTCTGTGCTAACGGTTAACATTAGTTAGCCTGCTTCATTATGGAGGCCCCTCACTTAGCCGGTTAGCTAGCGTTAGTGTTGGCTTCTTTGATTTATCATTAGATACGACGTCCGGTGTTATTTCGGCATGCGTTTACGTCAGATCTATCATCATATTTGTCGTCTTTGTCGTCCGGTCACAGTGTCAGTGATGATTAGTTTTTCTTTCCTGCTCTATCTATCGTTAGTTTTCACTGACGAAGTGAACTCAGGCTTTGTTTACTGTGAGAGACGTATTTCTCGCCACGTCACACCGAGTTAACAATTGTTATCATAATCGTTTTCAAGTTACTGCTTAATCATAGTAATACATGTTTCACCCCGTATCATTCATAGGAAATCACATAACCATCTTTAGTATTATTGTTAAGCAGCTCATTCCAGACCGTCAGTATTATCATAATCGATGTAGGGCCGGCAGATAAATGACAATAAAGCACTTCATGCTTCATCATGTTTGGTGGTATTTGGCTGTTTTGATTGATTGAATTTATATGTATAGTGCATACAAATATAAATGACTACCGAGGATGACATAAAGTATAACATACTTAATTCCAGTGTGGTCCTCCAAACTATAAAGTGGTGATATCACAATTCTGTATTTTATGTTTCAACTTTGACGTGATCACAAAGCATGGTAATGGATTACACATTTCATTTCAATTGATTAAGTAATTCATTTCACTGCAACCTGTCTTCCTCAGACCAATGGAGAGCCGGTATCTGTGTTTGTGTACGAGGTAGCACAGGGAACAGAGCAGCAAACCCAGCTAGCCAAGGCTGCCTTCAAACGTATGAAGACTCTTCGTCACCCTAACATCTTGGCTTATGTCGATGGATTGGAGGTATGTGTGTGTGTGTGTGTGTGTGTCTGTGATTTTGCACACATATGTAGTTCTACGTGCACTACAATTTTTTTTCTAAATCCTGAGAGTCAAATTTTACTCAGCTTGGTCACATGTTGCGAAATAGTGAGTGTTTTGACATGTAACTAATGGTGTCTCATCCCCACCATTTCCCGTTCTCTGCATGTTTACTCTCAGATAGAGGAGAGTGTGAGTATGCTGCTGTAGGTCTGTAATATTTGTACAAAAGTTGTAATGAGTAGTGTACTGCAGAAAGTATGATCTTTTTTTAATGTTACTGTGTGTATAAGGCCTTGCTGTGTTGCCCTTGCTCGAGGTTAGTAGTTCTGGGTAGTAATCCAGCATTTGCATTGATTGTCTTTTAATAGATGTCATTGATGATGAAGCAGTACTGTTAATTATGAAACATTGACTTGTTCTGTTGTTATTCAATGGGAAGCAAAATTATTCAGCCCCTATTATATATTAGATTTATTGTTGGAATATACTATTTATCAGTTTTCTACAATAACCAGATCACACAAGAACAGTTTAAATAGCTCAGTGCACATGTTTTACAACTATTTGTCCCAAATATAAAGCAAAGTGCCATATTTAATGGCTACTGCAGTCCCAAAATTATTCAACCACCTCAATAGCATTCCTCATAAGAGCAAATCAGAAGCTGTTAAAACACTGTGCCAAACTTCATAGACTTATTTCAGCTCTAGACTGCCAAAGCCTTTTCTGTCAAGGTCTACATTTACAAATTATTTTTTACTGTGTATTAGCAATATATGACAAATTCAAAATAAGTGTCTAAAAGAGTATGAGAAGAGATTATTGCTTTGCACAAGCAAGTAAAATGATTAAAAAAGATAGCAAAGACACTGAACTTTTCTAGAGATACAGTTTGAAGCTCACTTTGTAAGTTGAAAGCTAAAGGTACGGTGGTAACACTGCCTGGGCATGGCAGAAAGAGGAAGTTGGCAACGGCTGCCACCAGATTCCCGAGGAGGCAGGTGGACAAAAACCCTTGAGTGAGTAACTGCAAAGGACCAGCAGCAAGACTCGGTGGCAGCAGGCCCTGAGGTTTCAGTTGACACACTAAGGCACACACTAAATGCTTAAGGGGCTCCATGCCCGAACTCCGAGATGTACACCACTGCTGATGAGAAGAGTCGGCTTCAGTACGCTCAAAACCATCTAGATAAACCACGGAAGTCTTTGGAGCCATGAAATAAAACTGTAACTTTTTGGGGCCAGTGCATCAGCAGTATCTCTGAAGGCGGAAGAATGAAGCATATGCTGAGAAGAACACCCTACCTCCAGTGAAGCATGGCGGTGGCTCTGTGATGCTCTGGGGCTGCTCTTTTCCTCGGGCACTAGAAACCTGCCACATGTAGAGGGTAAGATGGATTCCATCAAGTATCAGGAAATCTTAGAAGAAAATGTCTTGTCATCTGTGAAGAAGCTGAAGCTTGGGTGTCATTGGACATTCCAAAAGGACAATGATCCCAAGCATACCTCGAAGTCCACGAGGCTTGGTTTCAGTCCTGGAACATTCTGGCGTGGCCGTCACAAGTGCTTGACTTGAATCCCATTGAATATCTCTGGTGTTATTTGAAGAAGATGGTTGCAGCATGAAAAACCCAGGAATGTTACAGAACTTGAGGCCTATGCCCATGAGGAATGGGCTACGGTTTCTCAGGAACACTGCCAGAACCTGATGTCTGGCTATGCATCACATTTGCAGCAGGTCATAATAGCAAAAGGGAGTTCAAGAGAGTACTAGAGACACTTTTCATGAAGGGGTTGAATAGTTTCGAGACTGCGGTAACTGGTAAAAGTAGCATTTTGTGTTTGATTTGGGTAAAAATGGTTGTAAAATCTGTTACATTTGAGCTGTTTAAACCTGTTCTGTTTAATTTTGCTTTCAACTGTATGCAACCCTTTCATTCAGCCATAAAGATCAATATATTAGTAGTGTTAATAAAAACAACTCAAACATGCACAGTAGTTACAAACACAACACAAAAATAATAGTTGAATTTACTTGTTTCACAGACAGAGAAGAGCCTGTACCTGGTTACAGAGCAGGTGACACCCCTGGCAGTCCATCTGAAGGCACAGGCAGAGAAGGGGGGAGCTGGGGACCTAGAGGTCTGCTGGGGACTGCACCAGATTGTGGTAAGTGTAAGAGCCATCTGATACTTTCAGGGGAGCCACAGTTCTGTCACTTATTACCCTTCTGCTGTTTGGCTCCTCCCACAGAAAGCTGTGAGTTTCCTGGTCAACGACTGCCACCTGCTCCATAACAACTTGGGTGTATGGTCTGTTTTTGTGGATCGAGCTGGGGAGTGGAAGCTTGGGGCCCTTGAGCATGTGGCCCCTGAGCAGGGTGACCCAAGTGGGGTTTCACTCCCTGCTCCTAAGGCTGTTTACCCAGACATGGAGAAATATGACCCACCAGAGATGCCGAATAGCAATGCAGAGAAGTGGTAAGAGAGGGGTTTTTAAAAATGAGAGAAGGAAGTCAGAGTAACAATAATAATGTTATACATGCAGAAAAGGGGATCAACTACAATACTACTCACAGAAATCACAGAAAGAAGAGGTTCATAATAGGACTAAGTGAAGATACCCGAGGAAAGTGTTGATGTGATATTAAACCTGGCCGTGGTTACTTTCTGTAGAAGTTCTTCCCTTGAACTGTTTGCATGTTTGTTGCAGGTCAGGGGAGGTGTGGCGACTAGGCTGTTTGATCTGGGAGGTGTTCAACGGCCCACTGCCTCGCACGTCCTCCCTTCGTTCACTGGGAAAGGTACAACACCTGGACAGTTGATTTGTGTAACTACTGCGCAATTTTTGTTGATTCCATGGTGTATTTCCATTTCAATGTTCTTAAAATAATAAAGGTTGTTTTTATGGGTGTTGAATAAGTATTGTAGTGATGTCAGAAATTCTTATCATGAACTTAGTATTCTAGTGAAAATGAGGAGTACTGGAAATTATAAATATCTTTATTATTCTGTTCATTTTCTATCAAAGAGTAGACATTTTGCTGTTGTAAAGGAAAAGCTTTGTCAAACTGAACTCGAGAATAGTTACCAGAGACCATGCATGTTCTTGCTAAATTGCCCTCAAGCCAGAAATTTTATCTGCAGTTTCTTTGTGGCTTCAGTGATGCCTGAAAGTCATTTTGTGAAATGGAGAATCAATAGAAGCAATGTTCACAGATGATTCTCAATGCACAATGTTCTCTGGTGTCCTCTTTGTCCCCACAGATTCCCAAGACCCTGGTCCCTCATTACTGTGAGTTGGTGGGGGCTAGCCCTCGAGCCAGACCCAATCCAGCCCGCTTTCTCCAAACTTGTAGAGCTCCGGGGGGGTTCCTCTGCAACAGCTTTGTGGAGAGCAACCTTTTCCTGGAGGAAATACAGGTCTATATACTGGCATTAAGACACACCTAATCATATATACCAGTGGTTTTGGTTTTTGCAGCGTTTCCCCCACCATTCATCCATTCTGCACCACTACTGTGATCCCATTCTGTGGTGTTGATTTTGAAAGAGTACACTAGCATGCATAGCACAGCGTTCTCAGCTGTTTTTGCAGATCTGTGCGTACAGGGATCATTTTTAAAAATGTTGACGTGTAAACGCAGAACTTTTTCAAAACACAAAGAAATAACTTCTCAGTTTTCAGCAAAAACGTTGCTGTGTAAATGGGGCCTGAAACTTAGAGGTAGGCCACGCACCAAAAGCTATCACCTGTTGTATTGTATTATGACAGGTTCCTTTAATAGACTGACCTGCTGTGCAAAGTGTCACCCTGTCCGCTATGCTCCGATTATGATTAATGAAGAATAATTTGGGATCCCACATATTTAAAGGGCATTTTTACCTCACAAAATATACTGTGTAAAATATATGTTAGTATTAGTATTATTAACAACTGGCATTCAAACTTTGTGCCCAGATCAAGGAGCCAGCTGAGAAGCAGCAGTTCTTCCAGGATTTGAGTGACAATCTGGACTCCTTCCCTGAAGACTTCTGTAAACACAAGGTCCTGCCTCAGCTGCTAATCGCCTTCGAGTTTGGAAATGCTGGAGCCGTGGTCCTTACACCACTCTTCAAGGTGAACCCTTACCTCCCCCGGCAAATTTCAGACCTTATTAAAACCTCCAAGCATCTCGATCGTTTTCAAAATAAAACATAAACAAATCCTCTTTCCTAACAAAGTCAAAGTAAGACATGGTTACATTAGTGTTAATATCCCAGTGAAGACTTAATTTCAGCCACCCTCTAGTACTACTCCTGTTTTGTTTTGTTTTATTTCCCTCATCTCATCTCCCTTTGTCTTTGCTAGGTGGGGAAGTTCCTGTCAGCAGACGAGTACCAACAGAAGATCATCCCTGTTATTGTGAAGATGTTTTCCTCCACAGACAGAGCCATGAGGATACGACTACTGCAGCAGGTATCTTAACATGTAAAATGTTTGATCTACCCCCTGACAATCCAACAGTGATTCAGTTTTTATTTCATTTAATTAGATGTAACATCAAGCAAGAAAACTTAAAGCTCTAGAGCAAGGAAAGTAAAACATAAGTTAAAAGTGGAATAGATAATAAAAAAAGGATATATCCCTATATTTGTCAGACATTGTTTCTTCTCTCTGTCTCAGATGGAGCAGTTCATTCAGTATTTGAATGAGGCAGCAGTGAATTCTCAGATTTTCCCTCACGTTGTCCACGGCTTCACAGACACCAACCCTGCCATTAGAGAGCAGACTGTTAAGGTATGCTTAAACACAAACCCGATGTTGTCATTGCATATTATTTCTGTACTAGACGTTCTCAGTCTGCTGTAGCCACAACACTTCTTTTTTTTTCTTCCTCCACCCCTCCAGTCTATGTTGCTGCTGGCTCCCAAGCTGAATGAGACCAACTTAAACCAAGAGCTCATGCGTCACTTTGCCCGTCTTCAGGCCAGAGATGAACAAGGCCCAATCCGATGCAACACCACCGTCTGCTTGGGCAAGATTGCCTCCTACCTTAATGCTGCGGTAAATTCCACAGACATGTGTGTAACACAATTCATGTAATGCATAAATTGCTTAAACAAAAGTTCAGGAGAGAATCCCTTCAAATGGAAGAATGTGGTTATCCCTCTCCTCATAGACTCGACAACGTGTTCTGATTTCTGCCTTCTCTCGGGCCACCAAAGATCCTTTCCCAGCCTCACGCTCAGCTGGTGTACTGGGCTTTGCCGCCACACACAACTACTACAGTGTATCAGAGATTGCTGCCCGCATCCTGCCTACCCTCTGTGTCATTACTGTTGACCCCGATAAGAGCGTCAGGGACCAGGTACATACGGCTTATGTCGATTTGTGACTACATGTTATTGTTATGGCTTTCCACAATTGACTGCAAAACTGTGCATTGTGATATAGTTACTCATTTAATTTAAGTATATCCAAATTATTTATATTAATAGCAACAGCAAAATGCTTCAAGCCTTCTTAATCATTGTGATCCTATAATAAGGATAGTGCAGAAAGACAGGGCTGTATTCAAACTAATTACAAGTGTAAGAGCAACATAGTAGATAAGCTGTACTACCCCTGACAGTGACTTCCTCTTTCCGGCTAATGAATTCAACATTGTATGCTGATATTTAACCCCTTTAAACCATTTTTTTGTCATTGTTGGGATATGTTGATGTATTTTTGCTCAGGATGTTCTCTCCTGCCTCTCTCTCTCTTTATGTCAGACATTCAAAGCCATCAAGAGTTTCCTTTCCAAGCTTGAGACCGTGTCAGAAGACCCCACCAAACTGGCTGATATAGGTATATAACTCAGCACTAAGCTGCAAAGTCTCTGCTAACTACCAACTCATTTGGCAAGAATAGAATGTTACATAGTCGTTTGAATACCTGCTTCAATTTGTAAGGACAAGACATATTTCTGTCACTGAAATAATGGCAGCAGAATGAATAGACTTGTTTCTTTTTTTTTCTCCTGAAATTCTAAAACTAGCTTGAAATTGTCCTTATTTTCTGTCCTGTAGAGAAGGACGTTTCATCTTGTGCTCAGCCAGCAGGGGCCTCTTCCAGTTGGGCCGGCTGGGCCGTGACTGGCATGTCCTCACTAACTTCTAAGCTGATCCGCAACACTCCAGGGACAGAGGGCAGTTCAGCTGAGGGCAGTTCAGCTGAGGGCAGCGAGCCTGCCAACAAAACCAGTACCTCTAATGAAGCACCTACACCTGGTAGTGTGATCACGTTGGATTTGCTTGACTCCTGTACAATTGTTGCACTCATTTACAGTTTGATAAAGAGTATCAAAATTGATGCAACAAAAGATATTGTCTTTTTTTATTCCACACATTTTTCTTCATCAAAAACTGGTGCCTACATTACCCACAATGCACCTTGGCCGCTGGCATTTTGATCAGAGATATGGGTGTGTTATTCAAGCCATGGTTAATGTCTCGAGCCACAAGCCTCAAGCAGAGTTATGGAGCAATTGCAAAGGTCTACAAAGATCACTTCTAACTCCACACCTCTAGATTATTTTCAGTAATTCAGGTGACATCATTTCATGTTTTTATCAGCTGAGAAGTATCTCAAAGATCAAATCTTTCCTCTCTTGGCTTGATCTTTCGGTGGTCATCCACGCTTTTGTAACTTCTCGGTTGGACTATTGCAACTCTTTGTATTCTGGTTTGAGTCAAAAAGCAATCACACGCCTCCAGATGGTTCAAAATGCAGCTGCTCGCCTTTTAACCAACACTAAAGATGGGATAACATCAGCCCTGTTTTAGCCTCTCTTCACTGGTTACCAGTCACTTTTATAATTGATTTTATTGATTACTTTTAAAGCACTTCATGGCTCAGCCCCCATTTATATTGCAGACTTGCTGCTACCATATGAGCCAGAGCGCAGCCTCAGATCCTCAGGCAGGGCTCTGCTTGCTGCTCCTGAGTTTCGACTCAGGACAAAAGGGGACCGAGCTTTTGCTGTCAGGGCCCCTCAGCTCTGGAACTCACTGCCTGAAGATCTGAGACTAGCAGACAAACGTTTATTAATTTAATTTGTTTTAATTTTATTTATTTATTATTATTGTTGTTCTCTATTTATTTATTTATTTACCTACATGTTTGAAATCTGTATTTATTCATTCCCATGTCTTTCCATTTGTACATTTTTTCTTAATATTGGGGGTTGCTATTTTGGGGCCTCTGTGCTATTTCTGTATTTAAATTTTAATAGCTTACTTTCAGTCAAGAACTGTTTTAATACATTGTTTTGACCTTGTGAAGCGCTTTGCAACTCTGTTTTGAAAAGTGCTATATATGTAAAGTTTATTATTATTATTATCATCATTATTATCTGAAGCTATTTATCAAAATCCTGTATGAACTCCTAAATGTGCAGTCCTAACCTTATTTTTCTGTCTATCACAGGTGAAGAGGATAAAACTCCTCAGGCCTCCCTGACTCACCCTGCTGCCTCTAGTCATGCCAACCAGTCACAGTCTCTTGAAGTAACAGACAATGATGAAGAGCCAGTAGGAGAGCGATGGGATGAGGATGAGGACTGGGGAAGTTTGGAGGTAGGATTTCACCTTTTTTGACTGAGATGAAGCACATCTGAGATTATGTTATTATAAAACTGTAATTTCAAATCTAATAAATTATTAATTATTTCTCATGTAGGCACCTGAGAAAACTCAGACCGAACCAGATGACTGGAACGCTGATTGGTCAGGAATGACTTCATCTAAAAAGAAGGCCAGTGACAGAGGAGTATGAATCCTTTATATAATACTACCTTTATTGTTAATACCACTACTTCAAATGCTACTAATACAAGTGTTATTATTGCCACGACTACTTAGAGTAATAATAATAATATTACATTATAGATTCATGAAATGATCCGTGTCTCATTGATGATTGTAGAACAAATTATCAGCACTGAACAGGATTTCAGTCAATGTTCTCTATGTGGACAAAAGTTTAGCTTTTCTCTTATTTCAGCAGTCTTCATTTAAATTTTTTTGTCATCTCTCCAATATCTAGGTGGGCCGGTCATCCTCCGCTGTGGTGAAAAAGCAGAGCTCTGACTGGAGCAGCTCAGGGCTGGGACGCTGATGACAGCTGGTCCAATGAGAAGGAAGGCCAGGGTCAGAGCTCTGCAGGCGAGGAAGGCTGGGGCAATGAATGGGGAGAGGAGGACACGGACACAACCTTGATCAGTACGACGCTCCCCCTGCCGGAAGGAGTGCGGTTAGCCAGTGATTACAACTGGGACAGCACCAGCACAGCCAAAGAGACCAGTCCGAATGAACTGTTTGCCAGCTTGTCTCAGAGAAGTGCAACCAGCACTGCTGCCACCACGGTGAGCACAGAGGGAGGGAGGCAAAAAGACAGAGAGCAAGAAATGGATAAAATTAGTGTTGATTAAGTTTTTTTTTTTAATCCCCTCAGTCTGTCCATCCATCCATAACAGGTAGATGTGGGTATGGTCTATCCACATCTCCTCAAAAAATGAAATTTCAATGCTTTATAGGGTCCCTAAAGGTGTGCATTTCTTCATTGGTTTCTTCATTTTGCTTATTTCTACATTTTTAGGCACATTTGAACTTCAGCGATTTTCCGTGTCATTCTACTATTATTCTGCAATGATAAGGGGATGGTCTATGTACCTGCTTCAGGTCTTTATGCTAAGCTAAGATAATCGCCTACTGGGGGTAGTTTTATAGAAAATGTACACACATGAGAGTGGTATCAATTTTCTTGTCTAACACTCAGCAAGAAAGTGTATAAGCTTATTTCCTAAAATTTAAAATATTATGTTAAATGGTTAAAAAAAATTCTCTGATTCTCTTGATGAGAGGTCAATTCATAGGTGAAGAACACAAAAAAGATGAAACAGGAGATGATGCTTCTGTCTTCTTATCAGGCTGGAGATGGCTGGCGTGCAGAGGCAACAGGAGAATGGGGAGCGGAGGAGAGCTGGGAGTCAGTGGATGGGAACCAGGGTAGGTCTGTTAGCTGAAGCCCTTTATTAAAACTATGAACCTTAATCCACGAAAATGTTTCATGTCATATTTACACCAACCTTCTTTATATGTTTTTTATGTGACTTCATTCAACCATTTTTACTTACCTGTCCCAAAATCTTTACTTTAGCTTTTTCTGTATTCACACTAATGCTGAAATATTCTCATATTATATAACCATTAACCGTCTCACTGTATGACTATGCATTGAACTGCCCGTATTTAATTGTCAACCAGGTCTCAGTAAGGCTGAGGTGGCCAAGAAGAAGCGTGAGGAAAGGAGGAAAGAGCTGGAGGCAAAACGGGCAGAGCGAAAAGCTGCTAAAGGTCCTCTCAAGCTAGGTGCACGCAAGCTAGACTGACCGGGGATGCAAAGAAAGATTTGTGGATTGGAATGGAGGAGTATGGACCACAGTAACCGGACCTGGACCAGTGGATGGAGGTTCGACGTTCTACAAACAGAAACCAGAAAGACATGTGAGCTGGCCTGTTGATTGACCAGAGCAAATTGTTAGTAGATGACTCCAGCTTCTGACAGATGGGTGAAAAGACAACAATCCAGTGCTGTACAAATGCATTATGGTGAATGGCAGCAAATGCAAAGACAGAAAATCAACAGACTGAAAAGGCACAGGGCAGAACTCAACTCGTGGTTGATTGCACAAAATCTCACCCTCTTGTTTTTAAAGTAGATAACTCATAAAGTTGCAATTGTAAAGTAAATGTATATAAATGCATCTTGTCTTAAAATGACATGAAGAAATTACACTTTTTAAAACATATTTGAATATATATATATATATATATACGTATATATATATATATATATATATATGTATATATACATATATATACGTATATATATATATATATGTATATATACATATATATATATATATATATATATATATATATATGTATATGTATATATATATATATATATATATATATATATATATATATATATATATATATATATATATATGTATATGTATATATATATATATATATATATATATATGTATATATATATATATATATATATATATATATATATGTATATATATATATATATATATGTATATATGTATATATATGTATATATATATATATATATGTATATATATATATATATATGTATATATATATATATATATGTATATATATATATGTATATATATATATGTATATATATATATATATATATATGTATATATATATATATATATGTATATATATATATATGTATATATATATATATATATGTATATATATATATATATATATGTATATATATATATATATATATATATATATATATGTATATGTATAACATTGTTCAAACAAATATCATTCTAAATGTTTTTCAATATAGACACACACACAGACAGTGGATATGAATGTTCACCTGTCACCAACTTAAAGATTTAAAACTTAAAATCAATCAATGCATGTTCTTGTGTATTTCTCTGTCCTAACAAAGGGTTTAATGGATAAGATCTACAGCTGTGCTGAGGTCACTTCGACGTGCAACACTGTACGATTCTACTGTCCATAACGGGCCATTTGACTGGTTTCAGATCTGCTCATGTGAAACATGCTCTGCAGACACATGATGAACACATAATGGAAATAAGTGGATAAATTAAGGTGGGAGGACTGGTTTCAAAGGGAAAAATCAATGTGTGTGTTTACATGTCTTTTCCTGTGTCCGAAGTAGGTAGTAGTTTTGAAAATCTTTGGAAGGCCCTGTCATGCGTTTGTGTCTATATGATGTCACAGTCACATGCTTGAAATTAGAAAACCATGTGATTACATTGTCATGAGGAGGCCAAGTACAGTGTAATTATATGATACAGCTCTCACCTCAGCAGGTAATGTTCATTGACCTGCTTTCACGCATTTGAGAATGTACCTTAAACCTGTCGAAGTAAGATTTACCCATCAGTCCAGTTTTTTCTGTACTGGGTGTGGTCAGGGTAAAGGAGTTCCCTAAAAGTTGCTTTTCCTCTTTTTTTATTTGTGCCTTGTATTTAAATGCAGATCTGCTCTGCAGGATCACATCCAATAACTCCCAACTATATCAGAAATGTATCAAAAGTGGACCAGAAATGTCTCCCACAACCAGATTATGTATTTTCATCAAACATTTCAGTACAAGCCCATATCTCCTGACCACGTTGGATGTGTTATTGGTAGGTTTGTTGTAAGATGCTGTATAGGTAAGCCGGCTGACACAATCAACAGCCGTCATCACTGGAGCTGATGTCCCTTTATGGGGTGGTCATGTCAGCTGAAGAGCCACGCTGTGTCGGTGGACTGAGGAGGCCTGGACGCAACCTAGAATACAAATCATGTAGCATGTGAGCTATTCCAAAAATAAAAGAGTAAAATGTTTCCTCTTTGAATTGAAAAGCTGTAGTCATATTTCTTCTCGGCAAGTATATGAGCTCCTTTAGTGAGATGACATCAGGAGATGGATTTCTGATATTTCTGCCCCCAAAACACAACAGCTGTGTTAATTCATTTTGACTTGTATGGATTTCATTAGCAGAAAATATAACTGATTATTCGGATTATTATTCATTCACCTCATTCGGTTGGAGACTGGCATCTTCGAGACTGATCTGATCTTATAGACTGAAAAAATGAAGCCAGAATGATGGGTTTGTGGGTGACATCGAAAGGCACAGTATGTGTCCCTGTTTTTGCAATGGACTGGGGGGAAAAAAAACAATTCAATGAGATCACTAAAACAAGTAATGTATAATAATAATACAATATGCTGCCTCTAACTAAATTGCTTTGAAATTCTAATGAAGAAAGGTGAACAGGGGAAATAGGTGAATATTTAGTAATAAGTTCAGAACTGAAAACTGATATTTCCACATAGAACTATGGCGCTATGTGAGAGGGGCACCATGTTGTAGAAATGACTTCCACCCTGGGTGATATACCCCATCTCGATGTGGTGATTCAGAATGTTTAAATTTATAGGGCTCATGGATCATTCACTACTGTGAGAGAAATAATGCTAGACTTCCTACTAAAATCAGATTGTAGCTGAAACTTGGCTCATTCACTTACAGTAGACGTCAGATTTGATACTAAATTCTAGTTCACAGCAATAAGAGCTGTAGCTTAAGTCTAATATTAATGACTGACACCAGACTTGAGGTCCACGTGCTTTTAAGAACTACGATTGCAGAAAGAAAGACGACCACCATCCAGAATCACACACATTATTCTTTATTAAAAATTATGAATTAAATGTCAAAGTTAAAACATAAATTATGAACTCTTTATAGGCAAAATGCCCTGAGAAAAATTTATTAAGGTCAAGGTACTCATTCAAAAAATAGTAATTCTGTGAGATATGACATATATATGTGTGTGTGTGTGTGTCTATCTATCTATATATATATATATATATAATATTCTTGTAACATTAAGTATTGACTAATGAGAACCATCATTTAGACTTCATAGATATTTCCATTTGATTTGAGTATCTATTATTATTTATTCATTAGCGTTTACCAGTAGAAACGACCCTTAAACCTTGTGGCTCTCATCATCAAAATCCAAAACATTGACACCTTCAAATTTTTAATATAAATCATATTGAAACATTCAAAATATTTCAGTGCAAATAGTGTTTGTTGTGCTTGTATGTAACATCTGTAGAAATTTTAAAAAGTCTGAAAAATTCAGGGCCTTGCTCCCAAACCAACCGGCCTGGCATTGTTATTCAAATCGAAGAAGCATGAGTGACAGATGGAGGAAATATCTGACTTAACCACAGATTACATGCATGTGAATTAAGCAGTGTTTTCTGTGGGTGATCACGATAAGTACAATTAATCTTTGTTGGTGATCATACCGGATAATTATAATATCAAGTCCCTAAACAGGGGACCGGGGATTTCAGTCACTCTGTGTTCTTATTTTCTTTTTTGCTTCCAAACAGAGCTCCTGCCAGAGCCACGATACCCAGACCCACCATTGCAGCCACACCAGCGACCATAACTGCTTCTCCTGCTTTATGCACCTGCAGAGGAAAATGCACATATTTTAGTTGATGAGCTGTTTTCTTAACATTAAAAATGCCAATTGAATTATTCGTAACTCTGAGAAATACATCACTAACACATTCAAACATTTTTAGTACCACCCTTTTCTATTATAGTTTAGCCTAATGATCAGCAGAAATGTACCTGTATATTAAGTTGTTGAAGAGGTTTCAGGAGTTTGCATGAATGTATTGATCCTTACCATGAAAGCAGGTCACAACTGAACAACTATTGATTGATTGTTCTTCTGATTTAATTTTCTACTTTTTTAGTTTCCTATTTTATAGTAATTCTTAATCAGAGACAGAAACCATATCTCCATTTTGATAAATGATGATTGATGGACAATGTAAACTTCTCCTACACACTGTGCATTTTGGGGAAGAGAAAAGCAGAAGAGTTGTGGTTGCATTTTAAATTGTTTCCTGATAATTAATTTGCAGTCTTTTAAGTTTTATGTTTGTCTAACTGTTGAATTGTAACCTTCATTGTCTGGAGTCAAGGTTCCCACACAAAAGACAGCAAACTGCTCTTGTCGGTAAACCCTGTACAAATAAAGGTTGAATGACTGTGTGATGTAGTAGCTTTGAAACTCACAATGCTCTGCAGCTCAATGTGTGAGTGTTTTCAAAACTAGACATTAGGGGAAAAAAACAACTACATCAAACTAAATGAAATGAAATGACACCAAGCTGACCACAGCTGCCACGCTTCATATAGTTACTACTATTTCTAAATCTTTGGTCACACGACTATTGATTATTCAAAAAAAGGTAGCAAACACCCATGAAAATGAAATAAAAATCCAGTACTCCCATTCAAGGGGTTCCTGTCTATAGATTAGATTCCATTCAAGTAAAAGTTGCACAGAATTATAATTAGCCATAGATAAAGAGGTTTGCATGTAAAAGTCTAACATGCATCAACTGACCTGCCGGGATTCTGCTTTTCCATAGCGCAGTTCGTTTGCAAAGTGCTCACAGTTCCCCCTGAAGACGCAGAATGGCAGCTCTTCGCCCACCAGTGCACAGGCTTCCCTCACAATGATGCGAGCTTGGCGGGGCTCGTACTTCTTGTCCAGGCTGTTGTTGATTTTCCACTGGTTGGTTCCTACTACGTCCCACAACTCTTCTTTTTTCACCATGGCCTTTTCAGCTAGAACAGACATCATGCTGCTGGCGCCTGCACCCGGAACCTCAGCTATGAATAAAAAAAGAAGAACAGAAAGAGAAACAGACATAATCTGTGCTTTTATGCAACACATTTTGCAACATATATCGTCTTTTTTGGAGTGGTTTATTAATTATTAATTAGCTCAACTTAAACATTCTAAGCTGATATTCTGGTTTGAAAACATGTGACCTGTGAACGTGGCCAGTCATGTAAGATGTTATTGTTCCAGACTGGGACATGTCAGGATTGAGAAGTAGCATTCCAGACAGTTATGTGGGGGGACTCACAGGGTGCAGCCAAGTGAACAACACAGCCATCACCAACATACACAGCCCAGTGCTCATAGGAGCCTCGGAAGATCTCTATCAAGTCCCCAGGCTCTGGTTTCTCATCGTACTTGGGAGAGGAACATACAGAATAAAGAGTTTTACTTTATAACAGACTGCAGTAGATTTGACCTTAGCTTACATAACATGGGTTAAATTAGTATAAGACCTTTAAATTAAAACAAATTACATTAAATGCTATATACAATAATACCTTGACCACATGTAATTGCTATAATAGACCACAAAACAATAAAAACAATCAAACAAAAATAACCACTGTGGTCTAATTTTTTATATTCTGAGAAAATGTCCTCACCAGTGTCGGGGCCATGTTCGCGTCTGTAAACCTTTCCAGATGACTCTCAGCACCTGCAAGATCAAATCATTTTATAGACCTACCATTAGCACCCAACATGAGAAAAGTGAAAAGTAAAATAAATATCCTGCTCTTTTTCATATAAATATATGATAAATAGAGCGGTCAGTGCAATCAAATACAAATCAACAGCACCATAAACTCCAAACTGTTTGTCAAGTTTAATCAACACATCTCTAATAAATTAAAATCAGTATGACCTTCATGGAGGGAGGATTTATTGCAGGACTGTTGTATTAGACTGCATTAGGTTTACTTAGGTATACCTGATAATCTAACCAACTGAGTATATACACTCAAGGGATTTCAAAACCTACAACTCATTTTTTGTCGCAATTTGAGAAAACTTTTCTCTGGTTTAAAGTTGGTTGTATATTTACACATAGGGCAGGTTTCATGACAAATGTCAGCATGCAGGGTTTGGTCAATCTTGATTGATTTTTGAGGAGTCTTGAATCTGAAAACACAAGTTTTAGAGAAATAGACATGACGTCTGTGACCAGTGATGAGCCCCGACCTCCCGGCAGCTCTGACTGAGAGCACCACCATTCCACAGGATGACATCTAGAGTTGTGTCAATCCATGAGGAGGAGGATTACTGCTGTAATCAATGCTGATGGGGGACACATTAATTAATGATTGTGTAAAATGTTGTATACTCTATATAAACTGATGGTGGTTTTGGTGTTGTTTTTGTTATGTCTCCTTGTTTTGTCACCGTTTAAATAAATATAATCACTAAGGAAGAAATTACAGGTTGTTATTTTCATGGCACAAACTAACTGAGCAGATTAGTAAATAAAGACGTGTTTTTAAATGCCTCGAGTGGATCACCCATTTAATGACCAACTGTCCCTGTACAATTAAAGAGCTGGGAATTAGATGGTATCGTTAATGTGTCGGTATGTTTTGACTATTTGTTGAGAAAAGCTATTTGTTTACCGCCATTTTCAAACTTTGATATGTGCGTATGCCATGTTTCCGGCAGCCATTACATACAGGTCATTTCATTCCCAAACTAGCAGTCGGTTCAGCTGATAAATCCTCAGATGTGAAGTTTTAGCAGAAAGTACAAGCAATGAAACGTCAAAGTAGCCGAAAGCTAGCATTATATATGGTCTGAGTTAACGTCATCCAAATGTCGATAGTACTGCTGACGTAACCTCACAAAAATGACCACTGGCGGACATTACAGTTCTATACAATACAGGATTTTTAAATGTTTGGACAGACTGTCTTCTTACCTTTTTTGGATAACGTCGTTTTCTAAATGGAGACGCCACCAAATATGAGCTGTGAAGGACGGGCGGATTGTTTCTTTAAACAAGGGACTTCAGAATAAAAGCATCACCAAATGTCAAAGCGCAAAATGCCAACGTGCAATAATAATAATAATAATAATAATAATAATGATGCCACAGAGCCACTATTTTCAATGTTTTACTGACAGAAAGAGGACATATAGGACATATCATTAATTAATAATTGTAAAATTAAAATATTTCTGGAATAATTTTGTCTTTTTGCATCGAGTTTATTAAGGTAGCATTCAAATGAAAACATACATTTAGCTTTTATCAATTTATTTCATTGATTTAATAATTAATCATTTAAAAAAAAAATAATATTGAAACAGTGTTAAAGTGTGTACTGTGGAGACAGGACATCACTCTGTCACCTGACAGCAAGAAGGTTCTGGGTTTTAATCCACATCTTGGGCCTTCTGAGCAGTTTGCATGTTCTCCCAGTGTCTTTGTTGGTTGTCTCTGGGTGCTCCCCTCACAGTACAAAATAAAATGCAATATAGGTGAATTGTTTACACTAAAATTTGCCCAAATGTGTGAATGTGAGTGTGAATGGTTGTTTTTGACCCTGTGATGAAATGGTGACTTGTCCAGGCAGTAACCTGCTTCTCTCCTAATGTCAGCTATAATAGGCTCCAGTCCCCCATAGTTATAGAAAATTAATAGATAAGTACATAAAGAAAGAAAGAAATTCATCATCGCTAGATGTCGCCAGTGATGTCAGCTGTCTCTGATAGGCTACCATTTTTTATATCGAAGAAGTCTAAACTTCCGGGTTTGGAGCGCCCTTTCCAATGTATTTTTGCTCTTATATTAGACAAGAAAAATACCTAAAGCCGACATAATCGCTTAGGTCGAAGCCCTACAGCCGAGAAGTAGATTTGATGTGGCACTTTAATGTTAAAAGACCAAGCGATGTCTGTGGTGTTTGACGGGAGTCACCTGAAAGCGATGCAGAGCTCGCACACTCACACACAGCAGACTGCTCTGAGGTGAGTGCTTGTGGAGGGGAAGCGGCTGGACTGACAGAAAATTTAGACTAAAGTCAGTTCATGTCATGCTTTTGTTTGTTTAGAAGTTAACTGTACAAAGATTAATGGATCAAAGGTACTTAACTGGTCTATAGAGCCAACTCATGTTGAAAGTTACTGGATTAACAATAGATCCTACACTCAGTACGTTTCAGTTAGTCGATTGTTCATATGCTCAATTAATAGCTAAACAAAGATTTGGCCAAATTTGACAAAACGTTTCATTTTAAAATTAGTTGTACATCTATGTTTAGAACAGGTTTTTGGATTATTTTTAACATGCATTATAACATATGATCATATCAGTAATTGTTAATGCAAAAATGAGAATAGTTGGTTCCAGCTTATGATATGTAAGGATTTTCAGATTTTCTTGATTTTTGTCAAATATAATAATAAATTAACTATTTTTCCAGTTTTAAACTATTAAATAAACCGAGCGGTTTACTGACGTCATTTTTGGCAGTTTGATGGTGATGGGTACTTCCACTGCTTTTTCTTACATTTGAAAGACTATTCAAGCAGTCAGAAAAACAATAACAAGAATTTGCGCTCTACAGAGTGCACCACCAAGGCCCAACAGTCCCCTTTACTACAGTCAAGCCTTATCCAAAATTAAACTTATTCCTGTAACAATAATTTACAAGGCAGACATATTTAAATCTGAAGGATCCGGATTTTTATTTGGATCCACACCAAATTGCATATACTCATAAATACCGACCTCCAAAATAGGACTAATTGTTTTTCCATTCACATTCATGCATTATTCCCAGAGCAATTAAGAACATTTAAAAAACACTCAATCTTGCAATTTCAAACAAAGTGGAAAAAAATCTGGATCTTCCCCTTTATCCAGAATCACACCAAAAGTTAATGGAGTCTATCCTGGCCCAAGACCCATCCTAAACAACCAAGTTTCATGGAAATCTGTTCTTCAGTTGTTGCATAATTCAGCTAACAATCCAAACGAAAAACAAATGGACACAGGTGAAAATATAACCTCCTTGGTGGAGGTAATGAGAATGATCACTGATATTAGGTCTTTATGGGTAGTCTGAAAGAACTTCCCTTCTTACACTTCCTTTCTTTTTTTCAATCCTCTTCTGCTAAACTTTCCACTTTTCTCATCATGTCATCCATTCTTCTCATCATATCCATTCGTCTCCTGTAGCGGCCAGGAACTGTCTCAGGAGATCAAGTCCTTCATCAATGGCGTTGACACCATTCAGGGCCGGAAGCTCAGTGTTCGGGAACACGCCCGCTGTGCTTTGCGCCTGTTGCGCTCGGTCCCAGCCTGTAGAGGGGCCGTGCTGGAGCATCTTAGGGGCGTTTACGATGAGCATGTCTCTGTCTTCCTGCACAACTTGGAGACGGAGAGTGATGCCAGCTCTGTGGCCAGCTCCAACCTGGAGGACATCATACAGGTATGCTGACACAAGGACACGCATAGGAATTCTTCTAAAACTGCTATCATGAAAATCATGAAAGATTATTGATTACATTTCAGGCAATTTTCATTAAGTTCTTATGGATTAGTAATTTACTATCAGCAACTTTATAATCACCTTTTATAGTAACATTTTGAACAACAATTCCAAGTATTAAATAAACCCAGCTTCTCACTTGTGATGATTTGCTGCTTTCCTTTAGCTCATGTGATAACAAACCTGAATATTTTTCCATTTTCGACAAAACAAGCAGTTTGAAAATGACACCTTGTGTTTTAGGACATTTTCTGGCATTTTCCACAATTTTCTGGAATGTTATAGACCAAAACATGAAAATAATAGGCAGATTAATCAACAATGAAAATAATTGTTTGTTGCTGCCCTAGTATGCTGTACCCTGAACTAAAAACCCAATTAAAACTTTTTGTATTGCTCTCCATGCAAGTTTCCTATTCTGAAATATCACCAAGATAAAGAGACACATTTGAGGCTACCTGTGTAGCTCAATATCACACAAAATGTATGAAGGAGATTATTCAGACCACACCCAATCTCTTTAACCTCAACCTTTAACCTCAAGAAATGAACTCTCATTTATTTTAGTATCCAGCATTTAGAGGTTTTGTTTTGTCCTTCTAGGAGAGGATTTACATTTTCATTCAGCAATATGAACAGAAAAGGTTAATGGTTATTAATGTATTCGTACATTCATAGAAATATGACCGAGGTCAGGAAATTCCAGGGTAGATGTTCTTAATTATTTCTGTTTGTCTGTAGGAGGTTCACGGTGTGCTGTCAGAGTTCATACGTCTCAACCCTCGGGCCTGGGCCCCTCTGGTATCCACCTGGGCTGTGGACTTGTTGGGCCAACTGAGCAGCAAGCATGCCGGCCGCAGGGTGACCCCTCACTCCTCCAGCCTCAATGAGCTGCTCCAGCTCTGGATGTCCTGTGCTGCTACCCGGTCCCTCATGGAGGCCTATTCCCAGTGTCTGGCCGCCATGTTGGCTTGGTGCCCTGATGCCTGTGTGGATGCGCTGTTGGACACCTCAGTTCAGCACTCCCCACATTTTGACTGGGTGGTAGCTCATATTGGCTCCGCCTTTCCAGGTACTATCATCAGCCGAGTCTTGGCATGTGGACTCAAGGACTTCTGCTCTCATGGTGCTAAGGACCAAACACTAATGGTAATGGGACTTGATAAAGGCAGTAGAGTGCCCAAGATTGGCTCAGTGGTGGGAATCCTTGGACACCTTGCAGCGCACCACTCAGACAGCATCAGAAAGGAGTTGCTCAGAATGTTTCAGGAAAGCCTGAGTCCATCAAGCCCTCTATCTCCCACCTCATCCTCAACATCTTGGGAGAGTTCCCCTCAACTCCGTCGTGCTGCAGTACCATTTCTGCTCCAGCTGGCTGCAATGTCCCCGAACCTGTTTGGTGCGGTGTCTGCAGAGCTTGTAGAGCTGCTACGCCCTCCTATCCTGTTCCAGCTGCAAGCCTTGCTACAGGGCTTCCCCAGAGAAGAACTGGATAACATGCTGGGGTTGGCTGTTCACCTTATTAGCCAGAGCCCATCAGGAGGTGCGCAGGTGCTCCGTTTTCTGGCAGACACAGCGACTCCGGCCTCAGTCATCATTTCTGGCCCTACACCCTCCCCTCATGAAGGAGTCAGAGAAGGTTGTGATCGCCTCCTCCAGATGCTGCTTCTGCATCTCCACAAACTGGTCTTCAATCGCTCAGATGGAGCTGAGGTCAACCCCCATCACTCTGCTTCCTCTCAGCCCCAGAGGGTCATCCCTTTCTTAGAGGAGCTGCAGTCTCACATAGGTCAGCTCTGTGCCGAGACACTGCGACTGGAGAGGAAACGTCACCTCTGGCTGCACCAGTTGCTGTGCCTGCTGTCGGTTTATGGAGGCATCAGTGTGGCCACTGAGGTTTTCTGCCAGCTACTCACCCAGGCGCGCAATCCAGAGGAGTTGGCTCTAGCCTGGCAGCTCCATACCATGCTCTCCTCTTGCATGGCGGGACTCATACCTGCCGCGGTAGCTCGGTGTGTGGCCCAGATCCATACTCACACTCTGGGGCCTCGGCAGCTGAGACAGCTTCTGCTTAACCTGGCTGCAGCCATCCAGAGTCAGAATGAGGAGAGAAGAGGAACAGCAGGTGTTCAGTCCTCCATGGCCATCCAGGTGGCCTCAGCAGTCTCAGGACACCTCCATGATTTTGGCCCACTCCTTCTCTACGGTGACCCAGCTGTATCTCATGCAGCTGTGCGCCTCCTGTCCTGTAGCCCACTCCCTAGCACCTCCTCACCAGCACACCTGCTCCTGCTCTCCCGTGCTGCCGTCACTCATTTCTTTCTGGCACTGCGGAAAAGAAGTGAAGGGGTGCAAGTCGGGAGAGATGGCGGACAGGCATGCGAGGCAGTGAATTGTTCAATCCAGCTCTTGTCACGTTTCGCAGCGTATTCTCCGCTCACTCTCAAAGCAGTACTCCAGCAGCTGGTTGAGGGAGCATTACATAAAGGCAATGCTGACCTGTTTGGAGGGCAGATTTCAGACATGACTGGTGCCCCTGTGACTGCCCCTTCTGTGTCCTCTGATGTCGGAGCCTCTTTGCTGGACATCAACTGTCGGTTTGGTACTGCTGTCAACTTTTCTGGCAGCGTGTGGTCTGTGTTCCATGCAGGGGTGATTGGCAAGGGTCTGAAGGTTCGCACTGCCACCAAGCTACCTGATCCATCAGGCGTCATCCAGGTGAGAACTGTAGTAGAGCACAGTTTCTAGCAAAATGTGGATTAGATAAGATGACAGCAGTGCAGTCAAAGTTATGTACAAATTAAGGAAGTGATTTTTTTTAGTAGGTTAATGCATAGTATTTCATTAGTTGTTGGCATCAGTTTGAATTTTAAACTACATGTAAATATTTGACATTTTGAAAAAAAATAAGGTGTGCAGATAGATCTATGTGGGTGTATTTTTGTTTGATTTCAGCAGACTGAAAACCTGTCAACATCATTTTCTTTTGTCTGCAGAATGTTCAGACTCTGCTGGCGGTCATAGTTGGGTGTTGCAGCTCCTCTGGTCTCAATGGCTCTATTAATGGCTCACGATCACCATCTGACCCTGATGAGCCGGTGCCCATCAACGCCGAGGCAGCCAAGGTTATTGCAGTCACACTGGTGGAAAATGTCTGTCCAGATGTGGCCAATGGTGAGCTGTCCTGGCCCCCAGAGGAGCACGCCCGCACTACAGTGGAGCGAGACATCCACATTCGGCGTTGCTTTGAGGTCCACCCAGTGCTCTTCCCTATGCTTCAGGTGGTGGCAGCTGGACGTCCAGCTCTTTGCTACTGCTCTGCTGTGCTCAGAGGCCTCCTGGCCACTCTGCTTGCCCACTGGGAGGCATCCCGTGAGTTGTTATCCACAGACTCCCCATGGCACCTCCAGGCCTCCTGTCTCCTAGTGTCCTGCATGGGAGAGGGCCAGCTCCTGCCTCCCGTGCTGGCCAACGTCCACGAAGCCTTCCCCCACCTTACTCCCTTCGAGGTGAGGCTGCTGCTCCTGGCTGTGTGGGAGTATGTTAGAGGCAATGGGCCCATGCCTCAGAAGTTTGTTTTCAGCTCAGAGAAGGGCCAGTTCTGCAGGGATTTCTCAAGGGACGGTGATGTGGCAAGATATGTGGCACCAATCCACAGCGTCCTGCATAAGAATATAGATAGACTGGGACATCTGTGCTGGCGGTTCCAGCTCTAAATGGTAGTGGGGAACAAACTGTGATGAGCAGCTAACAAGGAATAAATACAGACTATAAAATAGATGGAATACTGTGTTACATTGCTCCAAGACTGGACTGCAAAGTTGTGATTATTGTGCTTCAGTTTCATACAAGTATAGTTGTGTAAAAGTGTGTTTGCATACCTTTTGTACCATGTTTTAGACTTGATGTGTTTCTATCTAGTTGTTTCTCTGAGAAAGCCAAGGGCACAAAAGGAATGTCACACATTTGTGTTAATACAGAATCAGCTCCACACAAAATGTAGCCTTAATGTATTATTTCAGTTAGAATATACAACTTTGCCAAATCATTTATAGTTTTTTAATACACAATTTTCCAATTTCCATTTCATTTTTCTAAAATTGTGACAACAAACAAGCATTGCATCTGCTGCCACATGTGCAAACTGCCATCTAAACCACTTTACAAATAAATAATCTCGCCCTAGAATGTGTCTTGAATGTAGCATCCATGTTGATACTAAGGTGTTTTATCACTTTAATCTCATAGATCATTCAAATTTCTTGTGGGCTTAAGATATCAAAACTTTACTACCATGTTTTTTTCTTTGTAACTCAGTGGTTTCCAACTTCTTTTGTTTGTGACCCCTTAGTATTATCTAAGAACTAAATTGCAGATAAGTGGTTTATCCTTCTTAGAGACTGTTTTAGTTGAATAGTACAAAATTGATCTAGAACAGTCATTATAGAAAATCATATTTTTGTTGAAACAAAACTCCCTACTGGAGATAAACATGTGATTCCAATAGCTAGGAAGTTGGTTTTCAGGGTCAATACATTTTGTGGTGGGGTAGAGTAATGTTACTGAAGGAAATTTTAATAGCAAATCATTATCTTATTGAGACCAAACTGTTTACTGGAAGAAATACTAGCCTCCAATTTTTGTTACCAGGTTTGATGCATATCTCAGTAGTGATCCAACTATTGTTAACGATCCCATTGCCTTTAGGAGTACCACTGCATATGTAAAACTGTAAAAAAAAAAAGTCGTTTCTGTCCTCAGAAAGAGCTTTTTGAAATAAAATGTATTTGGGGGAGCTGTCTTATGTGACGTCACGTCATGTGCACTTCGATGACTGGAGCTTGGCGATGACGTGTCACTGCCCGAGAGGATAAATATTAATTTGAAGTCAATCCGATAAAGAGATAAGAAGATTAAAAACACCATGAGGTAAATGATTGGATTTGGATTTATAAATTCACATTACCAGTGTTAGGTTAAAGAAATAGAAAAATATTTCAGACATTTGAGTATCTTAATTCTTAATCTTTATTGCGGACTGAAATGGGCGGAGTCTAACAGGAGCACAATCAAGATGGCCACCTTCACTGAGAGGTAAGACAAAGCAGGTCTGCTGTTTCATTGTGAATTTAGTATTAGTTTTACTTAATATCAAAGAGTCTGAGGATGATCGCTGTGAGTACACACCTAGTAAGCTACTTACTCTTTCAAGGGTTAACAGCCCCCAGGAAAAATCATACTGGAAAAGTCGAGATCCCTCCTATTGAATTAACGACTTGACAGGCTTTAACATTACCGTAGTCGGCAAGGTTAGCAGGATATCCTGGTCCAGAGAGGTAATGAACGAGAACACCGTTGTCATGCAATCAGACTTAAGCCCGTTCAAAAAATACTGATGCATCATTGTTGTCAAATTAATAATTTATGTCAATTTTCTGAATTTTCCCCCCCAGAATTTCGATTGAGGGCTAGCTAACTTTAGCCCAAGTCAGGTGACACGTTAGCTAGTGCAATGCTGTCTCTTAGCATCATTTCAAGCGATCAACCGGGTCTGACGGTAGTATGAATGCAAGAATAAGTCCTCACATGCAGTCTGGGGATCTAACGTGACAAAAGTTTTAGAATTTAATGTGCGTACATTGTGGGGCTGCAGCAGGATGAGGAAACGGGAAATGGTCGTCTCTGGCGCTTCCCATGGGCTGAGAACGCTTTTCCCCACCACAGAGATCAAAGTCCTGGTGTGTGTTTAACTTCACGTAGTATAACGTACTGTAGTTTAACTAGAGTCCCTCTTGGGCATTGGGCATTTAAATTTGAGGCAATGAACTTGAGATGTGACTGTAAATAAATAAGTTTGCCTGAATCATCTTAAGTTCAGGGTTTCTCTTTGATTCTCTTTGTAGGATGGCGCCTCTCTTGGTGCTGTGGCTGGCTGTGTCCCTCAGGGGGACATGGGCTGTGGACAGGGCCAACTTCAAGACCTGTGATCAGAGTACCTTCTGCAAGTGAGTGCACGATAGAAAAGATGGAAAAAAATAAATTTAACTTACTATATGTTTGTGATACGCAAAGAAAAGCCAGTGCGATGTGAGTACTGACCTATCACTGGTGTCCACTCTTATTTAATTAAATGTTAAACAGGCGTCAGCGAGCTTTAAAACCTGGCGAATCTCCTTATCGAGCTCTACTGGAGACCATGGAGCTGACCAACACCAGACTCACCTTGCAGCTCATTAATGACAACAACAAGGTAAATCACACATTGATAAGTACTTCACAAAGGCTAAATTATGGTCACTAGCTGCTTCACATCGATATTGAATGAATATATTCTTAAAGCTGTTACCAGCCTCTCTGCTCAGTAACATTTCAGTAACAATATTCATAATATCATTAAAGAGAAAGATACTAATTTCTCTTCTTTGTGGTGTCTAAACCAAATGCCTCATATGACAAAGTATAAAGCTGGAAAGTAGTTGTTTTATTGTATTTTTCATTAAGTTTATAACCTGTTTATTATCCACTGCTGGTACAGGGGTACACAATTTCATTTTTGATTGTACATAAGTGCACGATAAAATGACAATAATGGAATCTTGAATCCTTAGCAGAACCCATTTGATATTCTCTACTATCATGATTAAATCCCTCTGTATCCTCCTATACTCCGTCTATATCTTCCTCCCTTCCATCTCAACCCTCCTCTCCCTTTCTCTCTGTTGGCGTCTCAGGTGCGTCTGCTGCTCGAGCTCTACCGTCTTCAGGGAAACATAACGAGGGTGAAGATTAACGAGCTGAAGCCGCTGAAGCCTCGCTATGAGGTCCCAGATGTACTTATCAGGGAGCCACCTACTGAGCCGTAAGTCTCTCATGGGTATTACTCACTGACTGGGGTGTGGCTGTAGGTTTTGATATGGCAGAACTGAAAAGGCAAAGTAAACTGTGTGTGTGTTTTATTAGTTTTTAAGTAAACAAATAACTTGCAATATGCTCAAAGAGTATGATGATAATGTAAGCCCCTTTCACTGGATATTTCAATATGCCGTCATAGGAATTCTCAGGTGTGATATGAAATGAAAAACACCTTTTCCCACTTTGATGAGTCAAAATGTCCTCTGTGGAAAAAGACCTGTAGAGTATAAATGTGTCTCAAACAAAGTGACACAAACAGATCTGAATGAGCAGAAGAAAAAAATAGCTTCTGCTCTGGGTCATGAAAAAAAACCAACCCATGTCGCTGAACTTAATTGAAAGGTTGCAGGAACGTTATAACTGAAACTCTGAGCATAAATTTGTCCAGTGAAACAAACAATTTCTCTGTGTGTTCATCTCTGAGAATTTAATTTCAAATTTTCAACCTTGAAGTTTAGTCAGACTTTGCAAGGATTTAATTTACCTCCAGCATTTATTGGTTTGGAGCAGATAGATAACCAATAGATGATAATTGAGCTCTTCAATTTCTGTCCTCGCGTTTCTTTTTCTAAACCAAATCCTCTCTTTAACTTCCTCACCCCCTCTTTCTTTCTGTCCTCAGCCTGTCTCTCCTGTCTCAGGATGAGAATGGGGTGGTGCTATCCCTGGGGGCGGAGTCTCAGAGGGTCATCGTGAGTGCTCGGCCCTTCAGGCTGGACATCATGGAAGGGCGAGACGTGCTGATGTCACTGAACTCTCGAGGCCTGCTGGCTTTTGAGCACCTGAGGATGCGCAAGGACACGTGAGAAACCGCACATGCACACACATTTACAAATGCCAGTCTCTTTTAATCCACGTCCTCACTCAGTGGATGATTTCTATTTTTGTTCCCATGAAATAGTTTGTTTTTTGAGTACTGTCTGACTCGATGTTCTGTCCTCTTTTCCTTATCATCCCAGTTTCTCCTATAAAGTAACTAGCACAGTGGCTAGCGTGTGGGATAATATCAAGAGGGTATTCTCTAGGTAAAGACCCTTAAGATTTGTAAGTGTGTATTCTGTTCCTTGTGCTAATGCTGCCAATAGTGACAAAAAGTGTAGGGACTGCCATCACACCACGCACAGTGTTTAACCAAAAATAAATGTGAGTGAGAGTGAGAGAGGGGTGTGGGTGAGCGTATACATGCCAGTTTTAAATTTGGTCCAGAATAAAGGGGTGAGTCCAGCCCCCTGTTATCATTTTTATCATGTTATTCTCAGAGGATTGTTTAAACAATAATAGTCACTTGAGGTGTTGATTTTTTTTTGTCTTATATATTGAATCAAGAAATAAAAAATCATCCTGATCATGACAAACACAAATGATGTAGAAATTATGCTGTGCCTACTATTGATCTAACTGTGCGCCAGTGTCTTATCAGATCAGTGTTTGATTAACTAAATAATCTAGGTAAGTGTCATTTCAGCAAATCTAACACTGAAACTGCATGACTGGCTGTGTGTCTTGATTTGATATAAAACTTGTCACACTTGTTCAACTCACGGCTGAAGGAGACACATTAAAACAATGAAAGCATTTTTATCTTCCCATTCATGTAGTTACCCTTCCTGACCAACCAAGTAGTTTCATATTTTCTGATAATATAGCCCAGTCCTCAAACCCAACAGCAACATCTCTCTTTGTGGTTACACTTCACTTTACATTTCAGTTTTCGGGTTAATAATTCTCTAAAATGGGACATTTTCTAGAGACTCTGGGACAGTGTTTTCTTTGAACTCTAAAGCCGTACTCTCATTATTGAGGAAAAGCAGCTTTCGTAGGAGCTTTTCCTCTTTGTTGTGTTTGTGGTGTATTGTGATAGCCCTGTACTGATGTGTGTGTGTGGTGTAGTTGCAATTTAAGATCCTAAATTAATGAGTAGTGTTACTGAGTGTAGCTGTACAAGAACAATTCATCATCATGTTGAGATCAAACTGACAACGATGACTGAGTGAAATGTGAGCCTTCATGTTTTGATACCTGGTTTGCTACAAAAATGCTATTTGTGCTTCAGAAGAGGTCAAACACAATTACATCAAACATCAAACTGAGGTGATGTTTTTAATTTTATGTGATCATTGCTGTTTGTGTCTTCTTTGAAACCAAAAGTCAATGCTGACTTATCTGAACCCAAACAAGATCTCTTCTTAAACCTAGCTAAACACTTTTGACATGTAAACCTAACCAAACTGCAACTAAAACCTGAAAATATAAAAAGAACTGAACATAATCAGTTCAATATGTGTAAATAAAAAGTAAAAAAAACAACAAAAAAAACACTTGTGACTTGACACGGGACACAAACACTTGCTCCCTGGCTAAAAGTCTTGTGCATGACCCATTCATCCAGCAAAACTTGCTGTTTATTCAAATGTAGGAAAACACTGTGCACTCAGAGGACTGGCTGAGACATCATGGAGCTCACTGAAGCTTGCAGTGCTTTGTCCTTCAAAATCAGGCCCATCTGAGTGAAATACCAACAACTGGATCTCTTGTCTAGTTTTATCGTGGGTAATGTAGTTGCCAGGATTTGACTAGGAAGAAGATTACTCGTTCTGCCTCATCATTATTTTTTTTTATTACTTGGCCATCGTGAGTCTCCTAAATTTGTATGTGCAATGCTAAATTAGTGGAGCATTCTTGTAATTATTTACAAGTTGCTGTTTGCCTTAAAGTTAGATGTACAGACTCCAAACTCCCCCCAAGAATCTTGTGCAGAGCTGCAAAGAATGCACAACACAAACCTTGTTTTTCCGCTCTAATATGGCATAACAGCCTTTAAAAACCCATTTTGGCACCACCGCCTGTTGTGCACTGCTGCAGATCATGCACCTCACCAGCTGTATGTGACTAATAAATTACTAGTAGTTAGACTTGTTTGAAGGGGTCTTTAGTGCACTGGTATATTGGGTGATCCAATGGATTCTAGTTCTGTAAGGAGTGTTATGGGTGTGACATGCTGCTGCCTCTAAAAGTCCTGTCCCATAGTGCCTAGCTTGAAGTAGCCACAAGGTAGGGAGTTGCTCAGTCGCCTTTGTCATTCAAGTAATTCAAAACCAAATAGAGTATTTGTTAGTTGTCATTGTGGAGTCGGGGGGGGGCATTCTCCACCCTCCCTGTTTGTATGTCCTTTTCCTTTTATCATAGTTTAATTCTGTGCCCCATATATTGTTTCTTGCCACAAGAATAGAGGACTTTGCCAAACTGACACGTCTTTTGTTTTCGTATATCCCCTTCCTCCATTCTTTGTGCCGTGGAGCAGTCAGGCAGACCCAGAGGCAGAGAAGAAAGAGGAGGCTGATCCAGCAAACCAGGCTGAGGTACCACACAATACCCCCACCCCCACCCCTTCTACGTCCCACTTAAATTTCTCCTCGCTGATCTCCTCATTTAAATTATGTTTCTGTTCTACCTGTCAGACAGCAAAAGAAGATGAAGAGAAAGAAGAAGACGGGATGTGGGAGGAAACGTTTAAATCGCACTCAGACAGCAAACCTAATGGTAACTCTTACTTTGTTTTAAGCATAGCTCATTTTGACTGAACTGTTAATGTTAATGAGGGGATTTTACTATTATATCTTCAACAAATCTTGTATCTGAATAGTGGTGATGTTTTTTTTTTTTTTGGTTGACTGATTCTTCCTCATACTTGACCTCCTTCCACTGATGATTGATTGCTCTCACCTTACAGGTCCATCTGCTGTTAGTTTAGACTTTTCATTGCCAGGGGTTGAGCACGTCTATGGCATCCCAGAACATGCCGAAAGCCTTAGGCTCAAAACAACAGAGTGAGTGTTAATGAGTCTTATTTTACAAACAAAACTAAGATTTGATATAGAGTTTTTTATTTAATATTGGGTGTCATACAAACAATGTTCATTGTAGGCTTAACTGCATGAATCAAGCCTGGGTGTGTGCTCTTCTGTTGCAGTAATGGAGATCCATATCGGCTCTACAACCTGGATGTATTCCAGTATGAGCTTTATAACCCCATGGCCCTTTATGGTGCTGTACCAGTTATGTTGGCCCACAGCGCACAGCGGACCACAGGCATCTTCTGGCTCAATGCTGCTGAGACCTGGGTGGATATCAGCTCCAACACAGCTGGAAAGGTACAGCACTTTCCATTCACCTTAGTTTTGCCTGGGATTGTTTTTTGGTCAGAGATAACTGGCAATAAATGTCTTCTGCCCAAATTTCCCGAGCCTCACTCTCTCACTTGTTGTCCCCCTCCAGACTGTGTTTGGGAAAATGTTAGATTATGTGCAAGGCTCCAGTGAGACACCACAGACGGATGTGCGTTGGATCTCTGAAAGTGGCATTATCGATGTCTTCATTATGCTCGGACCAACACCCAAAGACATTTTCTCTCAGTATGCCTCCCTCACAGGTAAGACGGTGAATGACAGGCCTTTTACATTTCTTTTTTCATTTCAACAATATGTTTTTGTCTTAAATAGATTATCTTGATTGGAGAAAGCAGAAATTTTTGTTTTTTTGAAAGCATCCAACTGAAAAAAAGTTCTTCTCCCTCCAAAGCCACTCCTCTAATACACATGAACATGCACTACACAGACTGCCCCACCGCTCCTGTTGGGAATTAAGTGAGAGCAGCATGTTTGCCACAGTCATCGTGCTCTGTTAGCTTTTTTTAGTCTAATAAATACTTACAGCTCTGTTAAATTTAACAATGATATCAGCCCAAGCAAAGTGGTCACAAATGTAGGTCAGTCCAAAAAAGGCTACCTGGCCCAGCATCACTGTCCACTGCTGTGGATAGCCGCTGACTGACAGTCTGTTTGCATTTTAAAATTGAATTAAAACATCTCTTTTTATATTTAAATCAAATTTATAATTATGAACAACACCAAATATAAAGTCAAGATAAAGTTTATATCATGTTTCCTACCTGATACCAGCTTGGATATCTGTGGAGCCCAATAAAAGTGTTTGACTGAGTTTCTCTCCACACATCATCCATCAGGCACCCAAGCCTTCCCCCCCCTAGCTGCTGTAGCCTACCACCAGTGCCGCTGGAACTACAATGACCAGGAGGATGTGCAGGCAGTGGATGCTGGCTTCGATGAGCACGACATCCCATATGACTTTATTTGGCTTGACATTGAGCACGCAGATGGCAAGCGCTACTTCACCTGGGATCCACACAAGTTTGCAACACCAAAGGAAATGCTGCAGGGTCTTCTGGACAAGAAACGCAAGGCACAGATAACAATTCATCCAGCATCACTCGGCTTTGAAACAATTTCATGTTTTCATCCCAGAACTTCTCACTCGTCTATTTTGCTTCTTTCCATCGCTCTTTGTGTGAAACCACAGTAATGGCGCCCTTTTCACGTTTAAGACTTTCTAACAATTTTTCTCTTTAATTGTTTTATTTTAGATGGTGGCCATTGTAGACCCTCATATCAAAATAGACAGCAACTACAAGATCCATAATGAAATCCGCTCTCTCGGTTTCTACATCAAGAATAAAGATGGTGGAGACTATGAGGGATGGTGCTGGCCTGGTAAGAGGCTTGCAACTTGATAACAATCAGCAGAAAACATGTAGGAAACTTGTGCATGAATATACTTTCATGACCTGCCTCTTCATTCAGGAAATGTATTTATAGTGACCTGTTTCTCAGTAGGCAGAGATCTATTGGAATAAATATTTCACTGTCATCATTCACATACTCTTACATTCTTCTTCTCTCCCCTTGGGACACGTGATGACATCTAGGTAGTGCCGGTTATCCAGACTTCACCCGTGCAGACATGAGGGCCTGGTGGGCTAGCATGTTTGCGTACGATCAATATGAGGTGAGTCTTAAGGACACTTCTGTCACTACAGCTGTCTACAACTACATGTTTAAGTGAGACACTGTGGATTTAGCATGTTGGCTGTATCTGTGAACCAGCTTTCTTATAATTTCTTCACCCAGGTTTATTGAATCTGTCTACAGTTTTAAAATTGCACATTTCCCATAATATGGTTGGTCTGGCCTCTGGAATTACATCCACAATCTCTCTCCACTCTCCAGGGTTCCATGGAGAACCTGTATACGTGGAACGATATGAACGAGCCATCGGTCTTCAATGGGCCAGAGGTGACCATGCACAAGGATGCAATGCACGGTGTCTGGGAGCACCGTGACGTGCACAACCTGTATGGCCTCTATGTCGTAAGTGCACACACTTCGTCTGGGGCGTGAACGTGTCCACAGTATGGGAGTTCACCATCTTAACCACTAGACCAGCCTATATTAAATAACCATGTGACCAAGATGGGGCTTTTCATTGCTTTGACAATGCGGGCAGCGACTATACTTTCCCATGAGAAATCTAATGAATTTCTTTAAGGACAGTGAAATGCAGAAAATCCATAAGATGGGTGTTTCGTCAGAGTCATGCTTGCTCTAGTGCAGATGTCTTTGGCAGTCTCCTCTGAACTAAATCATTTATTAATGTCATTAGTCCTCTGAAATACAATATAGAACATAACTAGGCGATAACTTGATTAACAGACAGATGTTCAATTTAGGCCCAAAAGGAAGCCAACTTATACTTTTATAGCTCACTAAATACTTTAAAAGAGAACCAATATATACTCTAAAAATCAGATGAATGGACAAAAAACACCCCCTCCACTAATTTACCTGATTAATCTGTGCATAACCTACAGCAAATGGCAACAGCAGAGGGTCTGATCCAGAGGTCAGGAGGAGTTGAGAGACCGTTTGTTCTGACCAGAGCCTTCTTTGCTGGTTCACAGCGCTATGGTAAGTCCTTTAGTTCTTAAATGAAACTAAGTTCAGTCAGAAATTGCACCGAAACAAACGCTTGTGGATTGCAGAAAACCCTTTAATACTGTTGGGTTATGCCCAAGAACTCTTCTTTTTTTTTTATTGTCCAGCTATTTTATTGCTGCACCTTGAGTATAAAAGTATGTTTGTGTCTCTAGGTGCTGTATGGACAGGAGATAATTCTGCTGAGTGGGACCATCTGAAGATCTCTATTCCCATGTGTCTGAGCCTGGGCCTGGTTGGAATCTCTTTCTGCGGTGGTGAGTTTTATCAAGCTTTAAAGTCTGCTGTTACACACCTAGCTTGTCCAGTGTGAACCAATAAACTCAAAGAACAAAATATTCAGACCACTGCTGAAAACTTATCCGGCTGACTTTTAAATCAGTGGTTGTGTTTGTAGGTGTTTGCTTTTTAGTTTTTACAAAGATTTAACAGTATCATGCGGTCTGAATTTAGTGTGATATCAAAACCTCTTGGTGGGAATGTGATGTCGGTGCATACCCTACGTTTATGAATTTGATTGCGATGTGTCCTGTATGTTTTCTATGCAGGTGTAATGCACTGTTTGAATGTGTTTTGATTCTGTTGTGGAGAGGCGATTTCCTTGTGTTGCGATTTCTCGTTTTATGTGAAGCACTCGAACCTGTGTTTTAAAAAAAAAGTGCTATATAAAGTAGCACTTACTTAATCACCCACTTAATTCTCCATAAGATCTAAACTAGAAGACCTCAAGAGATTTTTGTGTCTGGCTGTTTAGTTTCCTGAAGACATTTTAGATATCGGGCTCTGAGCAGCCCAGACCTGACACTAATGCTGACCCTGTCTGCCTCACAGCTGATGTTGGCGGTTTCTTCAAGTCTCCAAGCTCTGAGCTACTTGTGCGTTGGTATCAGACCGGGGCGTACCAGCCTTTCTTCAGGGCCCACGCCCACCTGGACACACCCCGCCGTGAGCCCTGGCTGTTTGGTCCAGAAAACACAGCATTGATCCGTGAGGCGGTGCGCCAACGCTACACCCTCCTGCCCTACTGGTACCAGCAGTTCTACCACGCACACAAGACTGGTCAGCCTGTCATGAGGTAAAGTCTAGTCATGTACCAACATCATTTGGAAAAATAGAATAATACATTAACTGAATACATTTTTGATTTTTAAATTACAGATATCCTCAATGATGAAATTTGTCAAAACATAGCATGAATATCAGGGTATTAATAATAGGTGTACATTATTTTATTATTATTTCTAAACAAATGTGTCCCCTTATCTGAATTATAATTATGCATAATAACCAAAACCTGCACTTGGGTTGGTTTGATCATGTTACTCACATGTGTATCTATGTTACAGACCACTGTGGGTGGAGTATCCTCAGGATCCTGCTACTTTTGCCCTGGATGATGAGTTTTTAATTGGTGAGTCACAAAACACCAACACTGTTGATGTTTTCCTTTGCCTAATTTCAATAGGTCTGTGAAGAGATCCATTTGATTATGGGTAGAAATTCCCTCCCAGAAAACCTGTCTGATGGTCAAAGTTGTCTTTAATTATGGATCCAATTAAATGCGGAATCCCTGCACTTCAGTGTTGACCAAATTTGTGCACACAAATAACTGTGTTCTGTTATTGTCGCGACATAATTTGTTGGGTGGGATCTTTTTTGTTTTGCATGGCAACAGCCGATAAAATAAGAATAAAATAGTCAGAAAGCTTGAAAATCAATTATTACATTTATGAAGGCTCAGTTCCCAATGTTGATTAGACCCACTAATGCTGTTCAACTCTGCTGCAGGGAGAGACTTGTTGGTTCACCCAGTTACTGAGGAGGGATCCAGGGGAGTCACTGCCTACCTGCCTGGTAAAGATGAGGTAAGAGGACACAGTTAATGTATTTTTCTTGTGTTGAATGGTTCTTTCTATGGGACATGGTGTCAGTAACCTGACTGCAGATTCAGGACTTCCTCGATCTTGAAGGAAACTTGTCTTAACCCGAGTGTTTTTTGTGTTCTTCAGGTTTGGTTTGACGTCCACACATTCCAGAAGCACAACGGAGCCCAGAACCTTTACATCCCTGTCACCATGAGCTCTGTAAGACCAAAAAAAGATGTTTGTTAATTGTCAGTAATTTACAATCAACTCCTATCTTTTGGAGGCCCTTTACATCATTTAATAACCCCCTATTGCTATTTAAGAACTGTTACTGGGTTTTGTTTTGTTTTGTTTTTTGTGTGTGTTTAACTCAAAAACTGTTTGATATTTTTTCACATACATTTATGTACATGTCTCCCATGTACTGGAGAGGTGCCTTTTGATATTTTGGAATTGTATTTTATTTTGAAAATTGAACTTTTTCTCAGAAATGCAGTTAAAAAGAATTGCACTTAACAGACAAACTTCTTTCTGTCTTTCTTCAATGAGGTGTACTTGTGCTTCATGCTTATTATTTTTCCTTTTGTCCTCCGGGTTTAATATGGAGCTTTCCGTCTTCTTTTCAGATTCCTGTGTTCCAGCGTGGCGGCTCCATTATTCCCAGGAAACTTCGAGTTCGCAGGTCCTCCACCTGCATGGAGCATGATCCCTACACTTTATATGTGGCTCTTAACCCCCAGGTAACTCAGTTGTACAAACCCTAATGACAGCTGTACGACTTATTTGTCACCCACTGCTGTTGTGACATGTTTGCTTGCTAAGTGGCATTGTCATCCTTGACGTTCTGACCTCTTTGACAGAGAACTGCAGAAGGGGAGCTCTACATAGACGATGGCCACACCTTCAACTATGAAAAGAAGGAGTTCATCCACAGGAGGCTCTCCTTCACCAACAACATCCTCTCTTCTGTGTGAGTGAATAGTTAGTTCAGTGTAAAACCTCCTTCAAGAAAACATCCTGTGATAAAAAGCTGAAGAACTTGCAACACTAAGAATAGGAATAAGATAATGCACCAAGTTAAGTGGGGAACATTTATGAGGTGTCGAAGGGGTTATTAACTTTTAATGATTATCTTCATTTAATTTGTACCTGAAACAAAGAGACACAACAAGAACAACACCAAAAACATAAGCACCATAAATTTCTCTGGTGACAGAACTGGAATATACAACATTTTACACAATCAGTGGTTACTGTGTCCTCCATCATTATTGATTCCTGCAGTAATCCTCCTCATGGACTGGCACAACTGCCAGATGGGATGGCGTCCCACTCTTCAGTCAGAGCTGCCTGGAGTTGCTACTGAGTCCACAGGTTTTCATTGGGGTTTAGGTTAGGATACAATGCTGGTCATTCCAGAACTCCAGAACCGCATTCCAATATAACAATTGCTTGATCCTGTTCATGTTGCTCTGGTGGTGGCATCCTTACAAATGCCATTTTCCTCCCAATCTTGGTGCCTTTTTATAGGGGTGGGTTATCTTAACAAGGGAATGGTCATTTGGGATTATTTGGATAAAGGCATTGGGGCTATTTCAATAAATATTTTCAATCTCAAGACTACTCACAAAAATAAATCCGGAGTGACCAAACCTTGTATGGTGAGAATTACCACAAAACCTGCTCTACATACATAAAGATGTAAAACCGATTTTAAAATAGAGAAAAGGTTTCTCAGATTGGGCCAATAAAAATGAGTGGTGCACTTTTAAATCCCTTGATTTTACAGTATTTACAAAAACATATTGTCTTTGTCCTGTTTTTAAGTGAGTATATGTCAAAAATGGTTTCGCAAATCATCACATTGTGTGTTTTTTTTTAATGTTATTGCACACCATACCAATTTTTTTGTAATTGGAGTTATGTTTTAAAATCATGTCTGCTTGGTCCACAGTAACCTGGCTCCCGATGCCCAGTTTTCCACCCAATCCTGGATTGAGCGTATTGTCATACTGGGTGCCAGCAAGCCCAACAAGGTTATCCTGAAGACTGATGGTGAGTGCCATACAAAGCCTCCCGTTATTCCTCACAAATTGATTGATTAAAAGTTATAGACTGAATTCTGCTCAAATGAATCTTAAGAAATGGCTTTTATCTTTTTCCACAAGAGGCTGTTTTTCTTTTCACTTTTTTTCCACTGAGTTGGAAGACATTACAGGGATACATGGAAACAATCGTCCCACTAACCTTAAATTGGATTGTTTTGGACAAAGAGGTGGTTGCTAAATAGTGTATACTTTTTCTCTTATGATGCCGAAAGTTTTTGGCTTCTCCGTTTTGACAGCATTTTATGTGAACAACTAAACTTTGTGTGCACGTAAACTACTTCACATAGGGCTTTGGAGAGGCTGATGTGTGAAAGTCTGCTAGAAAATGGCTGTGGGAAATGGTTTACTGTTGTCACATTTCAGAACTGATTAAATAACAGTGTGAAATTCAGTGTGGAGTTTTTCAATTTGGGTGCCGTTTGTTGGAGTTGGTTTTAATCCAGAGCGTGCAATTCAACTTTTTATCTGTTTGCTTTGTTGAGATTTTGGAATTCTTTCCTGTGTTGACGCTCCAATACCTTTTCTTTTTTTCTGCTCTGCAGGTGGTGAGGAGAGCCAGCTGGAGTACGAGTTTGACGCTTCCATGTCCATATTGACGCTCCGCAAGCCCAGCATGAATGCAGGCGTGGACTGGATTGTGATGCTTGAGTAAAGATGGAGGAGGAAGAGAAGGAGCAGAAGGAGCAGGAGGAGAAAATGACTGAACATGAGCAGAGAACAGAAGATACAAGGCACTGATTCGTACAACTAACTAAAGCAAGACAGGATAGGCATCATGGAAAATAAAGGACATAAACACATGCACATTACAATGCATACACATGCATAATAAACCTATATAATAAACCAGTTATTTGAATTGATCTACAAAACATCTGCCATGTCCGTCTCGTGTTCAGTCACACAGTAATACCTAACCAAAGGGTGGAACTACTAGTTTGTCACATTTTTAGATAGATGACAATTGAGCAACACACAACATGCCATTGTAATGAAAACAGAGAAAACATTCTGGCACTCACTTGTTTTTGTTTTGATAATAAACTTTGTTGTCCATCCAATCTGCCTCAGCAAAGAGATCACTGTAGGGGATTTTTTTGCAATTTAAAATGAAGACTTGCATTCAAAGCACATTCGCCACCTGCTGGTGATTCCCTGTGTGTCTCTGATTTGACTCTTTTCAAAAATTCATTTCATCCCTCTAGCCAAGCACATCAGTCAGCTATGAGCCCGAACATTTTTAATGTCATCACATTTCATAATTGGGGAGAGCTGTGGAGAGCTGTACACATACCTTTCATTCTGCAGTACTTGCATTATCTTGATGCCACAAACTGAAATCATTAGGTTTCTCACCAGTTCTGGCCAGTTCATTCTGGTTTAACCTCTCCGTTACTTTGTAAGTGATGAGTTTGTGTGCATGGAAGGATTAATTCCGATGACGTCACAGTGTGAATGATCAACTGAGCATTGAAAGGGGAATTCAGCTTTTCTTTTGAACAAACCTGTCAGTGGGGAATCACTTTCAGAGGGTTGAACCACTGATGTTTGTTGATCAACCCGTCAATGTGCTTTCTTTGTTTTATGGAGTTTTTTTCTCAGTGTTGTTTACTAGATAATTTTAATGCACTTGAAGTGAGAACTAAAGCGGTTAGGTTTTCATGTGTTACTAGATGTCAGGACAGTCCAGTATTTTCAGCGTGTCATTTGAATATTGCTGATCAGGTCAAATCTAATTCTTGAAAGTTGTTTCACTAGCAAATATTAATTTCCTCTGGTATTTACAAAAAGAAATCCTACATGAAAACAGCAGTTGCTAACATTCAAATGATTTCCTGGAGAATTTGGACAGAGTCTTGACGAGCAAATCATCTGGCCTTTTAGGAGTTTTGTTTTTCTACGATTTTCTAAGTTTGTTTCCTTCATTGTTTTTATGATCATAAATGTACATGTTGCTACATTTTTGTTGGTAATGGCTTGAATTGGTAGGAATGGAAATTTCAGCTGTCAAAGCTATCAGATGTACTCTAAAAGATGAGACCAAGTAAAAATAAAGTTGACCAAATCATAAGAATTCCCTTGAACAACAAAAATTCCTTCCTAACTACATTTCAGTCATTTAGAATTGTTTATATCTGTTTTAAGTATGTTTCACATTTTCTGAAAGCAAGTTTGTTTTCATGAAGTTGGGGTGGAATGTCACATTTTGTCCTAATTTGAATAAAATTTTCTTCAGTTGATAATACTTGAACCAGGCTAAAGACAATGGTTTGTTATTTGTAAATATACCTTCTCTGGTGTCTCTGGCAGCCAATCAAACCAAAGCCCTTCTACATATACGCTCTATGGTCAAAAGTATGAGGCTACATGGCCCTTAAACCTACAGGAACTTTTATGACATCCCGTTCTAAATTCATGGCCATTAATATGAAGTTGATCCCCCCTTTGCAGCTATAACAGCTTGCAGTCGTCTGGGAAGGCTTTCCACAAGATTTTGAAGTTTTTCTGTGGAAAGTTTCGATCATTCATCCAGAAGAGCATTTGTGAAGTCAGGCACTGACGTTGGGAGAAAAGCCCTGGCTCACAATCTCTTGCAGTTCATCCCAACGGTGTTCGATAGCATTGAGGTCAGGGCTCTGTGCAGGCCAGTCAAGTTCCTCCACTCTAAACTCACCAAACTATGTCTTTGTGGACCTTGCTTTGTGCACTGAGGCACAGTCATGCTGGAACACGACAGAGCCTTCCTCAAACTGGTCCCACAAAGTTTCTTACACCAGACTTTACATTTGGCACAATGCAGTCTGGCAGGTAATGTTCTCCTGGCATTCGCCAAGCCCAAACTCGTGCATCAGTGCCAGACAGAGAAGCGTGATACGTGACTCCACAGAACATGTTTCTACTGCTCCAGATTCTAGTGGCGGCATGCCTTACACCACTCCATCTGACGCCTGGCATTGTGCTTGGGTGATGTAAGGCTTGCATGCAGCTGCTTCATAACGCTCATGGTTTTTGTGCTGATGTTAATGCCAGAGAAAGTTTGGAAATCTGCAGTTAATGAGTCAACAGAGAGTTGGCGATTTTTCTGCACTACGCGAACTGTCTTATTTGCAAAGGTGGCGTCCTATGACAGTACAACGCTTGAATTCATTTAGCTCTTCAGAATGACCATTTTTACACAAATGTTTCAAAATGCATGGCTAGCGGCTTGATTTTATACATCTGTGGCAATGGGTCTGAGTGAAACACCTGAATTCAATGATGAAGAGGGGTGTCCTAATACTTTTGTCCATATAATGTATAAGTACATTATATTGGATACCATAGCCTATCGTCGCGCATGAATGACGTAGTGAGACGCTTTCTTTTTTTTTTTCCAACATGGCGGCCGAATGCTTTGAGGAGATGAGCGGCAACGGGGAGCTGGAGGAGTCTTCGGGTAGTTTGTTTAATGTTAATGAATTTACAATACAGAGTTTTGTGATTTAGCTGACAATAATGTATTATTTTATTTTAAGCCAGCATTTTGAATGAAGTCTTAGACTGGACCTGTTTTAAAGAAAGCAATGGAAGCTAGGCTAGGCTAACTTCATTTCAATAGACACCGAAACAGCAACGGTTTATGGTAAACTAACTTAAACCAACTTGCCGCTATATGTTTAAATAAGTGTTTTGGCTGCTCATCACCTTTTTTCCACTAATTAATTGAAGAATGTCCGCAATTACTGAGTTTTTTATGAATGAAAGATACCTCTGCAGGTATAGACAGGTGGTGTTTCAAGAATAAATGCCGAAAACTGTGGGTTTTGTTTTTGTTTTGTTGGCTTTGTCATTTGTAAATCGCAGGCTGCGGGCAGTACTTTACTTCCATGTACAGCTGCATAACTGCTTTACCTGCTCAATGTAATCTAAGATTAATAATTTAAGAATGATAAGAAACAGCCAAACCAACTCCTATTTTGATTTGACCAGGAGCTTAAATTAGAGCTTTTCTTGATTGGTTCTAGATTGTTTGATTGATTTACCGTACATCTGTTATCATAATAGTGAGTATGTAGATGTGTGCTTTTTCACACGATTGTTTGTTTTGGGTTTTTTTTGTTATTGCATCTGAAACGCCTTTTTAACAAAACTGTCTAGGACACAGCAGAACTTAAAAGATTATAGTTTGTCACATTACATACATGAATTAAGTACAAGTATCTTAAAATTGCATTTACAGTACAATTTAAATACAGTTCTTGACTAAGTTGTACTTATTATCCCTCACTAGTTATTCTAAATGTTAGATGTTTCATCAAGCAGTGACAGTACAACAACATCTGTGCAAACAGTAATTTGAAGTACAGTTTAACTTCTCAGTCATTTATTGTTGAATAACAATAGCTGTGTGCTGTTGAAATTATTTCCTGATCCACAGATTGTGGGTACGTTAAATAGCTGGCTGTGATCCTCACATACTTTTGTAATGGTCTTGGTAACTCCAAAAAGTTATCTAAAATTACAGTGAAAAGTAGAAGGGACCAAGATGGGCTTACTTGTATAATGCCCTTAGGTTATGTATATGGAGGTCATCTTACTTACTGGCTAGGGCTGGGTAATATGACTTCAAATCAGTATGATGATTATTTCACGCTTTTACCTCGATTAAGATTAAAAACAATCATTTATTTTAGATGCTTTTTTTATGTTGTTTGCAAAGATCTCTGACAAGGTTTGAATTGTTTTTCTGCAGTGTTTACATTTTTCTTCTGTTTGTTCTGTGTCATCTTCATTGAAGCCAAAATGTCAAAGGTTTGGACACATTATTAGTGAACTGTGTGGCCTGTGTGAGAGATGGTCTAAATTTTTGTCTCAATACTTTTTCTAGTAAATTGTCCAGCCCTGTAACTGACATCCACCTTTGATCTCTCTGCTTTTTTAGCCATGGAGGCTCATGAGGTACATGCATCACCTCCAACTGAGATGGCAGAGATGTCAGAAGAGAATAGCAGTGCCACAGAGCCACCTGAGGCTCCAATATGCCCCGATCCTGATTCCTTCTCCATACCCCGAGCTGCAGAAGATGAGGAAGGGGAACTGCCTGCAGACTTTGAGCGTCTGTGGAAATCCGCCAATGACAATCCTCAAGACTTCACCAGCTGGACCGACCTGCTTCAGTACTGTGAGCAAGAGGTGTGTTTGTTGTTTTGATTAGAGAAACAGAGGACAACCAATGAGGTTTGTGTACCATGGGGAACCATCTTAAGGGGCTTTCACAACTGAAAGTCCAAGGTTTGGGTTTTTGTCACATTGTATACATTTGATCCGGTTATTTTTGGTTTCACATTGCGATTTTCCAAGCACGCTAAAGAACTTTTCATAACATACTTGCGTCCTGCCATCATCATCTACGTGGGCTGCGTCTCCCTATACTTGTCCAGAATGCTATCCAAGTCATCATAAAAAGGAAAATTGTCCTCATTTGTAGACCCACAACTTTTATTGATGGTATCTCGCACCTTTACATGCTGCTGCTGCAGTTTTGTTTTCTTATTTAGGTGTCATTGCTCTCCCATCCTCTGGTATCTGGTATAAAAAGTTTCGATGTTTTATGTGTTTTTACCAGTTGACTTTTTATTTCTTTGTCGAACCATATCACTATTAAATTCCTCGAAAGTCCGAACCTTCCGAGAAAGCTTTCACACTGTGACCGAACCATTATTCTGTTTGATCCAGACCGAGACCACCTGTTCTGTTGGACCAAAGACCAGGTATTTAATCTGAACCTTGGTCAGGGGAGGTTCACACCTGCAATTTTGGTCTGGATCAAACTTAAAAGTCCGAACCAAACAAGGTAGTTGTGAAAGCACCCTTCCTGTTCTTCAGTAATGGTGCATTACCACTTCAATTATCAAGTATTAACTTCTACTGCCCCTAAGAGGCCACAAAGCATATTGTTGTGGAAGCTTCCTGTCTGGCTTAATTTTTTTGTTATCTCTTCAGGCTCACGTCACAGCATCACGCAGAGCTCTAGAAGTCTTCCTCACTCGCTACCCGCTCTGCTACGGCTACTGGAAGAAATTTGCTGATCTGGAGCGTCGTGCAGGGTACAACATAAAAGCAGAGGAGGTAAAACAGAGGAGAACTTACAATGCTCTCTGCTTCTAAGCAACATTAAGAATATGTAAAAATGTGTTAAGTAAGGGTTTCTCGAATTTTTTTTGAGAGCTAATGTTTTGGTGTGTTGTGTTAGGTGTGTGTTCAGGGTCTCCAGGTAATCCCTCTGAGTGTCGATCTGTGGATCCACTACATCAATCTGCTGCTGGGAACACTAGACATGAACCTGCCTGAGTCGCCCCCGCGAATTCGTAGGTAGATGAACATTCTCATATTTTGCCAGTTCACCTCTTGCAGCATGCTTAGCACAAATATAAAAACTGAAGTGTTAGAGGAAAAAAAAATATTATATATATATATATCTGTTTCCATTGTTGTAAATGTTTTCCAATCTCATCCCTCAGTGTGTTTGAGAATGCAGTTCAAGGAGCAGGGCTGGACTTCCACTCAGACCGGCTTTGGGATCTTTATGTTGAGTGGGAAAAGGAGCAAGGGAACATGAGGAATGCAGCAGCTGTTCTGGACAGAGTCCTCAGAGTCCCCACCCAGCTCTACAACACCCACTATGACAAGTAAGACCATGTGCACACGCACACACACACACAAGTATGTCTAAGCCGATCTAAATTTCTTTAAGCAAATTTATTGAAAACAAAAATACTGATGCAAATGTGTTGTTGTGTGCCAGGTTTACTAAAAAATTTAAATTGACAGTTCTTGCACAATGTACATTTGCTTATGTACAGTATTGAATTGTACCGTATTAGTGTTATTAAGAATATGGAGGACATAATATTTTGTGAAATTATTAATGAAGCATTTGTTCATCAATTCCTTTAAGTGTAACTGATAATAATTGTATAATATATAATGTGAAACAATGACATCTCTGGCAGGTTATTGTGCTATGAAATTCAAATACTGTTTTAACCATGGTGTCCTCGTACGTCACATGCTCTTCTCTCATTAATCTAATTTTACATCAGTTTTTCCCCTCTGTCTCATCCATCAGGTTTAAGGAACACTTGAACAGCCACGAGCCCAAAGAGGTGCTTTCGCCGGAGGAGTATGAGGAGCTGAGGATGTTGTGCCGACAGAGTCAGAAGGCTGAACGTGCAGAACAGGCCCAAGAAGAGGAGCAGGAGAGGCCACCGGGGGAGGAAGAGCCCGCCACACCTGAGAACACAGACACAGTGTGTAACATCCAGCTGGCTCACTCTCATCCCTGATAGGATTTCCGTGTCATGAGATGTTTTTAATATCCATACTAATATGGATGATAATAATTATGATTTCTGGTCTCTCTCTGTTTAGGAGGAATTGATGCAGAAGATCAGGGAACAAGTGCTGGTTCGCAGGGACAAAGTGTACCAGGACAATGAGGGAGAAGTTCGCAAGAGGTGGAACTTTGAAGACGCTGTGAGTGTTTTTTTTCCTTCTACTCCACTGTGATAGTTTTTTTTAAGTATCTCTAATTTTATTGTGCTTTTCCTCCCTCTCTCATTCAATCAATGTATTTTTGATTTTTGGAAACTGACCACCAAGATATGACAAATAAATTATTTTCCAGCCACTTTGTTATGAATGTAGGGTTTGTATTATTTAAAGTCTTTGGTACATTTGATACCTGAGTATTGGTACCAAAGCTAGACTGTACAGTTGTACTACCTTTTTAGTAGTAACAGCATGTTTTTCTTAGAAATCCTGCTTCTCATTTGGTAAATAAAAGGCATGAGTAAAATACCGTAGCTTCATGCTACAGTTTTACAGTCTAAAATGTCCTTGATGACCAAATATACAAACTAATGTCAGATACCCTATGTTTTTAAAATAAAAAATATTTTAATGAAACTTAGTGCAATTATATATATGATCACGATGTTCCGTCAACACCATACATTTAATCTATGGCTAACATTTTTGTTGATACTGTTATGGAATAATTTTCTCCTGCTTTGCAACAAATGTTCATTCTGAAAGCATACTTGCTTTCCGTCCATAGGTGTAAAACAAGCCTAATTCTCTCTGAATAATTTACTATATGTTCATGATTAAGCGTAGGCACACTCATTAAAATATGCAATAATTAAAGGATTTGTATACATTAGAATAGTGGTGTTAGAATGTCCCAGCAGGCACCAGTTTTTGGCTTTTAGAGCCAAACTTTTTCTCAAGAGGACCATGATCCCAGACCACCATAGCTGGGTGCTTTACCACACTGGCAGGCTAACCCATATCCTTGTGAAACACCTGATCAGCAGAGACTGTTTGATCAAACAATAAGTACATTTGAACTGAATGCCGGCTTTCAGTTCTTGACATTTTCAATCCTCTATGCTAACGACTTTTCAGTATTTTTCTGAAACCCTACAATAAGTCTCAATGTGCCTGCCTTTGTGCTCAAGGCCAAAGATGGTATTAATGCTCTATGCTGTATTTAGTGAACTTGTCCACAGCATAAATTTACTATTAAGCTATGTAAATTTCTTTTGGAGATTCATTTTTCGGCTTTGGTGTTTTTTGAAGTTGTTAAATACTTTCGTACATGTTACGTCACAAGCTGAGTTCTGTTTCTCTGATCTACAGATCAAACGTCCGTACTTCCACGTCAAACCACTCGATCGTCTCCAGCTGCGGGCCTGGCACTCCTATCTCGACTGGGAGATTGCTCAGCTGAACAAGGACACCAAAGACCCCAACCAAGGTGACAACATCCTGAAGATATTGCCCATTGTCACCTCTGTCAGTATTGTACAGTCTCTGTGATTCTACAAATTTGTGTTAAGATCTGAAAGTTTCCACAATTCTGACACATGCAGCACAATGACTCAATAGTTAGCACTGCTGCCAGCTGTCCCTGTCCAAATGTGGAGTTTGCATGTTTACTTGCTGGGTTTTTCTCTGGGTGCTCCGGTTTCCCCCCCACCATCAAAAACATGCACATAAAGTAAATTCTCTAGTCTTTGCTCTTGACGAAGGCAGTGACTTAGGTCTGGCATTGGTCCGCTGGGTGCCCTCTGCTCCTCAGGCTTAAATCAGACGGAATATGATTGTATTGACTGATTGACTAATGAAGATTCTTCTTCTTGTCTCCCACTAGATCCAGACGAAACAGATACAGAGGGATCAGAGGTCACAGCCCAGCCCCAGGAAGGATCAGAGGAACCTGCACTTCTCCATGATGACTATAGGGTTCGCATCCTCTTTGAGCGCTGCCTGATTGCCTGTGCTCTGTATGAGGAGTTTTGGACCAGAGTAAGGAGAACAGTGTGTTTATGTGTGACCCATGTTTTGAGAAATACACAAGAGCATTTTGACATTTAAATGTGTATTAATTTCAAGAGTGCATGTATGTTGTATGTGTTCAGTACACTCAGTACCTGGAGTCGCAGAGTGTTGATGAGGCTCGGGCTGTTTTCAAACGAGCCTGTGAGATCCACCTGACACACAGACCCAACATCCACATGCATTGGGCCACCTTCGAGGAGAGGCATGGTATGCCAAAACATACATATAACATTTTTTCTTTTCTTTGAAATGCGAAATGTCTTAAGGGTTTAGGTTGTCTGTGATTTGTTGCATTACAAATGTGCAATGTATTGTTTTTAATATTTATCCTCCATATATTTAAATGACATTATCTGATGCAAAAACATCAAAAACCCTGAAAAACTCAGAATACAGACAAAACATCAGAGTCCTTCAATGAAACTATCCCTTGTTTTTTATATTATTTCTCCATCAGGCGACTTAATCGAGGCCCGACGAGTGCTGGAGGCCCTAGAGCAAACCTTACCCGGGTTGGCGGTGGTCCGTCTTCGCAGGGTGGCCTTAGAGAGACGGGCGGGTCAGCTGGACCAATCGGAGGCCTTGCTGCAGGAAGCTGTGACTGAATCCAAAGAAAGGCCCACTTTACACGCTTTCTACTCCATCAAGCTGGCTCGTCTGCTGTTGAAACTTGGCAGGAACCCCAGCAGAGCCCGCAGGGTGTTACAGGAGGCACTTGAGATCAGTCCGGTGAGATAAGTAACTCGCTCATATTTCAGCCAATGACATCACAGTATTTTGATCAATCTCTTCTCAGCCCATCATCGTAAAAAAACAAAATTAAATTAGGTACAGATGATTTTTATCAAAGCGATTATTGACCTGATGGGAAATGATTGTCTGATGACAATCAGAGAGAAACGGTGTTATTAGTTTGCAGCATCTATAAATCCCCTTCTACAGTGACAACAACAACAACAGAGACCCTTCTTTAGGCTGCCTTTGTCTGATTACATTGAACATACCAACAGTGCCATTTCTGTGTGCTTTTAGAGAGCTGCCGGCGTTCTCCAAGCTAGAGAGGCATGATGTGTAACGTAACAGTGTCAGCGTCTATGGTGATGTTTTACATATGGGTCGAGCAGTGCTCGGACGGCCAAAACACAATAAAAGGTTTCTGTTTTTGGGTGAAACGGTCGCCGTGTCAACGGCACCTAAATCATGGATCAGAGACACAGGTTTTCATAATACAAAACATACAGCAATTCTGAGTGGTACAGGTATCAGTGTATCCGCCATATATGACAGCTACCAATAGTCGTTAATCCCCCTTTTTGGGATCCCAAGTAGTTGAGACCCTATTAAAACAAGCCTGAGTATGACCTAGACTGCTGAGTATGAAGACACGTAGCCTACATCTATAACCCAGCTATTTATTAGTGGTTGGTACATCCTAACTTTGGTCATAAAGCCTTCTTTGAGGCCAGAGTCTGAAGATGCAGGCCACCTCTAAAACAAACACTGATTTGGACTTTTACCACATCTGGTTTATTGGCAGAAAGATTATAAAAATTATCTGACTTACTGTCCTTTGTTTGTAGGTTCACTATCATGACATGCTTCACACTTGCACAGGTTATTACACATACACTTAACAGTGGGATCCTGTTAAAACTAAGAAAAAGGTGAGAACATGCACCAAATAAAACAGGAAAAACTGGAAACTTTTTGCAGAGGGCTTTGTTTATTCGTGGCCCGACTGAGTGATAATATCCCTCAACATCCTGCAATGTCAACTCAACCTATCAGTACTTTGTTACCCGCAGCTGTAGCGTAAGGTGAGCTCTGTTCTTCAGGACTGTTCCCATCACTTATACAGTGAATTCCAGCTCCTTTGCTCCAGCCGTTTGTGGTCCCCATTGTGGAGGACAAAACAATACAGAAATGCTTTTGTGCCTGCAGCTATTTCATGACTAAACAAAGCTAGCATAAGATGAGCTTAACCCATGCATGACACTTTAAGCTTGTTTTAATGTATAAATAAATATCAGGGAAATACTGTTGTGATGTTGTTTTTTTTATCTTGATTGCTGAAAAGAACCCTGGAACTTGATAACTGAAGATGTGATCATTTTGAATGTCCTTTTCCATATTGTATGAATACTGGTAGGATCTAGGATCTATTCGATGTAATATTATTTTGTACCTCTTTATCTACATCATCACATTTGCTGCATGCACAGTATGTTGCAAACTAGGATTTACAGTTTGCCTCATATTCATTGAGAGGAGTGCTTTTTGCGGTACCAGCAAACTAAAAATGTGGCTTCATGCTTGAAACTTGAGAAGTAAAAAGACAACTGTTCATAATTAAGACACATAATGTCTCTAGTTCCTAATTGCCTCTCTCTTTCCTTGTGTCCTCCATCAGGATAATGATAAACTGCACATAAACCTGTTGGAGCTGGAAGTGTCAGAGGATCCCTGGGCTTCAGCTGAGGCAGTGCAGGAGTGTGTGACGCGAGCCCTGGCAGCTCCCCTAGCCTCACACACTAAGATCCTCCTCTCACAGAGAGGCCTGCAGTTTGCTGAGGACTACAGCAACTCAATCCAGAGGTCAGAGTCAAACAGAAGCCTTCTGATACTGGCAAATATTTTAAGTCCAATCATGCAATCCCCAATGCAGATCATTCATTGTCTTTGAATGTTGTCCTTCTTTGACTTATGTGTCTGTCCTCTTCAGTGTGCTGTCTGTGTATGAAGAGCACCAGAAACTGCTGAAGGAGCTGGGTGGAACAAAGAGAGAAGCAGAGAATGGGTGAGAGAGGAAGGAACAACCCACTCAAAGTTGAAATTGATCAATTTCAAGAGAAACATTTCTTTACATAAAATATATGGTTTAAGTGTCAAGGACTTTTGTTTGATTCCCTTGTATCGTGTTGGTCTGGTTTCGAGATAATAAAATTGATTCATTCCACAAATCAGTCCTTTATCAACACTTTATTAGATTTAATTAAATGCTTTAACTTCTGTTGTTAGCAACTTTAAAAAGGCATAATTCCAGCTCCTACAGTAGATATTTTAAATAAACCATTCATACATTTTAGTGTTGTAACTTCAGTAATAAATCAAACATCATGCATGCTTCTATTTTAATGAGCAACTCTTGTGCAGAAGTATAAAAATTGGAAGATTCAAAACATTAAGACTGAGTCCTTGAATCAAATTTTGTCTTAAAACAAGCTAAAAAAAAAAAAGATCTGCCTGGGCTGTAAAATAAGTAATAAATATACCTTTTTTCAGTACACATCTACTTGGATAAACAAGTCACATCTTTATCTCACCCAACCAGGAGAATCGTTTCAAGACAAAAAGGATTTGAAGTCTCTTCGTAAGATCGATGGGTTATTTTATTTTTGCCGTGTAAAGATAATTTGAAATGATTTGATTTTTAGGGATGAGGACCCAGAGAAGCTGAACAAAGATGACGACGACTCTGCCGTTGCTGCGTCTGTACAAACCCCATCTACCATGCCGCATGTCCCCATCACAACACCCCCCCCACCTGTGATGGGAGCCGACATGAGTGCACAGGGTGGCTATGGGGGATATAGCAACTGGTACCAGGTAGGATTTAAGATTTTGATATTTTAAAAAATAGAAGATTGATTTTGTAAATTTGTAAATGAACCTAAAGAATGACCTTAGGAGGAAGGGCAAGAAAACCATAGTCCATATGAAATATACGTGGCTAAAACAGGGACCACCTTTATCTAAAATGTTAACAGGCTACAGTAGGTGTAGGGTTGATGGGCACACTATGACACAATACAGTTTGACATGTTCTGTGAACCTCATTACCTGTTTCTGTGATTCATTTCCAGCAGCCACAATACAGCAGCTATGGCTACCAGAACACCTGGAACTACAACCAGGGCTACTATCCTCCCAGCTAGAGTGGGAGACAGTGACTGTGACACCAAAGCAGGCCACAGGATGCAGTTTGACCCCAAATGACTGAACAACAAACTGAACAACTCTGTCTTACCAGTCTCCCTGCTTAAAACCATGCCAGCATCCTTTCCTCTGAGTCACCTCACCGTCCTGGATTTAAAGAAGGGGTCGGAGCTGTTTTTAAAAGTCATTTCATAATTTCAGAGTGGACTCTTGAGGGACAGGTGAAAAGATGACTAAAGGAGACAGTGACGTCCATTTTCCATTATATCTGTCTCCTCATTTTGATCAGAAATGTTTGCATTTCTTCCCAAGCTGACCGCCTTCGCTCCGGTTTTAAAGTCATCCAGTTGATCAAACTTTTACGCAGTTTATGATCGGCATTTTGTAATATTCCCAAGTAGGTTATGTGTTGTTTTTCTAATGTATATAAAGGTGTTTTATAGTGTGTCACAACAGAACTGTTTTTGCGTTGTATGTCTGTTTGCTTGTGCTTCCATAATGAGGGTGAAAAATCAGCTGTCTCTCTTCTTGTGACACAAAACCCTTGGTCTGATAAGGAGGAAAACGTGTTTACTGCTCATATCTACAGTAGTGCTTTCTAAAAAGTTGTGAACTAGACGAGTCTTTTCCGTACATCCCCACATTGTCTCTAGTCTCATGTCAGTGGTAATTATAGTCTCTGTCAGTCTGCTTATCAAACTTAAGTGTAAAACAAGGGAAGGAACTGGCTCTACTGGTTTCCTGTCAGAGTTAATCTCTAGAAATTATTTAAGGCACTACCATCGACAAGGATAGGATCATCACAACAGCCCACTTATATATATAGGATATATATGTGCTCTGTGTATAATGGTACTTACATAGCCTTTTCTAGTCTGACTCGCCACTCAAAGCGCTTTACAACGTAGGCCAGTATTCACACACATTCATACAGTGGAGGCAGAGGATGCTGTGCAAGGTGCTACCTGCTCATTAGGAGTAATAACCAGTCACACAAGTACGTAAAGCAGCAATTAGAAACAATTTGAGGTTCGCCATCTTGCTCTTGGACACTTTGACACGTAGATTAAACCACTGGTAGGTTGGACAATTGTTCTACCTCCTGAGTCACAGCCACCCACATTATTCTATTAAGGTGAGGATCACAGCCTCTGAAATCCACACACTGAACTAACTAATTGACCTTTCTCACAGCTGACATTTTCACTTGTCCTAGTACGAACAGCACAAGTGCTACCGACAGTAGTGATGGCTCTAGTTATTGCATTCATTCAATCCTTCACCAGTATGCACCGTACCAGGATTTTGAAAGTAAAGCAGCCATCATTCATTAATTATTCACACACATTTTTGTACTGTGATATATGTCAAAATGCCCTCTATGAAAAACACCTTTAAACAGCTCACTTCTGATTTTGTATGTCATGGAGTTCCAGCTCACCAGTCTAGTTGTCAGTCTTAAACACGAGTAGTATGTTTGTTAGTCTTTGGACTCCAATCAATAAAATCCCCGGAACTAAACATTTCACATAAATATGTGAAGGTTTAATGGGTTATGTTAGTCTTTATTGATCCCAATTTTGAAATCAATCCTCTTGAGTTTAAACAGTCTATTAATGAGGAATGGAGAGCTGTGGTCAGGGAACGCAGGGCCTTCCAACACAACCTTGTTATATGTTCACTTGCAGAATTATCTATAGTCATGAGTGGTGATTATAGCTGTAATGCTGCCAATAGTCTGGTTTTCTTAAAGTGTCAACATTTGTCAGTTTCCAAGTTCCCATAGTGTAACCAATGTGTTCCTACTGAAGACGTTAACCTGTTTAACAGGGTCACAAATGTATAGTTCAATATCTTAAGGCAAAACTGGCAGGAAAAAGATATCAGGCTTTAGCTACACATGAGAGAGTAATTCATTGTTGGTTTTGATCACCTCATGGGATTTTTTGACTAAAGGAAAAACAGAACATCACCTGTCTTATTTTAAAGAAAGTTACAAAAATGAAATTTGTACAAAATCCAGCCAACAGTCATAATTCTCCCAAGTCAGTTTTATTTCAAGTAGATTCTGGTGATTATGCAGACATTATTGTTAATATATTCTAATTTATAAAAAACTGGCAAAGTAAAATGTCACAAAATCAGGAAGATCGTCTGGATTCAATTTAAGGCCCTTTCAGAACCAATCAAGTGGGTTTTGTGGTATTTTGCTATTTAAGGAACAGGTTGAAATTGAACAGTTTTGTGCAGCTGAAAACCATAAAGCAGTCAATATCAATCAGAAGTCAGCTATCATCGCATTGTAAAAGTCACTGTCCATATCACGGCACACAAACCAATCAATAAGTGAAATCCATCACTCCAGAATGGCATAAGGCATCATTCAGCAGTTTAATCGTACTGTGTTACTACTCCAAAACCTTCTTAAAAGTCGTCTGTCTGCTTCAGTTCTGTTAGCTGGCATATTGAGTGATACTGAGAGGTGGCAGCACTGTTCCTGGTTCAATCTCTTTCTGGTGTATTTTGTGTTGACATAGTGGATGTGGTGGTGAGGTAGGCTCACAGAGCAGATCCTCCTGATCTCACTTCTTAGTAACAACCAGCACAGCTGAAGGCACCAAGCCTAAAAGAGAATGGAAAGTCATAAACAAAAGGTCAGAGATGCTGAATGGACACTTTTAAGTCCAAAGAGAAGGTAAAACACATACTGAGAATATGTTATCACATTTCCATCAGTAATAATAAGTTTATCATGTATGTATATGACAGTACTGTGACTGTCTTCAGTCCAGTGCTCACCCAGGTCTTTGAGGGGCTTCTCCATGTCCAGTTCGGTATATTGGTGACGGGGGTAGGGTGAAAGCAGCGTGAAGTCCTGACCCTCTGGCATGCTGCTGTTCATCTTCACGTAGACGCTTACTGCCGCCAGCGGCTCCCGGGCCTTGAACACTGTTGAGATGGTCGATCCGTCCAGCAGACGGACCTAAACAGGAAAGAAAATGGAAGAGCAAGTGGAGGAGGAAGGGAGAAAGACGTGGGCGATGGAGGAGAAACCAGTCAATTTGCAGTAAGTCAAGTTTACATCCATGTCCGTCTCACTTCATATAATAGTGTATATATATAGACGACTTTGAGGTTCTTTTATAAAGGCATTAAGTCAAATAAAATTTGTCACTAAATGTGAAGAAACTCTAAAGCCATTCCTGAGATACTGAGTTCATAAAAAAGGGTCAGACAAACAGATGGAAAACAATGCCTCCGACCACATCTGTCACTGGTGCAGAGACATTAAAAAAAATTGATATTTTAAATACAAACTTGTCATCTCACATTAAACAATAAGTCTAAACTGGTAAAGGTACATAAATCTGCTCTAATGAAATCTATTCATTGTGCTATTTTGACGTTTGTCTCCAATGTGTGGTCTGTGAAGCTCGTACCTGTATCCTGGACTCATCATACTCTTTCTTAGTGGGTGGAGGGCCGTGACTGGTGGGCGAGGAGAGGCTGGGCTGAGCAGGCTGAAACAATGCAGCCGTGCTTGGTGGCTCACCGCCTCCAAACTAAACAGGTAAAAACATTTTTTTTTAAAGTAACAAAGAATAATAAGTCAAAAGAAGTGGTCACGGGAAAAACTAAAACTCTGACACCTTAACAAGTGACTGGGTTACCTTTTGTGCTCTTTCCTCTCTGTCTCGCGCTATCTTTTCTTTAACCCGTTGTCTGATGGAAATAAAGACAAGCAACTCAGTGAGAGCCACGTAGAATGTACAGTAGTCTAAAGGGTTTGCAACGTTTGACAATTAGTATGTCTATGTCAAATATTTCACCCATTTTTGATCTTGTGAGTTTCTTATCTTATCCTACCAAACCATAGGATTCAAGCCTAAATTTTCTAACATAGTTTGTTTGTAATGAATGAGTAAGGATGACATTCAATCAAGTAGCGCCATTACACCCCCCCCCTCCAAAAAAGGTCATTTTATACTGCCGTCTCCCACAGAATTATTGAATAAATGTGTTTTGATCAATACCATACCTTGCCATTTTGTCCTCCATCTTCTCTTTCCTGCGATCATCAGCGAGTTTTTTCATATCACTCTCCTGCAGCTTTTGGCGAATCTGCTGCAGCTCTTGGCCCTGTTTCCTTCGCTGCTTCTCCCTCTCCAACTCTTCCTCCCGCTCGCGCTGTCTTCTCTCCGCCTGCTTCACCCGCATCAGCTCCTCTAGCCTGATAAACAGACACCGACATCAGCTTACGACAAGGAAGGCCTTTCTTACACGTTTAAGATGTTAAAAAACTCTCTCACAGGATGACGAATGAATGAACGAAAAATAAAAGTATTTTGGCTATCAGCACAAAACTAATGGTCACATAGAGTACTGGACGAATGGTGTCTATGGTGTGTGCGGGCTGACCTTTTAACTTGCTCAAGTTTCTCCTCCTCTGACATTGGCCTCTTTGCATTCGTCTCGCCATCACTGTTGCTGCCGTCTTCAACTGTTGTCCCTGAAGCCAGAACAACCAGTACGAGAAGGTATCAGATAAAGAAATATGTATTGATTGGTACTGAAATGTCTTACTGACAGCCACAAATTAAACAATACTGCAAAAAAAAGCACGACACAACGCACAAAGGGACAATAAATTGCAGAGGAATGACCCTAAGGCTCCATAATTTACAACTTCTTATAGTTTAAAAAATCTGATAGGAATGTCTGTTTTTGTCACACGATGTAAATTAAATACAAATGAATTCAAAACATCACACATACACACTGGGAGATTTGTGTCCATGGACACAGATGCCCTTCCTATTGGAAAAACTCCATATGGGCTGATGTGTATGGAACCATAACCTCTACCATAGGCGATTGTGAGCAAACTGACATGTAAATTGTCTAAGTTCAAATGTGCCTAAAAATAAGCAAATTGGAGAAACAAATAATGAGATGCACACCTTTATGGCCCCTTCAAAGCATGTGTGAAAATTCATGGAATTCTGTCCAACAGTTTTTGACATGACATCCTGCATATAGCTGACGGTAGACAAATTCATAGATTTTGTCAAATGATATTCTGCATACAGTATAGTCATAGCGCACTTTCTTAGATAACATAAATGGTGTGTCTGGTGTGTTTTCATCATTCATTCATTCATCACAACCCTTTCTGCCTGACCTTCAGCCGTCTCTGCTAGCGTTGGCTGTTCTGTGGCTGACTGGTTGACTACTTTTCCTCCAAGGACATTCACTTCAGGTGGCACATAAGGCTCATCAATGTCTGGGTCGTTCTCATGTTCCATTAACCTATGAGAAGACAGAGAATCAAGTCCATCCAGGCACTTTCACACGAGTCAATGTTAATTTCTATGTCTGCAAGTCTCACCAGTCCATGGCTTGTCCTATTCCCTGGTTTCCTGTGTTTGCCACCGCCTTCTCACTGAAATTATATAAAGGAGATAAAGGGCAGACAGATTCATTCTAATGTTTCATTTCTTTGAAAGCAATCTAAAATCTATCTTGAATGGTATAATATTTTTGGATTTGATGTCACTCACGCTCTGTTTCTGCCGAAACCCATCTCCAAAAGGCTTTCAAATGTTGTTTGCTCTGCCATTTTGACCTGAAACAGATGATATAAATGACAGATTTCTCAGCTTTCATTTTGATATATTGTTATTCTGCGGTCAACAGACGTCAGGATAATGGACCCAACACGCTTCTAACTCAATATTACCAAATCTGTTTAAACGTTAGTATGCTTCAGCTTTCAACTTCCTTAGCTAGAAACCTGACAGCAGCAAAACTTGTGTGCCCCTGCTCGTAGCTATCCTTATGTTGAGAGCTAAAATTAGCATTAATGTGGCTAACGATCGATTTAGCTTAAAAACTAGCTTGTAAGCCTCGCTGGCTAGCTTTAAAACGATAATTAACATATTCACTCGCCATCATTGTAGCTACTAATGCCTGTTTGTATATCACATTTGATGGCATAAACAACTGTTGTTTTACTTATAACAGCGGTATAATCAGCTAATATACTCATAAAGACAACATTAGTTAGCTACTTACACATCAGTCAAAAACAATGCTCAGTAGCACTGCTACGTACGGGAGCTCAGATAGGTCAAACTGAACCACCCACCGAGGATTGCGATTTTTTTCATGACTACTTTTCAGTGCTTCAGGTAAATATGTACAACAAATCCAGAAAATAAACAATAGCTGCATCTGAACATATAGTAGTAGATTTATAAAGCACTACTGAATAAATTCTCCAGTAAAGTATAATAGTTTAATGTTTGTAAGTAAAGCAATTAGAGGAAATTTCCAAATTTCCATCATGTACATATACAACCCATATTCCAAAAAAGTTGGGACATTATTTCAAAATGTCAATAAAAACGGAATTCAATGATTTGCAAATCATTTTAAACCTAAATGCAGTTGAATAGAGAACAAAGACACAATCATTTCTGTTCAAACTGATCAACCTTATCATTAAAAAAACAAACAAAAAACGCTTATTCTGTATTTGATGCCTGCAACAAGTTTAAAAAAAAATTGGGACAGGGTCATGTTTACCATTTATTTTAATACCCAGTAAGTTTTTAGGAAGCGAGGACACAAATTGTTGAAGTTTTAAAAGTGGAATTCTGTCCCATTCTTGCTTGATAAACAACTTCAACAGTCCGAGGTATTTGGTGCCTCATAATGCACAACACATTTTCAATGGGGGACAGGTGTGGACTGCGGACAGGCCAAACTAGTATGGGACTCTTTCACTCCAAAGCCGTGCTTTTGTAAGGCAGCAGAATGGGGTTAGGCATTGTCTTGACAAAAAGATGTTATCTGGATGGCATCATATGTTGTTCCAAAAACTGAATATTCCTTTCAGCATTAATGGTGCCTTTACTGGTGCATAAGTAACCCTTGCCACGGCATTAACATACCCCGATACCATCACAGACACTGGTTTTTGATCTTTGTGCCGGGAACAATCTGGATGATCTTTTCTTCTTTAGCCTGGTGGACACAACGTCCACAACTTCCAACATCTTGAAATGTGGACCAAAAGACAGTTTTCCACTTTGTGTCAGTCCATTGCAAATGAGCCTAAATGAGACATCTACTATGAGATATTTTCAGAAAAAAAGGCTGAGGGCAGCACAGTGGTGTACTGGGTAGCACTGTTGCCTCACAGCAAGAAGGTTCTGGGTTCAAATCCTCCTGAGTACCTGGGACTTTTCTGTGTGGTGTTTGCATGTTCTCCTCATGTCCGCATGTGCTCCCTCCAGCTACCCCAACTTCCTCCCACACTCCAAAAAGAAAAACATGCAAAATAGGTGAATTGGTGACTCTAAAAATAGGAGGCTGATTTAGATACTTCTCTAATCAGAGGATGACTTGAGACTTATCATTTCATCACAAATAAATCCTTTCTTAATTTCTTACATGATGAATACATTTAACTCAGGTAGATATTTTGATGACCACTTTTACTTGAAAACAAAACTAACAGTAAACTTGAAAAATGTGGCAGCAGAGGCAAGAGCATTTACAATGAATGAAGAGGCCTTGTATAGTATGTGAGGAGACTGCTCTCATTTTATCATTTCATATCATTTTACTCCATGCTCATGTGTATGTGGGTGTTCAAACAATGCAATTTGCTGACTTTTATGGGTAGGTTTGGTCTGTTACATATTTACAGTAGTGTAATGATTAATTTTTTTCTCTCCCCCATGCAGTCTTAAGCAGCCCTCATTCACGAGTCCACCATTACTCAGGGACATACCTCTGTGTCATCCTGTTCAGTTCTTTCTGACTTCTCTCCTCTTTTTCTCCCCTGTTTACTATTTATTTGTTTGGCTTGCTTTTCCTTACACATTAGGTCTTTTTTTTGTTTTCCACTTTTCTGACTTTTCTCAAAATTAACTGATATGTGCCTCTTTTCCAGTATTTACTAGGTGAGTATGAACCTTTCATATTTTAATATAGCTAATAAATCAATAATCAAAGAAATTTTTATATGTCATCATATAAGATAAATTTATATTTAATTTGTAGACTATATGAGACATATACATGCCAGGTGTAATTGTATTTATACCAGGAATATCATGTAATGTGGTTTGTATTTTATATCAATTACACCTACTACTAGAAACAGTCAATCACAGATTATCTTTTCAGTAATTTAGTCGTCTCATTTAAAATTAACTAAATGGTGGTGAGAGATCGAAAATGGTAAATCAGGAAATTCATGAAATGAATGAAAACTGAATTAAGATCCAGATGAAATTACTAGTTGCTAGGCAGCAAATAAGCTTTAATTCTGGAAATTAAGTTTATGGAAGATTGTGTGTTCTAAAAAATCAGTTTACCCTGCTGATTATGGGTTTAAGATCAATATTTCACACTTCATTACAGGAAAAGAAATCAAAACCCCTCTATATTTTTTAATAAACACATTTAACAGAAAGCTATAGATAGCTATAAACCATAACGATTCCAAGGAGAGTCTTCAAACTGAAATATAATAAAAGGTAGATTTTGACTCTGAAGACAACCTAACTGCTGTGAAAAGGTTAAAAGTAAAGATATATTCTAGTAATAACTCAATTCTGCATCACAGAAGTCTGAAGTTTAAAACATGATGCTTCTTCTCAAACTTGATTTCCTGTCACCGACTCTGATCACACCTTTACAGTGGGATTATCTGGCAAATTTTTTTTATAGTTTAAGTTTATAACTGGGTGGGCAAAGTTGAAGGAGACAATAGGGTTGAAGGTCTCTATAGTCTACCATTCAATTCTTTTATGGCTCTGTTTTTTGTTTTGTTTTTTACAGATGGAGAGGGTTAAGGGTCAAAGCTCAGTCAGGATAAGTTAAGAGAGATTCTGTGGAACTAAAGCAAAGACAAGGAAATGATGTACACTCATTTTTACAACTTTTCTTTAAAGCCATATCAATGACTGTATGTAAAAGATTAATTTTAATGGACTAAAGGCTAAAAGTCATTTCTTGAGATGGTAGTCCCTCCTGGATCCTAAGACACTTTGAGTGACTGACTCTGAATTTATTGGTGTCATAGTGGGTAATATTTTCTTAGGAGCAGTAAAAACCAACATAAGGATATGTTGGATGATATCTTATGATCTCTTTATAGGGTGGGTGGTTTCATCACATGAGGGCTCTAAAATTATGTCATTTAGTCATCGAAGCTTGACTAAAAGATGTTATGATTTCATATGTATGAAACCCCTGTGGTTCAGTTGTGTGCCATTATCAAATTCTCATCATTTTACTATTGTCTGGTAGTTTAAAAGCATTTTAACGATAATCATATGACTCTCTGGTCTCTGCTGGAAACAAGTCATATATGTTCATATACCACATAAGTCAGCATGAGGAGCATGTTCAATCTACATCTTAATGATCAATCGAACACAATCACATAATAATAAGTCTTTTTTTTACAGTCACAGATGAATATTTCTAAACACTTCAAGTAACCTCCATCTATTTGTATTACTGTATGATAGATATCAGATGAAAACTGAACAACCAATATAATGGTGAAATGAACACCACCACTAGGTTCTCATGGTTTGCACAGGGTGTCTGCTGTGCTGTTTCTGTGGGTCTCACCAGCTGTAACAGCATCTCCATATGGAAAAACTGTGGCTTCCAGTGGAGCTGCTGTTATCTGTGGAGGGACACCTCTTGTCATCGCAAAGCTGTTTGGACTCTCTGTAACTTACAGTTCACACATATCACTTTCAAAATCATGATTGTGTACAGTAATGGCTTCTACTTGCTTTTCTTTCCATTCTGCTCCGGTTGGTCTTTGGAATAAAATTAAATCAATCCCTTAAATCCTGCCTAAAAATGTCTTTTTGTCTTTTCCTCTTATTTTACTGGGCTGTATATATAGATATGGATATAGAGCTATATCTATATAGATATAGATATAGCTCTATATATATATCTATATAGATCCATATATATATCTATATCTATATCTATATATCTATATATCTATATATATATATATATATATATATATATATATATATATATATATATATATATCTATATAGATATAGATATATAGATATAGATATAGATATAGATATATCTATATCTATATATATCTATAGATATAGATATATATAGATATAGCTGAAACTTGAATGGGTGAAACGGATGTTATAATGTTTCAATTCAAGTCTACAAAACAAAAGAACAAATCAATGCCAAACATATTTTTAGATTAAAAATGAAAACTGTGAATGTAAGAATATAAATTTATGATTTTATTTGAGTGTCCTGAAGTTATAGGTCAAGACATAGCAAGGCAGTAATTAAGATATATATTGTCCCACCCAATGTACAAAACATGCTATGACACACTATCACCTGAAATAATCAATAGCAAATGTAATCATTATCAAAACTAATCTTAACAAATTGCCATTAATATCACTACCATCTTTAGTATACAGGGTGGCCACTGCAATTCTCTGTATGGTTTCTTGTGCCCTAGAAGTGTGCAGCTACAGTCAATATCAAACACTATACTGTATCCTTATTATTGTCAAATATATTTTAAAAAGTGGAAAACTAGAATGTATTAGGCTATTGTTTGTTTTGTTTAGTGTTATGAAAATGATATTGCTATGAAGGGTTCTAAAAGAGCTGAAGAAGGAAGAGGAGATGACTGGAGAGCAGGAGAGAGGAGAGGACAGCAGAGACAATACAACAAGATAGGAAAATGAGAGGAGTCGAATGCAAATGCGGCTGCTGTCCACCCAAATTTATCAGTATATAGAAACAACAATCTGCCAAACCTTTATCTATATCTTAAAATGATATCACTATGCATATTTTGCTCTGTTTGTATTATCATGGTTGTACATTATTAATGACTAATCTCTGTAATTACATAAAATAAAACAAAAAAGATTTAAAAAAGAAAGAACAGTGATGTAATATGTGTAACTATGAGACATTATTGTGAAAAAATAAAACAATTAAAATAAACGTTCATCTCAAGTGTGGGGGATTTTTTTTTCAGTATTCATATATTCAAAAAAATATACGTTGACTCCATATAGCCTTAATAAATAGAATATCAAACTTAACAAACGCACCAGGAGTAAAATAGGGCCTAATGTTTTGAATTTCATTGAGGAAAAACGTTTTTTGTGAGAGGATGTTTGGGTCAAGACTGAAAATTGAGATGTGATTTTTCAAGCTACAATATGAAGAGGTCAATTCACGTGTGTTTTGTTGCTGATACACTCAAAATAAAAGAACAATTCAGAGTAATACCACGAACCACTGACGTCACTTGACCAATTTCACTGGGGCATGTGCCTCTGTCTTGATAGACTGTGCCCAAGTACCCAAGTAAAATCTCGTCTGACTCAGATCCATATGCTTAATAAACACAATAGCATCATGATTAACAAGTGATGACGTGTTTGCCAAGACGAACATGGCCATGTCTCATTTCCATCTGCCCTGTGGATGACCTTACACCACAGATTTCTCCATTACTGTCCTTCCCTCTTTACGTAATCAAAAAAAAAATCATAGTGTTTCCTGTTATTTTTTATCCAGATTTTAAGCAAAGTGCCGCAGTTTTTTTTTTTTTTTTTTTTTTTTTTTTACATTACTTGCTCTCATCCAAAAGGGGACGTGGTGACGTATGCCTGCTCTGCAATGGGCGTAAACAAAACCTTCAAAAAGTGATGTGTCAGTGTGGGAATTATTTCAGAAGTGACGTGGGCTTTTATTCAATACACATTATTCAATTGCGTAATTTATTTTTGAAATAATTTATGGGGGGATCCAGTTTCATGTATTTCAGAGGTTAGGGGAACATGTCTGTGTCCAAATTAACGAATGTATCACTGTGAACTATTTTAAGTGAAGGCTATCGCAAATCGAGCAAGCATTGTGTCACTCTTATTGTGAAGGCATTGTATCTTCTTCCGGTATCCGCGTGTCAGCCTTCTTCGATGGTGTTCACCATCTGACAGCCGGATGCTAAACGAGCTAGCTAGCTAGAGTTGTAACGGGTTTATTGTCACTGCTGCGTTCCAATAAACGATACGTAGCCACCTACAGTTCTGTACTTCTGGTGTAATGAAACTGGCTATCTTAGATTAGCCGTCGTCAGCTGGAGTAGGAGTCCTCCCTGAATGACTGACTCGAAGTGTGTGGACCGCTTGCGAAGAGGAGGGTGGAGACAAAAACTTCCAAGACCTCGCCCTGCAGTTGCTTCATTCCAGAAGGCAGCTACTCTCATAGCGGTTTGAGAGATCCACACCACTAAACCAGCTTTTTATTCGTGGCAGGCCGATACAGTTGTGTCAAGTAAGGGCATCAATCAGCAACCATGTTCAGGAAAACCTTGAAGAAAGACCCCGAGCTGTTTCAGAATGTGTCGGATGGGCTCCGGCGGCTTTACCGGACCAAACTATTCCCTCTGGAGGACACGTATCGATTCCACGACTTCCACTCCCCTGCACTCGAAGATGCCGACTTCGACAACAAGCCCATGGTCCTCCTGGTGGGGCAATATTCCACCGGGAAGACCACCTTCATCCGGCATCTCATGGAACAGGACTTCCCCGGTATGCGGATTGGCCCCGAGCCGACTACGGATTCTTTTATCGCGGTGATGCACGGTGACCAAGAGGGGGTGATACCAGGTAATGCTCTGGTTGTCGACCCCAAGAAGCCCTTCCGCAAACTCAATGCCTTTGGCAACGCATTCCTCAACAGGTAAAGTCAATGCCAAAGACCCCGAGCTGAATTCTAGATCTTACACTGAGTAATGTGAACAATGCAATACACTAGAATTATAGGAGATGAGCCTTACAGTTGGTCAGTAATGTGTCAATGAAATATATTCATGTCATGTCAATACCATACTTGTTTGGAAATATCATTAGTAAATACAACTGTGTATTAAGAAATCATCATCCACGATGGTTCACAAGTTCTTACATATACATAATTTACATTTACTGTAATTTTTCAAGGGAAACACAGTGTGCTGTTGCACAATGATCCCAGCAGTCTCAGAACCAAGTGACTTTTCTCTCTTTCATCATCCTGAGAGAATGCGGGTGTTCAGTGTCAATAACTTGGGAGATCACTTAGTCTGTCCAGAGTAAAGCAAAGGAAAAGAAAGCACTTATTCCATGGACAAAGAAGTGTTTTCACTTTGGACCTAATCCTAATTCAAGTTAACGATTGTGCCTTGCCCATCTCCAGGCACTTCTTCTGAAAAGCACCTGGTAGAATCGCTGGTGACAGATTGTTTTGTCCCAATGTCACAGCGTGGCCCCTTGAGCGCAGAAATAGTTTGCTAGGCAACAAGCTGACCTTGTATTGTCCTCTGATCTTGGTGCCATAGGTTTTGTACCCCGTGGTCATAAAAGTGTTACTTCATCGGTATAAGCCCGTGAGCCAACTCCATGTGTGTGGGCCTTGTGAAATCTTATCACATAGGGGTTTTCTTATCACGTAGGTTTTGGTGTGTCTGTCATCTTGCAGTACTGTTGCATTGAGTCAGCAGGTGTTTCACGGAGGTTATAATTAGGATGTCAAGATATTCAGCTCATTGGAGTCTGATCTGCATGCCTGATGATCGTGTGATTCTGAGGGAATTCCCAGAACACCTATCAAAGTTTTATGAACCAGTAAGTCTGACCTTTTGGTCTGTTATGTAGCCCAATGTAAAAACTGGTACTTTTGCTAAAAACAAAAGAAGCAACAACAGAGGAGAAAGTGATAAAGGGAACTTAAGTTGGTGGTGTGCGCTCAAACCAAGAGAGGAAGGACAGTGGAAAGATGGCCAGTGTTTCACTGTGATTATTAAATGAGCTTCTCTCAAAGCCCAAGAAAAGGTGAGATATCACTAGCAAGGTGTTGTGAGTCTGAGACAACATGACTATACTCGGTTAATCCGGTCCATTGTCTATGGATTTGTGATGACATCAGATTGCCTACATCCATCTCCGATGGTGTCACTCCTGGACAGAGTGTGGGTATATCCTCTCTCCCCACACTGGCCAATGTGGTGTCACACTGCAAAGGAATAACCAACTAAACAGACAGATAAATAACACACTGTACACTGGCCTCTGAAGAGCATTTAGCTTAACTTCAGATTATTAAGTGGGATGCATGGCCATATTTAGCATTAGTACAAAACTCAAACACTTTCCCAGTGAGGCCTATTATCCATTATTCCACTTAGATCTCCTCAATTATGTGGAGTGTTTGTCTCTCTTTTGAATAAGTGCAAACATTTGTCACACAGCGTCAGTCAAACTAAGAAAAGTCAAGTCATGCAGTTCAGGTAACACTTTAAAAGGGTGGGTGGTGTTACACCTCATAGACCACAATTCACCCCTTTTGAGATTTTAATACAGGCTTGAAGGGAAACCAGATAAGATTTTGTATAAACTATGGCTATTGTCCATTGTAGCATAATTTGTCAAACTGTTGGACACAATCCCGTGATATGATGGGTGCCGTGGTTCTCTGTGAATTCAGTCCCCATCTTTGTCACAGGGGCAGGCTTTTGAGGGGTCATATATTGGATTAGAGAAAGGCTCACATGATCATGCTGAATAACCGGGTATGTTTGCAAGACAAAAGTAGGTGCATGGCCTGCTTTGAACAGCCTGTTGTGTATAGATAATGAGTCAATTGCGATAGCATATAGCCTATAGCAGGCCTTAAGTTGATAAAACCACATCCAGACAAACGTTTAGAACTGGGCTGTTTTTTGGCTCATATTGAGCCAGTTTTCCATTCTTCTAATAGGAGGCTAAAAGTATGTGGATTTGTGTTCTTGCTCATAAAAGCAGGTAGATAGAGACATCGCAGCTTAGATTGTGAGTTGACTGATTTTATAGGTGGGAGAAAATACTATGTCAGAGGAGCACACAATGCCTTATTCAGCAGTTTCCTACTTCCACTGTGTAGCTCGTCAACCATAGTCATTCAAGCTGCAGATTAGCCTTTAACTACCAGCCACAGATAGGACGTACCCTCAGGATAATCAGTTATTTATCAAGAGAGTAAACAGAAATCATGTGACACGCAGTTTGCTCTTGGACAAACCCACAAGGTAATGGCTAGCGTACTTTACTAGCTTGCCAGTTGTTACTGTTTTCTTCCATCATTTCTATTTTATTTAGCCTGGCCGCAGATTGTGTTCCATGGCAAGTGTATGGATTTGTACCTAAGCCCAAATCAGACATGTTTCTGTTAAAGTAACTTGTCTTCTGCCTCCAGATGAACCTGTATACTTTTCACCTTTTGTACCAAGTTAGAGTCAGAGGACCTCATTGTATTTGTGCTCTCTGTAAGCCATTAGTCGGTAAAACCATTAGTCAGCAACATTGTAGTTCTGCACAGACCCACCCTGGCCTGAACTATCCTGATCATAGCCTGTTATTCCAGGACACTGACTCTGCACTTTACTGAGATAGAGATTCCACATGTACAGCCTTACAGAGCACAAAACAAACAAATACACTCCAGAATGTGTGCATCGATATAGATATTATGTATAGGTAATTCATTCATATACACAGTAGGATTTTAGACAAAGCAAAAATGGAAAATTGTGAACTTGCACTCCACATCCCCAGTACTGGTCGTGTTTCCTTTTCTCTACAGGAAGTTGAGGTTACAATGTGAGGGAAGGTCATAGGTCAGGAGGAGAAGAAAGAGACGACTTGGAGCCAGACTTCCAATCACGAGGGGTCTGATGTGGAATATTAACCCAGGCATTCATGCCAGGGCCATGGCCCTTGCAGCGAGGATGGTTAAATCACTTTATGGATTCATCATCAGACAGCAAAGGATCTCAGATAGTTCATGACTCATGGGACCTCCAGTGCTTGGAGCGGTCAGCTATTTCTTAGAATTCCAGCTCGAGTTTCTTGAGTTTGGAAAATGTAGGGGTAGATAGATGGATTGAAAACATTTGCCAAAATTCCAATGGGATATCATACGCCATCATCTCTCATCCCATGAGAGGGAGTGGAAAAATCTGCATGTTTGTTGTATCTGGCAGTTATTGTAATGCCATGCAAAAGATCTCCTCTCATATTTCTTTGACTTGTTCATTGTCCTTGGATTTTTCCTCCCTGTGTGAGTAATGGGATGTGTGCTAGTGGTCCATCAGTTTTGTTGCAGCAGGAATGTAAAAACATGATTCTCCCAGTCTTATGACCTGGTGCCTCTGCTTCACACTGAGTCAAAGGGCAGCAGAGTGAGAAGTAGTGGTCTGAGCTGTGGGGGTTCTTAACAATTTCCTTCATTGTCTTGAGCAGGACGCCATGGGTTTATGCAAAACCACACATCCTCTCTCGCTTTATAATGTCTATATCTGCCTGTCTGTGTTTGTTTGAGTGTGTGTGTGTCTTGGCTTGATTTCTTTTGGAGAGCGATGTCCCCCTTTTGATGTTTAAACCCCAGTGTCCCGGCTGAATGAAAAGTCAGCCTCAAGCCCTCAAGTCATAACATACTGTCTAAGTGTTTACCTGACATTCTTACACAGTATGGAAAATCAGACTATATGATCATGTCGTTCCACTGTTTGTCTAGAAAAAGAACATATTTCAACAAGAGCTGAAGCAATTAATCAATTAGTTGACAACAGACAACGAATTTTCAAGCAAAAAATACATGTTTATTCGTCCAGCTTTGTAATTGTGAGGATTAGCTTCATTTTTGTCTTAGGTGATCGTAAACGTTGTTTTTTCGTTGTTGTTTTTTTAAACACTTGGTCATACAATAAAAGCATTTTTGAAGATGTCCCTTGGACTTAATGAAATTGTGGCAGGCATTTTTTTTGCTCTTTTCTGACAATTTACAGACCAAATGATTCATCCTCAATCGATAAATTAATAGGCAAAATTTTACACCGGGCATCACATGTGCCATGTGGAAGGCATTGTTATTATTTTGAAGTTTAACTACTATTTTTAACTAACTATATAGATGTGAACAATTTCTAACTGCAAGGGCTGTCGCTGGCAGCACCTGGAACCCAAATGTTTCCTTTCCACCTACTGCCACTGTGTATTTTAGCTGTATGTCTTTCCCAGCAACGGTATTAAGCCAATATTTGTGCCTAAGAGCATGGAGGCTGTTACTGAAAACCTCCAGAATAATGTCTGTTTAAAGCTAAGCTTATGTATAAACACTTAAACCTGACCATTTCTTCTTCTCTCCCACACTTTCCTCTTTGCCCCGATGCCCCATACCTACTATCCTGTCACTGTTTTTCTTTTACGTTCTTTTTCTCCCTTCTCTGCCCTATACGTTCCCTCTTTCATCCAGGTTTATGTGTGCCCAGATGCCTAACCCTGTCCTGGAGAGCATCAGTATCATCGATACTCCTGGAATCCTGTCCGGGGAGAAACAGAGGATAAGCAGAGGTCTGTCTGACATAAACACACACACTTGAAGCACTCTTTTGCTCACCTGCTATTTAAAAGAGCCACACGGAACAACAGCAGCCTTGTACACGTACAAGACAAACATGCAGGAAGCAAGTCAAAAGAGAACAGGGAACATTCCTAAACATCCCACATACTCTTCCTGTTCTTAAGTCTTTTTCTGCTAATTCTGTTTGGCATATGTACTTCTAAGTGGATGCTAACTTACCGAGACATCGTGCTGTCAAACCTGTATTTAACTCTTGGTGCCCTCAGGTCAAAGCCTAACCAAACGGATCATTACTGATGGAGGCTTTCATAACTTGACAGTAGCACGGAGAGAACGCAAAGCACTTTTAAGTTAATTTCCTGACACTGTACCTGTGGTTTTCTGTCACATAACCTTCTTTCACTTCCTTCCGTTTTTATCTTTTTCTTTCTTTTTGTTTCCAGTTTGGGCACTAGCTAGGTTTATATTAAGATGATTAAATGCAGCAATTGTACATATTTCCTGTAGCTGTGTGCCTTCTCTATTTGTCCTATGCTATTGCATATCATTCAGGCATTTCCCTCGGCACCGTGTGAATAAATCAATTCATATATATTAATCAAGGTTCAGGGTCACTTCAGAATTGCCACATATGCATATATTTTTTCTGATGATTTGACAGGAAGGAGGCAGAAGGCTACAGTGCAGCCGATTGCAGCTTCTGCTTTTTCTACCTGACTTGAGCCCCTTTAAGAGGAAGCGCACATACAAGCAATAGAGGTTTTTTTTGTGTACTCCAGGAAGAGGATGTGGAGTAAAATGGCAAACATAGCAGAGTTTCCCAAGACTGCTCTCGTACTTTCACCACCACCGCCTGTGTTGCACAGAGAGCTGATAATCAGTCAATCTGTTCTCTATTATGCAGTCTGATCTCCCACGAGAGACAGCAAATATGGAGAGAAAAACCCCCCCCCGAAAAAAAAAAGCTTGAAAAATTGTGCTTGAATGTCAGGCAATGGGCAATAAAAGGAAATGTAATTATTTTGATAATGATTTATCGTTTAAAGCATTTAAGACAGTTTTTCTTTGAATGTTGCTGCTTTTGTCTGTTTCATATCCCTGTTGATTGAATATCTTTGAGTTTTGGACTTTGGGATGCACAAAACAACCTAATCAAAGATAATACTTTGGTCTTATGGAAACATTTATGGGCATTCACTGTTATCCGACTTTTTATAGCTAATGAAAAGATTTGTTAGTTGCCATCCTAATAAGAAGCGGTAGGAGACGTGGAAACATGACGGATCGTTGGCAAAGACTCTAAAAAGGCCAAAAAGAGACTGTAAACAAATAAACTTTAAATGAAAGTGTATGTATGAATGAAAACAATGGCTCATGTCAAAATGACCCAATCCAAAAAGAGGAGTAAATCTGACGCCTCGCACCGCACACCTTTGTTTCTGTACAAACAGGCTTAATCATTCTTACTGTCAATGATATGGGATTCACACACACGAAGACACACACACACACACACACACACACACACACACACACACACACACACACCAAACACACATTGTCGTAACTGTTTCTGTATAAACACAGATATTATTATTGTAGTGACTGTGCCCAATATAAACAGGACTGACTGGATTGTACAGCTGAAGTGACAAGCGTGTGTGTGTGCGTGTGTGCGTGTGTGTGTGTGTGTGTGTGTGTGTGTGTGTGTACACACCATTGCTCAGGATACTGGCTCAATTTGCCACTTGGCATCTTCCCTGTAGTCACAACTGATAACATGACATGAATTCTTTTTAATGTCATTCAGTGAAATTAACTGACAAAAGAAGATGCATCTTAAGCTAAGATGAAACTAAAGCCAGAAGCAATGGCTCAGCTTGGAAGAAAAATTGGCAATGGGTTGAGGGTGGTGGCGTATGACATGTTTTACAAAAGAGGTCATACCTTGATGGTTTACTAGGTACAAAAACTGAAGTGCAGAAGGTCATTTAGAATGTACATTTATCAATTAGTTGAAAAACAGCTAATTAATCAGTAACTATTTTGATAACTTACAATTAAACACAACATGTAAAGCTCCAAGCCTCTCAAATGTGAGAACTTGTTGCCCTTTCATTGTCTCACATTTTTGTAAGCTGAATATCTTTTTGCACGCTTGTTCAGACAAACAAAAACAACATTGTGTAGTCATGAGAACTTCCCAGCCCAACTTCCCAACTTCATTCTTCTTCTTTTTTTTTTATCCGTCTCGTTGGTTGTCAAAGATGGTGTTCTTCATTCACTTATATTTGGCTGCCCCTGCTGCTTTATGGGTTGATCGTTAGCAATAAGGAATCTTTTTTTTCCCCCCTCTATTTGAAAGTAAAATTGTAATGTGCTTTGGACATTCAGGAATATGCTTGGTATGCCAGATTACTATTCCAATGCTGCATCTGGTGCAGACTTCAGTTGTTGATGCTATGCGCTATAAGTAAGTCAAAGCTGGAGCAGCTGTCTCTGTCTGATTCCCTGATGCATGTTAAAAACAGACTTAGAGAGAACGAGCAAATATCCTGGGCTGCCTCCCACAGGGATCTTTGAATTGAAATATTCCCCCTTTTTACCCCCTTCTTTTTCACATGCCATCACGCTGCACAAACAGGCACACATGTTCCATCCTCTGTCCCCATCTCTGATTACATTTGTGTTTTTCTTTTACTTTCACTATTAGTCCCACCCCTCTCTCTCTTTCCTTTCTCTTCATCTCCGTCAACTATATCGCCAACTCATTTTGTATAACTCTTCATCTACCACCTGTGTTTCTCTCTGCCTCTCTTTTGTATACATGTGCTCAGACAGACAAAAGCCAGCCTGTAGGAATGCATGTGCAGCAGATCTGGCGCTGATTGTGCGACAGCTGAGATGAGCTTTGAGAGCAACTGCATTCTCCTCTGATCAGATGACACACAGACACTAATCAAAACCAGAATTCTTTCTCAATCCTTCTCCAGTTCCTTCAGGCAAAGGAGAGGTCAGAAACTAATTAAAAAAAGGCCTGTTTTATGTAATTTCAGTTAGTCCCTGGTTTCTCAAATAACCAAAGGAAGTGGAGAGTACACTCAAGCCGCAATAGAAATATATATTTGTAGCACAACCCAGCTCAGACTCAACTCTTCATTATGTTATAGTCATAGCAGGCACTTCATAGGATTTATCTTAAATCTCATGAACTGCCTATCTCAAATGTTTATGTCATCACTGGCTTGCTTGTTGTTTCTAAAGGGCATTGCTTTGACAGAGATCATTTCATGCTAAGCCTAGTTTTGTGGATTGACAAGTCAGGTTTCTTCAAAGGGACTTTGGTTCAAACTGTCGTACCTTCAAACGTCCCTCCTGCTGTCATAGTAAAGCTAGGTAATAGGTAAGCAGGGGAGAAAACCCCGCCTCTTGAAAACTCTTATCTAAACATTATTGGATCACTTGAAATATGGAAGACACACAATTAAACCTGCACCAACTCACAATTTATTGACTGTTTGGAGCCTTTGAGCTCTTTGTCTGGCTGAACCAGTGTGCCTGGTTTACAAATTATAATAGCAATTGCGCAAATATTGTGTGATACCCTTACATCAGTTGAAAACAGACATAATTTCAAGTTGGCACACATGTTAGTGGACTACGTCATTGTAATTGTCCTCAACAGTTATGAATACCCTCCTGGAATAATGTTTAACTTGTGAGTCTTAGCTGATCATAGTGGGAGTTTATCACTCTCCATATGCTAACAGTTAGCCATTTCACAATAAGAGCTTCTTATCATGGGTGATCCTGATATCGACTAACAATTCTCAACTAAATTACCAAGCTGATCATCAAACAAACAAAGATTAATTGAAAGTGCATATAGGGGCTTGCTTCCCTGCCTCCCTCCGAGATGCATCGTCCGCCCCAGCGGCCCTGCCACGGTGAATAAATCAATCAATCAATCAATCAATTAAACTAAGAGAGTTTATATTGAAAAATGGTCCTTGCAAGTACAGAAAGGCTAGGGTATTTGCCCAAGCTATAATTTGACACTGTGCAGTAACCCATGTTAGGAAACCCCAATATCAAAACTTGTAAAGGCAGAATTATCTCTAAAAGAAATTTCTGTCATTATTTTGTGAAAAGATTCATGTCTGACTTTCATTTCTACATAGAAATGCATCCATTCCCACACCCAGATTTAGTTTCTTTAAAAAAAAAAAAAAATTCTTACACGTTCTCCAGAGAATGGATCAGCAACCTCCCTTCAAAACTCAGAATTAAAAATGTACCAACCGTGGTTATCTAGTGACCCATCACAAGCGATTTTATTGGCAAATATTATCTTATTGCAAATATATCGGTATCAATACATACAGTATGTTCACTGATATGCATCAAGAAATTACAGTCCAGAATGGACAAACTATGTATGATGTAATCTAGATACTTTCACTATTACATACTGTAGGTTGTTTAGAGAACTGACAAGTTCGATTTCTCAAATGTAAAAGGTCCAGCCTTAAATGTGTTTTGATCACAATTCTTTAAAACAGATCTAAGGGATCACTGTCAAGATTATTTTTTGCATGTAAAGAAATGATTACCACTATATTATGTGACTTTTTGAACTCCAAATATCAATACCAGTATTGACTTTAAAAGTCTTTCAAAACAGATGATAAAGTAGTTGACATCAATCAATTTAATCAGCCGGTCTTTTCTCCTTTTCTCTCTCTAGGGTATGATTTTGCTGCGGTGTTGGAGTGGTTTGCAGAACGTGTGGACCGCATCATCCTCCTGTTTGATGCTCACAAGCTAGACATCTCTGATGAGTTCTCCGAGGTGATCCGAGCGCTCAAGAACCACGAGGACAAAATGCGCGTAGTTCTTAACAAAGCAGACCAGATCAGCACTCAACAGCTGATGAGGGTCTATGGAGCACTCATGTGGTCTTTGGGAAAAATCATCAACACGCCTGAGGTAAAAATAATTTGTTTTTCACATCTGTGCTTATGTGTAACCCTCGAATGTATTTAAATGAACATTTCAATGTCATGCAATGTCATATATCTGGAGAGAGGTCAGATGACTTAGATGACTTATCCAAGGATGCACTAATCAAATAGTGATAATGTTTAGCTTTTGTTCTGAATTTGTGTAACAAGATACACAAGAAGGAATGTAAGGTATAAATGTAATAAAAGTGAAGTTTTTACACCAATTGCCTCAAAATCGATGAAATGCCTGAAACCATGTGACCCAGCCTGTCTTATGATTTTTCAATGACTCTTGAGTTAATGTTTGATCCGGTCCCACATTCATAAATCAATTCCAGAGAAACCTTTGGATCATACAGAGAATAATTCATTGACTTTGAGAGCACATTGTATTGTGAAGCCTCTCTACCAGATGTGAAGCACAGAACACATACATTTTAAAATTGCATTGTTTTTTTTTTATTGTCGACATCATAATCCTGTATTGCATTGTCGCACATCCTGTATTTCTATTTTGAGCATCCAAATATGTGACCTGTGAAAGACTTTTCTCAGGTGGGTGTGGGCAGTAAAGTGCAACCTAATGACCAGTGGAGGATAACTTGTGCAAATCATTTTAGGTGGTTCGCGTATACATCGGGTCATTCTGGGCCCAGCCCCTGTTGGTCCCGGACAACCGGAAGTTGTTTGAGGCTGAGGAGCAGGACCTGTTCTTGGACATCCAGTCTTTGCCACGTAACGCAGCACTACGCAAACTCAATGACCTCATCAAACGAGCACGCCTCGCTAAGGTCAGTTTTAACAAGAGAGTTCACAGCATTGTCATTGTTCACTTGCTGATGTTTAACAGGAATAGTGAAATGTACACTATGTTCATCATCTTAGTTTGGGATGTTAGCAAGCTAGCATTTGCTATTTAGCACTAAATACAAAGTACAACTGAGCCTGATGGGGGTGCTAGTAGTTTTTTAGGTGTTTGGGCAAAAAAACAAAGTCATTTCCTAATTGATATATTGACCTGACCATTGCAGTGGTTGAAAATGTTAGGAATCCACAATTTACTACAGTTCATCCTGAGGCAAACATGAATGGGTGTAAAAAATTCCACAGCAATCTGTCCAATATTTGTTGAGGCATGTCACTGAGAACCACAAAGGTGAACATGATGGTGGTGCTATAGGAAAAGTCAGGGGGTCTCTCAAAGAAATTAGGTTTCATCCTCTGGGGACCATGAATGAAAGTGGTGGACTGATCAACAGACAGACATATAGCCATGTTGCTTTAAAATGTTCTCATTCTATCACCATCACTCCCGCTCCTCCAGCCCCAAAGAAGGAGAATTTATTCATGTTTTCTTTCTTAATAAACCAAAGGCAAAAGTGAGCACAATTATATGTCTGTATATCATAGCAATTACAGATATTATTAACCTTGTATAATTTGGAGGAAGAGAAGAAGAATTGTTATTTCTGCTAGCTGCTGTGTATGTGTGAAAAATTGCCTCCAGGCATGCTTTAAGACATGAAAATATTCTTTGTTGAGTCATAGTTTGTGTCTGACAGGCTTTTTCCACAAAAGGTTCAAATGAATTTCTTGTAGCTACTCCTTGTGCCTCATTGAGAAATCCTGAATACATACTCTATGTATTTTATTTATGTAGATGTGTGTAGATGGTGATCTACAGGATGCAAGGTGTTTCCTACTCGTTCTTGGTATATGTATACTGAGGGTTTCAGTTTTCCAGATCACACTTTTGTAAATTGCAAACTTAATAGTGATTGGCTTTTAAACTATTTGAGATGTCACCCAATTGTTCAATCGCGTCCAAAACTAAGATTTAAGGTGAGTACAGAGAAAGTTTCCCCCTTCAGTTGATTAATGTGAAAACAGAATTCTAATGTTAAACTATGCACATCATCAGTGAAGCTAAAACATTAATATTTTTCGAGTGATGGGAGACTATATATTTTACTCAGTAGCATCAGAAAGCCTCTGATTGAGATATTCATTTTGTGACATGTTAACATTTTATGGCGATTTCAGCCAAATCTCTCTCTGTCTCAGTACACTCAACTTATACTTTGAAGAAATAACTAAACAGTACAAAAAATTCAAGCTCTCCTTTTACCACAACATTCCAGTTCAACAATTTTTTTAAAGTTATTATTTTTTGGCATTTTGCCTTTATTGATGGAGACAGCTGAAGAGTTGACAGGAAATGTGGGAGAGGGAATGGGGGGAAGACATGCGGCAAATGGCCTCGAGCGGAATTGAACCTGCGCCGACCGCTAGAATACTGTAGCCTCGGTACATGGGGCGCACAATGTAACCACTGCGCTTTCTGCGCCCCTGATTCCAGTTCAGTAATAACTGAAAATGTGTCTGTCTTATTTTTGATGGTCTCCAGGTCCACGCTTACATTATCAGCTCTCTGAAAAAGGAAATGCCAAGTGTGTTTGGAAAGGAATCCAAGAAGAAGGAGCTGATTGCTAACCTGGGAGAAATCTACCATAAGATCGAGAAGGAGCACCAGATCTCACCTGGAGACTTTCCCAACCTCAACAAGATGCAGGTGAGATAAAAAAAAAAAAAAAGAAGTTCATCCTCGCCACTGGAAACAGGTTCAGGTTTGGTAGCGGCATGTTGGGTGGCGGCAGGTGGCGTAGGGACGCATTTCAAAAATGCAGATATTTTGGCCTTGTTTGCACTTTGAGGTCGACGTTTGCCCATCCTTGGATTTGGGGAAGTTTTTATTGCATGTACCAAAACGACTTTGTCTTCAACTCAAGTTACTGTCACTCAACCTGTCTCCCCTACTTCGCTCTGCATGTCTGTGTGTGAAGCATAGAGAAACTACGCCCTCAGTAGGAACATAAGACCAGAGCAGAGGAGAGTCGAGGACAGCGTAACACATAAAAGATGCTCATGCTCTGCTGAAATGAAACGAGTGCACATAATTAGATAAATTCCAAAAACAAAATAGTTGCGTGTGAGTTGAATGACAAATTTGACTTATTTCATGTGCTATAGAAGTCATTAGAAACAAAGGTTTAGAGTAGAATCACCTTCTAACCTTTGCTCTTTACCTTATTTCCTGCCATTGCCCGTCAGGATGGGCCAGGACGGGCTTGAGATTTATTTTTCCTGGTTTGTCAGGACATCCTGCTTCTTGTATGTTACTCCCATTGGTAGCCATTGAAGACTGATCTATTTCTATCATTCCTGTTTTCTCTCAACCCCCTTTCCCTTCAGGAGCTGCTGAACGGCCACGACTTCTCTAAGTTTGCAACAGTGAGGCCCAAGCTGCTGGAGACAGTGGAGGACATGCTTGCTAACGACATTGCCCGTCTCATGGCCCTGGTGCGCCAGGAAGAGGCCACAATGCCGAGCCAGTCTGTCAAGGGTGGAGCATTTGAGGGCACCATGAGCGGTCCCTTTGGTCATGGCTATGGAGAGGGCGCCAGTGAAGGAATTGATGAGCTGGAGTGGGTGGTGGGCCGTGACAAGCCTACATATGATGAGATCTTCTACACCCTCTCTCCCATCAACGGCAAAGTGAGCGGTGCTTCGGCCAAGAAGGAAATGCTGAAGTCCAAGCTGCCCAACACAGTCCTGGGAAAGATCTGGAAGCTAGCAGACGTGGATAAAGATGGCCTTCTTGATGAAGACGAATTCGCCCTGGCCAACCACCTGATCAAGGTGAAGCTAGAGGGCCACGAATTGCCATCTGAGCTGCCCAAACACCTGGTTCCTCCGTCGAAACGCGACACAGACCTGGAGGACTAGAGGAGGAGGGAGCAGCCTATTGTAACAAGCCATGTCAACGCTTTGTACTCTCCAGACAAAAGACCAACCAAAAGCATGAGCATCATCATCATTCATCAAGCCGCGGGTCTCCAGGCTTCCTTACATACCACGAGGAGGCATCACTGTGATCTTTTTCACCAGAAAGAGACTGGAGGGTTTCAGGGGGGAGGGAGGGGAGGTCTGTCTTTGTGCATTAGGGGATAGTGTTTATATATCTATTAGAAATAAATGGGGGTGGGAGTTGATTTGCAAACTGATGAAAAGACATTACTTGTTCATGAACTGATGAGTAGTTGGAGGTTCCATGATGGGGCTGAACATGGATTTGTGCATCCTGTGTAAAAGATGTCATATAAGTATATAGTCCATATTATTATATGTTCATCCAAAGAAATGTAGTTTTTCCCATATGGAGAGAGAAAAAGAAAATAGATCGAAACAACCATTAGAATTGTTTTATCTATATTTTTGTATTTCCTGACTGTTAACTTTGACTCTTTCCAAATATGTCCCTTTTTATTATTCTGCCAGATAAATAAAAAGGAATACTGTACAATCTAATTTGTGGATGCGGATTTTTGTTTCATTTAAGTGCATCAGCCTTTTGATAATGGAAGTAATTGTCACTGGGAGAGTCGCTAATTTAAAGCATTTAATTGTATTTGCTTTTCATTCGTAGTCATTTGTCATTCAAAGTCATTTCAAGGACTGTATCACCTAGAGGTCGTCCACATTTATTTTGAAATGCCCTCATTTTTATAATTTCAATGCAATCTACTGCCCTCTGTAGGAGAGAGAAATTCAATGTCACTGCCACAGGACAAGTCCTCTCTGACTCCATATTTTTGAGGGTAGATTGAAAACAGCAGTGGGGGCACGTTTGACATTCTCTGGAGCATTTTTAAGGAACTTGGACAAAATTCATAAAGCTAAAAATTCATTCCATGCCCACAGAGAAAAGCACAAATCATAAAAAACCAGGAACCTGTAACTTTATTATCCCCGACCATGTTATGTCCCATCTGTAATCATTTTTTGTACCGAGCATATCTCATAAACTATATATTTGCTTCACCAGCCTCTACACATTAACCATGACAAGTAGTTGTGCTTTTTAATTTTGATGATGATTATTTTCTACAAATGTTATAATGGAAACATAATTTTAAGGTGACTCAGAAAGTTGGTCATATGCTCCATATCCAGAACAACATTTCTATTGGCTCATTAAGGAATGGAGGATATGTCATATACTGATGAATTTATTACCTCCGATAAGAAGGTTATGTTTTCACCTATGTCCATTTGTTGGTTGGTTTGTCAGCAGGGTTACGCACAAACTACTGAAAAGATTTCTTTAATTTCTCAGGGAATTATTCATGAGTCTTGACAAAACAAATCAGACATATTTAGGGAATTGGTATCAATATGAATGTGCAATTTGGTGTGAATCCACTAATCCAGTTTCTTTACCGTATGGTGACAGAGCTATGGGTTTGGTCAAGGCGTGACTGAATAAAAGGGGACTGTTCGGCCTTGGTGGAGGTATGCACTCTTCTGAGTGCCATTCTAGCTGTTTTGCAGAGTGATAAGTCATCTTCAGATGTTAAATCATATCGATGTCTGAAAAGAGATGAAGTTGGCCCTGATAAGTTCACTTATCATTCACCTAGCAAAGCTGTACTATCATATAACCTTAACTAGTCTGAATCTACTCTGAATCTCTGCAAAAAGAGAATGTAGAGATGTAGAAACTAAAATGTAAATCAGATGCACATCAACAGGAGAAGGTACGACTGGTGTACAGGTTGGGATCCACTAACATTGAGAACAAGTTATACAATATTTAAGACAGACTTCTATTAAGGTAGTAATTAAGGATCAGAGATATGGCCAGAAGGATAATATGAAATTGCAAAAATAACAGTAATAAATGATTAGATCATTATCATATCACATTAAAAAACACATACACAGGAGACTAAAATTCTAAAAATACACAAAATGGAAAAATAAAATCATATAAATGATAAGAAACAGGTAGCTCTATTTAAAAAAAAGTTTAGAAACAAGTACAGGTAGAAAAGAGGTTCCTAAAATAGTATGTCCAACTGAAGCATCTTACATATGCATACATTTAAGAAAGAAATGCAGTTTGTTATCTTTTGTTTGCTGTCAAAATGTAAATAAATAAATGGATATTAAATGTGTGTTAATTGTAGTTTAATTTTTCAAGCATTTCCAGCATTGCTGTCTTACTGTGGCTGAAATATGTCTTGAATAAAAACAGGAAAAGTTAACTAATGCTCTGAAGTTCAGTCAGAATTATAATTTTTTCCTTAGGAATCCTGGATTTGTATAATCCAAAATTCAAAAGGACAGTCTTGGAAGGGTTTAAGGGTGTTGCAATCTGAAACTCCGCTGTTGTCAAAACAGTGTACATTTTGCAGTAGCCTCAGGGTTCCTCTTGTTCTGGTGTGATAATAGATTGACAGAGAGCTGCTGGAATGCCCACAGTGGTGTTAAGTGAGAGGAGGTATGACTGCATGTCCCTTTGTTTCTGTACACTTTGTGTTTGGGTAGCTGGCTCTCTTCCCCACTATATCTATGCAGTACACCGTTTCCTTTTTCCTGTCTTCCACTGCCAGTGTGTCAGATCTTCCTCCGTCACCTTTTCAGCTTTTCCCTGTTTTTCTGCTTCTGTTTCTTTTGTTTTTCAGATGGATTCCCGTCACTCCCCTCACTCTCTAACCCCTGTGTCAGTGATGTCGGTCACATTTATCCCTTTGACTGTATGTTTAAATATAGTTACAGCCCTCTGACACACTGACCCTTGCAGGTAGTTGAGTAGGTCGGCCTGATGTAACACAACCATGTGGAGGGAGTGCCATTTCTAAGAAGAGGGTGAGGAATGAGGTACCTGTAGGATACTAGTACACAGGGAAATCACTGGATTTTTCAATCAGATTTCCACTGTGGTTAATAGAGTAAATCCTAAATAAGCCAGGAAGTGCTACATGCTGTGACATAAAGTCTATATTTGATGATTTTGATGTTGTGATGAAGGATTCAACTGTCTCTTTATGGTTTGCTCAAATTCATAACCCATTCAAGCTCCATCCAATGACCTAAAATCATCTGGATTTCATACTAAAAAAACAAAATTTGAAAATTTGAAGGGAGTTGTTTTTTTTTAAACAGCAAGTAGGTAGGAATAAATGTGGCAATCATAGTGCATTGCATTGTTTTAGCATAGGTATGTTTTATAAAGTCAATATATCACACATAGGCATCAAATTAAAAGGTTAAAATTTTATTTCTGGGTGTAATGACAACAGGATACAGAGCAAATCAGAGCAACATTAAATTTAAATCTGTTTTCAGTGAGTATCCCATGAGTCACATTTTTAAAAGGGAAGACAAGGATTTAGAGGCAATCAGTCAAAGAAAGGAGAGATAAGTGCTCAGAAGAAGTCTGATTACCAGCAAGACATTGACCCTGCAGTGTTGAGCAGGTGGTGGTTGTTTTACACTGAATGTCAAAACAGGTTTGTTTGCATTGAAGAACACAGTTTCTGTGTTTCTTCATATAATAATAATAATTAAGATTTGAATACAACATCCAGAGTCTGTTGCATCTTCTTGATCATTTCCTAAATTCAGGAAAACTCAAGCAACTCTGTATTGATTTCTATTCGTTAACATCACCCACCAGTGATAAATCCACCAATTAGCCAATCAAGCAATTACTTAGTCTCTGACAAATAAATCACTGGAATAAGTCTTGTCCACCTTAGTAGATGAGCATGAAAATTAGTGGATCAAGTGATTTGCTTTGTTTGAAAGTCCATTCATGAGGTAGTACGATAATCAATTTGGGATTAAAAAATGGACTAAAACAATCTGGACTTGGCTCAGGCTGTCCTCTGCTTTCCCATTTCGGTTGTGTGGTGTCACCACCAGTGGTTCAGGGCTCAGTTCATATAATCTGACTCAGGCTCAGCAGGGTGGGCTGGCTGATGGCTGAGGGGCTCCAAACATCTCTTGCGAGGCGTATGTGATGTAGAGGAACCCGTCAGTGTCCCTGTAGTGGGAATAAATCTCCCGCATGCTGGAGGACATGCAGGACATGCTTTTCTCTGCCACTAGGAGGAACAGCGCCTGGGAGGAGTCCAAGGCAATCTTATTTCTAACAGAAAGAAAGGCAAGAAAGAGATGGTTGGGGAGGCTGATAAAACAACAGCAAATCTGACAGCTTGAGGGAGACAGTGGAGTGAAGAGAGGGTTGCAGTAAGAAGAAAAAGGATAGAAAAATCAAAAACAAGCTGGTTGGGAAAGTCTGACAAAATCTAACATTCTACAATCAAGTGTCACCCATCATTTACCTGAGCAAGCACAGGAACTGACCCAAGGTGAGCTCAAAGGGAACCAGGAACTTTGTTTTGTCCAACAGAGGGAGAGCCTTTTCACGGATGTAACGTTCAACAATTACCTGAATGCAAAAACACACCTGGGATCAGCTGCCAGACCCATCACATGCAAAACAAAGAAAACCGGAAATGAAATGCATCATATTTGTAAAATAAAGGGAAAAAGCAACTCACAGGTAATTTGTTGGGAAATTTGGACCGAATGCTGCACACCTCATCTTTTCTTGTTTCTAAAAAAATATATTGGGAAGTCATTTTATTAATGCAAGTAAATGCAACAATTATATCAATCAAACGATGACTAAAAATGTGACAAACCGAGGCATTTCCTCTGCTTGAAGGGCATCATTTCCATGGATTTCTCAAAAGGAGCCATGTTTGTTGCTTGGGGTGGTTTGCAGGGACCAGCAGTGGTGGAGGCAGTGCGGCTGAAGGTGCCGGCGTGGCAGTCTTGCCCAGGCTGATGGTGAAGTCCCCTCGGGTGAAAGTCAGCAAACCCCAACGAGCTCCTCTGACCACTGCTGTTTTATAGGACAAAGAGTCGGGAGGAGTCGAAATATGAGACAGAAAGACCCAGTCTGTGCATGTGTGTTTATGTGTGTCTGTGATTCCGACCAGATTCACACATACTGGTTATTTCACAGAGCATTCTCACATCTACTTGTGATATTGGTGCTGCTGTCACATAGACATTTAAACAGAGAGGGTACAAACATGGAAAGGGGTAATAAGGGCAGCCCACAAAATGGAGAGCAAAAACAATGCATGCCAGTATTGATCCAGACAAACTGGGAGTCTAGGAACCTGGACTCACCCTCTCACACTAAAAAAACCTGATGCTACCTTTATCATGAGACCTGACTGCTCTGAATTTGACCAACAATTAAAAGTCTTATTAACTGTCCTGACCTTTGACCTCACTGTCTGATCGCCATGCTGGTCACATTAGACCTGTAAGTACCAGGAACTGGTGGATCAATGCTAGAGCAGAGACTGGAAGACTTGCTGCGAGCCTGTTGAGGTGGGGTGTAGAGGTTTTGCCAGCCGCTCACTGTGAGAGGTCTACACTCATCTTGGCATAACAGGGGCAGCAAAAAGGAAAACCATCAAGTCCAAAATAGAGACTGCAGAGAGGGCCTCCACATGGCTTTGGAATGGAGGAGTGATCCATGGGCCAATGCTGCTGGAACACAAGGCCTTGATCAATCCTGGCTGGGTCACCTGTGTAAGGGTATGATGTTGAAAGGATCTCAGGAACATCACTGATGATGAGTTTCAGTGCATCTGTGGATGCATCCTCGAATCATAGATGATAAACAGAGCCGATGATATGAAGCCCATCTGCTTTCACTCATTTCATTCACGTAAGACGTGCATCATCTACAGATTAAGCACATTAAACACCACCTTTTCTTCCACCACTGGAAGTGAGCAAACTATCTGTTGATAAGGATCGTGTGCTTCCAAATAGCTGTTGAATAGATCTTGAGTCAAGATTGATTTGTCCATGGACACACTTTGGATTTAGTCATATCATATGGTCTTAATATCAGGTAACTTTACCCCAGGTATGGAAAACGTGAAGGAGGTCCTACACTCATGTTTTACTTTAGGAGTGACCAGCTAGTAGAAACTTAATCAGGGTTCGCTTGTGGATGAAGATCCCCCTCTGCTGGTTGAAAGATGGTGCTATAGCAATGTGCACTGCACCTATTAAACATACAGAATCCAAATCCATAATTGCCATGTCAACACCAGTCATATTTTTTTCCCAGCAGCTGCAACAGAAATAAGCATAGTTGATAAAACCTAAAAAAAATCCCATCTTTCGAAGTGAAGAATGTTTAGTTTTTTAGGTTATGAAACTGATGGACTTTTGATATTCATAAATGACTTGTATGAAGTTGCCCAGGCCTACTGTGTGTCTAAAAGAATATAAATGTAATTATGATCAAGTTTTTATCCACCGAAATTACAGAAATCATTATAACAAATGTCAAAAACTAGATTTTGACACCTGTCCCTTGAAAAAGACAGAGATTTATGAAAAATTGTATTGTGCACTCAAGGGTTTTTAAAAAGGCACCACTGTTTGAATTGCAAATTTGCTTGTATAGTTTGTATCGTAGGAAAATAATTAGTATTTTTTTCTTAATTAACTTTCAATGATTATCCATATTTAATCAGTAACAAAAAGAAAGAGTCAAAACAAAAGCATCATCAAAAATGTGAGCACAATAAATTTATCAGGAGAAACAACAAACAGTATACAACATTTTACACTATCAGTAATTAGAGTGTACCCTCTCAGCATTGATTCCAGGGATAATCCTCCTCCTAATGGAATGTTACAACCTACAGATGTCACCCTGAGGGATGGCGGCCCACTCTTCAGTCACAGCTGCCAGGGGCTGCTGCTGAGGCTGAGGAGGATGTCTCCAAAACTGCCTCTAGCATGCCAATGGAGTGGTCGTGGTCAAGCTGTGGTATTCTTGCAGATATAATTTTTCCTCAATCGTTGTGTCTGTTTATAGGAGTAGATTTGTTTATCAAGGGAGTGGTCATTTAGGACTAGTTGGTCAAAGGCGTCATGGCTATTTCTCTAAAAAATCGTGTTTTCAGACTCCTGAAATTTTGGAATGGATCCAGAGAAAGGAGCACATTCAGGATTTTTTTCCTACTTTTTAAAAAAACATTGCAAGAGAGGAATTTTGGGCTGTTTTTTGTCAGTAACACGAAGAACTAATGGACAGATCACCGTGAAACTGGGTGGGATGGTGGGACGTGTCACGGAAGGAATCATCAAAATTTGGAGTGGACAGTCGTTTTTTTTTTTTTCCCACGCGTCCGTTCGAAAAACTCCCTCCACCAATCCACTTGCAGCCTTAGCGCGATGGCTCCTCCTCTCCGCTTCCTGCTCCCATATGTAAGGCTATCACCCGCTGCCTGTGTGATGCATTGTCTCAACAGAGACGCAGCGTCCTGGGCACAGAACCATGGTAACTCCACAGCACCGGGGAGCGAAAGAGTGACATAAGAAGGACGATGACAACACAAATGAAGTCTGGAATAATATTCGATATGTTTTGATAATGTTACTTCGTTGTCGGCTACGTGTATATTCTTAAATCTACCAGTCTACGGTGAAGCTATAGACTGCATGACACGCTTGACATGGTGAACATTACATTTTCCTTAATGCGCTAATTAAAACGGTAGGTATGCTGCTATCGTTCGTCCGGACTTGTGTTGCTCGACCTGAAGCTGGAGCATAGCCCCGTCATTCCTCTCACCACACACGGTAACTGAGCGGTGGACAGTGGTGCGCCACGGCTCCGCGACGAGGATGGCCGCTCGCCGCGGCTGCGTGAACTCTCTCTGGTCGGGCAACGAACGCGTCCGCATCGGAGAACGCCTCAAAGCCACACTGGCCGGGGTGCTGGAGCTGGAGGTTCTCAGGTGTAAACACCTGGAGATGGTGGACGCCGCTCTGGAGGACCGGGTGTCCGCCGCAGCCCACGCCGAAGAGCCGCGTGCGGTGGAGGAGGAGAGTGGAACCCCGGAGAGCGTCGCCTCGGATGGCGAGCATGGCTCTGCGACATCCAGCAGGCAACAGGTCAGTCAACCCGGATCTCTACATGACTAGATTATTAAATATGGATGCGGGGTGACGGTGATCCACCAACAGACCAGTCCCTCTGCGACTCAGTAGATTTTTATTGTTGCATGCGGCGCATGGCTGTGGGATGGCTGAAACACTCAACTGATTCAGATGGTGCCAGAGACTATCCAAGCATGCAGCCTGATCATCTTACACAGCATTGTGTGTGTGTGTGTGTGTGTGTGTGTGTGTGTGTGTGTGTGTGTGTGTGTGTGTGTGTGTGTGTGTGTGTGTGTGGGAGGGACCATGGAGCAAATGTCATCGAGCTCTTGGTACCAGGACAAGCTCCTGGCTGGTTCAAGGTTAGACAGGACACGAGGATGTGGTGGAAGTATTAACACACAACGGTGACAACCAGTCTACAACCACACACTGCAGCATTTCTTGGCTCTGGCCAGTGAGCTCACCAGCTGTAAAGGTCACTTTGGCATCCAGTTTGCATTCAGATAGCTCTGCTCACACTGTGAAGGCAGACTCCACTGACATTTTGTCCAGAGTTAAAAGTGCAGTTTTGGTATTTTATTGTGAAATCTTAATGTTCCAGTGGAATGTGACAGGAGGTTAGGATGTGTGATCTCAGGTTTTCATAACACACCCACATATAAAGTAACCGTTTCCCATCCTTCAACTGAAATGAATACACAGGTCTTTTTGTGCTGAGAATGTTGGGAATGTGGGTCGAAATGTAATACAGGAGGGCAGGATGGGAACAGGGGGCACAATGGTACAGTGGCTAGCACAGCGAGAAGGTCCTGGGTTTGAATCCAGACCTGTGGAAGTTGAATGTTGCGTTCCACGGGTTCCACGCCTGGATGTTGAGGCTGCATGTCCCTGAACTCAGTTTATAACCCATGAAGCCATCGGGTTGTAAAATCTTTTGTGAGGGACGTATAAATGAATCCATCTAAAACTGGCATTAGCAAGAGAATACCAAATCTTATGAGCTGCAAAAAAAAAAAAGCCACAAAAAAGGACAATTCGAGAATTGATTGAAACACAATCTGCAAATATATATAAGGAATAAATAGTTTGTCATTCTTCAAACATCACTGTTAGACATTCAGCTTTTTGTGCTGGTGAGTTTTTCTCCTCATATTGAATGCCTCATCTTTGACTTCATGAATAACATTTTATTATTATGCTGCAAAAGTAACATAACTTCATCCCCGGTTGCTTTGCTTTTATTACACTGTGAACGTGTGATATTAACGTCAGCTGCCTGCAGCCCCCTCATACATAGTCTGTCTAGATTACAGCTTTTGCAGAATAGTGTATTTATTTGACAAAATGTTAAATTGAATTCCGTATCGGTTGTACTGACAGTAGGAAAACTACTGCAGGGACAGAAATACAGTCTCATTTGTGCAAGTGAATCTACATGAAAGTGTGGCTCACAATGTGCCGCCTTCCTCACCGCCCACCTACCAACATCTCTGTATTGTCCCCCTGTGGTGCTGTGATATGCTGTGGAGAGGCCAGGCAACATTGCTCATTCTCACCTCTGAAGGGAGCCGCCTGTGCAGCAGAGCAGGCTGGCACTCTGCCGTCTGCCCGGCCTTCGCCAATACACACAATGCAACATTTGTATAAATGGTGGAGACAAATTGTTGTTCTTGTTGTTGCAAAAGTGTTCATAACTGTAACAGCTGGAGGGAGGAGATGGAGAGCCAAATACCATAAAAGTTATACTTATTCTAACTCATTATATTCCTGAAAGTCATTACAGTTTGATTTGAAGAAAGATCAACACACACTCCTTTCAAAAAAAAGTATTTTTCATCTGAGGATTAGATGACTCATAACATAATGTGTTCTACTTCTACTTTGTCACTCTTGAATTGTGATTCACATTTTCTCTCTTAAATACCAGAGAGAGGACAGAAGTTATCGCTGTGTAAATCCATATTTGTCAGGTCAGGATTATGACGACGTTATTCATGATGGACCAGTACAATTTAAAATCACACTTTTAATCTTTTAAATCTTGGGATGTGTTTGTGAAATACACATTTAAAAAAACAAACAAACAAACTAAAACGAAACAAAACCTAATAAATCTTCAATATTGTTTGTGAAAAGACATTTTCATTTGCATAAATGTATTTTAATCGCATGATAATTCAGGTTTGGGCGTGCAGACAGGACTAGCTTTTATTTACAGATTAAGTATTTAGTATGTAATGTATATACTAAGTGTGCAATATTTGAGTCTTTTCATGCTTTGTTCACATTCACATACATTGTTCCAAAATGAAACTCTCCTTGCTGAAGAAAGCACATACAGGACAAGATGTGAAAAAGTCGTCTTGCTTTACTTTACATATAGAATAGATCTGCAGGAATTACTAAAATTCATCATCAACTATTTGGATTACTGAAATGTTTTCAGGCATTTTTCAGGGAACAAAATGCCAACATGTCACTGGTTTTAGGTTCTTAAATGTGAGAGAGTTGCCTTGTCTTGTCTTAACGGAATAGTAAACGGGATATCCGTGGGTTTTGTGTTGTTTGTTGGACAAAACAAAGCATTTCATGACATTTGCAGTGGTCTTCAGAAAACTGATGGACTGAATGTCTTCTCAATAAATCCGGCAAACACTGAGCAGATGAATCGATAACACACTAAGTGTTAGTTGCAGCCAAAGTATATGTTATGTATCTGTGCCTGTTTACCATCTGCAGTGCTGTGTGCACTCTAAATGAAGGGAGCCTGTCTTGAAATTAGGTTTGGCATTGGAAAGCATCATCTTACACGGATAGCCATTACTCTGACTTGTGGAGTGAGACAGCTTTCGTCTCTGGTTCTTAGCCTTAGGATCCCACTGAGCTCACTAAAAAAAAAAAGACACATTCATACACTTTTATGCGCGGTGAAAGATTTACCTGAATCTCTCATAAAAGCTGGAGCACATCATTCCACTGAAGATCAAGCTACATACACAATGTGGGCTGTCGTTAGATTTCAATGCCACATTAATAATGCATGAAACAATAAATACTGGCTGTGTAGAACAAGCAAACACTCACCATACACTCACTCCGTCCTACACTGACAAAATTCTGCAGAGGAGCATAATGCACTTATTGGCATGAGCTGTGTTATTTGTGTAGCTGCAATCGCTGTAGCATTATCATCCAATCAACCCATATATTGTGTTCATATTGTTCCAGAGGGGCTGCTCCCTCTCAGGAAGGAATATCATATTACCACGCTCTGGGCAGACCCCCACCCACATGTCTGTCAGCCCTCCTATGATTTGATCATGCACTGGCCTCTGTGTAATATTATATCCTGTAATGTGCAGTGCATTATGTTATGATATGGAGGACTAGAGATTGTTTAAGAAGAGAAAGATGACATATTTAGAGAAATAGTGCTTTTGGGTGGGCTTTTGCAGCAAACAACAGAACATACATAAATAAGAGTGAGAACTACAAAAAGACTGGATTGTGCATGTGCTGCTGTGCTGCTGTGGTTCTGTGTGGGAGGGAAGTGAGAGCTGGAGAGGGAGCAGCTGTAGCTATGGTGAGCACGAGGCGGCGGGCTCGAAGGATATTATAGAAGAGTGGGAGGGGGGATTATTTGTTAGGATGGAGGAGGGGGGGGGGTTCCTTCAAGATGCCCTTCTCTCTCACCGGGCAACCACTCACCCCCTCCCCTCACTGCCTTCACTCACTCAGTGACTCACTCCCTTTAATTGTCAGTCTGTCTCACTTTTTTGTTCCCCTCAATCACTTTTTTTCCCCCCACCAACTCTCAGTTAAGTTTCACTGGGAGAAAAATAACAGGACAAGAGTAAGTCTTGAAGTCTGTGCTCCTGATCTCACAAAAGAAAAGGGGAAGGTTTGACTTCTTTTGCTTCCACCCGTCTTCTCTTCTCAGTCCCCCCCCCCCCCCCCTTCCCTTCTGCCACTCCGGCTTCTCTTTGTTACGTCATCTGTCTTCTCTCATTATGTTCTGTACCCCCCCCACCCAACCCACATTCGCCCCAGCAATGACTCACTACCTGTATTGTTTCCTCAGTAACAAGAGGATTGATCAGTGCCACTCACAGTGCTTCTGTTGTCTGGCCTCGATCCAGCTAAAGCAGGGGCTCCTCTCGGTTGCTGTCCTGGAGGGGTGGGTAGGGGATTTGGAGGATAATTGGAGGAGGGGATTTACTTGACCAAGCCCTTACTAATCTAGGAAATGGAGACACTTTGCTAACCTGATGGGGTGGTGGTTATTGTTGGTGTTGTGCGTGGGATCTCATTCTTGGCTCTTCTGGTAAACGGTGTGATGTCATTGGAGTGCGTTTCTGGTAAATGACATCATAGACGTACAAGCTTACAGGTCTCTTCAAGAAGACATGCAGTCCCATTGACTTGTGTGTTTTAAACAGTGGCCTTATTGTCGGTGGGAGAATGTAACAACCATGTACATTTACTCGAGTATTGTATTTAAGTACAATTTTGAGGCAATTATATTTAAGTATTCCCATTTTCATTTAAATGTGCATCACGATTTAAATGCAAGGCATGTAATTGATTTGTTTTTGTCGTATTGATACTTTTACTTCAGTAAAGGATCTTAAATGCACACAATACCCAACATGCAAAGCAATAAAATGGGGATATCTTTCTGTTTTAAACATGTGAGGAGTTTGGTCTCAGGTCATGGCAACGGAACACAGTTGAATGTTTTGAACATTACTTCACATAGCAGCTCGGATATGAAAAAAGACTTTGACAAAAGATTATCATGCTATGGTCCATTTTCTTCATTTCCTGAACAGTAGATGGGGATGGTTTGTCATCACGTAACGTTAGTGTGTAACTTTGGTCAAATGATAAGAGGTAGCTGTATATGGGGGAAGAAGGGAACCACTGCCACTGTTTAAAGACAGTCTCCTTCCTAACCTTTCTTTGGCTGTCCACTGACTGCTGTATGACTTTGGGGACTTTTGCTCATATTTCAAGAGAATTATTGATATAAGAAAATATAATCAATGATTATAATTATTTAATATTGTCTGGCCCTGCCTCCATCGACATTTAGTTGCACAATTAGCAAGCCTTGATAATCTGCTGTCAATAATGGCACCCTCTGAAAACATGGAATTTATCCCTGCAGAGGTATTATCCTTTATCGAAAACCCAATCAAGAGTGTGATGATATGATCATATCACAATGTAAAAATAATGATTGAAAGTAAACTGTAATGGAAAAATAATACAATTAGTTAATGCAGTTTTTGTTTTACACTTGAGGGAGTTTAGAGGAAATTTACATATTTGACATGATTTTGCATAGAGTCGAGATGTTGTGATAAATATTGATATTAAAAAGTCTTGAATCATAGTGATTTCATCCATGTTAGTCCAACTCTTGATTTTTTATTATAGAGTTGATACTTAAGAAATGACTGGTAATTGTTAATTTTATGTAATATACATACAGTTACAGTAGATATTTGGCCATCTGTTTGCAAAATCTGATTTTGTCAAAGTTGCTCAGGCCAAACCTGTCATATGTTTTTATTTTCCAGGCTCCATCTCCCTCATATATGATGGTATTGCCCTGTCGGAGCAGCCCAGAGGACTGTGGCGCTACACTAGGGGAAGGGACAGTCCACTCCTCATCTGGCAGGGGAAGTAACTCACGCTGGTCTTCTCTATCCTGGGATGCTCCCTCTGACCTGCTCTCTTCCCCAACACCAGACCCCAGTGGTACGGTCCATCTTGACAGTGACTCCAGACCTAGTTCAGGTAAAAGCACACCTAAATGCATGTGTTCAGACCTGAACAATGACCAAAACCGTTTGTAACCTTCTATAACTACAGTTCATCTTGTGTAAGAGAAGTCCTATTAAACATTAACTCCTCTCTTTTTACTTTTGTTTGCTTGCACTTTGTGACTTGGCACAGACTAATTGAATTCTCCCTCATTCACTCTCTCAACATTTTTGACCTTTGCTGCCAAATTCTCATCCACCCTCATAACTGGTTTGTGTGTACACCCCACTCTGACATTCCTCTTCTAGCTATGAGCACATTATTTTATACAATTCCTTACTGTATTGTGGAGGCTATCTGAAAACTTAGCAGTTCAACCCACATCTGAAAACCTGAGGGGTTGTTGCTACTGTTTTTTTACACTGCAGTACCATCATGTTATAATTTCCATCATCCTATCAGGAAATACCAACCAGGCTAAAAGTACATGGAACAACAAGCAATACAAAGGGGCAACAATTTTGACATCCATGTGTATAAAACTGAATTCTTTTGTCATCATTTTAAAATGAAAAATAATGACATTTGTGAGAAGGCCAAAAGAGTTTTTAAGAAAACCAACAAGTTAGCCACAACACAACTAGGAGTCAACAAAATAATAACTACAATCCCTAATTTAGAGAATTTAAAAAGAATACAAATAACATAATGGGCAGTCTATTACCTCAAAATCAGAAGCATCAGGACACCAGTCGGCCATATTTCCTGATCTATGCTATTACTTAGGTGTTGGCTCACTGAATTTCTTTACCTTTCTTGCAAAGGTTTCTATTCAGTGAGTGGGAGCTCTCTGTCGGACTCTTGCTACTCCGTGTCCAGTGATGCTACTCAGGGAGGATCGGCACCACCAGCCAGACCCCTGAAGCTGTGGGAGCAGGTTCCTCTGTCTGCGGACAACAATGACATCCTGTGGTCAGAGGGAGCAGTGCTGCAACAGCAGCCCGCACTGCAGAAGAAACAGGAAGATGGTGAACCAACAGAAGGAACACCAGTGTCAGGTAAGCTGGTGCAGACCGTACATCCATGTCATGTCAATCCATCCATGTAAATAAGAATTTGCAGCGGTCAGCTGAAGCTGGCTCAAAAAGGTCAACTGAAGACGGTTCAAAATAGTGTTAATGCTATAAACATTATAATAATAATAATAATAATATATATATACATACATATATATATATATATATATATATATAAATAAAATAAAATGTAAAAATGTTTTGTCTGAAATCCTCATTCTCTTCTTTTTACAGTCCAGAGTGACCCT